>CAKJTW010000019.1:10312500-11512500 GCA_917880005.1 Nanger dama | reverse complement strand
AGTCTTTGGCGGTGGGTAAAGTTGCAGAGAAGCCCAGCCTTTCTAGAGCAAGTGAAACCAATCAAAGCAGGCACTTCCACCAAACATAAGGAGCTTAAGCTGGAGACTAAGCAATAGGCCCACACACCACAGAGCAAATTTCTACTTAACACATCCTTTGGAACAGCCCCGCTCCTGGGGGAGAGAGCCCTAAGGCAATGATTCTCAAGATCTATTGTAAATAAGAATCCCAGGGGTGGCTGTTCAAAATCCACATTCCTGAACCTCAAACCCTCTCCCCACAAACCAACTGACCCAGAATATCTCTGGGTAGGGCATGTTGATGAAGCCTGGGAGGCACAGCAAGCTCCCCAGGTGATTTCAATACTGGTGACGGGCAGACCACACTTTTACACTTGTCATCAACAAACTCCGGCCCAAAGCAGTTTAGATCCTCCAGGTACTTGGCCTTGTCGAATCGCAGAGAATCTGACAGGAAAGGTTTGGGGAAACAGAGATAATCTGCAGTGCCTGCATCAACAGAAATTATGTGCCAGTGGGAGGTATAATAGGGACAGGATACCCTTATAGCAGTGTCTGCTGTAAAGTTTAAAGATGGTAACAAAAGTGCATGGATCATAGAAGATAATCAGCAGATGACTGACAATAATAATTATCCCTTTCACAACTTCCTTCTATGATCATTTTATATCTGCCGTTTCCTAGAAATCAAGGAGACGGAGATATTAGTCTTAAATCGCCTTCCCTCTAACTTGATATTAAGGAACAGCCCTGAGCCTAACTAACTTTCCATTCTTTACCATCCAGGAACGCCTGCCAGCCACCACCACTTACACCTTTCCCACCTCCCATCCTACCAGAGTTCAGTCAAACTAATGCGCCTGCAGGTGTAGGCAAGTTCCCCAGCAGCGGGCAGAGCAGACACAGCCGGTGCTACACCTACCTACCTGTGAGGAACAAACTGGAGGCTGTCTTTCATCCTTACCAGAAACTCAGTCTCAGGAGAAGCGTTTATACTCCTGCAACTAACTGCACTGCTTGCTGAAAGCCCGAAGAATTTCCCAGGCCAGCCTATGTCAGTTCTAAAGAGAGTGCCTATAGTCACATCTGAGTATCTGGGAATTAAACCATGAAAAGACCCAAACATACCTTTACCTTGGCAGCTGTTCCACAGCCTCCCTTCTTGACTCTGGTCAATGAAGCAAACCAGCTCCTTCAAATTCAACACCATTCTCATCACCTTCCCATTAAGAGAAACCAATTTCCACATTTTGACCATAAATTAGAAGCCTTCCATTTTGCAGATGTATGAAGCAACGTGACCGCACTCCACAAAGAGGCCAAATCTCAAACACCTAACTAAACACGGGGAGATGATTTGTGATACTTAAACATAATTACTGTGCTAGCTTCAGGTTTTTAATCTCGTGTTTTTCAATTTCATTATGAAATTACAGCCCCAAACCTCTGGACACAATAGCAGCACTGTCGCTATAATCATTACCCGTCTTACTCCCAGGGAACACACAGCCCTACAGCAGGTCACTCACCAAGCGCGGCCAATGCAGGCCCGCACAGAGGCATCTTGCTCCAGCTGATCCCATTCAATCCAGGGAGCACAGAGAGACTGAGGAGTCTGAGCCGATGACAAAATGTCAGCAATTTAGGGCCATTATTTTTTAAAATCACGCTCAGGGCTGAGTTATATAAATTGAAAGATGGCATCAGAAACTATGAGGTCATCTGCCCATGGTATGGTAACCAGCCTCAAGCACATCTCTGCTTAACAGCATGGAAAAAAACGCGGTGGGTTCAGATTAGTGGAGCCGAGGAGTCAACTGGAGAGTCAGAACACAGGAATTAAGGCCAGAGAGGGAATACACTGCATTTCAGGTCCATGAGGACAGAACTGGGGGTGGGGGTGGGGGTGGGGTCTCGGGGTACAAGCATTTCCACATGAGAGTAGCACAGTGTAAGGAATTTAGGTTGGAAAGAAGAACTTTCTGAGCAGGCAAAGGAAAGGTAATTTAGGAATGTTAAAGTATCTTCATTAACAGTCTTTATGGACTAAAGCATCACGTGAATCTCACAGTTTTAGAATATTCTTCGTGGGACAAGTTGTTACTGTACTCTAATAAACACCTAAATAGTGGTGGGAATGTGCTAAGCACCATCCTAAGTGCTTTATAAACTATTTCATTTAACCTTCAAAATAATCCTAAGAGGCAGGTATTACAATTTTTCAGGTGAGAAAACTGAGGAGCAGAGGTTATTGCCTGCCCAAGGCCAAAGGACCAAGAGGCTCTTAACCAGAGCATTCTTCCTGTGTGACTTCTATTGCGTGCTTCGCTATGCTTCAGGTCACGATAATTCTCACTCACATTCTCTTTCCTCATTCTCACTCTTTCTCTCACTCTCACACACACACGAACACAAACCCCAATAAACAGGCACACTGTCCATTATCCCAAATTGGCATAGTTTGGATTGTGGTAAAATCCAGATTACATTAGAAAAAAAATTATTTCTCTGAGGTTTCAACCCCTTAAGATAGGTTCAGTTCCTCCAGGTTCAGTTCCTCCAAGTTCAAAGTTAAAAGAAATGATTTTTTTAAAACAAATATCCACTGTCATATGATAGACACCTTTGTAAGCCTCAGAGAGTTTAGAAATTAAATGTAACAATGTCAAGTATTTTTAACTTCCAGAGGAACTAGGGCACGCATGTCTCTCCTTGTCTCAGAGATATAGTGGCACTCCTCCAAGACAACAATCTATTCAGAATCAGAAATAATGGTAAGCTCCAAGAGTAATCTTAACACACATTTACACACATGACCTACCACCGTGTGCAAGTTTGCCCCAAACTTCATCTAAGGTCCTATGTTCTCCAAGAACCACGATGAGGTCAGTTAAGGCTGATTCAACATCACTTCTTGATGAACACTGTGGTTCTGGTTATAAAGAAGAAAGGTGTAGTGGCCCTTGGTCCCAGCAAGTTTCTTTCAACGATCTGAAGAGAATGTTAACAGAAACTACACGGATATCCTTAAATCAACAACATGGAATAATAGCTTTTTTAGGACTTAACTACTCGAGAAATTCATGTGAAGGAATTAATATTAAGTAAAGATCACAACACATTGGTTCTCAACTAGGCACCTCTTTGGAATCAGTTTTACAAAATACTGATGCTTGGGACCCAATATCAGAGCTTCTGATTTAATTGGTCTGGGATGCAGCCTGGGCACATGTACTGTTTAAAGTGCCTCAAGGAATCCTAATGTGCATCAAAATTTGAAAACCACTGCTTTAATGGAGGCCACCCACCTTGCCTATTTTTTTCAGGCCAAAAAAAAAAAAAAGCACCATGGGAAACTTAGAAATGCTGCTGCACTTAGCAAAAGTGCCCTTAAACCCACACCCTTGATGTTTGTGGAGCAGACACCAAAAGAAAATCACCCATAAGGAGAATTCTGCATCTTAGAAGAGTTCAGCATCTACTTGGAGACCTTTGTTGCTACATCATACATTCATTTGTTTAATGCCCTCTGTATAAAGAGCTGCATAAACTTGTTTTATAACTTGGTTTCAGGAAGAGTTTGCATATCCTTAGAAACTGATAGGATTCTTGTTCTTAGAGTATAAAAATCAAATGCCCTATCTTGTTTCCTTTATGAACCTGAGTGCTAGAAGAAGTAGAGCTGAAGTATTAACTCCCTACCCTTATTTGATTCTCCTTCTGTCTATGCAACTTCGGACTATTCCTTCCTCTTTTTTTTTTTTAAGGAGTAAGATATAGAATACCTTCTGTGAAACTTGATTCAAAGGCCACTGTGAAAATAGACAAAAGCAGAAGTTATGAATAATGGTCAAGTCCCTGAAGTCTGACTTTCTGGGAGTCTCTTGGGTATCTCCCCTCTTCATTCCTTGGACTTTGCACACTACCTGGATATTTCTGTTCTTGAAAAGGTACACACACACACACACACACACACACACACACACACACACAGGTATCCTACAGGCTATGTTATATTCAAACAATATCAGAGGAACCCCAGTGTAAGGAATTTAGAATACAGAAACTGCTTCTTAGTTTGTCTTCCTCTATTTTGGATTTAATGCATGAAGTTTCTTCAGATTGTTACCACCTCGCAGACTCCAAGTCTAGTCTCCAAGGTGGCAGGGCTGCTCTTCGAAGCCCTAAAGCCTGTGTTTTTGTTTCCCCCAACTTGCTACTCTTGGCCAAGTAACTTCCACCTTCTTCCTTTGCACCCTCTTCCATATGGCTGGAATTAATGAGCCTGCAAGCTGGGGGCAATGTCTCTCCACAGCTGTCTTTTCAAGCAATTATTTAGAGACAGAGAAGGAAGTCATTAACAATCCTGGGAGTCAGCCAGAGACAGCTCTGCCACACAAAACACTCAGATAGAGCCTTGGGCCAAAAGGTCACTTTTTATTGGGGGCTGGGGTGGGGTGGGGTAACCGAACAGTACAGAGAGAAACATAAGGGAATAGGTAGCAGGTTTTCACTCTATTTTTTTCTGGCATCTTCAACAAGGTCAATTTCTTCTGTGCAAAAAGAAAAGGTCTAGCTGAAGCAATCAGGAATTCATTCAAAAGTGACTAGAGGTAAGAGGGAAGAAATGTCAGGGAAAAGAGTGCCTCTCTGAAAAGCCTGTCCTTTAAGGCCAAAATAGCTGCTTAAACATCGTGAAATTTCCACCTCTTTCCGAGGAGGCTGGGAAAGTGAGTAGACTGGTGCCAGATGTTATAATAGTAGTTACGAGAACAAATGTTAGTTAAGTCTATTCAAAAGTATGCCTGATTAGAGAAAACCAAAACATTTCACACAAGGTGGCAGAGTCCTCCTGCTATGTCTCCCCACTCACCACATCAACACTGGTCTCCCCAACACAAAGTTTTCTTGAATGCTGGCAAGACTACTTGATTCCAGATAGTTTCTCTTCTTAGCTAAAATGAGGCTGTCCTTCTCTGTGAGAGGAAAAGAGCTTCTTTTTCTTGTCTGTTAATAAAGACAAATAACTAGATTCATCTTTCTTTTCTCTTCTCCAGAAATAGACTGTATAGAGATATTTTGAGAAACCAGTCAAATTCGAACTGGTAATTTTAAAACAATGTTCAGGGGCAAGTCAGTGTCTCTGTGAACTTTGAAATCTTAGAAAATCATCAGAGGTGGAAAGTCCTGTAATAAAACTGTCAAGTCCTAGATCAAATGTAGAAAGAGTTGAATTCAAGTTTTACTATGATTAATTTGCTTAACTTCATAGAGTCTCAGTTTCCTCATCTATAAACGATACCAAACTTCATCTGACAGGCTTTTCTCTTTCAAACTTTTTAAAGCACAACATAATAAAAATACATTATTGTCAGGATCTGATATACAGGCAAGCATACAATGTATGCATACACACACACACATCTGTACACACATACATCTGAAACAAGTTTTTTTAACACAATACACACTCTTAGTGTGATATATTATAGTCTGATATCATCTGTCTGACTCCACTTTTTAAAAAATGCTGATTGTGATCCACTAATGGGTTAAGAAAGGCTGTTTTAAAAACTGCTGTGATGGGGTGTCTTGTGGAATAGATGTAATCAGGTGTGATCCAACAGCAAAGAGCATAGCACACAGTAGGGCTATGACAAATGAGGGTTTTCTTTCCATACAATACAGTCCTTTCAGGGGAGCTAGCAGAAAATATAAGTCCTGTTATTCAAGGTAGTCCAGAGAATACACGACACCATTCCATCCCTCTGACAGTGAAAAGCCACTGCCCTGGGTTGTGCTGTCAGCCAGCCACTGAGTTACGTCTACAGCTGTTGGCACTCTGCTCTGCAGAAGGGATTCTTTGTTTATGGACTGTTTATCATTCACTTCAGCTTCGTGGAGGAGACTTTAATACTTCAGATTCCCAAAAGTTACTTGTGACCATTTAAAACAAAACAACAAACCCTGATGAACACCCATTTGGAGTGAAAAGGAGCCTCTCAAGCACACAGAGAAAATTTATGCAAAGTAATACTCTTAAAATCCAAGTTTGTCGTAACACAAGCTACACTAAAAGCAACTAATGATGAACTTTAATCCAGCTAGTGAAGGCTGAACATCCAGAGATAAAAAGGGAAGCTATGTCTTCAGAAAAACCCTCAAAACTTTTAAGGAAAAAAAAAAATCACTTAAAATTGAAGTGTTTAAAATATTTAAGGTAATGAAAACTCTATTGTCTCTGATGATCATTTATTTATTTATTTCATGGTCATTTTTAAAGAGGCCTCCCCAACCACACTTATTAAAACAGCTCCCTATCCCATTTTCTTCTTTTTTTTCTTCTTTCATACTATTTCTTATACATCATTATTATAAATGTGTTCTCACCACTATCCCTCACTACAATTTAACTATTATGAGGACAAATACCTTTCCTATTTGCTTATTTGCTATTGTATCCCTAGTATGTAGTGCCTAGCACATAGTAGGAACACAAGAAATATTTGTGAAATTAATGAATTAGTGGATTAAGTGAGCAGAATGTTTGCCACTCTGCCTCCTCCATGGTTACAAGAGAATCACAGAAAGACAAGCCCTGGTCTCTGAAGGCATCAGCTGTGCGGCGTGCACTGCCTCCGCTATCTGTTCCTTTCTTCCTCTACATTTACAAATAACAACTCTCCAGCTCCCCTTAGCATTGTTCTGGGTCAACCAGCTGTTCATGTCCTCTTAGTAGGACTAGACTGTGTGAAATCAGAACCTATCTCCTTGATGCCACTCCTTCAGAGCCTGCCAAGGGACAGAAGGCCCTCAGAACCCCCCAAACAGCAGCAAACCCAAAAGTGGGAAAAGGCAAAGGGGCAAAGCAAACCAAAAGCCTCTGGGCTGATGTGCTATAGCACAGCTGAAGACAGCTTCATCCGTCCCCTCTCCTCCCCTTCAAAGAGATAGCTGGACCTTGAGGAGGAGGGGCTGGGTTCTCCTCTGGCTGGGTACTCCACACTGGGAGAGAAAAGATCATTCCAGGATTTGAGATTTTTTCCAGGTGGCAGTTAAGTACTGATTTCCCACTGGAACTCCATCCAACTGCCTCTCTCCAAAATCAATGTTAAAGGTCCACATAATCTTGTCTGTAATAGCTTCATCAAGCAGGCAAGGAGATTTTGCTGGAATCTAGGTTCTCCTTGTTTCCAATCTTGTGTGGCTGGCACTTGATGTCATTTTGGGTAGCTCAATGCCTACTCACGCTGCTCAACCTCCTCAACTGTCTGGGGGTGGTAGTTAAAGGTGGGTGGGGGGCTGTCATAGCAGCATAATAAAAGCAAATCACCTGGTAAAGCAGGAGATGAATGCATAAATCCAGAAAGAGAATTTGAAGTAGAAATGCATTACCAACTACAGAAATCATTTCAAATGACTTATACTACAAATTGGCTTTAAGAAACATCTCAGTCTGCGCATGTATTCCCTGCTGAACCGTGATACCTATTCAAATGATCAAAAACAGTCCGTTCTTAAATTCAGGATAAATCTCAGACCTCAGAAACAGGCAAAGAAAAAAAAAAAAAGTTCAAAAGCAGAAAGGCAGCAAATGTTACTCTCAGGACCAATCTCTCTGATATGCCTCCAGCTTGCTAACAGCATTTTTATGCCACAGGCATGCTACTTTCCTTTGCCCTCATTTTATTTCACAGGAAGTCCTTCCCTAATAGCCATGGGATATCCAAAAGGAGAAAAGAAGGGGAGGGAAAAGCATTCTGTTAGCTCTCCTGCTTGGAAAAGACTCAAGAGCCTGGAAGGATGCCGCAAAAAATCTGTGTGAGCACAACAAACAACAGCAGCCAAGAAAACTGAATCCCAAAGAGAAATCTGCCAGCTGGGAGCCACTCTGTAATCGGAGGGGAAGTATCTACTTAAATGGCCGCTGTCCAGCTCAGTACAAGCCCTGTGGTTTACAAGGACCAGAGTGGTAACCTTTCCTAAAATCACCATGGGTCTGAGCCCTCCTGAACTGACATCTGACTAGTTCCAGTTTAAAACCACCCCTCTCTCTAACATGAATGTTGTAATCTGCAAAGAATAGCATGTATCTCAAAGAGATCCTCAATGAGGCGAAGGAGAGAGGCCACCAGAGCAGCAGTATTTCAAGCCATGGCAGGTTCGGAGATGTCAAGTGAGACAAGTAAAGCAAAAAAAAAAAAAGACCCTTGAGAGGATCAAAGGGTTTACTCGGCATACAGGGCATGGCTGGGCAGACGAAGGAATCACCACAGCATGTGGACCATGCACTTGGGTATGGGTAAGAGGTAAGAGACCCAGGGCAGGGGGGATAACTTTAAGCCACTGCTCATACATAACAAACCATACAACCAGAATCTTATTACTAAGATTATTACTTATTACTAAGTACCTGGAAAGGAAAGGGAAAGTCGCTAAGTCGTGTCTGACTTTGCGACCCCATGGACTGTAGCCTACCAGGCTTCTCAGTCCATGGGATTTTCCAGGCAAGAGTACTGGAGTGGGTTGCTACCTAAACCCCTTTAAATAAATCTTACTGCTGCTACTGCTAAGTCACTTCAGTCATGTCCGACTCTGTGTGACCCCATAGACGGCAGCCCACCAGGCTCCCCCGTCCCTGGGATTCTCCAGGCAAGAAAACTGGAGTGGGTTGCCATTTCCTTCTCCAAAGCATGAAAGTGAAAAGTGAAAGTGAAGTCGCTCAGTCGTGTCTGACTCTTTGTGACCCCATGGACCACAGCCTACCAGGCTCCTCCGTCCATGGGGTTTTCCAGGCAAGTGACTCAAAAAGCCTTCCAGAAAAGGGAATACTCTTGCAAGGCACTACAGTGATACTTAAAATATAGCTAACCCTAATCAACTTCCCAATGACAAGGCAACATAACACACTGTTTCTTCCCAACAGAGGATGCTCTCCAAAAGCTACTTATACTTGGCTGTAACATAAGGTGTGATTTCTTTTTTTTCTTAACAGCAGATTTCCTTCTCAGCTTTTCCTAAAATCAAGACGAAAACTATCTTTCAGCCCCTGAGTGCATACCAAATAGGTAGTCTGGGAATATAACCTGGAGACCCACTGGGGAAAGGTCTCTGGGATGGAAAACATTTACAAGACAAGTAATTGAGAACTGATTATGCTACAAATAAATTCCCTGAGGCCTGAAATCCATCTTCTTCTGTAGGAACCTGAAAAACCATGAGCACTGGAAGAGATCCTGGTCTTTCAGTACAATGCAAGGTTCTAAATCCTGGCCCTCTTCTCAGATATATTAACCTGACTCACAGACACAGCATCCACTCTGAAAGTTTAGAAACACTGAGCTGAATCCCCCACCTCCGCTAACAGATGGGGAATTAATGAGTCTTTCTGATAGAAAGCCCACATTCAGGGTCCAACACAGAAAAAAGGCCTTCACGCCAGCATACGGTAACTTGAGAATGACCGACCCAAAGGCACTTGCTCCTGCAGCCGCATGGCTGGCCTGAGTGAGGCAGCCAATTCTCAGCCCACAGGCAGCTCCCTCTCCAGAGCTTAGTGTGTGGCCTCTGAAACAAGTGGGAAAGGAAGGAGAGAAAAACAAACAAATAAAATCCAGTCACTGCAGTCTACACTGAGGTTAGATCCCAAGTCATGTGGCGAAGTGCCTCCAAGAGACTGGAAATATTCTTAATAGAGATGCTTGTCAGTTTTGTGCAGAATAATTAGCTAGTAAAACTTTAAACAAACAATTATTCTAAGCCTCTGACAACAGGCCATGGAGGGTGGGGCAGAAGAAAGTTCTCCTGAGGAGAGCTGGTCCCCAGGGCTGATGCCAAGGCTGAGCTGTGACTCACAGTACCCACTGCCTCCAGGTGCTGTGCTGGGGCCTCCAGCCCCCCGCGCAGCAGCTAACCCACCCCAACTCCCGAGGCGGTTGCAGCTTCCTGCTTCTGGCTAGCCCCAGCACCCACAAGGGACCCTTCTCTCTCCAAGGAGGGACGGACTACCATTCCTAAAAACTGGTGATGGTTGGTAGATGTATTACCAACAGAAGGAATTTTAATACTATTTTTCATTTTAAGTAATGGAAATAACAAAACCATGTTTTCAACTAACTCTCAAAGTAATTCTAAGAAAATACCATAACAAAGGATAACCTTCATCTAGGCTGTGAAGACAAAGTCTTTAAAGAAAGAGAAGTGTACTTTAGATAGAGGACTAATATGATAGAGATTAAAAGAGCTAAACTGGAGAGATCCTGAGTTCCGGATTCCAGCCCCAGATTCACGACTGTGAAATTCAGCTGGTTATGAAAGCCTGTTAGATCTCAGTTTCTCCACTGGTAAGATGAGGAACAAGAGCAGGGGAATCAGTCTAGTCCTTCTGCCTCTAGAAATATAATTCCAATTATTTAATTTATAGCTTTGTGGATAGCTCTTTAAATTGTGGCTGAAATCAGTATGAGTCAACCTGATTTAAAATCCTATCAACCCCAATTAAAAATAAGGGAGAGACTGACTATCCACAGTTATTTCAGTTTGGTGTGTGGCTTGTTTTCAGGAAAGGCAATGAGGTGCTAGTGGAAATCCTGACAGCCATTAATGATCTCATTTAGCTCCAGCATTGACACTCAACAGTGACCATTTGCCCCCCCTCCCCCGATTTCATTCTGTGCTTTTACCACTGGACCCTCATCTGATGCAAATCTTCCTTTCAGGTCCCTGAGTGTAGCTATATCCACTTAGAGCTCTATAAATAACAACAGTCCCAGCACACAGTGACCAGCCACCTGTGAAATTAGCATCAAATGGTCCGATCAGGATTCTTTACCAGCCCTCCTCCTCTTTGCCCTGGGCCAAAAACACAGACACCGCAGTTAGACCAGAGTTACATCATGCTTCCCAGGACCTGTGGATGATCAGTGCCCTCTCACCAACATAGGACTCTGTTTCACTGTACATCACTCCACTGGGCCTGAACAGATGTCAAGATTTTAAGATGTACCAAATCCCCTTAGTAACTTCTGACCATATGAAATTTATTGTAACAGAGGCTCTAGTAGTTTCAAGAAATTTAAACACAGGCTTATTCTTATAGTCCAAGGTATTTTATAATCAATTAAACTGAATAAAGTTAAAAATAAAATTTTACAATAAGACCTAAAACTTGATGTAGCTAAATATCAATTGGAACTGAAAAGTCAAGATTTCTTCAGGTATTAAGTAGCCATGACTAGGACTTATTACGACAATGTATTTTCAGATTTACTTGTTGCATTTGCACTCCTTTATTTTAACAGATTTTTTTGCCCAAGGTGACAGCCTTTTCTGGTCAAGCGTTTTAAGAACAAGCTCTCCCTGTCCTTGCTAATACATAGGTATTTCATTTAAAGTATTTATGATTCATTCAACAAACATGAATTTAATGAGCAGACACTATGTGCCAGGCACACAGCTAGATTCTGGAGGTTTTAAATGAACAATTTCCTAAAATTTTACATTAAAAAAAATTCTTTTTACTACATAGAATTCCTAAAATTTTACATACATTGATACTGACAACTCTGTGCAGTACTTTATTTACATATGAATACACAGAGGCTTCTAGAGAAGAAACTTATAACTGGCATTTTTCATTTTCTAAAGCTTCACTATCACTATTCCACAGCCCCTGTCCACACCTCAGTGTAAATACACAGACATGCAAGTTTGTTTGGCTAAAAACAGATTTAGGTCTAAATCAGGAAGAAGAAAGGGTGGTCAGTGAATGCTTGTTACTCATGGTGACATCAAGCCCTTCAGACCTACGTGCTGACCCCTTCCTGAATAGGAATCCATGCTTATTCCTAAGAGCTCACAAGTTCATCAGTCTGCCTCAAGAAATTGATAGAAAACAGGCTGGCCTTGTTCACGGCATTACCTCTGTAAGAACAGCAACCGTCCCTTTGTTTTCCCTTACCACTTTTTAAGCTTAGGCTAAATAACTCCAATCATCTGTCCACACTCCTATAACCATGGCAACGTCATCGGTCTCTGCATTCTAAACTTATAAACCCCCAATGTGGGTTAGACCAGTGAGTCCCAAACTTGACTGCACTTTACAACTACCTGGGGAATTAAAAAAAAAAAAAAGCCTGGGTCCCACTCCACAGAGAGCCTGATGTGATTAGTCTAGATTGGCATGGATGCCTTAAACTCTCCAGGCGATTCTACTATACAGCCAAGGCTGAGGACCAATGCTTCACACCAGCCTTCTCCAAATGTGTTCTCTGGACCAACAGCATCAGTACCATCTGAGAAGTGACCAGAACTGCAAGTTCTCAGGACCCCTCAGGAAAAATGAGTCAGAAAATCTGGGGGTGGGGCCTGGCAATCTGTATTTTAACATGCCCTCCAGGTGATTCCAAGGCACACTAACATTTGAGAACCACATTAGACAATCTAAAGATCCTAATGAATTCCTTTAAATTGTTAATCAATTTTTAATGTATGTAGATGTTACATTTCCCACTAGATGATAAAATCCTCAATGGCAAAAATTACTATTTTCTATTTGTTTTTATGTGTCTCTGTAGCAAGTACTATGCCAGGTAGCTCAGTGATAAAGAATCCGCCTGCCAATGCAGGAGACACAAGAGATGCAGGTTCAATCCCTGGGTGGGGAAAATTCCCTGAAGGAGGAACTGGCAACCCACTCCAATATTCTTGCCTGGAGAATCCCATGGACAGATGAGCCTGGGGGCTACAGTCTGTGGGGTTGCAAAGACTAAGATACAACTGAGAATGCATGCCTTACACAGTAGGTGCTTCATTAATATTTACTGGCTAAAACTAGAATATTGTAAATCAACTACCCTTCAATTTAAAAAGCTAACACATCATAAATCAACTATACTTACAATAATATTTCCTTACTTTTTTTTTTATTTGCATATCATCCACTGAGCCCCATATGGTACACAACCCACACCTGCTATGGAGACAGCAGAGAGTCTGTACCAACATGAAATGATCTGTCCCCAGAAACCTGATCAAATGCAAACGGCCTCACATCCCACATGGATCAGCTTTCCTCCAAACCATCCAAAATCCTCTTTTATGGAGTGTTACAAGAAGGGGTTAGAAGCAATGAACCTGAAGAAGAACGTTTTCTCCAAAGTATGCTTATTAAAAGGAAGAAACAAAAATCATTTGAAAGTAATTTTATGTTCAACAAAATTCAACACCTATTGATCACCTAGTAAACACAAAATACTGTGCTGAGAATTATTAAGAATACAAACGTCTTAAGAATCAAACCTTAAAGGCCTTGCGGTAGTGTCATAGGGCACTATCCTACAGCAGTAACCCTGGGAAATGTTACTTTATGGTCTACATATAAGGGAAATGTTCACAGAGATTGCTCAAGAAATGTTAGTTGCTCCTCCCATAACCTGGGAGCAACATCTTCAATCAAACCAAAGTATCTCCACTGAACTATCATCTGATGAGCATCTTTTAGAAAGACATATAATACAATTTAAAATAAACACAACTTTCCAATAAGTGACTATTAACACTACATACACACATACCAAAACACAACCACAAAAGCATCTGGGACTAGAAACCCCTGAGAGGCCAATTAGCAAACTGCCAAGGGGCAAGAAGGAAAATCCCCCATGCTGAAATGTTCATAAACTAGCGACCTTCCCTGCTTCACTAGTGGCCACACTTGCTGGGGTCACCTAGAAATGCCCATGAGCTAAAGTGAGACACACTTCTCAAGTTCCCTTCAGAGACTGTGCCTTTATTATTCCTCCCAACACCCTGAGTTGCTTTTAACCACAGAAGGGGAAGTGAAGGCAAGGGATGAGGGGAGAGGTTATGATTTTTCTTTGAACAACCACTTTATTTGAACAACCCTGTTTATTTTTGGCTTCAATAAGAGAGGCCTCATCTAGAATAAGAATGGGGGCCCACTCCCCAAGAAGCTGCCTGCCTCAATCCCAGGAAGGATTAATGGTCAATTATTTGGCTTTCTTCCTTAGGTCAAACAACAGAGACACTGGAAAAGGCCACACAACACATGATAAAAACAGAAGGGTACTATAATGCAAGCATCTCAAAGGAAAGACAGGGAGACACACACACAGTCTTTCCAGGACTGCCTGAGGAAACATTGAGACTTCTTGCTACTAATACCCAGGTTTACTGTACAAGTAAGCAGGTTCGTTAGCCCTTTAGCCAGAAATGGTTCTACAGCTACATTCCTGGCTTACTTAAAATAAACAGAGGATGAAATTAGAAAATACTTTTAGAAATTTCCCAATAGCCACACCTTCTCTGCCGGACCCATACCTCCTTTGAATACCTTCAGTGACGTGACATTTACTATCTATATTTTGGAAAGCCTTGTCAGAATGTTCTTCCTGAAACAGGGTCATAATACATTTCTCTACTCCTTCCTATTACTGGCCCTGGTTCTACATTAGGAAAGAAAAAACTAATTCCTCTTAGAAACCACAATCCACGTAAATATTTGGAGACAGCTATCATGGGCACATTTTTCAAGTGTTATCCCCTCTACTGCACATTGAAGATTCTTAATGTGTATTTTTCCCCCACAAATAATTCCCTTACCAAAAGGTCAACATGATTAGAAGCTATAACTCTGTCTGACCTTCTCTGACGTTAGTCATCTGATGACCATAACTGTGACACATACGAAAACACACAACAGAAATGAAGACCAGCTAAGTAAGCATGAGCACTTAGGAAGACAGGAGACCAGGAGATGGCCCGTGGGCCAGACTCAGCTCTGGTAAGAACAAGGAGAACCCCAGAGTGAACTCCGGAGAAGGCAATGGCACCCCACTCCAGTACTCCTGCCTGGAAAATCCCATGGACGGAGGCGACTGGAAGACTGCAGTCCGTGGGGTCGCTGAGAGTCGGACACGACTGAGCGACTTCACTTTCACTTTCCTGCATTGGAGAAGGAAATGGCAACCCACTCCAGTGTTCTTGCCTGGAGAATCCCAGGGACGGGAGAGCCTGGAGGGCTGCCGTCTATGGGGTCACACAGAGTCAGACATGACTGAAGTGACTTAGCAGCAGAGTAAACTCGGAGAAAAAGTATCCTACCAACAGCCAATCTGAGGCATCTATTATTCAAAGCTAAGAAACCAGACCCAGGGTACTTCCAAGGGTATAGTATCAAAACAGAAAAGCTATCAGGAATAAAACTCTGACACCCAGACACAGCTTACTTTAAATCTGTTAACAGATTTTTTTTTTTAAGACTTTCCTTTTAGCACCCAGAGAGGAGTGTTAGAAGCTCACCTGGTCCAGACACAGCAGACACAGGCAGCTGAACCTCTGATGCAGCTGTGATTAGTTCTGCTCTGGACAAATGACTCCAGCTGCTTTGAAAGTTGTGCCCTGGGAGGAAAGCAACCCAAAGTACAACCCCCTCCAACCCTTCACATCCAGCCCTAGCCACTTCGCACTTATCTAGATGTACCAGGAAGAGTAAAGGGGGAGAAAGCCTGCTGCTTAAGTGGGGGAGAAAGCATAGGTTTCCTTGGCAGGATTAGAAAATCCAGCCTAGATGGCAACATGAGAGTCACTGGGTTAAAGTGAGGCCAACGGGAGAGGCTTAAAAGCTGTAATGACTGGATTAGGAATCATTTCCTAGCCTCTGTTAAGAGCAGGATGTTGACAGAAAGCACCACCCCCAGGGAGGTACTGATGAAAACCACGACTGTCAAGGCGGCAGTAGCTCGCACAGTCAGATGTGGAATCCATCCTGTCATTAGCCAGCAAGGAGACAACGTTCTGAAAAGGAAAGGAGAGAAAGGTGTGGTCAAACAGGAGACAGAGCAAATAACACCACAGTGCAGGTTTTTATGTCCCGGCAACAGAAGCGACAGCTTCTAAGGACGCTAATATTCTTTACATTACCCAACAAAAAAACAAAAATTTATTTCCATGAGGGGATAATGCACTTAATGGTTTCTAATTATATATTCTGTTTACTCTACAAGTACTTATCTGATAATTCATAATTTACCATAACAAGTTTCTTTTTGCACAGGTTACTAACAGATTGATATTCTGAAGAATTTACAACTAGTTTAGATTACTCTGGAGAGATGAGGAGTTCCCAAGAGCCACCAGCAGCCTCAGAATTACCTGAGGCATTAATTTTGTTGTTGTTGTTGTAGATCATCTTAGATCTACTGAATAAATCTCCAAGGGTGAAGACTGGCCCCATGCACTACTGTAAATCAACCTTGGTCATTTGCTCAGCTGTGTCTGACTCTTTGCAACCCCATGGAATGTAGCCCGCCAGGCTCCTCTGTCCATGGGATTCTCCAGGCAATAATAGTGGAGTGGGTTGCCATGTCCTCCTCCAGGGAAATCAACTTTACTGTAATATCATTTACTTAGAATAAATACACCCACTCCAGGTATACAGTTTGGCTGTTCTCACAAAATGGGCTTCCGTGGTGGTACAGGCAGTGAAGAATCTGCCTGTTATACAGGAGACATTGATTCCCTGAAAAAGGGAATGGCTACCCACTCCACTATTCTTGCCTGGAAAATTCCACAGACAGAGGAGCCTGGCGGGCTACAGTCCATGGGGTCACAAACAATTGGACACAACCGAGCGATTAACACTTTCACTTTCTTTCACTGTTAAAAAGGCATACATGACAATCAACTTATACAATATTCCCATCATTTCAAAAAATTCCCTCATGTTGGGCCCATGAGTTTTTTCTGAGATTTCTCATTTTTTCCACTTGTTTCAATAATAATAATTGCTTGTTGAAGCATTTTTATGATGGCTGCTTTGAAATTCTTTCAGAATTCCAACACCAGGTTCATCTCACTGTTGAGATCTGTTATTGGTTGTTATTCATGTTGTGGGGTTTTCTTGGTTCTTATGGTATTTTTATTGTATCCTGGAGACCTTTACTTAGCAGCAGTTTCCTGCTGAAAGGCAGCATGAGAGCAAGGTGGGTATGTAGACTCTGCCTCCTTCTGGGCCCAGCAACACCAATACCCTGGCACTGAGTCACCTGCCTGTTGCAGGTGGAGGAGCAGAAATTCAGTTCATTACTTGGTTCTGTTGGCATCTTCCAGGCAAAAATGGGGCACTGCCTTATCCCGTCAAGAGAGGGTGTGAGATCAGACTCTCCTAAGCCCCAGTGCAATCCCCTAGAGAGAGAGAGCTGTTGCTGCAGGGTGAGAGGAGACGCTCAGCTTGGAGGTGGACCCTGCTCCTCCCCGCTGGCACCGCCTCAGAGCATGGCCTCGCTCCCCACAGAGGAGGGTGGCAGTTCAGCACCTGCCCAGTTCTGCTGATGCCACCCCTGAGGGGAACGGAAGTGTGCTGCTGCTTCCATGGGGCAGCAGGGACGGAAGATGGACTGAAACAGAGGGTGGGGGGTGGTGCGTGAGTACAGAACGTAGTTTCTTCCTGTGGCGCCTGGCTGCAGCAGGGAAGGTTTTGCCAAAAAGGCTTCTTGTCGTTGTTAACCTGCCTTTTCATTCCCAGGCTTTTGCCTAGGAGAGGAAACTCGCTTTTCTCAGAACTTTTGGCCTGTGCCTCCTGGTGATTCTGTGTGGGAAGTTTCTGCAGTACCCTGTTTAGGATTCACGGGCTCCATAAGCAAAGCCAAGGGACTCATCAGAGTGTGGTCCCTCAAATCCCCAAGTTGTAAGCAGCCTGCTCTCCCACTTTTCAGAGACCGTATGGCTTCTTTGTTACATCCAGTGATTTTAGATCTAGGAGGAGGATCTAAGAGGAAAGGGCCTAGTCCATCTTGGTAAAACTGGAAATCTTTGGGCTGTGAATTCTACAGTGCTCTCTGGATGATCCTGACGCATCAGCAAGTCGAGAAACTGTCGCAATGTTCTAAGGAATCACAGAAAAATTAACCCAGCTGAGACACTCAATCAGGCAACTCCCCAATTACAGTGGATATCCATAAAAGGCTTGCTAATATATCAGGCACCTTAATATGTTATTTACATTAGCTCATTTAATCCTAGTAACAACTTCATATAGATACTATTTTCATCAACATTTTCCACATAGGGAATGAAACACTGCATGTGTAAGCAAATTGCCCAGGATTACACAGCTGGAGGTAGGCTTCCAAATTAGTCTATCTGAGGACTTCCTTAGTGGTCCAAAGGTGAAGAATCTACCTGCCAATGCAGAGAACATGGGTTCAATCCCTGGTACAGGAAGACTTCATATGCCATGGGGCAACTAAGCCCTCGCACCCAACTACTGAGCCGGCACCCAAGAGCCCACGCTCCGTAACAAGAGAAGCCAGGGCCACGAGAAGCCTGCGCGTCATGACTAGAGAAAGCCCCGCACACAGCAACGAAGGCCTGGTGCAGCTAAAATCAAACAATTAATAAACAAAAGTCAATTTTAAAAGTAAATAAAATTGTTTAAAAAAAAAAAAAAACAGTTTGGCCCTCAGAGTCCCGAGTCTTATAGATTCTACTCTCTCACCCAATACTAGGCCTACTTTTATTCGTGTATTTTTATGAATTCAAACACACTGAAGTCTTATCCCACAGAAGTAAATGAAGTCAAGGAATACAGGAATCAAAAGAATTTGCCTTAGGCTACAAGTTCAGAAACTCATTGGCATCCTCTCTAGGTTGAAAGGTATAAATCCTTAAACCCTCACTCTTTACTCTAGCTTTTCATATTCTAAATCAGCCTATATTTTCAAAGTTAATTTCCACCTTAAGACTGAGACCCTTATAACTCTATCAGACGGTACAGTTGTTTATAACCAACTCAGGAAGCAGTTATTGAACGAATGAGAAAAGGCATAAATCTAACAACACAGAAACCACAGAGTAACAACTTGGATGGAGGGCAGCGGAAATGGCACTGGACCAACAGGAATGTTTGAGTTGAACTTCGATCCGACTTAACTAATCTGTGTGCACCTCGGGCTCTGTGAGGCTCAGTTACACGGAGGCTGGGCAAGATCAGAATACTGGATGCAGCCCCGCTTCCTATGCCCAACAAAAGGGAGGGAGACATGGGTGGAGGGCATTTCTCTTCTTTCTCAGCAGAAGAGTAGGTCACCTATCTAACACATATGAGGTGGGAGTAAAACAAAAACCCCAACCTCTGGGGTGCATTCCCAGCTCCCCCTCCTCTGCAGACACCACTGTCCTTCTGCCCTGGCAATGTGTCTCGTCTGTCTGGCAAACTTCCTATTGTCCTCCAAACCCACCCTGACCATGGAGTTCCCCTAGATGCCTCCTCACCCCTGCCCCCACAGAATTACCGCTGTATCTCCTATGCTACCAACACACCTTGGGGTCCTACTGCTGCTGTACTGAGACCATCTACTCATGCACAGTCAAGCACACTGAACTGTGAGCTAAACTCCTTGAGAGCAGAAACAGTCCCCACTCACTTCTGTACGCCCAGGGCTGAACACGATGCCTGGGACCCAGCAGCACTCAGTGCATGGTTCTGACTAAGTGTCTTGAACTCAAGCAAATTTCTCTTTGAAATTGCAAATCCACATACTCACCACTTCCCATTTTAGGTACCTGCTAATGCTGTGGAAAAAAACAATCTTTTTTAAAAAAGTCATAGGACAGAAAAGCAAATTATTAACAATAACAAAACCTATGGGTACACGCACAAAGATCTCTGGTGCTTGAGTAGATTTTAGGGTAATTTACACATTAATATTCAAGAGCCCACATGGCACCGTGGTAAAGAACTCGCCTGCCAATGCAGGAGACACAGGAGACCTGGGTAGGATCCCTGGGTCAGGAAGATCCCCTGGGTAGGGAAGTGACAACCCACTGTAGTATTTCTTGCCTGGAAAATTCCATGGACAGAGGAGCCTGGTGGGCTGCAGTCCATGGGGTCACAAAGAGTTGGACACGACTGAGTGAGCACGCATGATCAAGAGCCAGGAGTATACTGTGGCCACAGTGACTGCAGAACTAGCCGTCCTTGGTTCCTCCTTCCTCAGTGGTTCTCAGTTCTCCACTACAGTTCTCCAACACTCATCTCCTTGGACGGACAGATCAGCAGGTGAAGCCACATTTCCACTCAAAAACCCACTGGCCATCAGCTCCTTCAAGTAGCAACCTGTTCCTGCCATATGTGAAATTATATTTTTTAAAGTACAAGTAATTGGTATTCATGAACAGATCAGCTTTACATTTATCCTCTAACTTTAAATGGTGTCATTAAGTCCTTCTAAGTGCAGCTGAGAGAAAGAAAGAAGAAGAAAGTTATTATGCAAAGTAGTGAGAAAAACCAGGGCCGGGCAGTTGGTCTGGAGGGGAAACGTCAGCCTTCAGTTGCTCTCTGGTAGGACTCTGGAAATCCTTGCTTTCTAAAGTGCTTTCTCTTTCTGAAACCCACAAAGGTCTTATTTGCAGCACTCTGCAAAGCACTGACTTAGGAGACACAGGGTAAGTGCCTCCTAACTCCACGTAGCTCAGCCTAGACACATTACATGCTACACAGTTCAAGCCCCAAAGTCCAGCTAGCTCAAGCCAGAACTGCTGGCTCCAATCACATTGGAGCCATGAGATTAGCACCTCAAAACCTGTCTCAGGGGAATTCCTCAAGGTTCAGTGGTTAGGACTCTGCACTTCAAATGTCAGGGGCCCAGGTTCAATCCTTGGTCAGGGAACTAAAATCCTGCAAATCATGTAACTTGGCAAAAAACAAAACAAAAACAAAAACAACTTTCCTCAGGCAGCCAGGAATGAGCCCACTGCAGCTCCTCCACTTGTCTGTACAGAAATCCCCTATGAACTGAGAGCTAGGGGTAACATCACAGACATAGCGAACTTAGCAAACACTTCATATAAAAATATTCACACACTACACATTACAGGATTTTGTTAAACATCTGCTGAATAATTATAACATCCACACAAAGTTCTAAGGTCCGCATTCATAATGTAAAGGTGTAAAAGATGTTTTCCTTCATTAACTGAATCACCTGAAATGGACCAAACTGATATTTGAGAAACAAACTCCTAAAAAGGCGAAAAAAAGAAAACAATGGCCTCTCAATAAAAAATGACAGTATACTCTGTTTCTAACATGACGACGTGGTAACAGCCCCAAATGAGAACTAACAACCTCCTGTCCTGTTAGGCTAACGCCAGCCAATGGAAAGGAGGCACATCATTCAAGTCCAGTGCTTTTTATACAGTTCTTGAATTCCACATTTGCTGAATTCCACAAATGACCATACCCCTGAATTCCACCCTGACCACACCCCCACAAAATGACCATTTTTCTTTTAATAACAAAAGCACTGATAAGTACTGAAACCTGTGGTACATGGTAGCACCATTCTGAAGGTTTAATGTGTGTCTTATTTTCACAACAACCCTGTGAAGGAAGGACTGGAATTCTCCCCATTACTCAGCTACAGCTCAGTTCCTTTGGACCCTCCTAACATAATCTCCTTATCATTTTTGTCTCGGCTTATGCCCCTCATTTATTTCCAATAATCACGCTTTCTCTGTGGGTTGGGAAAGAGGAGCAATGAAGGACTGAGTGTTACACCATCCTGTCCACCCGCAAGGTCTGGTTTGCATCCATTAGTTCCAGCCAATAAAGGCACCAGGCATCTCCCAGGAATGGAGGGAAGCAGACATGGAGGCGCAAACATATCATAACCTGAGGAAACATCAGGCCTGCAAGGCTGCAGAGCCGGCCATTGCCAGCTAAGCGCAGAATGGTGCATCTGCACCGCCATTAACTTCAGGAAGACTGCAGCTAGTCTTGTTGAATTTATCAATGAAACCCACTCTGTAAACGCTATATAAGTCACCCCTCAACATCCCATTTCCTGGACAGCAGTCGATACTTGGAAAGCAGTCAACTTCTTTCTCCCCGTGGAGTGAGGACAGAAATTATAGTGACGCTGTGTACACACTGAGAAATATTCACTAAACTCATCTATTTGTGATTTTATCTCCCACCTAATTACAGCTGAAATAATATAATATGATTTACGCTCCTTGTTCAAGTGTGACATATTTAATAGATTATTCAATATTGGTTTATCCAGCTATGTCAGACTGACAGCAGCACTTAATGTTAATCAGGAGGATGTCTATGTATCAATTTTAAGCTTCATACAGTTCAATGAAATTATCAGAGTAGCAAGACACCATCAATATGTTTTGATCTATGTGTTGAGAGACTTGGGATGTTTGTTCATCTTTCCTTCATGTTCCGATTGGCCGCACAGGGTGGGGGAAGCAGCGTAAGTGAACACGTGTGCCCAGGCTCTGCCTCAATGCTTCAGGGTGGAGATATCTGAGGTCCAGTTGGCAGAGATGGGGACCTCCCTCCATCTGGAGCTTGGAGACGAGTTAACCCCCCTCAGGCCACGCTTCCCTGTCCCCCTCCTTGCAGCCACCTCACCACCTCATCCTCCTCCTTCCTCCACTGGGGCCACTCTCCCTCGGCTCCCCTCCTTCCTATTCAAGGCAACTATGTCTCTTGGGCTCCTATCCAGGGGCACACAACCTTCTCTATGGCCCAACTTCCACACTGATCACTCCCCTCCATTGTCATCACTAACTGAAACCTCGGTGCAAGGACTCAGCGTCCCCGGGGAACTCATGCTCAGCCTGCACCTCACAGTTGACAGGTCCAGAGCTGGTGGTACTGAGTGGGTCCTAAGGTCTGTGGCTAGTGAACTAACATTTTCTAATGTCATGTAAAATTAAATGTATATTCAGAGGCTGCACTACCTGGATTTAAACCTAGCAGATAGCCACTGTTTTCAGTGTCTGTTTCATAACCTATAAAATGCAAAGGTACTCCATTAGGTCACTGAAACAGTAAATGAGGAAATATGAGCAAAGTGCTCAGCAAAATACCTAGCACATGGTAAGTGCTAAGTATTTTTTTTTAAACCCTAGGCTTATTTTTTCTTTCAGTTTCTACAATCTGGGATGAGAGTGTGAGTGGTTTGGATGTGGCCAAACAGCTATGTGGTGCAATGGTCATGATTAAAACTAATAATTTACTCAATTCCACTGCATCTGTCACTTATGGACAAATCAAATATTCACCAGACAATTGTCACAGATGCAGCAATATATCAAATACAGCATAAGGTCCTGGGAGAGACAGACACTTGAACGGAGGAGGGTGAAGTCTCTCTCTAGCATAGGTAAATGGCACCCCACTCCAGTACTCTTGCCTGGAAAATCCCATGGATAGAGGAGCCTGGAAGGCTGCAGTCCATGGGGTCGCTGAGAGTCGGACACGACTAAGCGACTTCACTTTCACTTTTCACTTTTATGCACTGGAGAAGGAAATGGCAACCCACTCCAGTGTTCTTGCCTGGAGAATCCCAGGGACGGGCGAGCCTGGTGGGCTGCCGTCTATGGGGTCACACAGAGTCAGGCACGACTGAAGTGACTTAGCAGCAGCAGTAGCACAGGTAACACAGGCATTAACAATACTACCATGTCAGGCACAAAGATAACAGTAACCTCAGAGTGGAGCAAAGCACAGAAGAGGACGTTCTAGTTTGTCCTGACGAAGGCTCTGAGAAAGTTTCACAAACAAAGCAACACTTCAACTGGTCTTGGACAATATGGAGAGAAAAAGGAATAGTAAGCAGCAGGCACAATATGTGTTTCAAAGGAGCTAGAACCCCTAATAATCTGAAATGCAGACCTTACTAGACAGCTTACTGGCTACCATCTATGAGGAAACACACTTGCTAGAATCATCTAAGGATCATGTCCATAGGCCACCAGAAAGATGGCAGCTTCTGCACTGACAGAAAAGAAATGGCAAGTGACCCTCATGTTGGTCCTTAACAGTGCTGCATGCCTGAGCGTCCTCAGTACAGAAGGGCCCACGTACTGTGGAGAGGACTCAGAACCACAGCCTAACTACATACTGCCATCAGTGGGGTACAGAAGTATCCAGAGATTCTCTCTTTCACCATATGCCTCATTCCCTGCTGCCCATATACAGACACCCAACTATTCAGCAGTAAGATCCACAGGCAACTCACTTCCTAATCTAGTCTCCAACTCTCCCTCAAGTACATATAAACAGTAGTGAGTGAGTGAGTAGATTACTGCTTCACCCACTTCCAATGATGTGAGCCCAAAGGCAGAGGATAGGTTTAGGAAGAACACAACTGGGGCTGTACCATCCAGCTTTCTAGGAGGCTATCATGTCATCCCAACTCTTATCTGAGGACAAGGGTGAGAAACATGACAACAGGTAAGCACCCAAGCTCAGGCTTTCTAAGGTTCAACCTGCTTCTCCACTATTTAGCCAGGATTCTGATAAGGTTGTCCTCTGGGTCTAATCTAATGAGAAGTACCAACCAACAAGGACCAAAGCGAGCCATGAACAGTGTGTCAAAGTTCAGGTGTGCTAGAGCAGAAGGCTAGAAACACACCCATTCACGGACAGCTCAAAGCACTCTGGACATCAAAGCCTGAGAAAGCTAATTTAAATGCAACTCTAGAAAAAAAACAGCATGGGCACGCCTCAAAAAATTAGAAATTTAATTATATGATACAGCAATTCTACTTCTGGGTCTATATCCAAAAAAACTGAAAGAGGAATTTTGAAGAGCTAGTTCATACCCATATATATAGCAACATTATTCACAATAGCTAAGAGGTGGTAGCAACCCAAGTGTCGACAGACAGGTGAAAGAACAGGCATAATGTAGTATACACATACAATGAAATCTTATTCAGCCTCAAAATAGGAAGGGAAATCCTGATACACACTAAACTTGGATGAATCTTGGGGACATCATGCTAAGCAAAATAAGCCATTTGTCAAAAAGACAAATACCAAAATTCCACTTACATGAAGTACCTAGAGTAATGAAGTTCATGGAGACATAAGGCAAAATGATGGTTGCCCGGAGCCTGGCAGAGGGGAGAATGGGAAGTTAGTGCTTAACAGGCAAAGACTTTTAGTTTTGCAAGACGAAAGGAATTCTGGAGATTGGTTACACAACAGGGTTAGTGTACTTCATACTACTGAACTATGCATTTAAAAATAGATAAGATGGGGCTTCCCTGGTGATTCAGTGGTAATGAATCTGCCTGCCAGTGTGGGAGACACTGATTCAATCCCTGGTCCAGGAAGATCCCACATACCGTGAGACAACTAGGCCCATGTGCCACAATTATTGAGCCCATGCTCTAAAACCTAGGAGCTGCAACTACAGAGCTCACTTGCCGTAACTATGGAAGCCTGTGCACCCTAGAGCCAGTGCTCTTGAGAAGAAGGCTTCACATTCCAACTAGAGAGTAACCCGCAAAAGCAATGAAGATCCAACATAGCCAAAAATAAATAAATATTTTTAAAAATAGGTAAGATGGTGGATTTTATCTTATGGGCATTTTACCACAAGTTTTGAAAAATCAAGTAACTGGCTGGACTTCACACATACAACTGAGAACTTTTTGAAATCCAGTTAAAGCATTTCCCATGTGATGCAGCCTATGGGGAAGGTATGGATCAAAGACAACATAACCAGCAAGGAGATTTTGGCCTAAGCAGAAACCAAAACAGTATGCAGTCAATCAAGAGACAAGAGCAACATTTCTAAACTATCAAGGAGGCCCTTCTATCCTCCCCAGATCCCTCTGAGGAATTCTTAAAATCTCTCAAGAGGCAATATTAGTACAATTACATGAGCAGCCTGGAGAGAGGGACAGGAAGACCTTGTTGAGTCTGTCAAGGACAATGAATCCTCATCTATCTTGGTCTGGATTCACAGGCCCAGAGCGAAGTAAGCACCCTTGACAAAGCTGCAGTCTTAGGACCAGAGCTGCTTCGTACTTGGCAAATTTAAACTCAAGGAGCTATTTGTTCTTCCAGAGCCCAAAGTCAAAGAACTCATCAGCTTCTGAACACTGGCTTCCCACAACCACATACTTGTCAGGCCAACAACACTCTCCTAATGTGAATAGGGTTTGGCTGATAAGTGAAGTGCAATCTTCTGCATGACGATTTCAGACAAGTTTTGCAGGAGTCAAAGTGCTTACCTTGGGATCTAACCTGGCTGGAAGTCAAGTAGCATTTCTTTTTATAAGGTCTTCCCTCCACACTCATCATTTGTATATTTTAATTCCATACTTTCAACCAAGGTGTCAGCTGGCCAGAATGCCCTAAATCGCAGTTGTCTCTAGAACTGCTGAGGAAAGATCCAGCTAGTTTAGTCCTTCACCTCCCCATTCATCACCATATGGACTCCCTTGAAGGTTTAAAGGGAGGGAAGGGAGCTCTTGGGAATAAAAGCAGTTCCTCTGAAAGTGAAAGTGAAGTCACTTAGTCGTGTCCGACTCTTAGCAACCCCATGGACTGCAGCCTACCAGACTCCTCCACCCTTGGGATTTTCCAGGCAAGAGTAGTGGAGTGGGTTGCCATTTCCTCTGAAAGGCATCCATAATTACAGAAGCACAGCTAGTCTTCCAGTGTTCATCCTAGCTAGCAAGGGCCCATGTTACATAAATCATGTTCCTGCCGTTACATGGCACTTCAGGAAATTACTGGTCAGTATTAACCTGGCCTAAAGTGCTCAGAGAATTATCAGAAGCCATCTCATTTATGCAAGTAATATCAGCAAAAAGAGAATGAGGTCCCTAAGCCTTGAGTGGCTAGCCTTCTTATCAGGCCACTCAGTGGGAGATCATGAGCAAGTGTTCGGCCTTGATGCTGCTGTCTCAGCAATTAAGAAACAAGATCAGTCCCCATTCATTTCTAAGGTTCTAATATTCAGAATGAGAATGCATCCTGTTTTGAATTCTTAACAAAATGTTCCATGATATCATCCAGGGGGCTCACAGTATGTGAGCCAAAGTATTAGCATGTCCAAGGTACCAGGCTAGGTGTTACAAGAAATTTCAGGCTGGAAAGAATCAAGCACAATTTAAGGCAGAGAAGTTAAATACATCAGTGTAGCAACGAAGAACATGTATGTATCAAGAGGGAAGTAAAATAATAATATTGATAAAATAGCAACAGCACAATGCCAGACAAGTGTATCACCTACACTAACTCATTTCATAATCACCATGATACTAAAAGGTAGATGCTTATTTCCACTTTGCAGATGAGGAAATGAAGATACAGAAGGGCAAAGTAATCTGCCCAAGATCAAACCGCCTCTAAGTGGTAAATCTGGAATAAAAACACAAAGCGTCAGTCTAATCTGTCTGAAACACAATGGAGAGAGATGATGGCCAGCTGGGGGTGGTTAGGAAAAGATGTCACAGAGATGAAGGTATTTGAAATGGACTGAAAAGGATAAGGAGATATTGTTACAGGTAGACAGAACCAAGGATGTCTACGTGCCTGTTCTTACAAGATCAGTACCTTATAAACAGATGTAAATCATACACTCCTGTCATGGCTTCTACCCCGACAGCATGCATCTGAGAAGAAAATGAGATCCCAAATCCTGAAAGGTTTCCACCAGATCATCTTCAATATACCAGTGAGTGACAGAGCTTCTCAATCCCCAGGCACCTGCCTCCAGGCTTCTGGGCACTGCGGACGCATCACCTCCTAAACTGCGGACTCCTGAACTGTGCTGAGGCAGTTACACACAGCCTGATGAAGATTCACCCTAAATATTTTTAAACTGTCTTATTAAAAGGTGTGATGCAAGAAAAAGGTTTCATTATTATTTTTAAGTTCTTCCTTTGCAGTCACTCATTTAGAGGTGTGAATAATAAGACCTGTGTTTCATTTCTCACTTCCCATACTTCCGCTTGATTAACGGGCCTCCATCCCTGAGCTTTATATTGGAGGCGTATGCTGGAATGGGTTCTATCTTATGATTTCACACAAATAAAAAAGTTATTTCTTACACAATGATGAGTGTTTCTCAGGCTCATGTAAGAACAGGCAACTCTTCTCATTTGCAACCAACCAGTTCATAGGACACAAGGGAAACTCAGACTTTATGTAAAAAGTACGTACATGCTCACAGAATAAATGAACGGTTCCTATTATTTTTCCTTTTCTTTTTAAAAGCTGGGAAGTTACTCTGTTTTCATGAGTTTTTAAAAATTCTATCCCATGGTATTCTTTTAACATTATTTCAAAAGCCAGGCCCCCATCACTGTAGCTTCAGCAGCTAGTATAGTGCCAAGAAGAGCCTATATGTGAAGACTTTAAAAAATAAATGTTATCTCTGACGTTCATTGTGATAAGAATGAAAATGTCCTGGAGTAATGCTTTAGAAAAATCTATAAATTCACTACACTTTCCAAAAATCCCATGACCATATGTAGAAATATCAACTCTCCAGAAACAATTATCTTCTTTCTTAGTCTAAAAGTCTTTTTCAAATTAACACACAAAGACTGATCATCAGTTACAAGCCCAGCTCAGATAAAAGGCTGAAATGAAATGTTCAGGGGAACCACTATCATAAATTACAAAACTGGAAAAAGACTCTACAAATCATTCAGTATGATATATTGATAATTAAAAAAAAAAAGAATATTCAATTTCCTTATTTTATAGGTAAGAAAACTGAGGCTCAGAGAAACTCAGCAAGTCAGGACAGTTCCTAGGACTTGAATCCAGTCTCTTCCCCCAACCCATGCCAGAGTGCCACCTCAGCAATGACTAAAACCTTGGTCCTCTCAAATAATGAACACTGTAATGTAACAGTCTACTAGAATATGAACTCTAAGACTTAGGATTTTGTTTCTTTTGTATACCAATATATCCCAAGACCAAGAATAGGCTCTGGGACATAACTGGTACTCAGTCAATGTGTTGAAAGAAAAAAAAAAAAAAAAAAGCTTCATAATAAAGATCTAAAACATAACCAAAATATGTATCAAGTTAGCATTTATCGTATACAGTTTAAAAAGATCCAAAGAGGGGCAGCAGGACATGAGTAGAGGTAAGCCTCAAACACTGGCCTTTGCCAGGGAGAAATTTAACCCACAACTCTAGGTTCCAATTTCAATTATTAGCTCAAGCCAGCCAAACTCCCTACTGTGAGAGTAAAGAAAGGACTTTCTGAGGTTATCTAGGGGTTTAAAGAATTTCCTCAATATTCAGAGGAAGCCTACACTCCCCAGCCTCCTATTTCATTTCAAATCCACACCGCTCCACCTATTCTGTAAACAATTATCCCTTCCCCTCAGTCCTTGACCCTGTATCCCCCGCCTAGATCAAGGAAATACACACAAGTCACACATGAAGGCAATCTTACAAAATGGCCAACAGGGCTGAACTATCTAAAGCCAGCACCAAAGGAAAGGCATTCTAACTCACTAAATCAATAAGCAATGAAAAGCAACAGACGTCCATGTTCTCCACAGCCAGTCACTGCCCTAATAACAAGCCATATGTTTTGATTCCAATCACAGCACAGCAGCTAGGTCAGACACATTATCAGACAAAGCTGGTAGGTGTTACATTTATCAAGCAACACACCACTCTGGGATGGCACAGAGGGTCCCAATGAATCTAGGCTAGAGACCAGATCTGGAACCTATTCCCTCTCAGGGCAGGACGACAAACTGCTGATCCAGGGCCATTTCTACGCAGCAGAGGAGAGGCTTTTATCAGCCTTGCAAGCTACAGTCTTTTTGGTCCATAGACTCCAGGATAGACCCAAGTTAGAGGAGGAGAATGGAAAGCAACTCTCAGCACTGTATTTAGTGGTTAAACAAGACTGAAAAAGAAGTCAGCAGACCACTGGGGAAACCTATTTGCCTTCAAGTCTATTTGCAACCAGTTTATATGAGAAGTGCCTTACACACTAACCCAAATAACTACAGCTAGAAACTTCTCATTTGAGTTTTCTGAATCTCAAAATCTACTTTTCTATTTGTATATGACTGTCCCTTGTAATTATTTTAAATGTATAGCAGTTCTTTGCATAAAGGAGTTAGATTTCTATGCCTTTCAGCCTCTATAGAAAGCAGTGATTTATAAGTGATCAACTTAAATATATTATAGGAGCCTCTCTCTATGGTCTGGAATAACCGTTCTCTGCTTTCACCATAAATACACCTTCATTTTAAAAATTCATCCCCAATGAAACTACTTTGCTAAGTTTTTATGTTAATCTGTGGTTTTTACAGGACATGACATTTGTATTTGGGGCAGGGCGTTATTGCTTGAGTTTATATCATACGATGAAACAGAGTTAGTGAAAGAAGTGGTTTTCATTTTTAATTTAACATTAAACATTTTTCTTTCATTTATTAGACCAAAAGTCAAAATACAAAATGGGGGAGGGTGCTGCAAACAAACATTAAAGCCTCTATTTGTATGGGATCCTCTCTTTGACAGAAAGGCAAAACGAACACTTCAAGGACAAAAAAATTGAAAACATGAAGACCTATGAGTCAGGTTCAATTTCCAAAAGGTTTCCAATCTTTGAAATGGGTTCTTTACATTGAGGAGTGGGGAAGTTAAAAACATTAAAAACAGGGTTTTTAAAAGCCATAAGAAAGTCACAAAAGCTATAAAACAGTCACAAAAACAAGGGTCTCACTGAAAAGGTGTAACACCTGTTGACAGACGCCGATGAAATCTGCCTCCCCAGTGCACAACTGTCAGGGTGACATGAGGTGTTTGAAGACCAGTCACACACTGTTAAGGCATTTGGCTCAGTCATCTCAATCAGGAATGCAGCAAAGTAATCAAGTATGTGGGCTTCCAAGGCAGACAGTTGTGTGACTTTCAGCAAAATGTCCAACTTCTCTGTGACTCAGTTTACTTATGAACAAAGTAGACCTACCTCATAGAGCTGTCATACGGATTAAATAAGCAAACACTTGCAAGGTGTTTATTACATACTTAAAATGATCCTACCATCATCCTCACTCATATCTCTATTTTCCCATATTTCTGCTAACATAAAGAGAAAACAGGCCCTTACTCCAAGCATTAATAATGATGAGGGTGAGCTGCAGGGCTGAAATGACCTAGCAAGCCCACCTACACAGGATATAATGCTGAGCATCTCTCACCCAAGGACACGAAAATCAGAAAGGCCTACTCGCTCACCAGCTGTCTCGCCCTTGACAGACCTCAGATGGGGGTTAAAAGAAAAGGCTTCACAACTTCAAAGCAACTGAAGGCAATTTTCAGGACAAGAAGGAGACTGGCAAATTCTCTGGGCCTTTCAGCAAGTAATAAATACATCAATGAGCTTTTCTAAACTCTTAAAAGAAACACGTTGTTCTCGGACTTCCCTGATACATTTTCGCTGGATGCCTCCCTGGCCATTCCACAGGTTCTGAGTTGGTAACCAAACATGGTGACCACAGAAATTTGCTTCTTTTTTACTATTATTATTTACTTGGCTGCCTCAGGTCTTAGCAGCAGCACATGGGATCTTTCATGGCACGCTTGCTCTCTAGCTGCACCACGGGCTCAGCTGCCCCGCAGCATGTGTGATCTTAGCTGCCACCAGGGATCAAACCTGTGCCCCCTGCATTGACAGGCAGATTCCTAACCACTGGACTACCAGGGAAGCCCCCTGAGATTTGTTTCTTATGTTTACTCCAGGTTATCTGAACAGAAGGAGGACAGGAGAGGGTCAATAGCTAGTTCCTGGTTCATTTACTAACTATACCTACGTCAGAAAGTTACCACACAATAAAGTAACCTACCCAAAATACTGGAATGCAGCACTGTGAAAACTGGAGCCTGTCCATCTGAACTTATGGATGGACAAAAGCAGCAACAAAACGAAGAGGAGACCTGGTGTCAACCTTGTTTATACGCCAACTGCTTCCGAGATAAACAAACAAAACCCAGGCTGCATGCATTTGCAAAGAGACCACCATCCCCAAGTCCAGTGCTTGGAGAGAAAACCACCCTCAGGATCAACACCCCAATGATTACAGAAAGACAAATAAATTCAGCTCTCTCAGCTGGACCTGAAAGGCAAACACATCCTCACTCTTCAAGATCCAGATCAAAGATCACCTCCTCTGTGAAGCCATCTCTGACAACCAGGCTGAATTACTTACTTATGTCTTATAAGCTCATTGCTATTTATTCAGAATTCTGTTGGCCTATTTACCCTCAAGAAGCCTCATTTATATTTCTGTATATCATTGCCGTGTTGGACTGTGAAATTTGTAGAGAAGCATATACTGTTCTTCCTTTGTACATTTGCTGAATGAATGGACTAATGAAAGCAACAGTCTAGGGTTTTCATCAATTCATAGTGTTGATGCATGTGCTTTGTGTTCCAACTGTTGAAACCCATGGGAGGCATTAAGAATATTAATTAGATGATTGTAATAAACTGGAAAAATAATATAAAAGGAAAAGAAGAAAAACCCACCAATCTCTGAAAAATGGAATGTAAATAGAACACACTTCATAGCATAATAGATGCTCAGCAGAAACATCCTGTGTATTACCCATTTCTCTCTCCAAATAAATCAAAGGGATCTAATCCAATTTCAAGAAAGGATATATAAATGATAACTGACAAAATCCTGCCCAGACAGAATCTTACACATCAGGTAAAATGCTACATAGGGACTCATAGATGGTTATGTAAATAGAAAGGGGAGTGAAAGCACAGCCTTCCTTGCCAACAAGTCTCTGACAAAGAGCAATCATTAATACTGCCACCCACACAGCTGCCAACCTCACTATCTGAAAGCCTTGTCACCAAAAAGAATTATTTTTCTGGTCAATTATATCCCTTAATTCATTGAAACACTGACTTCATGAGAACAGGAACTTTATTTTGTTTATAACAATACCCTCAGCTCTAAAAACAATGCCTGTTTTGTAGCAGAGGTTGTCAAAGGCCCTTGAATGAAGAAATGAGTGAGAGGAAAGAAGTGAAGCTGCGAAAGAGGGAGATAGGCAGCAAGGCAGGGACTGAGGAGCTAATTAAGAGAGGAGAGAAGAACATTCTTCTTTGAAAAAGTTTTATGTCTTTATACCCACTGCATACTGCTCTGCTGTGGCAATACAAGCCAACAATTTTTGTGTTTATAACAAAAAACAAAATAAGGGTTTTTGTTTTTTTTTTAATTGCCCCAGAGCAAATTGACTTTTAAAGCAAAGAATTAGGTGCATCTCCTTTCACTCAGTCAGCAGATGCTCACTTGATGTGTCCACCACATTCTAGGCACTAACACTACACACAGGTGAAATGAGAAGAGGAATACATATTAGAAAATGAGAAGAGGAATACATATTAGAGCACAGAGTTCAATTTTGATGGGCATCATTTAACATGAAGAAACAGAGAAAGGTGACAAAAGCATAAAAGAGATGAGAAAAGATACAATGAAGAAAGGTAAGAAAAACAACTGGAGTTGTCTGGCCTAGAGAACAAGGCTGATTTCATTAGAGGCTTCAAATACACAAAAGGCTTTTATGAGATAATCCTGAGCATTTCCACGGCTCTCCTTTCTGCGTAAGGCCTGTGTTTAGGCATTTCCTTCTATTGACTTCAGACATGCCTTCCTCAAGTCAGAAGTGAATGCCAATATTTTGCTTGCTGATATGTAAGCAAGGGCTTAGCGTTCCTTAAACACAAATACTAGTTTCCTCCTTCCTAGGCTTTAACAAGCTGTCTGTAGGCATTTCTCTCCCACCCTATAATTTCTTCTTCTCCTTTGTTAAAACTGTAAGCACATCTGCAAAAGACTAAATATTACACTGTAAATGACTGTCAAGTCCTTCTCCCCATACTTGGCACCCAGTCTACAGAAACCAGATCACTTCACCAGTATCTGACGCAAACAAGGTTTCACTGGGGCAGGTGGCCACCTCACTACCTACAGCTCCACCAGCCACACACACACAGCCAGTGTTTTATCTTCACTCTGTTACTTCTGGAGAGAAAGCAATAGAAGGCTGAGGATTGGCCAAAGTGTGGTGTCCATTTGCAAAGCTCGGTTAAACCACGAAGGTACACAGCATACAGGGACAACCATTTACAAAATGTAAACTCATTCAGGTTTCTAGTCCAGCATCTTTACAACCCCTAGCCTTTACTCCCCCTTCCCAAATGTAATTCCCTCAACTCATATCACAAGATGATATCTAGTGATTTCTTGATCTCCCATGACCAAAGTATCCAGGAAAGTAAAAGGCAAAGCTCTAGACTCATTCTCAGGACCCACGGGACACAATGCATTCATCTCTCAAATATTAAAAATAACTTAGTAATAACAATAATAATGAGAGAGATTCCCTGGTGGCTCAGTGGTAAAGAATCCACCTGCCAATGCAGGAGACATGGGTTCTATCCCTGGTCCAGGAAGACAACACACACCGTGGAGCAATTGCACGGAGAGCTGCAACTACTGAGCCCATGTGCCGCCAGCTTCTGAGCTCACACAGCCTGGACCCAGTGCTCTGCAACAAGAGAAGCCACTGCAATGAGAAGCCTACACACCGCAGCTAGAGTGTAGCCCCTGCTCGCTGCAACTGGAGAAAAGCCCAGGCAGCATAACAAAAAATAAATAAATAAAACTTTAAAAAACAATAGTAGTAGTAAAGACAAAGAAACAAGGAATGGGGGCACAATGTAATTAACAAGGGTTCCCCATGGCTCTTTATGTCATAATGTTGCTCTCTGTGTCACTCTAAGTATCCCCATGGCAACCAATAGTAATATCAAACATGTAAAATCAAATAGGAAAAAAAAGAAACTGCATTGTGAGAATTCTTTTAGTTATTAAGCTCAGCAAAACAATTCTTATGGCAAAGGAAAAATTTTTTACTGAGATCTTTTTAAGAGACAAGTTTCTTCACCCTTACTCCAATTTCCACGCTTAATAAAGATTAGTTTGGGGGAGGTTGTTGTTTTAATTAAAGACTATGCAAAAGGACAGAGTCTGACTATAAAGTAATCTCAAGACACCACCACACTTTGTGCCATCTCGTCCTCAGGGACTTGCCTTGCATACCATCTCCCTATAGTTTTCCTAATCTATGAATTAAAAGAAAGATCAGATTTCTAAAACTGGGCTGACAAATTCTTGTTTTTTGTAAGACTACAGTCTCAACATGGTCTGCTTCAAACCTCACCCCTGCCTGCTCTCCCCAAAACCACTCGATAGATGACTGTGTCAAGTCCCTTAACCTCCCCAATGGCTCTAATCCCTCACCTGAACAATTAACTGTGTTCCCTCATCTCATGGGAAGAGATCACAATTAATAGACTAGTCCCTGCAAAGTTACATGCTAATGCAAAACCACGACATGAGGGCTGTGTCTTGAGGGCTATGGTGTGGTGTAATGGGAAGAGAAAGGACTTTTGAGTTTGATGGAATCAAGTTAAAATCCTTACTCTACAGCTTTCCAGCTGCCAGAAACCTCAGGCAAGCTACATAACCTACAGACCTCAGTTTCTTTATTTGCAAAATGGCAAAACAAAACCAAACCACCTTTCTCTCACTGCTATTCCAAGAATCAGATGAGCTAACGTAGGTAAACTTCCAAAGTTCCTGGCCCAAAGCAGGTACTGAGATGTCAGTGTGCTCTGTGCCAACAGAACCTCTCACAGCTTCCTGACGCCCACACTGACAATGCCCTACGCAGGCAAGCTCCACAGTGCCTCCCACCCGAATGCTGCGACAGTCCTCTGTGTTTCTGTTTCCTGTCCCAGTACCATCCACCCTTCATCATCCATCCTGCCATAAGCAAGTGTGACCTCGCACTGTCGTGACCTCACACTGTCATCGCCTACTACTTAACATCCTCCAACAAATCCCTACATCCTACAGAGTCAAATCAAAAGCCTCAGAGAGAGAGAAAAGACTGTTCACTAACTGGCACTAGCTGGCTTTACTCCCCGCATCTGAACTGTCCTCTGCTGCTCCTCCCACCTTGCTCTGTGCGCGTCATGATCTCCTGGGGCTACCATCTGTACTGGATGGCGTTTCCACCCTTCTGCCAGGGGAGCGCCTCCCTAACACAGTGCTGGGGCCTGGAGCAGAGGAGGCACAGAGGGAGGTACTTGGCAATCTTTCTGTGGCTTCTTCCAGTTTAGTCACCTGTGAAGTCATCAGAAAAGGGAAAGGACAGCAAGGATACTCTGCATACAACAGCATAATGGGAAGCAAGAAGCAAAACAGATCCAGCTCTGTCTTCCTAAAGGTCTTTGAGAAACAATGTCACAGCTGTGGCAAAGGAGAGCAGACTACTGCTAGACTGCAGGTGAATGGCAGAAACCAACCCATGGCAGCAGAGGCCTCTACTGCAGCGCTGCTCACCTCCAGCTTGACTGCAACCCCCTATGACTAGCCCGCAGGTCTGAGAGCCTGAGTGAGGGGAGGATTGCCTGCTCTCTCAGAAATCCTGGGAGCCCAGCTGTCCTGCCTTCTGGATACAAGCTCCTCCAGCTGTGGAGAAAAGACAGTGCTTCCTTGAGTTCGAGGGTATTTCCTGAGCCTTTAACATTTGGTGAAACACCAGAACTGACTCTTGGATAAGTACTGCTGCCAGCTCATGCTGATGAAAATATCCCTGCTGCTCAGATCTGGAGCTTCCTGCTACTTGCCACGGTCTTTCATAACCACCACCCATACTGTACCCTGACAGCATCCCAAGTTATTGGCATCTCCACATTATGGAAGAGGAAGCAATTTTAGAAGCTCCAGCTACTGTCCCCATAGCCAGAGAAGCAGAGTCTCATTCTCCAGATCCACCAACCCTTGTACACTCAGAACTATCCACCCAGGGAAGCACCAACAAGGTGAATTACCACAAAGCTTCTCCAGAACCTGGCAGCTTCCTGATCACTCCTCTCATCCCCTTCCGGGGCACAAAAACCAGGTCAACAGGAACAATTTCCAACTCACTGACACAAGGTAGGAAAATTCCAATATTGCATGTAACCAGATGCAGCCCAGACAAAATGTGTGAGAGCAGGCCAGGTGATCTCTCCAGAGAAGTGGAAGAAAACCTTCCTTTCATCACTTCTTATGCATCAGACACTTCTCCCATTCTCACATTATGTGATCACACCAAATTTTTCCAACTGTGAAGAAGCACTATCATAGCCATTTTATAATTATAAAAACTGAGGGTCTAAGAGTTGAACTAACTTGCCCTAGGCCATTTAGTGGAGCCAATATCTAAACACCAGATATTGCTAAGCACTCAACAATACACTCTTGGGTCAAGAAGCATGGCTTCCTTTTAGAAAGGTATGCTGCAAACTCACAATTATAAGTTCATATTACTTAAAATACAAACAGCAGCCATAGCTCCAGCCCTGCAGCTCACTGCAGATCCAAAATATTTAGTCTCATTTCCAATTTCCCCTCTGTCCATCCATCAGTGACTCCTTAGAAACTTACATTAGTCTCTTATCTCTTTCCCAACTGATAAAGAATGCTTTCCTCCTAAAGTCATATTTTTCCATAAATGACCTGAAGGACTAAAGAGTAAAAGAACTCTTATGAAAGTGACAATTTTCCATCCTCTCAAAGATTAATTTACTGTAGTAACCCACAAGTGTCATAATTTCAAAACACCATTCATTTTTTATCCCACAATTATCCTGATCAAAATAGTCTCATGCAAGACTCTGACCTTAAATAATGAGTGTAAGATGCATTGATTAAAAGCTTTAAACTTATCCTTTTATTGGCAAACACATTCAGGGGCAGTTATTCATGCCATCTGGTTCAGAAATTAGATACAGAGTTACCTGCAGATTGATTCGTGCTTAGTAAAAAGAAGAAAAAAACTAATTCCTGTATTATTCCCGGCTCTGCAAGTGACAGCCTTGGCACGGATCCACAACAGGAGCCGAGAAAGACTCCAGAACCCAACAGGAAACCTGGGCAATCTAGAGCTGTGTTCCAACAAGTAGTGCTTCCTCCCACCGAGAGGCTGAGCACCTCCGAAAGTCAGGACCCAGCTGGGCCTGCTCACTCTCTCAGGTCCAGACATCCTGCTCCTGCTGGAAAACAGAACCCAAAGGAGCCAGCACCAGACCAGCAAGACTCAGGGAGAGGGCTCCAGGGCCGGCATGAGGGCACTGTTTGGGCATCCGAATAGAGGGAATTTGGACACACAGCGAGTTCCCTACATACTAACCTTCAAGTTGTGAACTTTCAAAGATGCAGGCATGTATGCACATGTCCCACCACACAAGTTAGCTCACGTGTCTGCGTGCACTGTCCCGTGGGTGCACGCTCTACAAGTGGTTGTGTTTGTGTGTTTACTGTACAGCCCTGTCTAGAGTACAGCAGTGCAGTATCTTGATTTCAAGCCCAAGATGTCCAGAAGCAAGCAAAAAACAGCAGTGGTGTAGCTGGTACCACTGTACTTTTCAAAGTACTGTACTGTAAAATCTCTTTTGTTTTTGTGTTTGTTTTTATGTATTATTTGTGTGAAAAACATTAAATATCTATTACAGGACAGGACTTATGGAGCTGACTGTGTTAGTTGGGTACCTAGGCTAACTTTGTTGGACTTATCGAACTGGTTTGTACATAGGGAATTTTGTTTGTAGGGACTCTGTCTGTATGCACAATGAAGAGACGGATTGAGAAATAATAAGGAAAATCAGCATCTGTGATGATCATAGTCATAACATTGAATTTCCAGTGAGTGTTGAGTGCTGGGCCCTGTTATAAAACTTTATGCAGATTAAGGAACACATTGAGTTCTTGCAACTTCATAAAAGAGAAGTTACTTACAATCAACATTTTAAAAACAAAGTACCCAGTACACAGAAAAGCTAAGTAAGGTCCAAAGTCACATCCAGCCACTAAGTGGTAGAGACAGAGTTCAAACCTAGGAAGTCTGGACTTCAGACTCTTTTAATCCTAAACAGTATACTGTACTTCCTTCCTTCTGATGGTATCCAGCAATATGCAAGCACCTGCTTTATGTCAACTTCTTTTGTGGCTGCATGGACTGTATAGTCCATGGGGTTGCAAAGAGTCGGATACGACTGAGCAACTTTCAATTCACTTTGTGGCTGAAGTTTCTATGTTGAGAAAAAAATCCTTCGGGTTCAACCATGAATCAGTTAAGACCTAAAGTATGGATTAATATTACATTCTTTTCACCCGACTTCTTTCCTTCTGCCTGCCTATACACTCTTCCTCACACTTCCACTGAACAGAATAATACAAGGAAAAAAATTCAAAAGGAGTTAGTCCCGTTCACATGACTCTTGTTTCTCTGTCTCTCCTTTCCAAAGGCAGTCCTTGTTAGAAATAACCCCCCAAATTTTAACAGCATTTAGGAAATAAACAACATTGAAAGTCACTGGACAAATGAGCAGGAATCAACCTGCAAGACCCAGAGTTGAGTTTTGGCTAAGCAAACATCCCGCACATTACATAGCCAATTAGGCTATTATTTGTCAGCCACTGCCTCACCAATATGCTCCTTAAGACAATTTGTGAACATTCAGAGGAATCTCTTTTCTAGTCCATCACCCATCTCAAGGAAAGATTTATATGCACTTGAAAGTTACTTTAGTTTTTGTCATTGCTGTTTTGTTTGGGGGGGCGGGGGGTTGGTGATGCTTACTTAATAAAAACTCTCAAAAAGATGTGCAACATTATTTTTCTAAACAACACATTTTGGTCTGTACCACTTGCCGCTATTATCCATTATTCTTATTTTCCAATACCCCCCCATTTTTTCCTTCCATACCTTTTACTGCTTATTATTACAGCGGAACAGGAACAGGTTCCAAAGACAGGAAGCAATGAATTTCCATTTTATTTCACCCCTAGTTTCCGCTGCTGACAAGTGAGTACCTCAATTTCTCAAAACTCTGTTTTCCCTACTCTGTAAAACAGAGATAAGGCCACCAACCTTTGTTGACTATTCGATGAGATGATGCTTATGGAAACACCTGGCTCATAACAGGCAATCGGTACTTGTTATCATTCCCTCTGCCTCCTCACTTAAGTCAGACCTTCAGCCTGAACACTTGAGAATTCCAACAGCCTCACACCCTTGATCTTCCCAGTTGCCCACACACTCGACCACACTGTCACACACGAACTAACTGCAATCATTCATTTCTGAGTCAGCAACCTTTAAATGGAGCCTCAGCATAAACAGAACGAGAAAACAAGTGAAGGCACCAGATGTACTCTAAGGATGACCCACTGGGGGCTACTGCCATGATCTGAATATCTGCAAAGCACTCTGTAAGCTTTTTCCTTGTAAGCTCCTTACCCCCAGGCCCTACATCCCAGACACCCCTCAACCTGTCTGCTCAACCAGTCCCTTTGAAGAATCAGATGTGGCCCATTCATTTCCTGTGGTTCCCCTGCCTCCTCCATTCCTGCCTGCAATGCCAGGGTGGTTTTTAAAACAAATGAGAATGGCACTCAAGAAGCAAAATGAATTCACTTAGCTCTGTGCTCCCTTCTCCCTTGCTGTTATTTATTTTTGTGTATTTCACTAGAAGCAACATTTGTCAACATGGCAGCAGAGAAGCTGCAAGCCAGGAGAACTGTTTTTGTATAAAACAAGTAACTTAAGCAGCACAGGAGCGGTGTTGAATAAAGCTGCCATATGAATGGCCACAAAGTGCAAAATGGTGAGCCCATGCGTTGGCTGCAGCAGCTGCTTCAACACCCAAAGAAAAATACTTTAGAGAGGGGAAAGCTAAATTGGTTATTTGCAGAGAGATTCAGAGAATTTTGATCACATGATCCAGCAACGGGCAAACTGGCAGAGTCCACAACTAAAAAACAGGTAAGAGGAGGAAGATGGAGCCTTCAAGAACTTGGCAGGCAGAGGATGGAGGAATAGGGCAGTGACAGCTAAAAGATGCAGGTTTCTTTTGAGGTGATGAAAATGTTCTAAGACTGTAATGACAGCTACACATATCTGTAAATACAGTAAAAGGCACTGAATTGCATACTTTAAATCAGTGGTCCCCAAAACCTTTTTCACACCAGGAACTGGTTTCATGGAAGATAACTTTTCCACAGATTTGGGGGAAGGCGGGGTAAGCAGGGGACTGGAGATGATTCAAACTCATTACATTTATTGGACACTTTATTTCTAATCTAATGTCACCACTGAACTAACAGGAGGTACTGATCTGTGCCCCAGAGATTGCGGACCCCTGCTTTAAATAGGTGAATTATCCTGTATGTGAATTAGATCTCATAAAGCTGTTGGAGTGGGCATCCCCAAAGGAATCGGAGTCAGTAAATAGGAAGTGCATCCTGAATCATCCTCACTGACCTTTAGATGACCCAAATGTACCCACCTCATCACTATTTATCAAGCACTGAACTAAGTACACACATAGGCCACTCATTTAATCCTAAAAGATATTCCCATTTACAAGTGGGTGATCTGGGGCTCAGAGACATCTGAGGTGAGTCTGCTTCTAGTCAAGCACCTGTCACCAAGGCCCATGTTCTTTCCACTGCATCCCCACTCCTCCCTGGCCACACAATCACATCACTGAGGAACAAGGAATTTATGCCGCATCCGTGATTTTTTTCCAAAATATCTTGCACTTACCTCTAAGCAAACTGTTTTATTGAAAGTAAACTTGTGACAATAACTCTGATACACTCATATTTCCCTCTATTCTGAAAAAGATACCAAGAATAAGCTTTCTCTTTTGGATGACATAATTTTCTCTTAAAACCTGACTCAATCTGTTATACAAAGCTAGTCTTGGGGACTCCCAGGACAGCTGGGGCCACCTGGTTGGCCCAAATGCCATTCTTTTAATAGCTATTGTTTCTCCTTCCCCTGCGGTCAATAAGAGTTCCCTGTATTGTCTAGGTATCTTCTGGATATAAATGCTCTCTTTCAATCCCTAGGGACCAAGGGCTTCACCAGTTACTGCTACAACAGAAGTAAAGTTCAAGAGCTTTGTGACAGCTGGTTGTCAATCAATGGCTTTTTCAATTTTATAACCAGGTCTTCAAAATATGAGGCTGCCATACAACTGATCCATAGATGACTGGGATTTTATGACAATAACAATGATTACTGTTAAATGTGACTTTTATGTAACACTTTTCACTTGCAAACCACTGTGAGACACTAGCTCTTTTAAAAACAAGACATGTGGTCTCCCCACACATCGACCTTCCCACCTACTTCATTCCTCTGCACAAATGCCTTATCTCAGAAAGCTTTCTTCCTAACAGTGTGTGAACTTCCTGAGATAAGGACTCTAAAACCCCAGTCACAGAAGGATGTTTTTAAAGGAACATGATCTCTTCCTCCCAAGCTGAGCTCCTCATGTCCATAAAATTCAAGGTTCATATTAGGAAAAATCCATTCTTAGAAGGAACTCTAAGAAAAATCCCAAAAGTACATCTTATTAGATTGGAGTTGGCTGTGAAGGTTTTTAATTAGGAAAGAAAGCAATCAATAATGATAATCCATCTATACCTGGTACAGAAATCCTGGTAAGTATACATGCTTTATCCCAATTTTACAAATAGAAAATGTGTCTTAACAAAGATACAGAAAATTAACACAAATACTATCTCTCACTTTCTTTCTATTTAAACCTCTCTCTGACTGTCTCTCACACACACAAGCATACTAAATGGGAGGACTCAGATTTAAACCTGAGTCTGTATGAGACCAATCCAATGCTCCCAAGAAACACACACTGTGGTAATTCTCAGACTATGAAACCAGAGACACCCGAATTTGAAACCCATCTTTGCTACTAACTAGCTGCCTGATTATGAGTAAGTTGCTTCCCTGTGTATAAAACAAAACTATTAATACAGGTGGCCTTTAGTATCACAAATGCAGAACCCACAGATACAAATGGGTGACAAATATACATGGATTTGGGTATCCAAATGGGGGTTGGGGAGGTCCTAGAAACAATCCCCCATGGATATCAAGGGACAACTGTACACTGCAGGTCATGCTGAAAAAAACAAGATTATGCTTATAATGCTAATTCTAGAGCCTACATTTGGCAAATTATTCATGTTTTGTTTGTACCACATCATTCTGTATAGACTTACATATCATTTTATAATAGCCAGCCTTTGCTAAGAACGTACCATGTGCACGGCACCATTTTAAATGCCCTATCCAAGGTCACAATACAAGGACAAGCTGGGAGTCAAACCCAGGTAGTGAGGCTCAAAGCCAAGGCTTCTAAACATTCTTCTGCAAGGCAGAAGTGCAGAAAGCTAACTTCCCAGATAACAATGTAATGATTCCTATCCACTAGAGCAATGGATCTCAGAGTGTGGTCCTTGGACTAGCAGCAGTGACATCACCTAGGAATAAGAAGGTATAAAGAATGCAAATTCTTGGGCCCCACCCCTAACCTCCTGAATCAGAAACTCAGGGTGGAAGGGGGCAGGGGAGACCCAGCATTCAGTTTTAACAAGTAGATCAGTCACCTGAAAGACTTTAAAACACAGACTGCTTGGCACCAACAAGACCTATGCTTAGGCTTCTGCCACAGGTAAAGAATCTTGAGGATGCTCAAACACAAAAATGAAAACAATGTCAGGCTCTCCAGCTCCAAAGGTACAAATTTGCAATGGCTGAAGGTGGTGTCCCATCTCCATCATCTGAAAATTTGTCTTTGCCCCTATAAACTCCATTGTCAACACAACAGTCAGCACCTACTTAATGCTTCCCCAGCACAGCTCTGAGTCTCACTCAACAAAAGCCCAAGTTCCAACCCCTCCCTGGATTCTCCTCCTGTCTGTCTCTCTGCTCCACTTCCACCTCCCACTCTGCCCCAGCCACAGTGGCATCCTTGCTGCTCCTCAAATACGGCATTAAGTCCTCACTTGGGACACTTGTGCTTAGTAGTCTCTCTTCCTGTCATTCTAAGAAAAATTCCACAGCTCACCTCCTTTCCTCATCAAATCTCTGCATTAACATCACTTTATGGGGAGGCCTTCCCTGACCCCACACCCCCACTCCCAGCACTCACTCATTCCCAAGTCCTGTGTTGCTTTTTCTCCATAGAATGCATCACTATCAGATATAACAAATATTTATCTGCTGTGACTTGTTTCTCCCAGTTAGAAGGTAACGTTCACAAGGGCAGACACCGTCTTGTTTGCTGATATATCATCAAATCCAAGAGGAAAGTCAGACACATAACCACATATTCAATGAACAAATAAATGAGAGAATGCTGTTAATCCCAAATGACTATCCCAAATACCCAAATCTCATTTTATAAAAGTGTTAATGTGGAGATGGGGTCACAAAGAGTTGAAAACAATTGAGCAACAACAACTGGTGGTCCAGTGGTTAAGAATTAGCCTTGCAATGCACACGACACAGGTTCAATTCCTGGTTCAGGAAGATCCCACATGTTGTGAAGCAACTAAGTCTGTACACCATAGCTATTGAAGCCTACGTGCCCTAAAGCTCATGCTCTGGAGCAAAACAAGAGATTGCAAGGAGAAACCTGCACACCGCAACTAGAGTAGCCCCCACTTGCCACACTTAGAGAAAGCCCATGCAGCAACAAAGATCCACTGCAGTAAAAAAATAATAATTTTTTAAAAATGTTGACATAAGAACTGGCATAGTTTTTGTCTTTTTATTACTAGTAACACAACTGGACAAAACAACTTCTAAGCCCACACAGAATACTCAAAAATCCCATTTCTTCAGAAGAAATGCCATGTATCATGCAAAACTTAAGATTACTTTTTGTAAGCCCACACAAATATTTACTACCCCCAAATGTAATTTCTAATTTACAGCTCCAAAATATAATCTATATTGGAATTTGCATAAAACTCAACAGACCTGCAGCAAGATATTAAATTTTAAATTTGCATGCAAGAATGACCAAGTAATATTAGTCTAGCCAAGGAGATCGTGTCTCTAAACTTGAGAGCTTGCAGATGTAATGAGAAGAAAAATTGTACACTTCAATGAAAGCAAGTTGATTAAAATGCTCTGATGCAGTTTTAACAGTGCAAGGGAGGCAAAATGCATTTCAAATTTCATAACCTGGGCTCTGATAACATGAGACTCACTGCTTCAGAATAGGTGATGGAACATACTGGCATCTTTTCCATCTATACGAAGTAGCGGGTGACAGAGGTAAATAGCCTGAGAGTTGGAATGGGTCTCTCTGACCCTACATACCCCGAAGGACCCTCTGGGTCAAGAAGATACACACTCAGCACTGGTGAACAGCAAAGCAAGTGGTAGTGTCTCTAATCTCAACAGTTGTACAGCCTTAACTTATGTGCTGTGCATACCTGGGGTTTTTGGTTTGTTTTGTGTTTTTAAAGAATGAGAGTTTCTTGCCTCTAAAACACCAAAAAGAAGAGGTAAATTACTCAGTAACTGGTTCTGAAACAACTAAGGTGATGGGACTAAAAGAGAAGAAGAGGGACTTCGGTGGCAGTCCAGTGTTAAGAGACTCTGTATGCCTAATGCAGGGGGCCCAGGTTCGATCCCTGGAATCAGATCCCACATATGGCAAGTAAAGATCCCACATGCCACAATGAAGGCCCAAAGTAGCCAAACAAATAAATATTAAAAGAGAGAGAAGAAGAAGAAAAAAGAAATGCTTAAGAACCTCAAGATTCTGCTCTCAAGAAATAGCCTTGGGAGTGCAGCATTTTGCAAAGGGGTTCCACGAGAAGAGCATGCGTGCTCAGCAGGTTAACAGCCAAAAAGGGCTGCCTGAACTTTCTGAGGAGTCTGTCAACAACGTTTTCATCTGTTTTCAATGAGTATTTTGGGCAGTATTTCATCTGAAAGAGTTCTGGTGCTCTATAAGCATGAAAACACTGGTCCAATGGAATGGATCCTAAGAGAAGTCAGTTGATGAATAATGAACTGTTAACCCAGGCATGGTGCCTTTCTGACTGTGTGACTCTGACTCTAAGCCCTTCATATCAGTAAACTCCACTCCTAGATATGTACTCAAGAAAGCTGAAAAACATATCGACACAAAGAACTGTACATAAACGTTCACAGCAGCTTTATTCACAACAGCTTCAAACTGGAAACAACCCCAAAGCCCATCAACAGGAGAATAGCTAAACACATTACAGTACATCCACACAATGGGACGGCACACAGCAGCAAGACCAGACCACACCAAAAACACGGACCAACCTCAAAATCACTACTCTGAATGAGAGAAGTGGAACACAAAAGAGCACATAACATACAATTCCACTGATATAAAAGCTGAAGAAAACCTTAAACTACAGTGGCACAAAACAGATCAATGGTGCCCAGACCCTGGTCTAAGAACGGGAGAGTAAGTGTGAATGAGGGAATTTATGGGTGCAATAGAAATGTTATATCTTGATTATGGTGGTGATTCGATTCTATACTCAGGACTGTATACTTAAAATGGGTGCCTTTTATTCCATGTGAAAATAAAATTGAAAAAACATATGTCCTACCTAACCCATGAAAACGTTATTAAGGAACAGATGAGAAAGGTGACATGTGAAAGCTTAATACACATGCACTGAGATTAAACAGATAAGGACAAAAATATACCACACAAGCATTTGTTTATACAAAAGCCAAATGTATGGCACAGAAAGGAGTCATGACTATTAACAATAAGGATGGTGAAAGCTTGAGTATTAGCACTTCTTTTATGCCGGCACTTAAGATCTTTACATGCATCAAGTCCTCATATCAATCCTATGAGGAAGGAAGGATCACTATTTCCATATGAGGAAACAAAGGTGCTGAGTGGTTAAATAATTTCACTTTCACAAGTAAAACTAGAGCATATAGTTTTTGGATAAGTCAATGAGGGTCGTACAGGTAGCAAGACACTAAGCATAAAAAGCTATTTTACCACTAAGGACAAGTAAGTATCAAAGTGTAGCCTCCAAGCCACAGACGCCAATCCACAGAAGGCCTCCCTAATCTGCAGAATAGAAAGGCGTGCAGTAGACACAACTTGTTTTCTTGGATTTGGTGTATACGAAATAAAAACAGAGGCAGAGCAGAAAAAAAGAAAAGTCAATAACATCTGTACGTAAAATTCTAAGAGTGGTTCACAGGGAACTATTAGTTAACATTGTTAACTACCTGCTATGTGAGGCTTTACTAAGAGTTTTACATGTATTCTCGTGCAATTTTCATAGTAACCCTGAGAAACAGTACTATGATAATCACTTTATATGCAGAAGAAAAAAAAAACCCAAATCTTAGGTAAGATAACCTGCAAAGGGTACTTTTACCTAGCAAGTGACAGAAACCACAGTTGAATCAAACTTTATCTTCAAAGCTAGTAATGTTGCTTATTAAACCTCCTCCCATCCAAATCTTAGTGAAAATGCAAGTTTTAAGGAAATAACAGGAAAAAAAGGATAAAAATATAGATATTCCAACTAACCTACATTGTCTCAAATTTGTTCCAATATTTTTCTGAGAATGCAGGAGATACTGTTATTTAACAAGCAAACAAGCCAGGCACCATGCTAGGGACTTTAGATATGAATTCAGGTAATCTTCATAACAGTTCTGGTTTCCCTGGTGGCTCAGACGGTAAAGCGTCTGCCTGCAATGCGGGAGACCCGAGTTCGATCCCTGGGTCAGGAAGATCCCTGGAGAAGGATATGGCAACCCACTCCAGTACTCTTGCCTGGAAAATTCCATGGATGGAGGAGCCTGGAAGGCTAGAGTCCACAGGGGTCGCAAAGAGTCGGACACGACTGAGCTACTTCACTTCACTTCATAACAGTTCTACAAGGTGAAAATAAAAAAGCAACTTTCCACCTAGAATCATGTGGCCAAAGTTCCTCTCAAAATATACGGCAAAATAAAGATATCTTTGATAACTAAAAACGAGTATATACTACTAATAGACACTAAAGAATATTAAAGAAATTGTGAACAAAGACATTGGTAACCATATAGGTAAATCTAAAACACCACCCGTAAAAAGGTCAGTTCAGTTCAGTCCAATCGTGTCCGACTCTTTGTGACCCCATGAATCGCAGCACGCCAGGCCTCTGTGTCCATCACCAACTCCCAGAGTTCACTCACACTCATGTCCATTGAGTCAGTGATGCCATCCAGCCATCTCATCCTCTGTCATCCCCTTCTCTTGCCCCCAATCCTTCCCAGCATCAGAGTCTTTTCCAGTGAGTCAACTCTAGGATAGCAACATCTAATTTGTGTGTTTAAAAAAAAAGGTAAAACTAAAATATCAGACTTACTGCAGGTAAAGAAGTGATCAGACTTTAAGACTGCTTACTCACATTATCCAAGAGGATTAAGGTATGGATGAACTTTTCAAGGGAAACTACTGCTGCTACTGCTAAGTCACTTCAGTTGTGTCCAACTCTGTGCAACCCCACAGACGGCAGCCCACCAGGCTCCCCTGTCCCTGGGATTCCCCAGGCAAGAACACTGGAGTGGGCTGCCATTTCCTTCTCCAATGCATGAAAGTGAAAAGTGAAAGTGAAGTCACTCAGTCATGTCTGACCCTCAGCGACCCCATGGACGACAGCCTACTGGGCTCCTCGGTCCATGGGATTTTCCAGGCAAGAGTACTGGAGTGGGGTGCCATTACCTTCTCCAGGGAAACTACTAGCAGAGTACAAATGTAAATCCTTTAAAAAAAAAAAAAAGTGGGACCTTCCTGGTGGTCCAGTGATTAAGAATAAGCCTTGCAATGCAGCAAACATGGGTTTGATCCCTGGTCGGGGAACTAAGATCCCACCTGCCTCACAGCAACTAAGCCTACTCACTGCAACTAGAGAGTCCAAGGACCACAAGGAAAGATCTCGCGTAACACAATGAACATCCCAGATGCTGCAACTGATCTGACACAGCCAAATAAATAAATTTTTTTTAATTGTTTTTAAATTTCAGGGGATGATGAAATGGAGTAACACAAACATGGGGGAGATGGTAGGATTTGAACCCGGATGCCAAGCTCCCCAAACCAGCTGTAAAACATTACCAGCACACAACAAGCAATCAGCTCTCAGTAAATCACACACGAGTCCTCAGGAAACAAGCCTAAAATTCCTACTTGTTATCCTTTCTCAAAACTCACAAACACTGAAGATTCAAGTCCTCAATGATCACCTCTATTCTAACACCAATTCATTGGGAAAGACCCTGATGTTTGGAAAGACTGAGGGCAGGAGAAAGGGATGACAGAGGATGAGATGACTGGATGGCATCACCAACTCAATGGACATGAATTTGAGCAAACTCCAAGAGACTGTGAAGGACAGGGAAGCCTGGTGTGTTGCAGTCCAGTGCAAAGAGTTGGATGAGACTGAACAACTGAACAATGACATTCTATACCCACTTTTGGCCTCTGCACAGGAAACCTTTCCAACCAGGCTGGCAAGTCAAATAAATGGTAACTAGAACCAGAATTTTTATAGCCAAAATTATTTAAAATTCCATCACTCTTTTTAATTTTGGATACAAATTAATGATCTGCTCACAAAAGCTCTTTCTCACATCAAGGGAGCAGTATTAACCTCACACCTGTACTCTCTTCACTGCTCTCCTATCGAACACATTTTTAAGTATGTTTTTGTCAAGAATCTTTAATTATGTTTCACAATTGTGTCTTCCTTTCTTTCAGTTGCCTAAATTTTCAACTGCAGGGTCTTGGAGGTAGATTAAATAAAGATAAGCTCTTGTCAGTCAGAGCTGGCTTCTCTCCCTCCCTCACCTCTTCTGGTTACCAGATCCAAATGCTGCCAATCAAGGAAAATCCTGCACATCAGCTGTCATTCATTCCTACCTAAATGATGCCGGTCAGACTTCATTAGGAACAGTGTCCTGATCAAAAGCTACAGCCAATCATGTCCACAAAACATAGAAGCAGCAGCTGGTCTTGTCTAGCTGGTGTCTGGCACAATTCCCACTCCTGGAGGGTGAGAGCAGGGCCAGCCACACCTCCCCAGGGCCAATAAGACAGCCAGCCGCGTCTCTTGCACATTTCAGGTCGCTATAAGCTACACGTCTTCTGTTGACTTTGCTCTCACCTCACCAGCCCACTAAAGGTAGCCTCAGACTTAATTATTAAGCCTTCCGAGCCATGAAGACAACTGGGAATTTAGCGGTCCTCTCATTCATTAGCTGGTTATGCCACTGAGGGATTGAAGCCAAGCTGCTTATTTATTTCTGATCCTCCAAACTGCAGGTTCAACCCTCCCCCAAATACCACCCCCCACAAAGAGAACAGAGAGCAGCCACCATTCTACACAGCATCACATCATCCACACTCTCTCAAAACAGACCACACAGACTACATCAAGGACATACTAAAGAATCGGCACAAATCTGAGAGCAAAAGCCTCAGAGACCTAATTGTTTCAACTCAAATGTTTATAACTGTTCTTCATGACATTTGTTAAAATGGAAGAAACAGGTAGAGGGTTTGTTTGTTTGTTTTATGCAGCCATTAAACATTTTGAAAAAACAGGAAGATAGAAACTGAGTAGAATCTGATTTGGGTGACTGTTTTGTTTTCAACTTTACTCTCTGGCTGGACTATCCTGTATGTCCTCAAGGTAGGGTGCAAGAAACTGTTCGCCAGAGATCATCCATGCAGTCACGCTCTGAAAGCCCAGATGGTGCACCCACCTCAGAAACCTGGCTGCACCGACATGCAGGTGTGGAACGACTCAGAGGTGGGCCATTCATACAGAAAGAGGCATGTGCCTGGGTTCAGAGTGAATCAGAAGTTCAGTTATTAGTAAAAGAAGTGGTATTTAAATGTATGATTTCATCCTAATTAAATCTAATGGGGGAGAGAATTTGCATTTAGCTGCCTAGTAAATAACTCACTAACAATCGTTACTTCACTATTGATATCTGCAGAGTATCAGCAAGATATGGTTTTCAGGGCAACAGAAGAAGGTGATACCCCACACCATACCAGCCACCTCCCCCTGCCCCAGCCAAGATCATAATCTTGGTTTTACACCATATTCCTTTCACTTAGTGCTTTTTAACAACCTCCACCCATCCAACCCCCAGGCAAGATCCTAATAAAACATTCCATCTTAGAAAGCTTAACAGTCCGGTACACCTAACAAAACCACCCAGGGACACCAGAGAGCATCCTGCATGTACATTAATAACTGCAGGATATCTGATTAGGAGAATGCGAAATAAGAAGCCATTAATAGCAGCCCTCATCTCCCTCCTCCACACTGATTACCAAAAGAACAGCAGCAGCTGAATCACAACTAAATCCTATTCACAAGGGACCTGGGGCAACAAAGAGAAAAAAACCATTAGAGTAGTGCTTCTCCAGGGAAGCTGCTTTAAGTCGTTTTGATTCTGGCGTCAATCACACCTGCCACAAACCAATAAGCATGTATAACACAAGCAAAGACTAGATTCCTCCCCTCCCTTCCTGGGTTCAGCACAGCACACCCAGCATACTTAACTGTCCCTGCCAACCACACTGCTACTTACAAGGGCCCCAAAGGAAGCCCTAGGTCCAGAGATACACATGCTTAAATGTTCACCCTCAGAGTACAGTCAGTATCAGTTAGAAGATGGAACCGCTGGCCTCAGGGCAGACACTTGTCAGATCTCAGTAGAACAGACCAACCACGTGACTTCGAACAAATGTTTTACACTCTTTCTGCCTCAGTTTCTTTATCTGTAGCATAACTGTTCCCTGGAGTTATTGTGGAATTGAATTAAATCACAGTGAGCACCAGAAGGGGGCTTCCCAAGTGGCAGCAATCAATAGTAAAGAACCCGCCTGCCAATGCAGGAGATGTAAGAGACCTGGGTTCGATCCCTGGGTCAGGAAGATCCCCTGGAGGGGGACATGGCAATCCACTCCAGTATTCCTGTCTGGAGAATCCCAAGGACAGAGGCGCCTGGCGGGCTACTGTCCATAAGGTCGCATGGAATCAGAACAAGCCTGAAGCAACTTAGCAAGCACACTAGGAATAGCACCTCCTATCATGAGTTAGTGCACACTCCCTCCTCCTTCCTCCTTCTCTGTCCACATACAGAGGAGAGGGTAGGAGAAGGATGGAGAAAGAAAAGGGGAAGAGGAGGAGGAAGATAAGAAAGACGAAAACAAAAAGCTTGATCTTAAGTATGTGGCTTAGATATACAGATGAGAAACCCAACGGTACCCCCATCCCCCTGCACTGAGATGTACCCCCACCCCTAATCTTTCAAAGTCACAGCTTTCTCCTCCTGGCTTAGCAGTGGAAAGACCAGAATTCCCCTCTGCTACAAGAAACCTCAGCAAAAAATTGTTAAGAGTTTTCCTAAACCCAGTATTTTGAGATTGGTGAGTGATCTGTGAATTCCCAAACTTTCTGCAACTCAAAATGAATTTTCTGGTAGAGAGCCAATGTTTCCAATTTGATTTAGCAAAATATATCCAGTTAGGATGTTCTCTTAATGTAATTAGCAACGCACTGTCAATGAGCAGTTTAGCTATTGACAACACCTGTTGCAATTTAATTTTAAATGTCAATGACTTATTTGGATTCACTGTAACAGGGCCCTGATACATTACAAACAAGTATCCTACAACAACAGGATGGATAATGAAAATGAGAGGGTGAAGGAAATCAACAGGACTGTACAAGGTTCTGCCTGCCAAATACCCCTATGCAACTATGCCTAAGGGGCTTCCTTCTCTCAGTGAAAGAATCCACCTGCCAATGCAGGAGAAGCTGGTTCAATCTCCAGGTATGGAAGACCCCCTGCAGAAGGAAATGGCAACACACTCCCATATTCTTGCCTGGAAAATCTTGTGGACAGAGGAGCCTGGAGGGCTAGTCTATGGGGTCGCAAAAAGTTGGACATGCCTTAGCAACTTAACACCAGCAAACTATGCCTGGAGCAGGGCCGGCTCCCTCTCCCAGGCACAGCTGGGGGTGCAGGAGTGCGTCACTGTCACCATCCTGTCAGCTGATGCTACTGTTCCTGGAAGGACATGAGTACGACAGCAGGCCAGTGTCAGGAGACAGGTGACCCTGAACAAGCGAGGTGACTTTGAACAAGTTATTTAACCTCTCTTCCTTAATTTTTTCACCTATAAAAGTAAGATAATTGTGAGGACTACATAAATAGACATATATAAAAGCACTCAGCACAATGCCCAGTACTTGATAATAGTTCAATAAATGCTGGCCTCTCACCATTAAGTCAACCAAGTTAAAATTGGTATGACTTTTTAAACAGCAGAAACAAAACCAAAAACCCTCATACACTATAGCAAGGTGTCACGAATGCTTGTGTCTGTAACACAGGGACTTGAGTAAAGCAGGTTCAGCCCAGATAATAACTGTGGAGGGTGGTGGCCTCCACGGCACTGCAGGAGAGCCAGTCCTTCTCTCCAGCCCTCCTCTCATGCACACCTGCTCTCAGCACCAACTGGAACTCAGCATGGATCATGCCTGTACTGCCAGAATAACCCCAAATCTGGATTTTAAATGAAATTTCCTAATTTTTACATGTTGACAACTGCCTCCAAAACGTTTGAAAATCAAATAGGTCCAATGAACCATACTGTGTGGCTAGACCAGGGCTTCTGAACTGTGTGTGGGTCTCTACTGTCCAGACTAACTCACAGGACCTGCCTGGGTAAAACCCATATCCAAAGTTTTTACTCATTTCCCATGGGAAAGCCTTACCATTGACCAAGCCACAGAGGGACCCACAAAAGTCTAGAATGCTCTCTAAGTCACAGGCCAAGGAGTGGCCAGGCCTGCAGCAGGTGCCTTCTTGATGACTTTCGGCCTGCTCACCGAGATGGGAAGTGGATCATTTATGAGCTGCAAAGGTGATACAAAATGCACTGGATAACACAAGAATTTACATCTTCTCTAAAATAATTCAAATGCATTTCATGCATAATAGCTAGCGGGCAAGGATAAAGATGAAGTGGTAACACTTCAGAGGCTCCACAAAATATCCTGACTATCTAGGCCATAAACCTACAAAAAATTCTCACTTCTCTCTGTGAACAGGAACATACCACAGCTGAAAAATCATAGGAAATACCCAAGTCAAATCATCAGCCAATAGGCTTCCCACTTCATGTGCCTGGGGTATTTCACTCTCTTCCTGACGGAACTTTGGTTTACCACAATTTCTTTGATCTCCTTATTCTCCTTTGCCGAACATATTTTGGGAAGGAGGAGATGAGAGCCATGGAGTGAAGGTGGAGGGCAAGGATAATCAGATAGACAGGCAGTTAAATGAGAAATCTCCAGGACTATAAGGGAGAGGGGGAAGGTTCACAATGTATCCTCTTAGATAAATTTCACCTTCTTCAACATATTCATGTATTCAATATTCACTAAGTACCCACGAATGACAGGTGTTGTTCTAAGAGCTGGAAATGTAGCACCAAAGAAACAAAGTCTGTGCCCTCGCAGAGTTTATATCCTCCAGTCATTCATGCTGAGATCTGAGATTTAATCTTCAAGGAAGACACCATAGACTTTCTGGGTCAGAAAGGATCTTAGCAATCTTCTCATTCAGCAGTCCTGACAGCGAGATCCAGAGTTCCTCCAGTGCTTTCATTAAACCAACACTTCACTAAGCCCCACCCACTGAATCACACCTGCTGGGGCAGAGAGGGGGACACCCGCACAGCTCCCTTCACTGAAGAGAACTCACCGCAGCGCAGGCAGCTCCAAGCTTCCAGGGAAGGGTCCCACTAGCTTCAGGGAGAAGAGAGGCTTAAGCTGCCTGTGCCTCTCAGCCTGCTTCCACTTGAGCGCCTCCATTCTCCTTCTCTTATTACCCGGCTGCCTAAGTCAGATTTCTTTGGAAATCTGAAATCAGAAAATAATAGTTCCACAGGCTACAAATAATCTGAAGTCAAAGCAGCATGTCATGAAGGCTACAGATCAACTGGTCTCCTCTATTAGACTTATTTCCTCTGTTTACCATCCACTTGTTAGTGCCAGGTCTGCTCTGGGGGTACCGCCAGAAGTGCAAGCCCTCCTCCATATGATAACTCTCCAAGAGTTTGAAGAGAGCACCTGTGTTACTTCCTCTTCTTCTCAGGCCTGACACCCCAGTTCCACCATTCACAATGACAGATTTGGGGTATCTGCCCATTCAGATGCCTCCTTATTCCTTTACCATTATTACTGATATAAAAGTTACTGGACTGGCAAAAAAGTTCATTCTTTTGGCCAACCCAATATATACTGAAGAGTCTGTTTGGGCAGTGATACTGTCCTACATAAAAGTTTTTGCAGAATGCTCTACTTATTTGACCCCTCACAAAATCATACTAGGTGAAAGCTTTGACAAAAGAAAACTGTATTCTACAAATTATCCATGAAAACCTGGAACTTTGGGAGGATAAAACAGAGCTGTCTGAATAGCAAATGTGCTTGGTCATAAGAATCAGAGTTCCAGGTCCTATCCCAGACCATCAGAATTTCCAGGGGAGATGCCTGGAAGTCTACATGGTTAATATAACCTGCATACAGTTATTTATTACATAAATATTTTATTACTTAAATGTCTACAAAATGAAAAGACTGAAATGCAGAAAAACAATACTCTCAACACCTGCACGTTTAATAAGAGGAAGATTTTTTTTTTATGACTTGTTCCCTCTCATTTGATTATAGTACATTGGTTTCTATTTCTCCTTAAACCTGTCACTAGTTCCCTCTGCCCCAAGCTCCACTGATAATCAAAGTAGAATCTGGTTAATAGAACACACTGGAGACTCCTGCATTTGGAAGCACAGAAGAAAAATCAGTGTCTCAGACAGAGACTCTCAACTGAGAATATCTCAATTTATATAAAAATCTTCTCAAAGCCCTTATAATCTCACTGACCATCTGTAGGACAGAAATGAATCCTGGTATTAGCAGTACTAAGTGGTTTCACAGCAGTAAGATACTCTGGAGACTTTTAAAAAAGAAAAGGAAAAGAATTTTCTGTACTGCACTTGAAGAAGTCAGTTAAGAAACTACCATTACAGTGAAACTTCCCAGTGTGTAAGTACTTAAGACATTACAAAACAAAAACAAACAAACAAAAAAAAACTTAAAATATCTAGCTTGGTCACAGTGGTATGCATAAAGCCCAGATTTCTCCAGCCATGACGTGTAACAGGATTCCCACTATCTAGACCTTCCTTATGTCCCTCATCCCCAGTGATTCAAACTCTATGGAGAAAACAGGACTCTATCTAATTACTTGGAAGCAGAATGAAAAAAAAAAGTCCTCAGCACTAGCACCAGAAGAGACTTTTTCCCCTTACCTAAGACCTTTAAAAAAAAAATGGAGAGGAACAGAGAATTATTATTGGCACCTGATCTACAACATCAGAAAAATGGCAGCTCTTCAAACTCTACACGTGGAAGAGCTCTTCATTTTAAGCTGAAAATGGGGAATTAATTTTCAAGTCTCTTGTCTAAGAGACAGCTTTTAAAAAGGTATTAACCTACATTTGGAGATTAATGCAAACACTGCCATCTTGTTTTAGTGGGTACAATCCAACTTTTATTAAGACAAAGACGGATTCAGAGTAATTAAGAGCTTGTCCAATATCCAGAATTTTATGACTCTAAATATTAGCAAAGCTGGCATTCTTAGCAGCTTCGCCTCAGAGCTATTGCATTATAAATCCTTGGTGGTAATGAAACACCAGCTAAAAAGAGGTTGAATAAGTCTCATTTAAAAAAACAGCTTTCCCATGGAGAGCTATCCTTACTTTAATATAATGTATAGCCCCTGTTAGAATATTAATTCTACTGGAAAAAAAGTGAGTGGTTTGGGATTTGCTGCTAAGGAACCCCAAAGAAGATAAACAAACCACAGGAACTGTGTTTTAACAACAGTGAATGTTGAGAAACTCCTGGTACCAAAGTCTAGGAACACTGCTGACTGGGGCAAGAAAAGGACAATACACCCACTCTGGCGATGCTAATGGTAATTTACCGGTGAGGCTCGTCCTTAACACTGTCTGCTGTTTACACATTGTAGCAAAGTCATGGATATTGTTTAATTTTTTAAAACTTTTTAAAACATCCCAATGCAATGCTCTCTTCTGCTACCCACATATTTTTTTAAATGGTATCAGGCTCCAGCTTTGACTACTCCCTTCTCAGAGAAGGTTCCACGAGGGTCAGCACATTCAAACAACTTTACCAAATGGGCTGAGGGGACACCTGGGAAGTACGGTCAAAATACTGACAACTAGTCGTCACTTTTATAGACTTCATAAAATCAAAGACTCTTACGTTTAAAGTTCCTAATGCAAATTTCTTCTGTACTTAAAAGGCCACAAAGAGTTAATCACATAGGGACTACATCACAGCATTACAAAACAGTTTTCCTCTCTGTTCTGTTATCAAATTTGCCACTCAATGACGACACTGATGGGAATGCCGAGGATTCCTATGCCCTAGTCCCCAAGAGCTATTATCTGAAAGCTTGTCATCTCTACCATCTTGGGAGGGAAATAACAGGTCACCTGTGGGCACCTAACCTGAAGCAAAGCCAACTCCCCACATCCCAAAAGTTTAAAGAGGAGCAAGCAGAACAGACTAGATGAAAACATATCCGGCCCTCCATAATTAGCAAAACCCAAGCTGCAAAGCAGAACTGCCTTTGTTCTTCCCAGAGACATCCTTAAATGGAAACTAAAGCCCAATCTATATTCAAGGAAATAGCACTCTCACCTTTCTCTATACACTAGGACTTCTCTGCCCCATGAGAAACAACATCCTCTTCCTTTAGGAGCAAATATTAACAACAAAAACTGTGCCAAGAAAAATAAATTTATATTGAAGCATCATACTTTCTTGGACTATTCAATGATACTGTCAGAATGTAATAAGTTGTCTCTTAGGGGATGAATGAAAGTAGCATTTTCAAAAATGAACAAATAAATTTTTTTGTTAAATATCTTCCCTTTTTTTTTTCTCTATAACATGACTACTTTCTGTTCAAGAGAGAAATGGAAACCTAATGTTTGGGCCTTGTCTACTGAAATCACTCAGTCCCTCAGTTGTGTCTGACTCTTCTGCAAATCCCAATGGAGCCTACCAGGCTCCTCTGTCCATGAGATTTTAACGGTAAGAATACTGGAGTGGGTTGCCATTTTCTTCTCCAGGGGATATTCCCAATCCAGAGATCAAACCTGCATCTCCTGCATTTGACCACAAGCAAAACCTCAACATCATCATTTCTAAAAATCAAACCATAAATATATATGTATATAAACTGAGAACACACAGGACACAAAGAAATACACCTGTGGTCGACCACAAAAAGAAATTCTAAGGGAAACAAGGCTGATTCAGTCAGAGTCTTCCACAGAGCCAGCATCCCAGTGTTTATTGAGCCTACATATATGCACCCCTCCAGAATGATGACAGAGATCACACTCCAAAAGCCATTATTTACTTATTATAGATCAAGTTTATTTCCTTGAGGTAGGGTTCAATCACTGAACCTGCTCTGAGAACCTACGTGGAACTATGCTCCACCTTTACAACAGCAAGAAACAAACACTTCAAGGCAAGGTATCAGTGTCTTAATGAGCCTGCCATAGCACCCTGCATGACAACTTGCTCCCAAAGAACAATTTTCACTTTATCAATGAACATATCTTCAGTTCAGTTCAGTCGCTCAGTCGTGTCTGACTCTTTGCGACCCCATGAATTGCAGCACGCCAGGCCTCCCTGTCCACCACCAACTCCTGGAGTTCACTCAGACTCACGTCCATCGAGTCAGTGATGCCATCCAGCCATCTCATGCTCTGTCGTCCCCGTCTCCTCCTGCCCCTAATCCTTCCCAGCATCAGAGTCTTTTCCAATGAGTCAACTCTTCGCATGAGGTGGCCAAAGTACTGGAGTTTCAGCTTCAGTATCATTCCCTCCAAAGAAATCCCAGGGTTGATCTCCTTCAGAATGGACTGGTTGGATCTTCTTGCAGTCCAAGGGACTCTCAAGAGTCTTCTCCAACACCACAGTTGAAAATCATCAATTCTTCGGCGCTCAGCTTTCTTCACAGTCCAACTCTCACATCCATACACGACCACAGGAAAAACCATAGCCTTGACTAGACAGACCTTTGCTGGCAAAGTAATGTCTCTGCTTTTGAAAATGCTATCTAGGGTGGTCATAACTTTTAAGAATTGTGTCCACTGCCTCCACATCTCTCTCCAACCCGAAAGAACATATACTTCCTAAGCATCAACACTATTGAGCTAGGCACAGTGAGGTATGGGGGAAAACTGTCATTTGTTATGCAAAGCACATTTTAGCACATCACTTAAAGTAATCCTCACAAAGAATCTGTTTCCTATTTTACAGATAAGGAAAGGGTGACCTTGGAAAGCCAGAGACTGACTTGCTTAAAGTCACTTAAATAATAAACTATAGAGCTAAAGCTCTAATATTGAAGGGTCTGGACCCTGTGTCACAGTGCTGTGTACAAGGACAACCCAACTAAGTAAGATACCTTTGTACTCACACAGGGTTTTAGAGTTAAATTTGGATAAGATGACACTGGCATAAAGATACATCACAAAGGCCAACTAAGTGTATACACAGCTGTATAGAAATAGAAATGAAGTTGCTCAGTCATGTCTGATTCTTTGCGACCCCATAGACTGTAGCCTACCAGGCTCCTCTGTCCATGGGATTTTCCAGGCAATAGTACTGGAGTAGATTGCCATTTCCTTCTCCAGGGGATCTTCCCAACCCAGGGCTTGAACCCTGGTCTCCCACATTGTAGACAGATGCTTTACAATCTGAGCCACCAGGGAAGTCCATAGGGACCTAAAAGGAAGCAACCTCTTAGGGTGACAAGTAAAAACTCCATGGAACATTTAAAAATCCATTCTATATAAAGCACCCAGATTTATAAATGAAAACCACCACATGAAAGGGCTCCAAACGTGGTAAATGTCACATAAAGATTAGGTTGATAAAGGTGAAGTGAAGTGAAGTCACTCAGCCGTGTCTGACTCTTTGCGACCTACCGGGCTCCTCCATCCATGGGATTTTCCAGGCAAGAGTACTGGAGTGGGTTGCCATTTCCTTCTCTAGAAGATCTTCCCGACCCCAGGGCTCGAATCCAGGTCTCCCGCACTGTAGGCAGACGCTATTGTCATTTCCTTCTCCAGGGGATCTTCCCGACCCAGGGATTGAACCCAGGTCACCCACACTGCAGGCAGACAGTTTAACCTCTGCGCCACCAGGGAAGCCCAAAGGTAGTGAAACCAGCTACAATTACTCGGCATTTGCTGTGGGTCAAGCACCATGTTGAGCATCACACAGACATTTTCTTGCTTAATTAAATGGCTCACCAAAATTATGTCCATTTTATAACTGAGGAAACTGAGGTTAGAGAGGTTAAAACTACTTATCCAAAGTTAAGTGGTATAGCTAAGTTAAACAAGACTTTCTGTCAAAGCCCGTGTTTTCAGGCTGCTTATATGTACTGCCTCTAGTGTTTCTATTTCCCCAAGTCATTTTTGTTACAGCATCCCCAAAGTCCTCACTAAGTGCACAGATCTGGGGCACTTACTATACATTTTTGATGGACATCCTCAATTTGCAGGTTTTTCTATACCCAAGTCCCTAATATCCACAAATAATAAGGGCAGGGGTTAGCTTCAAAAACTCCAAAGATCCCATGTGATCTCTAACTACTGAGAAAAATTCAAGAAATGATGGTACACACATTCATTCAAAGGTTACAGCTACTTGGTATTTTAAACACTTCTGGCTGAGATTCTTAACAGTGCTTAAGAGAAGGCTTAAGTGCATTAAAAGGAAATTCTTTGTACATTTGTTATTCTCATCCCAGCTTTATAGATGAGTAAACACAGACTTGTAGACATTACCAGAAGCTGAGATAGGAATTCTGACTGTTTCTATTCCTCTCCCAAGGCTCGTGAATAACATAAGCTCCTGGTTTAACCCAACTGTCCTCACTGTACTGCAGGTGAGAAGAGGGTACATAAACCAACAGAACTCAAATGGATCCACGAAACACCTTTTAATTAAACCATAAGAAATATTAGCTTGTAAAAAACAAAATTGGTGTTAGATCTTTGAAAGGATGACAAGTTTGTTCATCCTAGGGTAATAAAAGCAGCCAAAAAAGAAAACAAAACTTCAACCTCATGAATTCCTTTTTCTATAATGAAAAACTAAAATAAAAGTTACAAGCCAGGTAAAGTATTCATGACAAATATTGCAAAGGGTTAATATATATGTGTGTGTATATACATACACATACACACATACGTAAAACATAAAAAGTTCACATCAGTTAAGAGAAAATTTCAATCCAAAAACCAGTAAAAGGCAAACATAGATGGAGTTCAAATAGTACACAAAATAAATGGCAAGCATAGCTTTTTAGAGATATAGTTATGAAACAAATTTAATACCTTTTATCTCTAAAAATGTAAATAATTACACTTTTAAGGCAATTACACTTTTAATACTTTATATTGCTGATGATAGGCTACAGTGTGAAAATAGTATACACTATAAAGAGAGTCGGAGTAGGCACTGGCAACCCACTCCAATACTCTTGCCTGGCAGAGTCCATGGACGAAGAGCCTGGTAGGCTGCTGTCCATGGGGTCGCTGAGTCGGACACGACTGAGCAACTTCTTTCACTTTTCACTTTCATGCATTGGAGAAGGAAATGACAACCCACTCCAGTGATTTTGCCTGGAGAATCCCAGGGATGGGAGAGCCTGGTGGGATGCTATCTCTGGGGTCGCACAGAGTTGGATGTGACTGAAACGACTTAGCAGCATAAAGAGAGTGCTGTGGTTAGTCACTCACTCGTGTACGACCCTTTGCAACCCATGGACTGTAACCCGTCTGGTTCCTCTCTCCATGGGGAGTCTCCAGGCAAGTATACTGGAGTGGGTTGCCATTTCTTTCTCCAATAAAGATAGTAGACACTGAAAAAAACTCTTAAAACAAAAAGCCACCCTCTTGTTATTCTACAACAGAGAATCTATCAAAGAAATTAAAGAAGGGAATACTACATAGTAAAAATAAGCTCTTTGTGGTACAACAGCACAAAATTTTAAATGTCCAGCATTAGAAGAACATAATGGCACAATCTGATATACTATTACTCAGTTATGAAATTATTAATTAAGACGGTAATATGGCAACATAGGAAATTACTTTTCAAATGTTAAACTAAAGAGAAAATTATTTGTTAGGATTCTACCACTGTAAAACTGATGTCTGCTTTATAGACAAATCCTAGACATAAAGGTATTTAAAAAAAAAAAAAAAAAAGGGCTCCCCTGGTGGTCCAGTAGTTCAGAACCTACTTTGCAATACAAGGGACACGGGTTTGATGCCTGGTCTGAAAGATCCCACACCGCAGCCACTAGGACCACGCACCAGCATAACTGAAGCCCACTGGCCCCAGAGCCCATGCTGCACTACAGGAGAGGCCACCACAGCGAGAGGCCTTCACACGCAACTAGAAAGCAGACCCTGCTTGCTGCGACCGCGGAAAGCCTGAGCACAGCAACAAAGACCCAGCACAGCCAAGTAACTAAATAAGCAGGGCAGAGAAAGGCTTCTTGAACAGGAGTCGGTGAACCTTTCTCCCTCTTACAAAATTATTAATAAAAGAAATATGTACTGTTAAATATAATGGCAAATAGAGAAAGTAAAGCAGCTCTACTCCTACCCTCTGCCCACCTGCCTCCCTGCCTTGAAGAGAATGTTTGTGCGTGTGTGTGTGTGTGTGTTCGCAAAGGAGTTATAAGTTTGCTAACACCAAAGCTCTTTCTTGCCTAAGATATCTCACCCCTCACAGAGAACTGAGGTTTGGAGTTGGACACAGCATATTTGAAATCTATTTAGAAATAAGAAAACAGTACAACTAACATGTCACACACACAAATACATCATCAATACTTGCTTTTGTGTGCACTGTAAAATCCAGCTCACCAAAGGATTTTTCATGCTGTTTCTACTAGGAAAACACTCAAAAATCAAATGTTCATCTGAATTTCTTAACATCCCATAGCAGGTAGATACTGGCTATTTTCTAGAGAGGATTTTCCGTAACACTGAGCAGAAAGTTGAGATTAAAGCTCTGCCAGCAATGACTAAAATTAATTCTCTACAGCTGTTTAGGGAACGTGTATTTCAGACAGAGGGACTCAGGTGACTAGCTTCAAACTCTCTTCAAGAAGGAAAATGTATTTATTTTTTTAAAAGCCACAAACAAACACCTACCAGCCCACATAGCTTATATGTTCCCCAAAGAACAGCATTATTTGATTGCAACTTTTTGTCCCTTTTTCTTTAAAGCCTTTTAGGGAGGCAGAACTTCTGACAAAACTACCTACTTATGGTAAGAATAGATGAATCAGTGCTTTCATAAAACATTAAAATTTAAAAAGACATAAAACCTTCCAAAAAGCAAAACACACACACACACACACACAATCATTTCAGAAGGTGCCTACCCAGTTCATTATTATGCAGATTTCACAAACATTTCCCTAATCAAGGAGAAAGCTGCTCTATAGAATAATGTGTTTTACCTGCTTTAGCAACCAAGAGCATTCCTTAGCTTTGGAGTCTCTGGTTTTTAGGCTAAGGGTGAGGAGATCCTGACTGACCGACAGCACTTCAAGGGGGGTACTGCATGTCCCCCAGGAGAGAGAACCACCTAGACCACGCCGTTTCTCACTACCCTTCCATCGTGTCTATTCAAGTCTCCCTCTCTCAAGAAGCACTGACAATCTCTTCCATTTGGGGTCCACTTGAACTTCTACCCAGGCATTCTACTCCAGTACTCTACTACCGAATTTCTTTTTAGTGTACCATATTAAAATCCCATTAGCACATCAGTACTCAATCTTTGCTGCATTTGGAGTAACTTAGTCAGTTTTGACAAATACTTGGATTCAACCTCCAAAAGATTCTGATTTAATTGGCATGGAATATGGCTTGAATATCACAGGGATTTTTTATAAAGCACTCTACGTGCTTTTTATTCTAAAATTGTATATGAAAAGCAAAGAAGCTAGAATAGTCAAAACAATCTTGAAAAAGAACAAAGTAGGAGGATTCACACTACTTCATTTCAATACTTACTAGAGTATAAAAGCACAATTAGCAAGACAAGGGTATTGGGAGAAAGACAATATGTCAATGGAGCAGAATAGAGAGTCTAGAAATAGACATAAGCAGGAACAGACTTAAAAAGACAACTGATTTTCAACAAAGGCACCAAGGATGTTCACTGGTAAAAGAAAAGTGATTTCAAAGAATAATGCTACAACAACTGGATAAATGTAAGGGGAAGAAATGAACCTCAACTCCTAACTCACATCACACACAAAAATCAGAGATAAAACATAAACCAAAAATATAAATGCATATAAATGCAAAGAAGAAAACATAGCCTAGGTTAAGTAAAGATTTCTTAGAGATGACACACAAGACTCAAACATACAAGGGGAAAATAAGATAGACTAAACTTAATCAAAATTTAAAATTCCTGCTCATAAAGATACCACTAGGAAATTGCCTAATGATGCCTAAAGCCACAGACCAGAAGATGTATTCATATTACATGTATCTGACTTGAGACTTGCACCAAAATACATAAAGAGCTCCTATAACAATAATAAAAAGACAGTCCAACTTTAAATGGTCAAAAGATTTAAACAAACACCTCAGAGAAGACAGTGTTCAATACCACTTAGTCATTAGGAAAATACAAATTCAAACATAATGAGATCACCTTTTATCCCCACTACAATGGCTACAATTAAAAAGACTAGCAACACAAAATATTTTTGAAGATATGTATTAACAAGAACTCTTGTGCAATACTGGTGGGAGTTTAACCTGTACAAACACTTTGGAAAACTGTGGCAGTTTCTTCCAAAGTTAAATACATGTACATACCTTATGACTCCACAATTTCACTCCTAGGAATCTATGCAAACTAGGAATCTAGGACCTATGTTTACAATACAACAACAACCCTTATACAATAGTGCTTTATTAACAATGGTCAAAAGAAACAACTCAAATGCCCACCAAAAGAGAAACAGCTAAACAAATAGTTGCATATCTAACCCAACAGAAGACTACTTGGCAATAAAAGAACTGAGTCATACAACAACATAGAACAACCTCAAAAATATTAACAAAAGAAGTCAAGTACACAAAAGTACATACTATATGATTTCATTTTTATGAAGATCAAGAGCAGCTGTGATGACAGGAATCAGAACTGTGGCAGGAATGAGAAAAGACAGACTAGAGGTGAGGACTAAGGAATGTTTCAGGTGATGACTGTGTTCTCGAACTGGGCTGGCACATGACTACTTGTCAAAATTCACTGGTTTGCACACTTTAGGTTTGTGCATTTTACTACATGCAAACTGTACAAAAGAAGTTTATGACCCCCAGGTGATTATAACTTGTAGCTATTGATAAACTGAGGACCCCTGCAGGGAGTGGGAGGTAGAGGGGGCGGGGTGATTCCAACATCTCCCCTAACCCCTTTCCTCATTTGTGCTCTCCACCAACCAGCATCACAATGATTTCTTGTGCAAACTAACACTGTGTGTGTGTGTGTGTGTATCCCATATTTTCATATGACACCCTACATACTACACCTTGTTGCCCAAATTTCGCACATACATGTAAGGCAGTGGGATACTGATTAACTGATCTGATCGTGGTACTTCCATATTACAGTGTATACAACTCCCGTAACACACCTCAAATCTTCTCAGACAGTCCTCAAAGAGCCTGCACTCTGCCTTTCATTTGCCGTTACCCTTAAGATAAACCCAGGCCTCTGGCAACACTGTACCTGCGTTACTTTCAGGACCTGAAAAGGGAGGCAGGTACCTCCTCAGGCTAGACTCTCTCCCTGGAACGTCAACCTTACCCATCTACATGGATACTCTTTCTATCTGAAAGATCATTGTCATGTCGCCTCTTTCGTGAAGGTCTCTCTGATCTCTCTCCAAGCCGCAAATGCTCCCTCTTCTATCCTCGCCAAGTACTTAAGGAGCACTTCTAGCATATGAAGGCTATGTGGTAGGCGATCTGCTGGAAGTAAGTATGCCTATCACACTCTTCTTTCTCTATTTGCGAGATAATTATACTTACTTTTCAAACTTTTGTACCTTACTCAGGTGGACTCCATGAGAGCAGAGGGGACCAGCTCTATTTTAACGGTGGTAAATTCTGGTATACAGATAGTGTTGGTATATTTCTATTGATTTTACACATAAATAACTGTACCATACCACCTTTCCCCTAAAGTCAGCTGGAACAGAGGACAAAACAAAAACAAACCAAAGAACTCCACATAAGTGTATTTTAAGTCTGTGGTAAAGATCTACTTGGGTATTACTGGGAACTCTCAAACTGAACCTAACAATTCTTCTCTTTGGAATATCAAAGTTTAAAAACACTTCAGTTCTTTTTCACTGTATCTGAGAGGCAGTTGGCCACTTCAGAATGAAGCTGAACATCTCTTTCCCGGCCACTGGCTGCCAAAAACTCATTGAAGCAGACGATGAATGAACACTTCATACCTTTTATGAGAAGAGTGTGGTCACAGAAGTTGCTGCTGGTGCTGTGGGTGAAGAATGAAAGGGTTACGTGGTCCGAATCAGCAGTGGGAATGACAAACAGGGCTTCCCTGTGAGGCAGGGTGTCTTGACCCATGGCCAAGTCTTCTGCTACTGAGAAAGGGGCATTTCTGTTACAGACCAAGGAAGACTGGAGAAAGGAAGCACAAATCTGTACAGATGCTAATTTGAGTGTTCTCAATTCAGTCAATGTGAAAAAAGAGGGAGAAGGATATTCCTGGACTCACTGATACTACTGTGCCTCATCGCCTGGGGCCCAAAAGAGCTAGCAGAATCTGAAAACATATCAGTCTCTCTAAAAATGATGTCTGCCAGTATGTTGTGAGAAAGCCCCTAAAACAAGAAGGTAGGTAAGAAACCTAGGTCCAAAGCCCCCAAGATTCAGCATCTTATTATTCCGTGTGCTCTGCAACACAAACATTAGCATATTGCTCTGAAGAAACAGCATACTGAGAAAAATAAAGAAGAAGCTGCAGAATATGCTAAATTTTTGGCCAAGAGAATGAAAAAGGCCAAAGAAAATGCCATGAACAGACTGCCAAGTCAGAGGCTGAGAGTTTCCACTTCTGAGTCTAGTCAAAATGAGATGTTCTAAAAGTAACAAACAAATAAGATCAGATGTCAAAAAATAACTTTAGTTCTTAAAATCTTACCAAAAAAATTCTACTTCTTTTGACAAGTTTTTTCTAATACTATTTTTATCAACTAATGTAGGCAGTTGCTAGATACTTACGTATCTGAACTGTAACAAATTAAAATTCAAAATAATGTTACAGGACTTTTCTGGTGGTCTAGTGACGGGATCTGCTAACCAATGCAGGGTACACGGGTTCAGGAAGATTCCAAACAACTAGGGCAATTAAACCCCGTGTGCCACAATCACTGAGCCTACACTCTATAGCCCGTGCTCTGCAACAAGAGAAGCCACCACAATAAGAAGCCCGAGCACCACAACTAGACAGTAGCCTCTGCTCACTGCAACTACAGAAAGCCTGAGTACAGCAACAAAGACCCAGCACAACCTAAATAAGTAAATAAATCTTTTAAAAAGAACACGTTATAAAATAATAATGTACACATCAAGAAAGCAGAACAGATGTCCTCTCTAGATATTTACCCCCACCAGTTGTTTCTCTCCAAACATATCCTTCATCCACTTACTCAACATTTCTCAGATTTGTATATAGTTGACAATAATAATCCCAGTCCTAGATGATGACTTGAAATTATTTGTAAAGAGGGCAAAAAAATTTACCACTGGGGAATGTTTGTGGTTATTAATATTTATCCCTAAGCAGTAGCGCTCAATCAAATGTTTTTCCTTCAGCTCAGCAAAACAAACCAGAAAGCTAACCAATCCTGTAACCTTGAATCCTGATGCGACAGTTTTTGCTTTCTGCGCCTTTAAAAGTGCAATGTTTTCATTTCCCTGCAAAAGTGCTGATCCAGAGCAGGAGACAACAGCAGTCCTGTGGATATCATTTGTAGGGGAGAAAAGGAAACGTGAGAGATTAAAGAGACAGCTCCCTCAAAGGCCAATGATGAAATGCTTTATGGTCTTTTGAACAGAAACTTCTTTGAAATAACGAAAAAACAAAACTAAAGATTCGCACAGACCAAAGTCTACAGCAGGGTGTTCTGCAACAGTCTTGCCTCTAACAGTTCTTAAAAGCCATGAAGTGGCAAAATCACAGAGTGTACAGTAGAAAAGGAGTCAGGAAATCGTCTAATCATTTTACAGCAAAGAAACTGATGGTCAGCAAGGAAACAGGATTCACCCATGGGGATGTAACATACAATATTGGTGGCGGGTCAGGGGTGATGTCCAAGGTGGTCTGACTCCTCCAGTTGAGAGATTTCTTTTCGCCATCATCATCAATCTCCCTTGCTGACTGACACTGAAATTCCCTGGAGACCCCTCTCCTGCTGGCTAGGATCAACTGCTTCTGTTGTTTCCTCTTGGGTCCCAACCACCATCCCCTAACACTGTGCTGCAGGCATCTGCCCTCTTCCCAGGGGATTCCCAGATACTCTGAGAAGCTCAGCTTGACTTCCGCAGCTGCCTGAGGAGGCAGACTGAGACTCCTTATCCATATTAGAGTGTAATGAGCTGTTTCATATACAAGGCCACTGGACTGGGGTACTGAAGCTTCCTACAGTCCACGTCCTACCCACTGAATCATTTCTAGCACCAAGTCACTTTCTGACACAGCAAACAGAAAAGCCTTGGTTTTGCTAGCCTTTCTTGAGAAGCCTTAGAATTGCCAATGACTTCTGAGAAAGCCAAGAATAACACCAACTAACAGTTAAAGAGCATGTATTGCAAGCTAGTCCTCAGGCGAAAGGATCTACATGTATTTACTGTATATTTCTCACAACCACCCTAGAGCAGGTGCTATTACTAGCCCCCATTTTACAAATGCAGAAACTAAGTAACTTTCCCCATGGTCACGTAAGTGCTAAGTGAGAAAGCTGGAATTGGGACCTAGTTCTAGGACTCTAGGAACATTACTTAATATTGGACACTAAGCTGTTCTATCCTTTGCCCAAGTTTAAACTCTACAAAATGGACTATTTCAAAGCAATCCTTACCATTTCTTTCTTCTTCCTTATCCAAGTGAAGAAAGCACTCTAAAATGTAGAGTATCCCACATATCCTGAAAGATCTCAGGGAGCTATGCAGCCTATACAACACTCTGTATTAGACCACAAGTCAACTATTCCAAATGACCAAGGCTGAAGTGCTGGGGCAGGGGCGGGGGGGGATGTGCCTACAGGAGCTGCTGTGAATGACGGGGTAAAATTCAGGATAAAGTGTCCAACTGCCTGGTACACAGCCCTTTGGAACAAGAACTGCTGAGACCTGCAGGTTAATACCAGGAGCACATCTGACATGATCAAATCCTCCTTTGCTTCTGCTCTGCAGTAGCTCTCACCAACTGCTGACACAGAACCTGTTGTGACACAGACTATAAGCAGCAAAAAGTTGCTCCTATCCTATCTGCTCTTAAAAAAAAAAAAACTGCAGGCCACCTCTTAGAAATGGTCATATTTTCTCAGGGTATGAGTGGCTCTGATACTTTGTTGACACCACATTCCAGGAAAAATGCAATTCCAGATCTATTTCTCCATTATTTGTTTGTTTGTTGGGCTGGGGGAGGAAGGGTGAGTATTTAAGATCTACTCTCCTCATATCTATTTCCATTAAAGGAAAGGACTCCTAACCTCACCCAGTATTTATAAAAGGAATTCATAAATTTCCCCAACGGTATACTTCGATCTGCACTTTAACAATGTAAGCATATCAATAAAGTCCATTCTTGAAAGAGAAACAGAAGTGCAGATAAATGAACTGGGCAAAGCCACGCAGCTGCTAAAGCATCAGCTAGAGTAAGAATTCTTACCCATTTGCCAAGGGAGTTCTCGGTTAATGTTTTCTATTCTATGAACCAAAATGGCCTTTTCCTCTCCTTTTGTCCCAAGGGCACAGTTTTATCCCTATGGAAAAAAACTAAACAGTTACAAGAGCTACTCATCTTCAACCTTTAGCCACTACCTATATACAGTATATCATCATGCAGTCAGTAACAAAAGAAACTGCTTTTCATTCTTCTGTCCTTCTATGTGGAAGTCCCAAACTTTCTCCCTGCATCCCAGGGTTAGAAAACACATCTACCCCTGCTCTACATCCTCTCTCTCCACTCTTCCCTCTTCTAATCCCTCCTTCACAGTATCATTCGGATATTGATTAGAGTTTTGGGCCCACCACTCCCCAAAAGGTGAAATTCAAACTCAGTAACTTCCCCAATCAGAATTTGACTTACGTACCAAATGTCTTTCCCAACCATACCTCCCACCCCTGTGTGTCATGTTTCACCATGCACCTGTGCTCCAGCAGTCAAATCAAGATCATTGATGGATTTCCAAACACAAGACTGATTTCTAAATCTTTACAACTACATTTACCCTCTTTTGTCAGTCTACAATATTCTTCCTAGTCTTGACCACCAAAACAGGACCACTTCAGCTCCAGTCTTGTGATGAATTGTTTAGTCTCTAAGTCCTGTCTGACTCTTTGTGACCCCATGAACTGTAGCCCACCAGGCTCCTCTGTCCACGGATTATTTACCAGGCAAGAATAGTGGAGTTGGTTGCCATTTCCTTCTTCAGGGGATCTTCCTTACCCAGGGATCAAACCTGTATCTCCTGCTTGGCACAAGGATTCAATACCACTGAGATACCTAGGAAGCTCTCTGTGATGACTATCCCCAACTTATTTCTCAAACCTCACAGCACTCTCTGCTGAGGTCACCAGAATTACAACTATGTAACATACTGTAATACAGGAGAGCAACTGATTTCCCTTCTCATTCCAAGATCTCATCAAAGAGATTCCCTAAAAATCCACTCCACCAATGTGTATGGATTAGGAGCTGGGAACACAGTAAGCAAAACAAACTGGGTCTGAACTTCCGTGGAACTTAATTCTACTAGAGAGAAAAGAGAAAAATATTTCTGTTTTCTACCTCGAGCACTAAAGAAAGGTACAGCAGAGAAAGGGAAGAAAGAGTGCTTGCTTTAGATTATTAAGGAAAGTCTCCTGATAAGGAAGTTTCTATCAGAAAATTGAATCAAGTGAGGGAAGGACTCTTGAGGGTAGGACCATCTGGGGCAGAGTGGAAAGTAAACATGACAGCCCTGGGCAGAGTGGACAGCAGCAGGAGAATCCGAGCAGAGTGGCTTGGGGTGGGGGGGTGGCAAAATCGCCTGGAGCTGGCACCAATGCAGCACACTACTCACACCTGGTCATTCTGAATCTCCTTTGGTAATGGTCCCTGCTGCCATCCACTGTGACAACTGGACGCTCTCCTGCTGACTGCAAACACTGCCCACAACACATTGGTCCCCTCGCGTTGCTGCTGGTTAAGTCTTAGCTCCTCAATCTTAAACAGCTTCCTCAGGTTGAACTCCATTTCACCTTCTTTGGGTTTCTTCTGAATTAAGTCTAGAAAATGCTGTGGTCTTATTTTCACATTCTTCAAAACATTTCATAGCCTTTTCTGCTGCAGTTCCCAAAAGATCCTAATAAATCTCCCTGTAATACACCGGGCAGCCTTCTCCTTCTCCCATAATAACAGCAGAGGCTATCTGACTTCCTAAGCAGAATTTTCCTTCCTAAAAAGCAATATATCTGACTTCTTACAAAATTCTGCCCATTTTTTCCCTCGGTTACTCCAAAGCTTAACTGCCTACATGTCTCTACAATTATTTCATTTCAAAGAAAAGTACCTTTGTTTAAGCAAACCTAACATATGGACTTATGAATTTACTCAAAGGATAAATTGGGCATGACTTTGGTTATAAATGGATTTTTCACTTTCAAAAATGATTCATAATATCATTACTATAAATAGCAAGCTCTCCTATTTCATCCTAAATTTAGGAGTCAATTTTCACACAAATCTTTACGTATACATCATTAGGTCAGGTGAAGTATATGTGTACAATGAGATCTTTCCAAGAGCCAAGCTTGGTCTCCCATCATATATTCTTGGGAATATTATATTTAACCTCTACCAGTTTGGGTTGATTTATAATCATTCTATTGTGAAAGGCTATATATAATTCCTAAAATGCATGTTTCAACATGAAGATGTCTAAAAGTTTAGTAGCAATAAACCCATCAAACCAAGTAGCCTCCTGCTCTCTTCTGGCTGAGATTCCAGACTTATAACTGTTCAGGTAGCCAACCCATATGTTTCCATTTTTCTTACTCACATTACCATGCCAAATTACTTACACTGTTCTCTGCCACTTTTACAGAACTCTTCTTGGACTTTTTCTATGCTCACACTGTCTGATCATCAATTTGCATGTCAGTTCCTTTTAATTGGATTCCATCCAACCAGAATTACAGCTGCCTCTCTCTATGAAAGAATAAAGTGATTTTTTCCTTTAACAATGCCAGGGTCCCTACTAGGGAATCAAACTGTCACTCCACTTGCTATTAATTATCTTGAGCTACGCCACTGTTTCCCTTCCTTCATAAAGCCCTGAACCATATTCCTTCCCCCTGTGATTAACAGCAGTCATGATGATGCCTTACATCCAATGAGCCAACACAAGAGGGAAATCCAGGCATCAGGCATGGATGACAAGCAGTGACAAGAATGTTCTTTAAGCAGAACATTTCACTAAAAACAAAGTCTCTTATACGAAATAAATGAATCGTGAGGTTAAAGACTTGTCTTATACATTTCTAGGGAAAAAGATCCCTCAACTCCCCATGGCAGTCCATTGTACTATCTCAATCCACGAGGTTAAGACAGGTTTCCTGATACCTAAATCTCTTCAGCCACAATGTAAGCCTGTGATTTCTTGTTTCCGTGGAGATGGCAGAGATATTACCAGCATCCTCTGTATAACAATTCCCCCAGCATTTAAATGCTCGTATTAAATCATCCTTCAGTCTCCCTTCTTCATGTTGTATCATACTCAGGAGAGGTACCAGGATGGAAAGGAGTCTCAAGATAGTTTCATATGAGACCCAACTGAAGAAATCGAGATTTTTTTTTTTTTTAGTTTGAATACTTGGGGATATGATAGCTGTCTTTAAAAAAAATTCTCAAGGGCTTCAGTGTGAAAGAGGAAATTACATTTATTCAATATGACCCCAGAGAGTAAAATAAGAAAGAACCAACAGAAACCTCTCAATATAAAGCAGGAATTTTCTAACAGAAAAAAAATGGAGCTGTTCAAAGAAGATATGATCTCCCAAGGCAGGCCCATTCCATGTCAGCAAAGGTGCAACAGCCAGTTGGAAGAGATGTAATAATGTATCTGCAGGCATCTGCAGGCCAGCCTGGCTACAGCCATCTCTGGCTTCCTTCCAACACTGAGATTCTATGAAACTGTCAAAGGTTTAGGTAACTGGGGTTTTATCACAATGAAGAGGACTGAGGTTTTAAAGTAATGAGTGACAAGCCTTCCTCCACTCACATACAAAGCACATACTCACAGGAAACAATTCATTATACAGGAGAGAGGGGGGAGGGCTTTAAATAATTTCATTTGATGGGGAAATGAGCAAAAAATCCAAAAATGTCTTTCCTACTGTGGAGGGGCTTCCTGGTAGCTCAGACAGTAAAAAAATCTGCTTACAACGCCAGAAACCTGGGTTCATTTCCTGGGTCAGGAAGATTCCCCTGGAGAAGAGAACGGCAACCCTCTCCAGTATTCTTGCCTGGAGAATTCCATGGACAGAGGAGCCTGGTGGGTTACAGTCCCTGGGGCTACAAAGAGTCAGACACGACTAACAACAACTGTGGAGGTTAGAATAACGGCCTCCGAAAGATGTTCAAGGTCCTAATTCCTGGAACCTCTGAATATATTACATACCAAAGGGGAATTAAGGTTGTAAACAAAATTAAGGATGCTGATCAGCTGATCTTCAAGGGATCACCCTGATTTGTCTAGGTGGGGCTAATGTAATCTCAGAGGAAGAGGAAGGTGTGACTGCAAGCAGGAAACAGAGATGGTGTCACGAGAAGGACCTGGCCTGCTACTCTGCTGGCTCTGAAACAAAGGCAGGACCACAGGCCAAGGAATGTGAGAAAGTGCTAGCAGTTGGAAAGGAGCAGGCAAAAGAACCTCCTCTGGAGCTGCCAGAAGGAATGCAGTCCTGCTGACACCTTGACGTTAGGCCCAGAGACACTCCTGCTGGACTTGTAACCTACAAAACTGAAGATAATAAACCTGTGTGGTTTTAAGTCACCAACTGCGTGGTGATTTTGTTACAGCAGCTAACAGAAAACTAACAGACCCACCAAAGATCATGATACACCCATACTTTCTCAGAAAGAATGGGTAATATTTGCTGAATAGTTTTAAATGATAGACTCTAATACCGTTCATCATTGATAATCTTTGTCTTTTATGAGAAGTGGAGGTCTATCCAGACTGACATAAACTGCTCTAACAACTAGCCTTTAGGTTCCGTATCTCATGTTCATGTCATGTACCTGGCACACTCAATAAATTTTTAGTGACTCAAATTGAAGAGCCAAAGTTCAAATACCATCTGTGGCCCCCTTTGCTGCCAGGAACAAAAAGACTCTCGTTTTAGCCAGTGCATGACTATCATTTAACAATCTCACCCAAGAATTCAAAAAGTGGATGAACTCTTTCCAACTGCCCTCTCTTTAGCTTCTGTAGTTAGCAAAAACTGGGACATTGTGCACATGTGGGCATATCTGAGAAACAGAGCCTTTCCAAACAATCATCTGTGCTCCCTGCTTTAAGAAGGAACAGCTCCAGATTACATTCCAGAAGACCTACTTCCACCCCACTCCCAAGCAGAAATGCTACTACTGTGGGAATGGCTCCTTCAACAATAGAAAACCGTCAAACAAATACCTAAAAATCATCACTTTCTACTTTTATTCTGCTTCCTTCTGTCCCTTGGTCTCCATCCTCCAAAAGTGGAAAACACTGTCCAACTTTCCTGTGCTCATTTTCCCTATAAGTTAAACTTATGGTGCTGTTCCTACCAAGGAGCAAACAGCTGAAATGCTGTGAAGTTTCCACATGAGGCCACAAACACAGAGTCATCAGGGCGGCTTTCCTATTCTCTAGTGCCTACACACAAGGGGCAGGCGGCCAGTGTCACCCAGGAGTGCCCCGCTGCCTGGAAGCAGACAGCTGCTCCATAGCCTCTGCTCACCGATACTGTGCTTGGTTCTATCAGTGGCTGGGATTCTTTAAAAGTGCCTATACCTGGCCCCATATAAGTACAGCTGACCCCTGAACAACACTGCTTTGAACAGTGTGAGTCTATACTTAAATGTGGAGTTTTTTCTATAGTAAATACTATAGTATACTGCACAATCCCCAGCTGGCTGAACCCATGGAGGCAGAACAGCAGATGTGGAAGAACCACAGATAAAGACAGTCAGCTGTAAGTTATATATGAGTCAGGTCAGTGCCCCTACCCCCAACACTGTTCAAGAGTCAACTACATACAGAGCTGTGCAGTCTCTTGTCACATTCCCAGTCTAAGCCACCATCAACTGCATTTTGACATAAGCCTGACGCTGTCTTCTTTGGAGGGGGCAGGGAGGGGCCGGGGGCGGGGGGCGGGGGGGACTTGGGATACAAACATTTAAAACAGATTAATATGCAGATATGGAAGAGAAGGGGGACATTCTGAACAAATGAAACATTTACAATCACATATATACTTAATATTAGAAAGCCTATATGTTCTAGAGAATTTTCAATTCAGAATTTCGGAAGTGAAAAGTTTAAATCTCACCACTGACAGAAGTCTCTCTTGTCTTAAAACAAACAAACAAACATGAAACTCAAGTTCCCTGAGACTGACAGAGGGGGTTATTTCCCTATGGGCTCTCAAAATAGACATGTTCTTGGGCAGTCTGTCAGGGCGTGCAGAGGTTCAAAGTGTACAGTCTAGCGTCAGATTGCTCGGATCCTCTCCCACCTCTAACGCTAGAAAAGCTGCTGATTCCTCCATGCCTCATTTCGTTCACTCACAAAATGGAATAATTACAGTAACTACACCTCACAAGGCCGTTAAGATTAAATGAGCTCACATACAGAAATCACTGAGGACAGTGCCTGGCAGGAAGTGAACTCCAGCAGCTCCTGTAAGTGGCCATCGCCCCCAGCTCCTCTCAGGGAAGTTCGCATCACAAGCCTCGGTCACAGCGCCATCTCTGATCAATAGCCACCCTGACTCTAACAACCCAACCCCACTCCCATCTCTCTTCTGCCCAACCTGATCAAACATAGTCTACTGAGTGGGCAGGACTATGTGTCTGTAGTTTTGATGGAAACAGACTGGCTTTCAGGAAGAATTCACTGAGAGTATATAGTATGATCCTCCAACGACACCAAGTCTCAGGTTTTTTCTTCCCTTTCTGTGAACTAATGACCTCTAAGGAATCCTTCCACTGGAACACGGCACTTCACTGGCCTATGAATTATCTGCTTCCTAACCTAAAATATGTCCTTCATTGCTTTCTGGATAAGAAACATTGATGGTGCTTCAAGAGTGACCAACGTCCTCTGGGCTGCTACCTGCTGCTGCTACTGCTAAGTCACTTCAGTCGTGTCCAACTCTGCAAGACCCCCCAGACGGCAGCCCACCAGGCTCCGCGTCTCTGAGATTCTCCAGGTAAGAACACTGGAGTGGGTTGCCATTTCCTTCTCCAATCCATGAAAGTGAAACCCAGCATAAAAAGTAGTTAGCTCTTCAGCCATTTATTCTTTTAAACACAGTTGGACTACAATTACTCTAAACAATCCTGAAAGCAGTTTTGCTTCTGCCTCAAGAAAAACGAAAATTATCTGAGCCAAAAATGAGTTACACCAATTGCTTTAAAGTCTTTCACTGATGTTCAATCTAAGCAGAGTTACCTAGGTAGTCAATGACCTCCTGTGGCTTGACTCCAAATGAAATTTGTCTTCTTCAGAAAAACTAAGGCAATGGTAAAAACTAACACAACTGAAATTATTAATAGGTATAATATAAATATGTCTCAGCACCAAAGTCTCTAAACCTTTTGAATTAGGCTATGTAGAAAGAGTAAGTGGGCTTCCCTTGTGGCCCAGATGGTAAAGAATCTTAAAGAAAGAGTAAGTATAAAATACATGTTTAAGTATGCTAAATACTACATGTTGATGGAAAGAAGTCATAAAAGATCAAAATAAATGAGAATATACTGTGATCACAGAACAGAAAATTCAACACAGTAAAAAATTCTCCCCAAATTGATCTGTAGATTTAATGATATTTCAATCAAAATCCCAGTAGGGTATTTTTATAGTTACAGGTTAAATTATTCTAAAATTTATATAGAAAAGCAAAGGAACCAATAGTCAATGGTTGAAAAAGAATAAAGTTGGAAAATTAATACTATTAGATATTAATATAAAGCTACAGTCATCAAGATAGTGTGATATTGGAGAAGGGAGAGACATGCAGATCTAACAGAACTGACAGAATACAGAATAAAACAGATCCACACATATATATAGACAACTAACTTTTATAAAGGTGCAAAGGTAATTCAGTGGAGAAGGGACAATGTTTTAAACAAAAGATGTTACAATCGGGTATCATATAAAAAATTAATTTCAATCTATACTTCACATCATACACTAAAATTTCCTCCAAATGAATCACAGACTTAAATATAAATAAAATCCAACACAAAAAAATTTCTAGAACAATGTTTATGACCTTGGGTTAAGCAAAGATTTCTTAGCAATGACAGCAGAAATATAATCTACAAAAGAACAAACTGATAATTGCATTTGACCAAAATTTTAAATTCTGTTCTAAAGACATTGTTAATGTGAATGAACAGGCAAACCACAGACTGGAAGAACATATTTGCAAATCATATATCTGACAAAATACTTGAATTCTGAATACATAAAGAACTCTTAAAGTCAATAAAAAGAAAACAACCCAGTTTTCAAGAAGTGGACTAAAGATTTGAACATACTCTTCACAAAAGAAGATACATGAATGGCAAGCACATGAAAAGATGGTCCACATCGCTAGTTATTAAGGAAACACAAACTTAAACCACAATGAGATTCTGCTACATGCCTCTTAAAATGGTTAAAAATTTTAATATATTGGCCATATCAAGTGTTGCAAGAATATAGAAGAACTGGAATTCACATAATCCTGATGGGAATGTAATATGGTACAAACATTTTAGAAAACTGGCAGCTCCTAAAAAATTTAAATATATACATGCCATATGACTGATGCATTCCATTCCTAAGTATTTACATAAAAGAAATGAGACCATATACTCATAAAAGATTGGTAGACTGATATTCATAGCAGCTTCCTTTTAATAGCAGAAAACTGGAAACAACCCAAATGCCCCCAAAGAGATAAATGGATACAGAAACTTTGGTACATCCAAACAATGAAATGGTTTTCAGCAATAAAAGGAGTTATTGATACCCACTACTATGTAAATAAATCACAAAATAATTATTGTGCTAAATCACTTCAGTCATGTCCAACCCTTTGCGACTCTATGGACTGCAGCCCGCCAGGCTCCTCTGTCCAAGGGATTCTCCAGGCAATAATGCTTGAGTGGGTTGCCATGTCCTCCTCCAGGGAATCTTCCTTCCTGACCCAGGGATTGAAACCACAACTCTATGTCTCCTGCATTGGCAGGCAGGTTCTCTACCACTAGTATGCCACCTGGGAAGCCCAGAATGATTATACTGAGTAACAAAAATAAAACTAAAGAATACATACTGTGTGAGATTCCATTTATATAAAATTATTGGAAATATCAATCTATAGTGATAGAAAGATCAGTGGCTGTCTCAGGACAGGGAATGGAGAGGAGAAGCAGAAAAGAATTATGAAGGAAGCATGGGAAAGCTTTGGGGCTGGTGGTAAATATGCTCATTTCCTAAGCATGGAACGGTTGTATGCATGCATGCTAAGTCGCTTCAGTTGTGTCTGACTCTATGCAATCCCATGGACAGCAGCCCACCAGGCTCCTCTGTCCACAGGATTCTCTAGGCAAGAATACTGGAGTGGGTTGCCATTTCCTTCTCCATTGGTCTCTAGAGGTTAAGAACTAGTTTTATTTTTCCAAATTATTAGCAGTTAGGAGTCTTATATGTATAAATAATTTACTTTTGAATTTAAAAAATGGAACACGTAAAGTGAGCATTTTCATACAAATCATTAGAATATATATTATATATAAATCTACACGTTGGAAAGATGCTACTGAAATTTTGCTCTACAGAATATAGACTATCACTCTAGCATTCTTAAAAAGATCACCGGGAAGAGTTATATGATGACTGTGAAACAGATTCTCCCATTACAATACTACTTCTGTCGTTTGAAGTTTTGACAGCAGTTGTAGCTGGAGACTGGAGCACTTTACGAGAAAGTCTCATTCTTCCATCAGCTGAATCACGTCCAAAGTACTTCACCTGAATTTCTTGGCCAACTTCTAATCCTAAAGCACTGGGATGTTTAATCTTTCATTGATCAAGCTGTGTGTTGTGAGGCAGTACTGCAGTCATATTTGGATGGAGTTTAACCATTACTCCAGTGTCTCTGATTTCAGTTATTGTGGCGGTATACACTGCTCCAAATTCTATTTGCTGCTCTTGATCATCTTTGCAGATATCAGTAATGAAGTCTCTTGCTTCATGCATGGCACTAGGTCAAAACTTTAATATATGTGAAATTTATTGTATTATCAATTACATCTCAATGTTTTTTCAAGAATTCAAAAGGGAAAGGTAAAATGAAAAGTAAGAAGCATAATATCTGCTCGTGGTCTAATAGTTTATACTTAAGTGGAGGAATCAGACAAATAAGTAACTGTGGAAGTACCATACAGACGGAGATGCGGAACACTATGGACACACAAAGGACAGACATTATCCTGAACTGGGAAGCTAAATACGATTTTATGCAGGAAACTGAAGTACAGGTGAAGCCTGACTGATTAGATCTGTAAGGTAGACTGCTCAGAAGTTAGTTCTACTTTTATTTTTAAAAGTCAATCTCATCTTATTATCACAACTCACTTTGTGTGTATTATTTCATGATGATTATATTTTAACTACAAAACACCACACATAATGCATACTAATGTATGCTTTAGAGATAGTCATTCCCTCAGAACCAATAATCATCTCTTGAAGGATGTCAGCAAACACAGGTTTTATTTTGTTCTGTACATGGGAAACAGTGTAGAACTCAAAGATAGAAACCAAACTAATAATCTGGGTGTTTTTCCCTCTGTTTTTACAAGGCCAGAAATAAGTTAGGGTAAAACTTACTACAAAAGAAGCACAGGAAGTGCTAGTATAAATGGATTAAAGCAAATGTCCTTAGACTCACAAGACTTCAAGTTTATTCTATACTAGTATAGACTTAATGTCCCAAAAACCATAAATGTATTTTTCCCAAGGGAAAAAAAAAGTATATCTCTAGTAATTCTGATCTCTCTGCACAATAAACAAAGTAATTGTAAATTATTAATGAAGACCTTAAAGGAATTCTAGAAAGAAGTATATTTAAGAGAGGATTCTTTTTAAACACTGGAAAGAAGTACATTTAAAACAGGATCAATCCTTCCACTGTTCCTCAAAACCAAACAGTAATTACAGAACACTTGCCCTTTTCTTTTTCTCTGATTCTAACATTCTGTGAAGCATTCCTCCTGCCCAGTTCTAAATGCTAAGCTCATTCTTAAACTATCATTTTCATGTTAAAAACTGCGTGGGAGGGGTGCTGGGGGTGTATGTGAAGAGCACAAACAGGCAAGGCAAAGAGATGGAACCACACAAACTACAGATACAGATAGTGCACTCCAGTTGTATTCAACTCTTTGTAACTCCGTGGACTACAGCTCGCCAGGCTCCTCTGTCCATGGGATTCTCCAGGTAAGAATACTGGAGTATTGCCAGGATTGCCATGCCCTCCTCCAGGGGATCTTCCCAACCCAGGGTTCAAACCTGCGACTTGCAATTCTTCTGCATTGCAGGCAGATTCTTTACCGTTGAGCCACTGGGAGGTCCGTTTTTCTCTATGTGTGTTAAATGGATTTCAAAACAAAGTACACAAGAAAAGCTCAACCTCATTTTTTTTTAATATTGATTTCTACGTGTACACTAAATGACTCTTTTGTCCCATGGTCTCAGTCACTATGCCACTCTGGTGCTGAGAAGCAAAGACCAGTCCAAAACAGTCAATTTAAAAAAAAAAAAAGAAGAAAGGATAAAAGGCAAGCATCATGCAAAGAAAACCACTAAGAACTGTATCTGCCATCAAGGTCAGCCCTGACAATCACAGCCTCTCCCAAGGGCCAGCTCAGACTAATCTCACTGTGAGATGGTGGAAATGCCATTCACCAACTTCCGCATGCTGTGTGCTTCAGAAACAGATATTAACCACATCTTGTACCTGGAACATTTTCCTCAAACTCCTCTTTCAACAAACAGACAAGAAATTTGGCCAGAACAACAGAGGTGTTAATTTAACAGATTAAGTTGTTCACTGTCAGAGTCAGGCTGCCTTCTTAAAGATAAGACATGCTTCTTTAAAAGGACTTCTCAGCTAAAAGACTGTAATTTGGAAATTTAGATTTCTTTCTCCTGTATATAGAGACAGAACACAATCAGGAACTCACATTCTCTAGCTTTTTTGTAAAAGCTTAAGGATGCTCTTAACTTGTGGAGTAACAGTAAATACTTAAGGACCTAAGATATGACCCATTATATAGGTATCATACCCACACCAGAAGTGAAAGTGAAGTCGCTCAGTCGTGTCTGACTCTTTGCAACCCCATGGACTGTAGCCCACCAGGCTCCTCCATCCATGGGATTCTCCAGGCAAGAATACTAGAGTGGGTTGCCATTTGCTTCTCCAGGGGATCTTCCTGACCCAGGGATCGAACCCAGGTCCCCCGCACTGCAGGCAGATGCTTTAACCTCTGAGCCACCAAAAGGACACTAAGGTGGAAGTCTGTCCACTGCATCCCAAGGAATCCAGGCCAAAACCTCAATCTCAGTTTCTTTAATTGCCAAATACAGTTTATAACTAGAACATACAACCAGTAAGAAGCTTAATTCTAACAGTGGGCATTTAAATTGCTTTTGGAAAACTAGCCAACAACATGTGGTATACAGCTTCAAAAGGATGCAATCTCATAAGCTAATTAAGATCTAAACCCTGACAAACTGTAGCTCTCACAGTGATATTCACATGCAAGCTGCACCCAACTAAGGTATATAAAAGGATAATTTAGAAATTACTTATGGGAATTAGAGGAATTGTTTAATTTGATTTTGCTTTGGATCTTCCCACTATTTAGAGGGCTGGCTTTCAAGAAGAAAAAGTCTCCCAAGTAGAAAATATCAGAATCATTTGCTTTGTTTAAGTAATGTCAGATCCCTTCATACTTGAGTTGGTTTATTTAGGTGACTTGGGAAGATAATGGCATATATTTTAGAAATTCTTAAAGAAAAGAAACTTTCAAAAGGAGGAAGATGTTTTATGTTATGCTACTGAAGCAATGACTTAAATTTGATCAATAGACACAGCTCAACAAGAATCAGCAGAGTTTTCTAAGAAATAAGGATTCATTTCTGCCTCATTACTAACTCCCCCACACTTCTCACTTAATAAAATTCAGAGTTCTGGCTTATTTTATTTAAAGGACAAAAATCATCCTCATGGTGAAAAGATTCAATAGAAGGAAAAATCTTTGGTTTTGCCCTTTCCACCCTGAGTCAGTGAGTGCTTCCAACAAATTCAGAACAAAAGTACCTCGTTATCTGGACTGCTGAACAGTAGATGGATGGTTTCAGAAAAGCGCTTATTTTTAAAGAGCCATGAATGACTCTGATTCACCATCTTTAAGGAGAGCACTCTCATGGGTGAAAACTTGTCCAAACTCTCCGAATGGCATTACTCAACATTGAGAGAGAGAAGTTACAGTAAAAATACTACAAAGTTACAGTAAAAATACTACAAAGTGAAATTTTCTGCTTGTACTGCAGACCTCCTCAACCCATTGTTACCTCCTGCTGGGGCTCATTCCTCTGTTGCCAAATTTCACTCCACCTGGATAGCTCGATGATTTATACAAGGTACCCCACACAAAGCCTCTTCCTGTGATTAATACCAACTAGTTCAAGTCCAGATGAGCTATGCTACCCTATTTCTGGAAAAAGAACGAAAGAGCCTCAGTCTGGTTTTACAGGGGTCAACGCAACCAAAAAGGAAGAAAGGAGCTAACTTCTCTGCCCTCAAGCCAATTCTTCCAAGCTAGTCTTAACTGGGCACTCACTGACCTTGGACAGTCTCACTAAGTCCACTCACTGCAACAATCTCCACAGCAATCAGGCTTTTGTGACATGTTCGCAGCCCTCAGCAAGGAAGCATGTACTTAGTACACAAGCACCCAACGAGGCAGGGAGGACTTCAGCTGAGTCAAGAGGGTGTCTGAGCAAATTTTGGCGGCTCTGATAAACAAGCATGCAACACCTCTCCCACAGTTTTGACAAAAATGTCCTTGCAGCAATAAATGGAGGGGATTCAGTGTATGACTGCTTATGTGTCAGAGATCCAGTTTTCTCAAAAAGGTTCCAAATAAACAACCAAATTTCATGTCCTTCAAAAAACATCCACAACATAAAATATCCTAAATCAAAACTCAATTTTTAAAAAAGCCACAAAGCTTGCCTTTCTTCATTACCACATACTACTTATTCCCCTTCCCTAAAAGAAAATACAGGAAATAAATAGTGAAAACAGCCACCACATGACGAGGTCCTACCTTGACCCCATGTATCTCTCACAATAACACAGGCTATATGTTAACCCTGGTTTAAATACTCCAACTACCATGAACCCAGCCTTCAGCAGAATGTGAGATGGGTGACTGACATCTCTGTGTCCAGCAGGAACGACTGCCCATTCCTTTCAAGAGACAGTTCTAGACTTGCGGACAACCAGCACCCCTGCCCTCAAAGAAGTAATGTTTGGTCACTAATACCCTCCCATGTCTGAACTCCAGAATCCCACAGTCAGAAAACTATCACAGTGCTTTCTGTGTCCAGAAAAAGACACAAAAAGAAAGAAAGATTTTTTCCAAAAGGTTTTTCTTTCAGTTGCTCATGCAAATGATTATAGGAGAACTGATCAATCAGATGCCTTGAGATATTCCTGCTGCTTGTGTTCTGCAGATACTAACAAACCAGTGATATAAGACAGGACTAGGTAAGCTAAACATCACAGCATCCTTTCTGAGCCATTCAGACTTTACTAGAACAAACGCAGCTTTCACAAAGAAGGTTCAAAGGATCAAACGTGTCACTCAGAGTTCATTCTCTGAATCCTCTTCAGGAATCTTATTAACAACCTAAAACGCAAAAAGCTAGAGGAGGCCCTATAGTCAGTATCCCAAGACCAACAATCCGAAATACTAGATGCAGAGCCTCTAGTCAATTTTTTGTTAAGTCAAGACCATAAATATGCACTGCCATGGTATGGGAAAGGGCTCTCTCTCACACCTACTCTACAAAGCAGACAAGCACTAAACTGCACAGAAACAGGGTTATTAAGTACATATTTCAACTAATTTTTTTATGTGCATGCTAAGTCACTTCAGTCTTGTCTGACTCATTATGACCCTATGGACAGTAGCCCGCCAGGCTCCTCTGTCCACTAGATTCTCCAGGCAAGAATACTGGAGTGGGTTGCCATTTCCTCCTCCAGGGGATCTTTCCGACCCAGGATCGAAGCTGCGTCTCTGCCATCTCCCACATTAGCAGGTGCTTTCTACAGCGATCATGCTCTCCCACCAGGTGGATTCTATCAAGTTGATAGATAAAACTAAAGTCAGATGTTAACCCCACCAGGTTAGGGATTTGGTCTGCTTTTTGTCACAAATGTATCAAACGACCAGAACAGTGCCTAGCACTCTGGGCATGTGAATATTGCATGCCCATACATGGAGAAGGAAATGGCAACCCACTCCAGTGTTCTTGCCTGGAGAATCCTAGGGATGGGAGAGCCTGGCGGGCTGCCATCTCTGGGGTTGCACAGAGTCGGACACGACTGAAGCTACTCAGCAGCATACTGAGGGCACACAAATATTAAATACAAATTTAATTCTCACAACTACCTCGAAGAAGAAAGTAAAGACTGAGACAATGAAGTGGCATGCCTAAGAACACACAACTGGTAAGGGACAGCATGACATTTATGTCCTTAACAGCAGATCCATGTATACTGGTTATTGTAACCAGTGGGGTACCGCATAGTATAACCAAACAATCCTTTATTAACAGCTTATACTAAATTCTACATCGAGCTAAGTACTATGAAATCACTGTCTACCTCTAGCAACTGTTATATGAAACCATAAAAGAAAGCAAACTGGTGGCACAACATAACCCAGGACTAAAATTCACATTTATATAAAGCTCCAACTCTTTCTGATGGGACAAATGTATATATAAAGCAGGCAGATAAGGTCTGATAATTAAAACACAGAAGGAGCCAACTTGTGGACACACTACTGATCTCTTAGGAAGAAACAAACAAATGTTGCTTCAACAATTAATGTTATGGAACAAAAGAAATACTTTAAAATAGGGTAAATGGTCATATTTGAGCCTTAGGAACAATTGAGGCGTTCCCTATCAAGAAGAAAGTAGCAAAAATGAAAAAATTTCAGGAGAGGAGAAGTATCAGAGGTTGCAAGGGCTCTAGAACTGGCCTCTCAATATCAGTATGGTAATTTCTTGGGAACGTACCAGCCTCTGGTATAAGTGCTTGAAGCAGAAGCATCAGCATTTTTTCATCTTACAATACACATGATATCACATAATCAAACAAGGTGAAGTGAAATCCCATCACAGAGTACAACACAAACAGCTGTGAGTTCCTAGTTAAAGGATAGCAGCTCAATTCAGCTGCACACCTGCAATTATTTAATGTCTAGTTAAGCTTGTCTCCATTTAATAAATTACTTGATAATTACAAAGAGAATGGGAAGAAAAGACATAAGCCACAATTGAGAACTAGCAAGAAAAAAATCCACACAAAAGATCTGGGGAAAAACAAAGTATCTGAGCCAAGCAAATTCAGTAATTCAATTTGACAGATATTTTGTAAACATCTGCTGGTTCTGGACAAGGTATGTTAGCTGTGGCAGAGGGTACAAGGCTAACCTGTCCTGGACCTGCCCTCAGTGTGCTCACCAAGTCCCTGAGCTACTTCTAGGTGGAAGGGCTGAAAGATACGAAAGAGCTGTAAGATACGGAAAGAGCTGTCACCTTTCCAGGTGGGAAAAGGCGGGGGGGGGACTGCAGGATTATCAGTTTCCCTTTTCATCAAGTAACAGACGAGACACTTTCCCAGCCCTCCAGCAGAGTCCGCTTTCATCTGTCCTCTACAAAGGAGGCTAGGACAGTATTTTGGAGCCAGACTAAAAGAAGCTCATATGGCATACTAAGGAGTTCGGAAAACGGTAGGTCCTGTGGACAAAAAAAGGTTTGTCTACGGGTTTTTTAGACTCTAGGTGCAACGCACATGGCTGAGTACTTCTGAAAGAAATCTCTGGTGGTGAAAGCACAGTGAGACAACTAAGAGAAAATGAAGTCAGGGTGATAAGCCAGTACAAGGTGCTGGGTCAGGGATAAGGTGGACAGAAAGAAGGACAGAGTCAAGGTACAGTTCAGAAGTGAAACAGCCCGGACACGGTGACCTCCCCAGATGAAACCTGTTTCAAAAAGAAAATGATTTAATAAAGGATTCTATTACGTTAGCTATAGAGGTTACTATTTTACAATCTAGAAACACTGTCCTACTTAATTAACTAGGTAGATTCTAATGAATTTACATATACCCATACTATGGGAAAAAAGGGGGATGGCAAAGCATGACCAAACAGACAAGCACTCAGGACCAATAAACACTCTCTTTAAAGAGCCAAATAGCTGCAGAGAGCTTTCACTTTTAGCATTTCACATCTCTGATATTTACTGAAGTTTATAGTTCCTCTTCCCTGGGAGTTATTTTATTGTTTAAGTGGACTGTATTAATACTCGTACTTCCACCCTGACCAAACCAGCAGATGAGAGCAAACAGCTTCCTCTGACTCCTCTACCTGCTGCTATTTTCATACCTAACCTGCTCTAAAAGTATAATGATCAGCTTTAAATCTTGGCTTGAAGGCAAAGTACTAAAGGCCAGTACAACATTTACATTTCTCCCAGGCTGAGGCATGGAAATTCAGTGACAAATCAATTTTTCCCTTTCCAAAGTGGTGGATATGCAGGCTTTTGACAAGAGGCAGTGCAAGTGAGAGGAGATCCAAAAGCAGATGCCGGGAATGTCCTTCCATGAGTTACCTGCATAACCCCACCAATTTTAAAAGCATTTATCAAGTCAACAGAGCACACCCAGACAAGTGATAGGGCAGGCTAAACAGGTTTCGGACAGGTCTCTGTCCATATGCTTGTATGGCCATATGCGGGCCACAGTCAAGCCACCATCAGGCTTGCAAAGAAGCATCAGACCACAGATGAGAATTTCCCAGGAGTCCCGTTCCAAGGCAACGCTTGCCCCCTTTGCACACCACTCATCCTGCACATGCCTATAGAAACATGTCAGCCCTCCACAAGGCCATAGGCATTCTTGTGCCTCCCTTACAGACCTTTAAACACTTTCTCTCTTAATCTGTAAATAATCCTGTCTCTTCATCTAGACTGTATGCTCCTGAAAAGTGCACACTGGAGTTTACTTTGTGTTGTGCCTATATAACAAAAATGCAATAGATGTTTAGTGAACGACATATTAATCACAGCAGCAGAGAACCCTAAGGAAGACCCTGGAAGGCCTCTGAAGGAGAGCAATGCTTCCCAAAATGTAACATGCAAATGACCTGGGGATCTTGTTAAAATACGTACTTTTGCTCTTTTTTTTCCCCCAGGTCGCCCTGTGCAGCATGCAGGATGTTTGTTCCCCAACTATGGATTAAACCTGTGACCCCTACATTGAGAGCATGGAGTCTTAAACACAAGACTGCCAGAGAAGTCCCTAAAATACAGACTTTTGCACCCTATACCCTGGAGATTCTGATTTTGTAGGTCTGGGTTAGGGGGTCCCCAAATCTTCATTTCTGACAACATTTCTGGGGATGTTGATGTTGCAGATCCACACAGCTCTGTCTAGAATAACCCCCTATCCAAAGTAGTGCTAAATCCCTTCACTTGTGTCTGACTCTTTGCGACCCCATGGATCATAGCCCAACAGGCTCCTCTGTCCATGAGGATTCTCCAGGCAAGAATATTGGAGTGGGCTGACATTTCCTTCTCCCATCCAAAGTAGGAAATCACCCCAAATGCAATCCTGAGAAACAACATGTAGTTGCCACTGTGCCCCTCTCCCCCACACCACGACAAGTGTTTACACACACCCAAGGCAGCCCTGAACACTTCAGGTCAGAGAACTGCTAAAGACATTCTCCCACGTACCAAGTCCCCAGGATTTCAGATGCCTGCCCCACAGACACTGAGGATATGTCTCTCACAAATATCTCTCACTGACTTTTTTTTTTTCCAAATCATCCACTCACTTCCAACTTCCTTTTCTCTCTGCCTTTGCCTCTTGCTCCTTGTCCTTGCACAACTGGAACCACAACTGCATACTGAACTACAGCCTTTTTTTTTTAACAGTACTCAGGAAAACATCCCAGGGAAACGGCCTGCCTCTCAAGTTACAGGTCCTCCCCTCTCTAAGTTTACCTAAAATTTATCTAAATTTTCCCATAGCAAACTCTCTCCATGCCAGAAATTAATCAGCCCCCGAAGACCACCCAGGAACAGCCATGGGGAACTCTGCCCTCTCCATAAAGCATAAAGTGGACCGCCAGTGCCTTATGGGCCCCCACGCCCCTCACAAGCACACTGCCGTCTGCATCGGTCGCGTGAAGAGGCTGGCTGCTCTCAGGGTTCCTTCCAGCCCTGATGCTCTAGGAGAGTCCGACCTAAACCCAAGGAATATTTAGGAACTACTCCAAGTGCCTCCTTTGCTGACACTGTCTATGATGGTGCCAGTCCTTTCAGTTAAGAGACAGGGGAAAACATCAGAACAATCAGTCAGGAGACCTTTAGTTAAACCTCAACATCACCAAGGAGCTGTTGGACCTTAGCAAATCACATAACCTATGTGACCCTCCATTTCCTGAGCAGTAAATTCAGTCATTCTATGAGGTTTAACCGAGTTAAGAGGAAATACAGAGAAAGTTTCCCAAACTGCAAAAGCCTATAGGAAGGCTATTATCAATGCCCAGGTTCCCGCATATCTATACTTCACCTACCAATGGTTTCCAGCCAAATGGTTCCCTCTCCTTGAAGACACACATCCCAGTCACGCCAGTCAAAGCAGAGTAACTTCATGTTCTCTGTATCCCCAGGGTGGTGACAGTCAGCTTTGCGTTTAGAGGTGTCTGTACTCAGGTTCCTGTCAGATTGCAAACTCCCTGAGGACTCTGCAGCATCTCACGTATCATCTTGTTTAGAGTCTGGCACATTCACCAAGTACTTAAATACCCGCTGAATGACATTTCAGTTGCTAGGTTAAATTCCTCTCAGGGTAAAGGACAGAGCAGGAAGAAAGGCTAATCAACAGAAGTCAAATGCAACACAAATGCTACTTTACCCCATGAGCTCTGAAATCACTGTCCACTTTAAGCCATTATTTATTGGCAGCTTTTGCGTCCAAGGCCAGTGCTAATAAGCACTTCACATGTATTATGAACTTTAATGCTCACTATCACTCAATGAGGCAAGTACTACCATTATCCCCCCTTCTTTTTAATAAATGAGCAAAGCACAAAGCTGTGTCTGGGAAGATGCAGCTAGCACAGGCAGAAGCAGGAATTTGAATCCAGGAGGTCTTATTTTTGGAGCCAATGCTTTTATCTTTCAGGTGAGGCAGACTTTTCCGGGACACAAAGACTCGAGGCATGTCTCAGAAAGGCACCTTTGCTTCCACATTTTAGCTCCTTACTCTGAGAACCAATTAACAGGACAAAATGACAGCACAGTGTTCCAGAAAAAATTACAGCTGCTCATTCTCTCTATTAGCATGTGATGGGGTGGGGGTGGGGGGAGAACCAAATATTTAATGTGCTTACTAGTCTATGAAAGATTCGGTTGCTTGAAAACCACATTTATAACTGGAAGTAAATCTCAAGCAACACAACTCCAGGCAAGGTTTTCACTTCAATAACCTTTCTAGTTAATAATTGAAAGTACTAAAAGAAAAAGAATAAAAGATAGGCTCTGAATTATATGTCCCACAATGGAGGCTAGTCAGAGGCTCAGAGAATCTTCCAAATCTGTCACTCCAGATGGAAAATCCCCAGCGGCTAAGACTCATGAATTAGATTTGCATCCTTCTTTGGCTGACATACCTGTGACAAGCACCAGGATTCCGGGAGGCCTGTACATCCTTAAACCGTCTAACATAAACTAATACTGCTAATAATGGCATAAGGAAAGAAAAAAACTCAATAATCCTTGCAACTTTCCCAAAATAGTTTATTTTAAAACTTAGAAAAAACAAAACCCAACAGAAAAGTAAGCAAGGGAAATGACCAAACTATTCACAGAAAATGAAGTACTATGAGATCTTGAATATAGTAGAAGAGTCTCAATGTTATCCATAACAAGAGATGCAAATTGAAACCACTTTGAGATACTAATTTGCTCCTATCAGATTGGCAAAAACCAAAGGTTCAACAACACTCAGCTGACAAGGTTGTGGGGAAATCCCTGGTCTCAGACAGGTGGGATATAAATTGGTACAACCTCTAGAGAGGGACGGCCTGCCCATGCAGGAGACACAAGAGACTCCAGTTCGATCGCCAGGTCAGGAAGATCCCCTGGAGTAGGAAATAGCAACCCACTGCAGTATTCTTGCCTGGGAAATCCCATAGACGGAGGAGTCTGGTGGTCTACAGTCCACAGGGTCACAAAAAGTCGGACATGACTGAGCTACTAACCCTTTTTCACTCTAGGTTTGTCACAGCTTTCAAGGAGCAATCATCTTTAATTTCCTTACTGCAATCACCATCTGCAGTGGTTTTGGAGCCCAAGAAAATAGTCTGTGACTGCTTCCGCTGTATATATACCTAACCCAAATCCTAACCTCTCTCTCCCCAAGCACAGATAGTAGAGAATTAAGCATTTTTAGTAATTAAAAACTTAGAATTTATTCAGAAGCAAATTGGAGTTCAAATGCACGAATGGAGACCATGAAATAAAACCTATTAACAATAAAGTGGTTCTGGCTCTCCCTAAAGTGAAAATTTGGCATGTTGCAGAAGCTGACCGGCACGGACTCAGCGACACACCATCTCCAGTGGTATCTTGCATATGCTCTCTGTGTTGACTCCAAGACTGTGAGCACGGCAAGGCCATCACAGCAGTCCTCAACATGTGTGCAGTCTCACAGAAGAGGAACCAAGACGACAAGGCCAACCTATGACATCAGTGACCCAACGAGAAAAGGGCAAATGAGATGTATATGTACATTAGACGGTATAGAGGCTGCCACTCAGTAGGTAAGTACTCCTTAAAAACACCCTTTGGGAGACAAGTCCTTAAAGCCCAGCTCACCTAAGTGCTATCTAGGGAAATTTATTTGCTTTTCTACTAGATCAATAGGTAGCAAATAAGGTCAGAGACTAGAAACGAACAATCAATAACATGGGGAAAGCACTGTAGCCTGTCACTGGTTGCGGCGGCCACATCCTGTGTTCCTGTCCAGAGAAGCTTTTTGCAGGGAGATGGCAGGGAACACACTAATAACTATGTCACTCCATTTCCTACACACACACACACACACACACACACACACACACACACACACACACACCCCACTCTTCCTTCACTGTGCTTAAAATTATGAAACTATTACTAACAGATCAAGATATCCCTTAAGAGCACCACAGCAGATCACTCGGGAGAAAAGCTTGCCCTAGACTGAGCGATTTCCCTTTCATTTTTCACTTTCATACACTGGAGAAGGAAATGGCAACCCACTCCAGTGTTCTTGCCTGGAGAATCTCAGGGACGGCAGAGCCTGGTGGGCTCCCCATCTATGGGGTCGCACAGAGTCGGACACAACTGAAGTGACTTAGCAGCAGCAGCAGACACCAGTTCTACGCATAACTGGACGAACAGTTTTTACCAGTTTACCCAAAGTCACTGCTCAAAGTTAGGGAAACAAGCAGCTGAAAGAACCACCTCACTCCCTCCCTTTTCTCAGGTCTGTCTTAGCTTCTTAATGAGCAAGGCCATGCCCTAGAAGGTTCCACTTTAAACTGCTACACAATCACAAAACGTCTGATCTGCTTGAAGAGGTGAAGGGAAACACTGTGTGCTGATCCAGCTACAGAAAGTTCCCCTGGTACCTCATGAATTGTTGAAGGTGTCTCATAAATTAGTTCAACCAAAACCACTTAACTTGGTCTTGCTTGTTACACATTCTCCTGCCACAGTGGACAGTGTTAGAAATTGTAATTTTAAAATGTAAACCCCAAAAAAAAAAAAAAAGAGGAAGGAGGAAGGACCCTGCCACAAACAGCTGACAGTGCCAATTCTGAAGGTTCTGGATACACAGTTTGGGATGCCTGAGAACTCAAAGAAGAGAAAATGTTGTTTTGAGAGTTAACAAGATGCTTTGTTTCACTTACATGCTTTGTAACATGGAGATAGTCTGAGGAAAGCTTAGACCGGTCCTCATAGCGTATCTAAAGAACCCGCCCCTGACATCTCCACCAGTTTGGGAGGGTATACACACTCACTCAGTCATGTCTGACTCTTTGAGGCCCCATGAACTGTTGGCCTCCAGGCTCCTCTGTCCACAGGATTTTTCCTGGCAGGAATACTGGAATGGGTTGCCATTTCCTTCTCCAAGGGATCTTCCAGACCCAGGGATTGACCCAGACTCTCTTGAGTCTCCAGCATTGGCAGGTGGGTTCCTTCCAAGACTTGTCATTAAATTCTGACTACTGTTCCCTTAAGTTAGTTAATCCCCTCTCTAAACGGTGAGCTTCCCAAGCAGAGACCATTTTATTTATTCCCAGTGCACTTGGTGCTTGACACCTTGGATGCAGTGTATAAATCTTGTTTTAGTGTTTGCTAAGAAGAGGCAATGCCTCTACCGAAAGAAAAGGGAGCCCTTGCAATTTCATTCTCTTTCCCTTGGCAAAGCGAGGGCGAGATCTACATTCTAAAGCAGTTATTCTCAGAGTCAGGTCCCTGTACCAGAAGTGTCAGCACCACCTGAGAACTTGTTACAAATGCAAATTTTGAGCCCACTGCGACCTGCCGGATCATAACCTGCTGATGAGGTCTAGCAATCTGCATTTTAAAAAGCCCTCCAGGAGACTCTAATGCAAAGTAAAGTTTGAGAAAGGCTGTCCAAAAGTTTCTGCCCATACAGCTTCCTAAACCTATCCCTCAGAATAAGAAAGACAACTCGGAACAATTTTTAGATGTTTGGAAATAAAAGTTTACACATAACCGAGAGCCAGCTTTTCTGGTAGTGTTAATTAACTGCATATGCCACGCTGGTTCAGCAGTTTTTATTAATCTATCCTCTCCACTCACAGCAGACATACATATTTTACCAATGAAAATAAAAAGTCAAGCCAACAGCTAAGACACTAGGGAAAAAAAATCCTTTTTACAAACAGATGGAAACACATTAGGAAATTAATGTTTACACAAAGTGACAAGAAAGTCAGTCTCCTTGGACAGAATCGAGGTCACTCTGCATTTATTTCCAACTGAAGCAACTAAAAGACATTCAGGCAAGACTTCATTCCCTCTACACGTGACTATGGTGCCCTTCTTCAGAATTTCAGGTTATCTGCTAGTTTCCTAAAAAGTACATCCAGATATGTGGGTAAGGACATTTGAGGTTGAAACAAGGAGGAGCAATTTTTTCACATGGAGACATCAATGATCTATCAACACAAGCCAAATTACCCTGCTGATGTTCTGGGGAAAAAATACTATTCCCTGTGTCTGAAAAAATGCTGTACCCTAACATGGGTCTGCTTCGGAGGGCAAACAGCCCAGCATAGACACCCTTTGCAGACATAAAGAAAGGATGGCAACAGGTTATCAGTTTCACAGTAGTGCCTCCGCAACAATCACATGCAAATCTAAGGAAACAAACACCAAAGTTGGAATTGTTTGTAGAAGAAACATCAAACAGCAGGAGGAGACTCCTGAAAGGTAAAATGAAGACCTCACATTGCCACAAAACTCAGCAACTCTCCCTGCCAAATTGTGTGAAGAACACAGTACAGGTTCTCAAATTTTAGGAGCATCAGAATCACCCTGCAGGTTTATTAAAGTTTTTGATTCAGTGGGTCAGTGCAAGAATTTGCATTTCCAACAACTTCCCAAGTTAGGCTGCTTGTCTGTTAAAACGCTTTGAGAATCACACAGCTAGATGTTATAGAAATTAAATCTGCTACAACTCCAGCTTTGTCACAAACTAGCTGCACAACTTTGAGCAAGTCTCAAAATCTCGAGTTTGCCTTTCTCTTCTTCTGAGAAATTACAACCAGAGAATCTCCTTTAAATTCCAACACTCTCTGGTTCTGTGCAATACAAATTCCACCCAGATTAGAACATGAAATTGCAGGAATCCTGAGGACAAGAAGAAAGACTCCAGTCCCTGAGACAAGCAATGAATTACATAAACAGTTAAAAATCACATACACACACACATATACACCCAGAGGCAACAAATTAGTCTTTGCTGTTGTCAAAATCTAAGAAAAGCAGTGCTAACCCAATACGGCCAAGTGGTAAAAAAATTACCCCCTTTTTATTTCTAGAATCCCATGCTTATAAAAGAAAAAAAAAAAAGTCACAGCATGAGGTAAATTTCCTTTAACACCAAGTACTTCAATTATTTACCAAAAACTTCTTGTGGTTTTACACTCAAAAGGGAGAAATGGGCTGCTAAGATTTATTAAACGTCAAAAATACATAGGGCAATAACGATGCTTTCACATCCTGTTGTTAGATTAAGTCTTCACAATGGTATGAAATAAATATCCCCATTTTACAGTCAGGATTTGTGCTAAGGTCTGAAAAGTGAAAGTAAAGTCGAGAAAGTCGACTCTCAGTAAAACTGAGAGTCATGTCCAACTCTTTGCAACCCCATGGACTATACAGTCTGTGGAATTCTCCAGGCCAGAATACTGGAGTGGGTAGCCTTTCCCTTCTCCAGGATCTTCGCAACCCAGAGATAGAGCTGGGGTCTCCTGCATTGTTAAGGTCTACACAATTCCAAACTTCTTCACATGTGGCAACGACTGATTTCTCCATCATTTCTATCTACCATGGCTCTTTAAAATACCATAAGAAAGAGAGATCCTTTTCTTAAGTTAAAATGATGAGGGTTCGATGTTTTTAGGTATCTGAGAGAGATCACCTTCAAAAAGAGGTCTCTCAGATAGTGCTTTTCCCAATAAGCTCTTGAATGGTAGAACTTCCAGGGGATTTATAAAGCCATTGTATTTTAATTTTTAAATTGTATTACTTTTCAAGCCTGGATAGGGCAAACTGATGAGCTTGATCACAGTGTTAATTCATTCTACACAGCCCAGAACACTCTTAATAGGTAGTCAGTTAAGAGCACATGGGCCAGAAGCAAAGAAAACCACTCCCACCCCCACCCCACCCCCGCCAACACCCTTCATCTACAATGCAGCCCGTATTGATACCTACCATAACCCTATAAAGTGGTCTAATTCAGAGCAGTACCAGCTGATCCCAGAAAATATTTCCCCATCTCCCCTTTTAGGCAAGCTGAGCACAAATCCATATCAACTGAAGAGGTAACAGATAAGAACCAAGCTGAAAGGTTTATAGAAAGGAATCAATAAATGCTATTTTTCAATGCCTGCAGGCTACTCCACTACATATGTAACTGTTCATACGTGTAAAGACTCCCCAACCTCATATTCATTCATTCTCCCAATTAAATCACCACATGAATATGTTCCCAGAGCAACACTCCATATGCCTTTATTTCATAGTCCAATCCAAAGTGTGACCTTAAAAGTGATAGGCCTTCACAATAACAGGTATTTCTGTAACAACTTATTTCAAAGAGCGGCCAAGAAAAGTGTCTTTCAAAGGCGTGGTTCTTTCCCCTCCATCGCTCTGTCACATGAGAAATTAGGTTTGTCCTCTGAAGAGAGAGAACTGACATGGCGATGCCACTGCCCTCCCTGAGGTACAGCCACACGGCCCATCACCCCTGACCCTGCGACGTTCTCAGCTGGATGGCACAGTGGGCCACAGCAGGTTGCTAATGAGGCCAAGGTGACGCATCAGAACTACAGGGGGTCAGTCACCCCTGACCCTGTGACGTTCTCAGCTGGATGGCACAGTGGGCCACAGCAGGTTGCTAATGAGGCCAAGGTGACGCATCAGAACCACAGGGGGTCAGTCCACTTGGCTCAGATCCAGGGCTAAACTCACGTCTAACCTCACCCTGGTAAACAGCTGGCTGTAACAGACAAAAAACAATCCATTCTCCAACAGGAAAAATATCTCCTGCATTGGATCCCACTGAGATGGAACCACACATCGAGAATTACTACTTCTATCCTAGAGAATCAACCATGTGCTGGGCACTCAAAGAAAGTAGTAATGACCTCTATTAACAGCCTCTATAAACTCATTAAGTGACCAACATTCCACTTTCCACTAACATTTACTAAGGATCTACAGATTGTCATGCACTGTTCCAGGAGTTGTGGACACAGCAGTGAACAAGGGGGAAATGTCTCTCTCCTCACAAAGCTTCCCACTTTTGTGGGAGAATTAAACAATATTAACTTATAGGATTAAAAAATGTTGTTTCAATGCAAGTAAAGCAGAGTAGGCATTAAGAGTGATTAAAGGGACTTCCCTGGCAGTCCAGCGATTAAGACTCCAAGCTTCCAATGCAAAGCATGTAGGTTCAATCCCTGAATGTGGAGTTAAGATCCGACATGACTCGTGCCCAAAAACCAAAACATAAAAGAGAAGCAGAGTTATAACAAATTCAATGAAGTCTTTAAAAACGGTTCACATCAAGGGAAAAAAAATCTTTAAAAAAAAAAGTGACTGAAGAGGGAGGAGCTACTTTAGACAGGGTCAGGGACAGATGAGATGACATCTAGCAAATACTTAAGAGAAACATGATAGTTACTATCAGAAATCTTTATGACTACCCCACAGGTAGTTATCTATATTTTACAGATGAGGAAACTAGAGCTTAAGGTAATTAAAAGATTTGCCCAGGTTTATGAATGCCACGCCCAAGTCACAGCTCTATGATCCACAGTGCCCTTTCCACAACACAAGGATATCAAGGTAACAGCCTTGGTCTCCAACACCAGGTGTGATCCCAGGGTCTGCCCAAGGGGATTTACTCAAGTACAAAATGAAAATAGCTTAGTTATGTGTACTTCTTTTTATCCCAACCTTTAAAATTCCTATTTTTGTGTATGTTTTATAAGTGTAAATATGTATACAATTTAGATAGGAATATTAAAAATATTTATTTTTGACAGGGACACATGATCTTAAAAGTTTCAAGATCACTGCACTAAAGAACAGATCCCAAAGAAACAAACACAGTCCCCCTTCCCAAGAACAGAACACTCTATCATGCACAGCCTGTGTTCTGTGAACATACTTATAAATTTCAAAATAAAAATGAAATGAAAATAGGCCAAACATGTAAATCTAAGGTGCAGCTCATTGCAGTTAAGACATTTCACTCCAGTGCCTCATCTGAGCAACATACAGGCCTCTGGGGCTGGGCCCCATACCCTGCAGATTACACGGCCTGTTCCTCTGACGGGGAAACCTGTTTACTCCACTCTGGAGGCAATCCACCAACTCATTTCAAATTGGTCACCAGACAGCAGTTGTCAACTGCTAATAACTTTTGGTCACTCCCTACGCAGGCTGTTTAATACACATGTAAACATAAGTTTCATAAATTGTTCAAATGTGTATTTACTCAAAACACCATTATGGGTCCATCAGACTGTTACAGGCTATCAGCTAAATAATATGCATTTTTTAAAAGGCTTGGCAGCTTAATACATATTTTTACTGCTCACATAACTCAAAAACAGCCTCAGAGTAAAACGTTTAATTTGACACATAAATAGTCCATTATATGGCCTAATCTTCTTTTGTGTTTTCAAAAAGGGAAGAAAGTGCCAGGGTATTTCAATTTGATAGGAGGAGCACAGCAAGGGAGGGGGAAAAATTACTCATACACAGCTGTTGATCTTACTTCAGGGCCAGGCTCAAGGCACTTGGTAAATAAAGGCGTATTTAAAAAGAAAGGGTATCTGGTTATCAGAAACATTTAGGCTGATGGGCTTTTTTTAACTTTTTAAACAAAAATGAGAAAAGAAAGGCCATTATTTGGATAGTCTCCTGGATATTAATCCTCCCTCAAAATGTCTAGTATCATTTATCTATACCCATAAATTAATCTGGTAGACAAGTGTTCCTTAAAATAGGGTCTTGTAACTACTAGAAACCACAAATCTGTAACTGATTTATACATCTTTTTTCACTCTCAATATGTAAATATGCAATTACACAGACACTCATCTTCAATTGACCAAGAGTTGCTAGTTGCCTAATAAGTCAGTTGCCGAATAAGTCAGTTGCCAAATAAGTGATGGGGAGAGGCGTCCTAAAATCTGTATTAGTAAATTAAAATTACTAAGTTAGCAGAATATCCCTGGTGCTCAGACGGTATAGAAGCTCCCTGCAATGCAGGAGACCTGGGTTCAATCCCGAGAAGATCTCCTGGAGAAGGGAATAACTACCCATGCAAGTTTTCTTGCCTTGAGAATTCCATGGACAGAACAGCTTGGTGGACTACAGTCCACGGGGTTGCCAAGAGTCAGGCACAACTGAGAGACTAAGGCTTTCACAAAGAACATAACTTTTGGTCTACCGAAAGCCTGGGCTGCCTGCAATGCTGCAAAGTGCATACTGGGCACTGATACCAACACTGGAACTCAGAATCCTCAAGCGCTCAGAAAGGATAATTTATCACCATACCAGCGGCACTGTCTTGAGTTTCATCATGGTTTGCAACACTGCTATTCTTTTTAAATTACTTTTAGTTCAATTTTGTCATTAGAAATTTGACTTGTTGAAGATTATTTGGTTAATCTCACAGTGTGGAGTGATGCAGATTTATATTTTGTCCTGTAATTTTCAGTAATGAGACCTTAAGACACATATGTAGTCTGGTTAAAAATAATCCAAAAAAAAAAAGTAAGAATAATCCAAACCCCTACAGCTAAAGCAGATGTATATACGACAAGTCCACTTGCCAGAAAACTGCTAGCATAACAAACCTTCATCTGTGATTTTTATGCTCTTTAAATCACTTGCCATCTATCACCAAGGAAAGTACAACAAAAATTTTAGCTTAAAATTTTTAAGCTATGTACATATATATACATGGCTCATAAAATCATATATATATGTGGCCCATACTAATATTTGGTTATATTGATGCTGGATAGTAAAGATGAAATAAGGAGCTTCTGTCCCAACTAAATAGGTTAAATCCAAAAATTTGAGAACCACAACTCCAGATCAGTAATTCATAACATTCTACTGAGTGAGAGCCACTTTTGAGAATCAGACAGAAGCATACACATGTGCATTAAGTCTGCATCCTGAGGCATGCTTCTTAATTCATAAAGCCTTTGTAAATCCAAATTACTGTGTCAAGACAATTTTGTGGTCTTACTTATGATGATTATTTTTAAGATAGTAGCTCTTTTAAAACTGCCCAAATAGATAAAGGTTAATATTGAAACGACTCCCAGGAAATTCTGCAAGGATCTTCTCCTTTTTAAGCACTACTCTCAAGGTCCTTGAATCCAGTGTTAAGAACCTCCCAGATTCTAGAATTAATACTGCTTTCATCATCATTTCAATATCAACTCAGAAAACTGTACGTATTATCTCTTGATCCATGTCAGGATTTGTTCCCAGTTTTGGAGACAGCAGGGTTTATTACCTTCCACTGCTGAATCTTTCTTCAAAACCCTATGGTAAACGTTTTACTCTAGTGGAAAAAATAACCTATTCTAAAGGTATTCCTTTAGAATTAGCAGAGACATTACTTTGCCGACTAAGGTCCGTCTAGTCAAGGCTATGGTTTTTCCTGTGGTCATGTATGAATGTGAGAGTTGGACTGTGAAGAAGGCTGAGCACCGAAGAATTGATGCTTTTGAACTGTGGTGTTGGAGAAGACTCTTGAGAGTCCCTTGGACTGCAAGGAGATCCAACCAGTCCATTCTGAAGGAGATCAACCCTGGGATTTCTTTGGAAGGAATGATGCTAAAGCTGAAACTCCAGTGCTTTGGCCACCTCATGTGAAGAGTTGACTCATTGGAAAAGACTCTGATGCTGGGAGGGATTGGGGGCAGGAGGAGAAGGGGACAACTGAGGATGAGATGGCTGGATGGCATCACCAACTTGATGGATGTGAGTCTGAATGAACTCCGAGAGATGGTAATGAACAAGGAGGCCTGGCGTGCTGCGATTCATGGGGTCGCAGAGTCAGACACGACTGAGCGACTGAACAGAACTGAAAGGTATTCCATTTCAGTACCTATGGTCCAGTCACTGTAAGGTTCTATATCTTTAAGATTAGAATATCACCTGCTGTGTTCCCGTTTCTTCACACGGAAACCTACTGTCTCCCTTTCACTTTTTCACAACAGTAGGAGAAAAGTATTTCTTATACTGACCTGAAATCTGTCTTCCTATTATCTACCCCCACCCCATAGTATTTGTTCTTACATCATGGATCCATACGTGAAGTCTAACTTTCTCTCTTCTTGAAGACAAGTGTTGTGAACACTTGAAAACAGAGGACATAGCTCCCTTCTTTCCTTCTGTCCACCCTTCATGTTTTCAGGCCCACCTCCCCATCCTGCTGACTTTCTCTGAATATCATCATTTTATTTGACTCTGAATTCAACATTCCAAGACAATTTTAAAAACAGAGTAATAAAGCCTGATGCTGGGAAAAACTGAAGGCAGGAGGAGCAGAGGATGACAGAGGATGAGATGGTTGGATGGCATCACCGACTCAATGGACATGACTTTGAGCAAGCTCTGGGAGTTTGTGATGGACAGGGAAGCCCAGCGTGCTGCAGTCCACGGGGGTGCAAAGTGTCGGACAGAACTGAGCTGAACTGAATAAGGCCTGGACCTTACTTGTACCAGGGCAGCCTCAAAAGAAAGTAGTACTTTTTATGAACATTATCAATCTGCTAACCCAATCTCTTCTAAAAAAAAATTCTGCATCAAAACTCTGATTTCAGAAAACATGTCACTAACCCTGAGGCCAGTTTTCCTACTAAATTCAGTTCTAATCCTCAAAATTGCTGTTGCTAACATGTTCACCTGAGCAAATACCTTAGTTTGCCTAGAATTAGAAGATAACTAAGCAAGAAATGGGAGAAAACAGGACTCATTCTGAACTCCCTAAAATAGAAGGGAGGCAAATTGAGAGGGACAGAGAATTGTAGCTCACTTTCATTTTTCTCTCTTTTTCTCTATCTATTCAGAGAAGTCAGAGAAACTTCTAGAACTGGGTTTTGGAGGAAGGGTAGACTTTAGATAGGCAAAAAAATACAAGGTTCGTTTCTGCCCAGAATGATCTGAGCAGAGGTACACAGGCGAGAAAGTCTCAAGCGTGTTACCCTCTGACTTAAGCAAAGGGTCCACAGGGAGCTGCCTTAGAGAGTAAGGCAGGGAAGCAGGCTGGGTCACAGCACAGAGGCACTAACAGCTGGCTGTGGAGCCCAGCTTTCACTCTAGAAGTAGTGAGGAGTCACTGAAGTTTTAAAGCAGTAAAGTAACATGATGAGAGCTATATTTTAGAGACAGCATGGGCCTCTATACACACTAGGCATTTAATCAATGATGCTGACCGGACATATAGATTCAAACTGCCAGGAAAGAAGCATCCTGTGACCTAAAACTTACAGAAAAACCATTTCCCTAGTGAATTCCACCTCAGCAGCAACTCACTTCATCTTTTTAATTTAATTAAGTACAAAGAAAGAAAAGAAAACAGAATGAAACTCAGACAAGCTAACACTGTCTGTTAATGTCCAGGAGTCCCTCATGTCCCTCATAAATCCAAATGCATATTTTACAGTAAGCTAAAAAATGATACAGAGGCATTAAATATTTACTCTTCCCATTTGCTATTATTTTTCACTAGTTACTCGGCTGTAACAGTTATTAACATGCTGCAAGGGAACTTCATGTAAATTCATCACTAGTCTGGGAATACTGCTCCTCTAATGTACTGGCTGTAAGTTACACGTGGCTCAGAGGCGCCATTTCCCTACAGGCAGGGCCAAATGTCTAGTTCACTCACAATTTACAAATGATGATTTTTCTAATTAATCATTCATCAAAAAAGCATAAATGGCAACAGGGTGTGAAGAGAGTGCTAGCAAAAAACAGAAGGGGGCACCAATCCATCGATCCTTCCACCTCTGCCTGGTGAACCAGGGCAGAAGCCTCGGTCCTATGGAGGGCCACAGCGGAGCCGACAGGAAGGACTCCTTGGCCTGCTGGGGCTGCTGCTTCCGAGAAGGGCTCCAGCCTGTCCCAGGAAACAACTGCCCCTTCAGTACGCCAGAAGGGCTAGCTCATTTCACAGCAGAGCATCAGAACCGCCTACCTGGTCTCTCCTTTTTCTAGTTGCTCCCAATGTCCACCTATTTACCTCACCACACCTGCTCCCCAAGACACACACATTAAAATATTTAAGAGTGTCTTCATAATGAGGTAAGGCTGGGAGCTGGACCCTTTACCAGAGAGCCTGCACCTGGACAAAAATCTCCTTGAGAAACAGAATACAAAGAAACTATAAGGGACTAAAAATAACTATATGCATGTGCAGTTGGGGCAATTATGAACAATAAGATACAAAAGGCAACAGATCAACTGCCATTTTGCACACAGCGCCACCAAAGGGGCGGAAAGACCATCAAAGCTATCCCTCCTGCCCAACCCACCATCCACCCCTATCCTCATCCCCATTTGAGAAACCAGCACCCGCTCCCTCTCCTTGGGGAGGAAACAAGGGTACCTGGTTACTTGTTTTTGATCCCTACTACTGTGGAACAAGTCCAATAATAAAGCCTTGCCTAGATTTCTCAACTGGTCTCATCAATTTCTGTTGATTAAAGGGTCCAAAGGCCTGATTCAGTATCCACCATGCCATTCAAATCCACAGGGCTTTTACCAATATCACGATGTCGGACTCTTGCATCTTGAAAATCCCTTAAATATCCCCTAGTTCAGGCCCTTTATTTTCTAGTTGGGGAAACTCAGACCAGGTGAGGTTCCAGTGTGTTCCTCATCATCTGCCAAACACAAGTTGAGGACTCTTCAAGCAGATGCTTTGTTTTTCCTGGGTAGGTCTCATCATCTCTGCTTCTATACTGATTAACAGAACTGTGACTAAGAACTGTGATAGCTGAATGGCTGCAGCACCGCTGCTACACGCAAGAAGACAGGCGTAACGCAAGATGTAGCCACCTGTGCAAAGACTGGCTAACTTTTAAGTACGTAAATCAGGTTTCTGAAGTGACTGTACTAAATTAGAGCTAAAGAAGTGAGTATATTAGAGACAGACATCCAGTGTTTTCCAACTGCCAGGATCAAGTAGGTAGATCTTGGTCTGCAGAGAAACTTAAACAATCCTACTTCAGGTCAACCTAGAAGTTAAGTCAAAGTTGCTCATTCACTTCCAACTCTTTGCCACCCTATGGACTATACAGTCCATGGAATTCTCCAGGCGAGAACACTGGAGTGGGTAGCCTTTCTCTTCTCCAGGCAATCTTCCCAACCCAGGGATCGAACCCAGGTCTCCCACATTGCAGGCAGATTCTTTACCAGCTGAGCCACTAGGGAAGCCCCTCAACCTAGAAGGCTGACTGCTGATCAAAAGGTGAGGAGGACAGGAACAGCTCTTACCAGATCATAATATTAAAACCCAGTCTCAAGAGGTCTTACAGGCAGCAAGTCTGAGGCTATAAAGTACGCCTGGCAAAGAAGGGCTGTAATCATAAAATTGAAGTTTTAATCCCAGTCAAATAAAGCATAACCTCTGCCGTTTGCTTTCCAGCTGTACAAAGGTGAACCCTTCTCACTACAGAAAAAACACTGTAAGGAAACAGTCTCCGCAGGAAGTGTAAATGAGGGGTTGGAATAGAAGATGGCCTCACTCGTTCTCCACAGTGTAACTATGATATTATATGATGATTCCACTTTATACTTATTGAGTGCTTACTATGTGTTAGGTACCAATGCAAAGCACCTTACATGCATTAGGGTCACCTAAACCTCACAAGAACTGGACACAGGTACTACTAGCTCCATTTCACATGGAGGGACATAGACATAGTGGGTCACTAAATTACCCAAGGTCACATGAGTCACATATCTAGTAAATGGAAGAGAACGGATTTTCACCCAGACATTCTGACTCACTGCCAACACTCATAATCACCAAGTCTCCCTCCACATCGCTTAGTATTTGGGGTAATAAAAGAGTAAGAAAAACATTTAGTTTTGGGGTTTTTTTTGTTGGCTGTGCCAAGTAAGTTGTAGAATCTTAGTTCCATGACCAAGGATTAAACCCAAGGCATGCAGTAAAAGCACTGAGTCCTAACCACTGGACCATCAGGGAATTCCAAATATATATATATATATATATTTAACAACAAAAGAACAGAACCCAAATTGGAGCTAAAAGAAATCTGATCTATCAAATAATCACATCAGGCTATACATGATATCTCCTAGATGTCTGGGTTCTACAACGGCCAATAGGAATCTTTGGAACAGATAAATTAAGGGAGAAGTGCAACACCCTCATTTTACAGATCATAATGGTGGGCATTATGCTCTGATGCACTGAGGTGATTGGTCTCAGATCACTCATAGCAACCACAGCTTAAGTCTCCCAGCACCCATATCAATTCTGTGCACAATTAAGTGCCAATCTATAGGCCTTGGTCCAGCAGTATGACCTTAACAAGGATGATCGTCCAGTACTTATGAGTCTGATTCCACAGGCCTGCTCAATCAAGCTTGAAGCTGATTATCCTAACTTACACAACTGTCCTGTTCTCCAGGACCACTCTATCAAGTTTGGGCAGCACTGTTTGAAAGACAGACCTGGTGAATAGTTATGTACTGTGGGTAAGACTGTGAAATGGTGCAAGCACTATAGAAAACAGTACGGAGATTCCTCAAAACATTAAAAATAAGATACACCGTATGATCCAGTAATCCCACTTCTGAGCATATATCCAAAAGAACTGACATCAAGGGCTTGAGTTATCTGCACACCCATGTTCAAAGCAGCACACTATTCACCATAGTCAAGAGGAGGAAGCGATTCAAACTTTCATCGAAGGATGAATGCATTAAAAAAATGTGGTATATAAGTGCAAAAGATTATTTAGTCTTGAAAAGGGAGGCAATCCTATTACATGCTACAATGTGGATGAACCCAGAGGACACTGTGCTTAGTGAAATAAGTAGTCACAAAAGACAAACACTGTATGACTTCACTTTGATGGGGTCTCAAGTCAAATGCACAAACACAGAAAGTAGAAGTAGGGCAACTGGGGCTACAGGAAAGGAGAAAAGGGGGAGTTATCATTTAACGGGTGTATAGGTTCAGACTAGCAAGATGAAAAAGGTACGTTTCACAACAATGGGACTACAGATCACTGAACTATACACTTAAAAATGTTTAAGATAGAAAAGTAATGTGTTTTTCAACATAAAATAAAATTAGTAGTAAAAAGTGTGATGTCAAAAAAAACACAGGCCTGGGATTAGTCATCTTACGCAGTTGTTTAAATTCATATTAGACTTAATCTGAACTCACAGAGTATTTGCCATGTGGACCAATGCTATAAATGCTCAAAAACCAACCCTGAAATACCCTACCTACACAACTCTACTCAGGTATTCACAAATAAATCAATGAATGACTTAAATTAATGAATGACTGCTGAAGAAAAACTATTAAGTGATTTCTACCAGTGCAAGGCAATGCACCCGAACCCACTTCATCCTGAGAATACCATTCTCATACAATTATATTTTTCCAACATAACAAAAAACAGTGATAACCTAAACCTAAAAGTATATCTGACTTAACAATGCAGCATCTATATAAAAAGATGCACACGGTTAAAAAAATAAAACTGAAACTAGTTTATTCAAGAAAAGGTGACTGATTTCATTTAAAGGTCCTCACATGTCAGCAAAGTAAAACATTTTCACTCATTCAACTGAGGCAGTACTTAACTGTCTCATCCAGTCAAAATAAAATAAAAAACAAACAAAAAAATCTACTTCACAGGAGAGGTTGCATATAATCAACATTTGCTTCATCTCCCCACAATAAATTATTGCTAACGTAAGATATACAATTACCGCTGACCACTGAACAACGGCAGGGTTTGCAGTGTCCACCTGTGCAAGGGAAAATCCAAGTAAAACGTATAGCTGGCCCTCTGTACCCATAGCCTCTCTGTGTCCTTGGTTCCTCCGTATCCGGCTTCCACATCTGCGGAATTAACCACCCTTGAATCATGTAGCACTGTAATACATTTACTTTTGAAAACAAATCCGTGTATAAGCAGAATCACACATTCAACTCCGTGACCCTTGACCCTTGAACAAGCCCACCATGCAGAAAAAAAACTACCCACACACTGCCCTCTCTTTTCCTGATTTCTTCTAAGTTTGGACTACTATCAAAATATTTTTTCATTCCTTAAAACTGGAAATAGATTAGTCAATAGTCAATCTGGAAAATAGCTTTTAATGCAAACAGAGTTGCTTTTTATATTTGAAATGTTTATAGAATCATCTACTAGGTAGCACACACTTTTTCATGAAATCAACACATTTCAAAAATGTAACAGCTAAGATTATGAAATACTTAGTTCTAGATGCCTTACATATATAAACTCTATTTAATACTCAGAGCTGCCTTATAAGGTAAGGTCTGAAAAACCTACTTCACTGGTAAGGTCACTAAGGCACAGTATCATGTAGCTAGAGCATGGTTGAGCCTAGATCTGAACTGTGGTGGGCAAGTTCCAGAACTCAAGACTGTTTACCACGACGCAATGTTACTGTCCATGTAACAGCGATGAAAGAAACGAACACATATATTAATTCTGCCATATCTCTAGGAAATAGGCCAGTGGAAAGAACCAAAAAGAAATCGTGAATGTCAAACACCATGGTCTTGGGTCAATCACAATCTTTCTAGCTTTATTCTTCTTGTGAAATTGGTGTAATGCCTCCAATGTCTGACAATACAGGACCAGATGATGACAAAAAGCAGCAAAACTATACACAGACACTTCACTAAGGTGACAGCATGGCTAAAAACTTTCCCCTGATTTCTCCCTTCTTCAACTTCTCATCCAGAGATAGACTTTTCTTTGCCAAATAAACTTTTTCCCATCCCCACAAAAGTAACTGACTACAGCACAATGTGCAGCATTACTGGCAAAAGCTAAACAGAAAGAGTCAGCACCCTTCCTCTAAGCTGTGTCCCTGTCTGAAATATAATACAGTGGGCAGGTTGTTTCTTTGAAATGGATGGATCTATGGTTTGAGGGTAGCACAGAGTGTAAATCTGTCTCCGTGAATGGCTTGCACCATGTCTTTCTCGTTTTGTGTGCTATTGTGTGCTATCTGGCAATATATCTGTCACAGCTCCACTTCCTCCCTTCCACAGGAACAAAAGTTGAGGGAGATTGGAAATACAACTCCAGGCACAGCCTTATAAAGGCAGCAATTGAGTTTCCGAAAACTCCAGGCCAACTCCAGGCAAAGCACCAGTTCGGCTTGTCTGCACACGAAGCAATTTGGTTAGGTAATAACCCCATTTTGTCATCTTTTTGTTCAACTAGCAATGGAAATCATATCAGAGAAACCACTACTTACCATAAAATTACTGTAAAGAGAGCAACTTGATGCTGAGACCCAGATAAAATATAAATTGTGCTTTTTCACACAGCAGTTCCATCTACAACACCTAGAAGCCAATTCAAGAGGCTATGGACAGCTGAGAGATAATTCTCAGTTCTCCTTGAAATGTTCTATAAAGCCTCAGGGGAGACAGAAAACGCCAGAAGTACTGCTCTCAATGTCTCAGTCCAGCCGCCAAGACCCAGGGCCTGGCTTCGAGAAACACTTGCACGAGGATCAAGGAGCAGACAGGCTTTTCCTGCCCGCCCAGAATGCTGGCCTTCAGATTAGCTCTTCCAGATTTCAGAGGCCATCCTGAGAACTTGAAAGAGTATTACGAAATCACTGTCCTTCAGCTCCAACCAAGCATCTTAAAAGCAATTTATCAACAGCACTGCCAGCTTCACCCCAAGAGCCTACTTTGAAATAACAACAACTGCCCAGGGTCTCAAAGAGAGCTCTCCCAGAGACCTGGCAAAGATCCCCAGGTTTAAATGACTGGTCCCAAAACCCAGCATTAAATCTCAGACCATCTGAAAAGTGCACTTATGAAAAACCACCATTCAGCACAAAGTTACATGACTTGCAAATGATTCTGCTTCTGTCAAAGTTTGCTTTCGGTGCTTACAAGCCAGTCAAAGAATGGAATTCAATACAACTACAAAATTAACAACAGATGGCCTAATACACTTAACCTAGAGGAGTACACAATGTGAGCAATGTCTCCAAAAAACAAATCTCCCCAGGAAGCCTATAAGAATATCTGAAAAGCACCAAAATAAAGATTGGTGGCTTTGAAAACAAAACTCAAACCTTGATTAGATCAGCATTTGAGCATTACCATTTCCCCATCCACAGTAACGAGGCTCCTTTCATCCATGTGGGGCCGCTTGCTAAGGACAACATACCATCTTTTTCTCAATTCTTCAAATAGACAAGTTTCTCTTTCTACCTCTATATCTATTTATACCGCTATTTATACTGCTTAGTGAAGGCTAGGTTAATGCTGGGTTTTCTAGTTAAGCAGTCTGGTTTCACAACAGTACACAAACAATTTTCAAACAATCATAGTATAATAAAAGACACTCAGCATGAACTTTAATAATACAACTCAGCTTTCTTTTCAAGACAGGAAAACATGGGCCTTAATATTCCTTGTTGGATGTACTGGTTATCACTGTTAGTCACGGTAGTGTGATGACAGCTCAGAGACCAGTGCTGTGTGCTGTGCTTAAGTCACTCAGTCATGTCTGACTCTTTGCGACCCCATGTACTACAGCCTGCCATGGACTACAGCCTGCCAGCTCCTCTGTCCATGGGTACCAAGCCCTCCTCCAGGGGCTCTTCCCAACCCAGGGATTGAACCCAGGTCTCCTGCACTGCAGGCGGACTCTTTTTACCATCTGAGCCACCAGGGAAAGTGAAAGTGAAGTCTCTCAGTCCTGTCCGACTCTTTGTGACCCCATAGACTATAGCCTACCAGGCTCCTCTGTCCATGGGATTTTCCAGGCAAGAGTACTGGAGTGGGTTGCCATTGCCTTCTCCAGAGGATCTTCCTGACTCAGGGATAGAACCCAGGTCTCCCACATTATAGGCAGACGCTTTACCGTCTGAGCCACCAGGGAAGACCAAGAATAATGGAGTGGGTATGCTAATCCTTCTCCAGGGGAATTTCTGGACCCAGGAACTGAACCAGGTGGATTCTTTACCAGCTGAGCTACCAGAGACCACTGGGGGCCCACAACTCTCAAATTCAGGAAACTCTCCTCTGGACTTTGGGCTCTCCTTATCTATAATGCAAAAGCAGTTTTCAGGACCTCTAAAACTCTTCCAGCTCTGACAGCCTAAACATTTTCAGAAGCTCTTATATGCAAAAAGCTCCCCTTAAGAAGGTGTCCAAGTAGACCACATTTTCTATCTGCCTACGGGAATTTTCTATCCACTAATAATTTTCAAAGAATTTCCATAAACTGGCACCAAAACTGCCCCTTGTAATTTTTTTTTTTCATTGTTAAAACAGATAGAGAGAAGTTAGTTGTGTGTTCTTGAAAAGCATCTATAACACAAAAACCAACAGGCTTATCTTTTAAATCAAGTGAAAACCCGCTGCCCCATACAAACCATAGGTAGGAAAACAGTGTTTCAGGCCTGAATAAAAACTTAGATTTAAAAAAAAAAGCTGTCTAGCTACATGTAAAATAATGAAATTAGAACACTTCCTAACACCATACACAAAGATAAACTCAAAATGGATTAAAGGCCTAAATGCAAGACCAGAAACTATAAAACTCTTAGAGGAAAACATAGGCAGAACACTCAATGACATAAATCAAACTAAGATCCTCTATGACCCACCTCCTAGAGTAATGGAAATAAAAACAAAACTAAACAAGTGGGATCTGATTAAACTTAAAAGACGCTTTTAAACTTTTGTACAACAAAGGAAAGCAAGGTGAAAAGAAAACCCTCAGAATGTGAGAAAATAACAGCAAATGAAACAACAAAGGATTAATTTCCAAAATATACAAGCAGCTCATACAACACCACCAGAAAAACACACAACCCAATCAAAAAGTGGGAAAAAGACCTATCAGACATTTTCTCTAAAGACATACAGATGGCTAACAAACACATGAAGAGATGCTCAACATTGCTCATTATTAGAGAAATGCAAATCAAAACTACAATGAGATATCACCTCACACCTGTCAGAATGGCCATCATCAAAAAGTCTACAAACAATAAATGTTGGAGAGGGTGTGAAGAAAAGGAACGCTCTTGCCCCGCAGGTGGGAACATAAATTGATACAGCCACTATGGAAATGGTATGGAGATTCCTTAAAAAGCTAGGAATAAAATCACCATATGACCTAGGAATCCCACTCCTAGGCATATACCCTGAGGAAACCAAAGTTGAAAAAGGAACATGTATCCCAATGTTCACTGCAATACTATTACAACAGCTAGAACATGGAAGCAAGCTAGACATCCATTGACAGATGAATGGATAAAGAAGTTGTGGTACATATACACAATGGAATATTACTCAGCCATAAAAAGGAATGCATTTGAGTCTGTTCTAATGAGGCAGATGAACCTAAAGCATATTACACAGAGTGAAGTAAGGCAGAAAGAGAAAGACAAATATCATATACTAATGCAAATATGGCTTCCCTGGTGGCTCAGAGGTTAAAATGTCTGCCTGCAATGCGGGAGACCTGGGTTCAATCCCTGGGTCGGGAAGATCCCCTGGAGAAGGAAATGGCAACCCGCTCCAGAATTCTTGCCTGGAGAATCCCATGGACGGAGAAGCCTGGTGGGCTATATATGGAATCTAGAAAGATGGTACCAAAGAATTTATCTGCAGGGCAGCAATGGAAAAACAGACATAGAGAACAGACTTATGGACATGGGGAGAGGGTAGGAGAGGGTGAGATGTATGGAGAGAGTAACATGGAAAGTTACATTACCATACATAAAATAGCCAACGGGAATTTGCTGTATGTCTCAGGAAACTCAAATAGGGGCTCTGTATCAACCTAGAAGGGTGGAGTGGGGAGAAGTTCAAGAGGGAGGGGATATGTGTACACCTATGGCCGATTCATGTTGAGGTTTGACAGAAAACAGCAAAATTCTGTAAAGCAATCATCCTTCAATTAAAAAATAAATAAATTTTTTTAAAAGTTGTCTAGGAAAAATTTATTAAAAAGAGAAATGAGATACTAAAAGAATAATGAAATCAATCCTTCTTTACTTTCAGGTTTGCCCTCCCCAAGACAGGCAACAGGGACACAAAAGGCTCTTACCAACCTAATACCTGGACTGTTCTTTTTTTTTTGAAAGTCGCTCAGTCGTGTCCAACTCTTTGCAACCCCATGGACTCTAGAGTCCATAGAATTCTCCAGGCCAGAATACTGGCACAAGTAGCCATTCCCTTTCTCCAGGGGATCTTCCCAACCCAGGGATAGAACCCAGGTCTCCTGCATGGCAGGCGGATTCTTTACCAGCTGAGCCACCAGGGAAGCTCATGAATACTGGAGTGGGTAGCCTATTCCCTTCTCCAGCAGATCCTCCCAACTCAGGAATCAAACTAGGGTCTCCTGCATTACAGGCAGATTCTTTACCAGCTGAGCTACCAGGTAAGATTTATTTGAGTCAAGATACCTTGATCTAGCTGATTTCAAACAAATTGTGGTATGAGATTTCCATCTTTCTATCTTCGCCCAGACTACAGCCTGAAAAATTACAAGAGGAGGCTCAGAACTCAGTTGAGAGTGTGGTCATTTCTGGAAACATCTGCATTTTCAAAAAGGAAGCTGCTGCTAAGTCACTTCAGTCGTGTTCAATCTTGTGCGACCCCATAGACGGCAGCCTACCAGGCTCCCCCATCCTTGGGATTCTCCAGGCAAGAACACTGGAGTGGGTTGCCACTGCCTTCTCCAATGCATGAAAGTACAAAGTGAAAGTGAAGTCGCTCAGTCGTGTCCGACTCTTAGCGACCCCATGGACAGCAGCCTTCCAGGCTCCTCCATCCATGGGATTTTCCAGGCAAGAGTACTGGAGTGGGGTGCCATTGCCTTCTCTGAAAAAGGAAGAAGAACATGGCTTTTCCTCAACTATTCTCTAAATAAAGAATTAGAGGAAGGTAACCTCAAGGAAGGGAAAGGCTGCTGACATCCCAGGATTTCTATGAAAACCACCCTGGATAATCCCAGGGCTATACTTAAAGGTGTACAATGAGCTTCTTTGATTTCCTTGTGTCTCACTTCCCTTCTAAAATGCTGTCAATTATATGATGCACTGATGTGGCTGCAAATGATGTTATTTTTAGAATGATATGGCATCCTTCAGAAAAACTGGAGGTTATTTCTGAGCACTGCAACCCCAGGCTCAGGAGTTGCTGACTACATTTCTTAGGTAGGCAGGTTTTAGTCTCCCTTTCAATCTTCCCATCCACCTCCGCCTCATCAATATGTACCTTACCCAGGTCTGAAAAAGCACAAAAATATATAAAATTTACTCCTCAAACTTTCTTAAAGGTCTGCAAAGATGATGCCAGTCCTCTGAGATGTGAATATATACACAAACAAATACACACATCATGTGGCTTTCAGTTCAAGAGTCAAAACCACAACCATAAAACTACCCTGGGAAATGAGCAAAGTACAGGATTCTATTTGAAAGAGAAAGACAGAGCCCTAGAGAGAATTAAGTGGCTACATGAATCTGCTAAAAGTCTTAGTAAGTGTTATTGGTCTTATGGGCAAAGTATAGTATGTGCTTAGGTTTTCTTTCTTCTTTTTAAAGATTTATTTATGTATTTGGCTGCACTGGGTCTCAGCTGCAGTGCTCAGGATCTTCAGGCTTTAGCTGCAGCACACAGGAGCCGGTCCCCTGACCAGGGAACCAACCTAGGGCCCCTGCCTTGGAAGCACAGAGCCTTAGCTTTGGACCACCAGGGGAAGTCCCAGAAGGTTTTCCTTCACACATTTTTCTCTGTAATTTCTATAAAAAGCAATACTAAAAATAAACATCAAAACTTAAGGTTTATGCAATTCTAAGAAGTTCTAACATCAGAGCTGCCTTCTTATCCAGGAACTAGGCCACAGACTCAGAAAAAGGTCAGAGTCTCTCACTTGAGCTACTTTTAAAAGGGGTTATTTCTACCAGAGGCTCCTTATTAGATTTGGTAAGGTTCCCAGAACAGAGAAGCAAGGGCTCTCTTCCTCTATCTTGTTACAAATGTCAAAGCATTATCGAGAGCAAACTGTCATCAGACCAGTTTCTCCTCTATTAAAGACTTACACCATTGTCAACGAGTACTGACAGGGCTGAAGACACCAAAACTAACACAATAACACGTGCAACCAACTAAACTACACGGGAGCGCAAATATATAGGATGTCGTGCACAACCATCAGTCCGTCTCCTCAGACACCTTCTTGTCCTGACCCATTCTTGCCCCTGACAGTCTGAACAGAGCACTCAGCTCAACTGTTCTTTCTCTAGCCAACTCACCTGTGAACAGAGCACAAGGTCTACACCAGAGGAACTCAAATAAAGCAGCTCTCAAACCTCACCACACAACTGAATACCTGGTTGCACCATGCTCTCCACTGTTACTTGTTTCCTTTTTAGGCAATAAATAAAAATGAACCAGTTAAAAATGGTTCTCTTTTCAGCCCTGCCCAACAACACTGATGGGCGACCACTGCTACTCTCTAAGTATGCCCTGGATTCTCTTTTTACAAAACAGGAGTACAGTTTCCTGGTCCTAATTTGCTCAGATGGTAAATGTATAAATTATACATCTGCAATATGCAGAAACAGTTAATATTTAGGAAACTATGAACTTAAGTTTGGGACTTGAAGTACCTATGAAGAAAAGACTACTCAAAACAAAACAAAACCCTTGTTATTCCAGGCTTCTAGGTTCTCAACACCAGATTCTCATTCTTGCTCTAATAGTCCATTATCAACCCACTTCTTGCCTTAGAAGCACATGCTAAAATACAAACTGACGTCAAACAACTGATGTACCTTCTGGAGTAACCCACATCAAAGCCAGTTAACGTATTCCCCTATAATTATAGAAAGACCCTTCTACCTATAAGGCAAGCAGAAATACAAACAAAGCCTTATTCCAACCAATTGCAGGGCCAAATTCTTAATGAAAATCTTTCTTCTTGTCACAGGCAACTTACAAGGACACAAACTTGGCCATGGATATTGATGGATCTGGCTCTGGCAAAGTGAAAGAAAGCAGTATGCCAGAACAGTCATGACTGTACCCTAACAGGCTTCCATTTCTCCATTAGGACCAAAATATACATGGTGGGTGGAGAAGGAAATGGCAACCCACTCCAGTACTCTTGCCTAGAGAATCCTGTGGACAGAGGAGCCTGGTGGGCTGCTGTCCATGGGGTCACACAGAGTCGGACACGACTGAAGTGACTTAGCATACATGCATGCATTGGAGAAGGAAATGGCAACCCACTCCAGTATTCTTGCCTGGAGAATCCCAGGGACAGAGGAGCCTGGTGGGCTGCCATCTATGAGGTCGCACAGAGTCAGACACGACTGAAGAAAATTAGCAGCAGCATACATAGCGGGAAGCAGAACAAATTGGTCTTCAGCTCCCCAAAATGACCACTACATAGGCACACCACCCTTCCAAATGTAACGTCAGGTGACGATCAGCGCTTCCTTTAATGTAATCCCCAGCCAGTCTGTCTTCCTCTTTCTTTTCTGACTAAAAGTACCAGGGACAGGCCTGCCAATTTCTTTTTTAGTGCCACAATCTCTTGTCTTAACAAGACAGTCTCCTTCTGTGTCCCAATAAAGCATAGAATACAATCTCTGTTTCTAAAAACACACAGTCCTTTTGAGGATTTTTCTTTTCTCTTTTGGAGTATCTAGAGCTAGTAACAACAAGGAAACAGAAAAGAAGACAAAGGGTTCAAGCTGAATTCTCTAATGAATTCACCAATGATTGATTCCAAGAATAAACTCTAGAAACTTGATGGGTTTGAATTCAGTCACTGTGAGCTATGAATTGAAACAAGAGTCACTGAATGTTCACCCAATGGCTAAAATAAAGTGAGTTATTGACAGTCCACAAATTCCCAGCGGTCCCCAGCATAGTCAGAGTCCCCAAAATCACAACTGGCATTTTGCTGCCTTTTCTAGCAGAGAACTACTTCAATTCACATATCTGATCCTTGCAACAGACATGTGGGAAATGAGGAAAAGAAGAAAATGTCAACAGTTTATGAAGACACTTAGCTCTCAAGACAAGATGGGCATCTCTGTACCTGGGTCTCTGGGATTCTGGCCAATGAAGTGTGCCATAACATCACTGGAAACCATTCAGGAAATGGTGCCAGATCCCAGCTGGGATAAAGAATATTTGTGGAGGACTGCTTGAGGACGAGCAGCTTATCCACTCCTGGACGTGTTCTAAATGTTGTCCTTGGCTCAAGCCAGACCTTCAGAGCTGCCTCCATGGAATACATGATCTTTACTCCTATGGTTAACTCTTTCCCAAAATCATATTTTATCACCATTTTATTAATATGCACTGGGGAGTATAAAAACAATTGTTTCACAAATCACTATTTTGGATTCTGAAGTTCATATCTTCATCCTCTCCAGGAAGACAATTTCTTGGAAAAGTTCAGAAACGTTTCCCTCTTTGTTCTGCCCCTCTTACCTACTGCATAAGCACCTACCCTACCCTGCGTGAATCTGCCCATTAGCTTTAACATGGTTTTACTCTATTTTCTCTACACATGTTTTCTCTTTGCCCAATTTCCTTATTTCAATTCTATAACATTGTACACATTTCGGTAAGCCAGCTCAAAGCTTTTCTCGAATGACACCAAAACTTAAATAAAACAGAACAAAGTACCTTCATAAACAGTATTCCCTACACAAACTGCTGCTTCACCCAAATGACCAGCAACCTTAAGGGAGGGGGACAAACCTAGTTATCCTAAAGGGACATCTTCACAACTTTATTCATGGCCATATCATTCATCATCATCAGTCACAACCCTGGCATCAATCTCAAACTTACACACTTGGGATAGTAGGCTGCCAAACTCAAGATACACACCCTGGGGCCAAAGTTAAACATTTGGGCTAGTCCTATTCATTTCTTTCCTTTTTTTTTTTTTTTTGGATATCTAAGTATTACCTCATAGTGAACACTTTCCTATATGCTTTCTTACTTGATCATTTTAACAATGTTATAAGTAGACTGGGCAAGTGTTGGCACCCATTCTACAGGTGAAGAAACAGATTACTTGAGTGATTTGTCCAAGGCTAATGAGTGCTGGGACACATGCAGAAGGTGGTACAAGAAATAGACAGCCACACAGCTTAATTAATTATGCTCTAGAGTTTAACAGAGGGAGAACACACCTGTCCACAAACCTTTTCTTTTATATTCTCCTGGCTTAAGAATTTATAGCCACCAGGGTTCCCTGGTGGTCCAGTGGTTAAGAATCCACCTGCCAACACAGGGTGCATGTTTCAATCCTTGGTCCAAGAAGATCCCACTTGCACCAAGGCAACTAAGCCTGCACCACAGCGACTGAACCCCCACTCTAGAGCTTGTGTGCCACAAGAGAAGCCACCTCAATGAGAAACCTCTACCCGGCAACTAGAGAGCAGCCGCTGCTTGCCACAACTAGAGAAAGCTCGTGTCCAGCCATGAAGATGGAGTGCAGCCAAAAATAAATCGATTTTTTAACAAAATGAATTTACAGCTACTGTACTTTCAAGCAGTGGTTATGAACCTGCCTGCCAATGCAGGAGACGTGGGTTCGAGCCCTGGGTCGGGAAGATCCCTTGGAGGAAAGCATGGCAACCCACTCCAGCATTCTTGCCTAGGGAACTCCATAGGCAGAGGAGCCTGGCGGGCTACAGTCCACTGGGTCGCAAAGAGCTGGACAGGACTGAAGTGACTTAACACACATGTACTTCCAGGACCCAATATACAACCTAAAAAATAAATTTTATTTTGGTCTGATCATGAATAATGCCAGATATTTCTGGGGTCCCACAGGTTTTTCTGTGCCATCATATTCCTAACTTTAAGCCTCAAGCCAAAGAAATGTCTCTCCAAATAGAAACTTTAAAACTATGGGTTGTAGGGTTTTGGTTTTTTTTTTGGAAGGATGAGGTAGGAAGAGGGGAAAAACTATCACTCCAATACTGGTTTCGTTTACAGAAGATGAACTGAGGCATCCTCTCAATTCCACCTGATTTCTTGAGATGGGCAAATGTACTTTCCTCCTTTCATTCTTCAAGTGTGTATTTATACTCTAAAATTCAGCTGGCATCTCAAAAAAAGAGGTACCTAATTTTTTTCCTTCTACTACAAATTTAACAGTTGAGAAAAGATTCAGTATTAGGAGCTCCAGAGGCCTGGAGCTCCTAATATCAGAAATATCACAGAATTTTAGAGTTGGAAAAGCCTTAGTAATAACAGAAGAGTTACTATACATCCCCTCCTCAGTCATGCTCATGCTCTGAGTGAAAATGTCATTTCTATTTCTGTCCTATTTTGGTCTTTCCCACAAAGTTCTGAATTCCAGGATTCAACCTGAAAGAACATACAGTTTTGGGATGAGGGGTTTAGGCAAGGAGGATAAGGTAGCAGTCCTGCTAGTATATAAGCTCCTAAGTCACCTGCTTAATAACACAGATCACAGCAAAGTCATCCAAGTAGAAATGTTTAGATCCATAAACTCAAAAGTCTAGGTATGAACTGATAACATCCAACCCCTACTGTTCATCATGTCACCTGTCTGTGAAAGCAGAAACCAGGACTCCATCTCTATATCCACAGAGCTGCACAAAGCAGCTGGCATACTGATGGTGTTCAATAACTATTCAATACGTGAATTAATGAAATAACTTCCCAGCCCACAGAAGAGTATAAGCCTGTTGCAGTCAGTTTGACTTAAACACAACACACCATACACACCTACCTCATAAAAGGAAAAGACTGAATTTTTTTTTTACAGTTTTCTTTAAGGGAAAAATAATAAGCTTTCAAGTAGCTCTTGAAGCCAGAGTTATGTAACAAAATTTTACCTTTTATGAAATGTCTACATAGTAAATAAGAGCCCAACTTGGTCTCTTTAATTTCAAGTAAGAGCCCAACTTAGCCCCTTTAATTTCAAATATCTAAAAGATAACCTTGATTTAAATATTATTTATGTTATTTGTAAGATTTAAATGTTAGAAATAACTTAAATGTCAAATAATAGAGGACTGGGTAAATAAACTATAATATAGCCAAACAATGGCCCTCTATGTAGCTATTAAACTAATTCAACAGAATCCTGAAACCTCATGCCAAAATATTATAACATAATAAATCAAAAGTCAAGGCTTAAGTATATACATACATATATATAAGTATATACTTTTATTAAAATCTAAAGCCATGGACGTGAATAGAATATATGATATATATTTGTTCTCACAACATTGGAAAGATATATGTCAAAAAAAAAAGCGATTATCTCTTGATGGGCAGATTAAAGAAAACATTTTTGCTGTGTGCTTTCTTGGTATTTCCATATTTTTATCCAGTAAATATACATACACAGTGAAACATTACACATACCAAAAAATGCATAAAACATGTGTGTTTCATACATGACACAAAGAATAACAACATGAACACTGTTGTAACCACAGTCATGGTTAAAAAATAAAACATTTACAGTCCATTAAAGGTCTTTGATGTGTCCTCCAATGATCAAAACTCCTTTGCAACCCACCTCCCTATTCTCCTGATTTTTATGTTAATCATCACTGCCAAGAAACTATTATTAATATTTATATGATGGGGGGGTGGTGCGGGGAATGGCAGGTTCTTGCTACAGGTATAGAACTATATGGGGAGGAAAACCTAACTCACACTTTTAGTAGAATACGATTCTAAAATCTTTCCCAAGAATGTACTTGTATCCAACCATACGTCCTGTCTCATCTGGTCTAAACATATGGCTGACCATAAGTTAGGAAAGATGGGCAGCATAGGACTAAAGCTGACTATTTCAGCATCATTTTTCTAGTCAAGTGACTTAACCAGCCACAAAGTAATTCAACAACAGTTTTACAAATTACAATTTGCTTAGCAAATTGGCTGCTATGTTCATGGAAAAGAAGAGATTTACCTATCTTGATTGACAAGCTATCTTCACAAAGACTGCTATGTGCTAAGATGTATCAGACTGTACATTTAAGTACTGTGCAGTAATAAATGATAGCTCGCTTCCTTCCCTGAATAACGTTTAAAGTGGGCCAGTCACAATCATTATGCTTTGATAGAGGGTGTGGTATGCATCTGTGCACTTACAAAGATGAGTTTTATACACTTGAGACTCCCAGAAAATATTATCTGGTGATAATCTTGGAGTTACTAAAGCTGTGTTATCAACCCAACTTTCTTCATTATTTGAAACTTAAACATCCCCAACTGGAAGCCAAAATAAAGTAGCAAACTAGAGTTACAAAAACTGAACAGAGGGAAATAAGTCAATCTATAATCACCAGGAATGAGCTAACTAAAACCAGAGAACATCTGGAACAACCCACTGTACACTTGGTTACTGCTCTCTTTCCACTCAGTGTGTGGTGGCTGCTATTGGAAAAATCACCTGGATTGGCACATCTGTTGAATACACACTATTTAAGCATTCATTTGTTGCTTACCATCAGCTGGCATGCCATCAATTCCAACAGTAACTAAACCTCAGACAAAAGATGTATTGAACAGCAAAAGGATTATTATCCTTGGTGGTATTTTTGGAAGGCGGCTGCTGCATGAGAAAAACAAATGAGAGAAGTGTAGCCATGTAGCTGATGAAGAGCAGCACAAGCACAATTTTTGATGGATGGGTAGAGGTGGGAGGCAGGCTGCAGAGATGATGAAGGAAACAGGTGACTTCAAAGCTGGGAGGTGCACCTCCACAGTTAATTACTGCTCCTGGATTGGAAATGGGATGCAGGGGAAAAGGGAACACATCATAAAGGTAAGAAAATGAAGAGAGGTAGAATGAAAGTATCTTGCTATGCTCACTCTTGGCATTCCTGAAAAGTCCTTCTTTTGGCCATTTCTCTTTCTTGCTAGACATGTACTGTCTTAAGAGCAAGAAGTTCATATCTTACAAGTCAGGAAAACCATATACTTGACTCCTATTACTGTTTCCCTTTTATGAGGAAAGAGGTAAAGTGACTATGCATGTCTCCAGTACACATGTACCCTTAACCTAAAAGACCATTTTTAACCAAAGAAGAACCTCTGAAAGAGTAGATTAAAAACAGTACTCACCAAGCAAAAGAGTAATAGGACCTGACAACCAAGGACTTGGGGTATCTAAAGTTGGTTACTGAATGAAGTTTGGAATTTCCTGGGAAGTACAAAAGTACTCTTACCTAATTATACAGTATTCATTATTCAAATAACATTTGAGAGTTAAAAGAATGCAGATGTTGGTAAGAAGAAACAAATTTTTTCCTGCATCAAACTGTCAAAGAAAACGGACAGATAAAGCAGTCTCTCTCTCACTCTTTTTTTCTCTCTCCCCTATATGTATATGTGTGTATATAACATTAAGATATCAGATTCATTTTAAGGTTTTTCAAAAGACAGAGATATTCCATGAACACAGAATATGGAATTTTATTTTTTTGCCTCACCATGCAGCATGTGGGATCTCACAGTTTCTCACCGACAGACCAAAGCCACATCCCCTGCACTGGAAGCACAGTCTGGACCACCAGGGATGTCCTGAGAACATGGGATTTTTAAATTGAGTGTTCTTACTCTCCATTTACCAAAGACACTGCACTCTAATTCCATAATGGCAATCCTCTGAAGCACCAATATAATACAGTCCAGGTATGCGCATTTCTAATGATCTAACATCATGCAATGATAGAACTCAAGAGAGCCTAAAGAAATGAACAGATAGTAGCAAGCCTGATAAACCATTTATCTTGAAAATCGCCTGTGTGGAACTGGTTTCTGGCAAATATGGCAACTTGTACAGACAATGACACAACCACTAAATGTATGATTATACTCTGATTATTAACTACTTCAAATATACTGAATATATGAATAATTTCTTCAAAAGCTGGTGCTTAAGAAGCTAAACAGAAGGAATTTGGGAGGGAGAGTGATTATATGGGACAGAGAGGAAGGCTAGCACCGAGAACTTTATGGTACTAGGAAGAAATGATGGGACAAGGTAACGCAGAGATCAAATCAGGGCTGAACTCTGATCAAATGCCACATGACCCTGACTAAGTACGTTCATGGCAGATATATTTCTGTTGTTCGGATGCTGCACCCCAGACTCTGCAGAGCTAATGCTGCAAAGACAATCCTGTATCAGCTGTCACAGAAATTAACAACTGAACTCAGCCTAGGACCCTAAAGAATTTATCACTTTCTGCACAGTCAGAACAACTTGAGTTTTGTCATCACCATTTCCACTAAGCAGTATCCATCTTATCTTTAAAATATGCTCCCATAGAGTTCAAATACCACCAGCTTCTTGGATTTATATAGTACCATAACTTTAACTCACAAAGTGAAGTCAAAGTAAAAAGGCTTAGAGGAGAAGAGAAGAAAGCCATCTTTTAATGAACTGAAACACAATAAAATGGGAGCATAAGTGAGGAGGAGAACAAGTAAGAGAAATGCAGATCTGTATACTGAAGGAGCCACAGATACGTATAATGACATTTTACAGGGTCTCAGTTTTACCATTTGCAAAATGGGATGCCTTTTTCCAAAGTCAGTCTGGTGCCAACCTTAAGAACACAAAATAAAAGAGATGAGTCATTCAAACCTTCCCTATCTTCCCTTTGATTCCAAAATCAGCACTTGTACCTATCACCTAAACTAAAACCACAGAACTTAACGTCAATAAATTCACAGGCCCTACTGGCCAAACCCTTCAAAACCAACCATCTCATGTGGTACACCAATACTATTACGAAGCCGAATGGAAGCAAAAGACAAAGTAAACTCATTCTTGCCGTGTTAACCTCAATGTGATAATTTACTACTGAGCCTCAGCTCTAAACTGATAGTCAGGGAGTGGGGAGGCTGACTTCATAAATGCCCGTCTAAAGAATTTTCAGCGTAATAAACAACCTTGTCACACTGGTCCTTTCACTAAGTTATTCTGTTTGCAGGTTTTCTTGGTTGTAGCGCGAGACACAGCACTTTCCACCTTACCACTTTTCCTGGGTTACTCGAACAAGCAGTTGCTCTGGAAACCGCAGCAATATCACCATGGTTAATGTAAAATATTAATGTCTCATTTGTTCAACAGTTTTGTGGAAATTAAAACTTTTAGGTTAATCATATACTGAACAATTTTAATTAAAACAGTTATAAAACAATTAATCCACAAGAGCTAGCTTGGAACTTTGCCAGCCTTATTGGTTTAATGCATGTAGGCAAAACTCATTTTTTTTTCCTTTTGACTTAATGAATGCTAATATGTGACACAAAATATGCATACTAAGCTCCTAATACAGTTAGTCCATCTGGTTTTTCTTACATTCTCTATTTGTCATTTTTCTTTGATAGCAAAATTGAAAATGAGTTCTCTGTGTTAGAAATGATAATGATGCCATGTGCCGTGCTTCATTAAAAACTGCTCTTTGTAAAAATCTTCTCTCGTGAAATAAACACCTTAAGTACTCTCTTCTGGCTGCTACAGGGCCAGGAGTAAAAGGAAAGAGAGCCCATGGACCAGGTCCAGAACCACAACTGCAGTTTGAGATAATACTGCCCTTTCACTGCCATTTCCAAAAGATTCTTTGCTTTCTGAGGGTATTATGAAGACATGGAGGATAAAATATGAGTTTTAAACATCTAAGACAAATCCTCAAGTGTTTCAATTTGTTCCACATTACAATTTGTTTGATTCATTTTGGGATCTATTTGTTTGCCAAAGTAAGCACAGTTCATGCCCTTTGTTGAATATTTAATACATGCAAAATTATTTTTTTAGCATAGGTTAAGAGACCTGTTATTTCCTGATACACTGTGTCTGACAACACCTTCAGATTTGTTTTCCAGGAAAGAGCCCCCAAAGAAGTACACTCAGCTATTAGCTTCCACTAAAATACACATCCCCATCCATCTAAGCCTTGCCATGAATCTGAATACTCTAGGACTTATAGTTTATCAAACTCCAGGAATACAAAAGGTACACACCATTCAACCCTTCTAGTAAAAGCAGACATAGTACTTAATCGAAATGAGTTCAATGTATCTCAACCCTCATATGGTGAAAATGATCCCCAGCATAATTATATTAGCTGGTACCTTCACATCTGGTGTGTATCTTGTTATTTCTGATTGGGCAATCTCATGTGAGCCATATAAATCCATAAAAGGTATTAGATTTCCCTCTTAACCACCTTTCATTCAGGCCAAAAGAAAAAGTTCTCTACTCTCATTATGCTTAAAAAGCAGTTGGACTAGAAGACTTACCAATTTAAGTCCAATGTACCAGCCAAGGTGTTCTGAGAAGTCAGTTTCCCTCATGAAGGTACCAGAGCAAAAAGCTGTTTGGCAGTACAAATACCAACCTGAGTATGAAATGTAACTAAAATAAACATCAACATTTAAAAGCCTAATCCCAAACAACAGACATATTTAAAATTCAGATAGTCAATCACCTGAATTCCAATCAGTCAGTAAAAAAGTAATCATTTTTATAAAAGTCTGTTCCGATAAATTGTCTAAATATAAGTGTTTAATAATGTCCATGTGTAAGAAGCAACTATTTTTTCTAGCCTGATCCTATGAAACCACACTGGATAGAACTAACAGGAATGGACTAAACGATAACAAATAAACTTTCAGCTCTGAAGTTCTGTAACTGAGTAAGATTTGCTTTATAACTAAAATCATACAAATGTGAGGGTTGGGAGAGACCTGTGAGATCACTAAACTTCACTACAAACTCCCTCATTTTGAAAATAAGGAAAAATAAGATATCACACTACTAGTGCTAGGAAGTCAAAATTAAAAGCTAAAATGAAATTTTAAAATTACAAAAGAACTTCAACTACCACCAATATTCGAGAGGTACTTTCACCTCTCACCTTATCACCAATATCTGAGAGGGACTTTCAATATGCCAAAGCATCTAAATGAAGCTCCAGCCCTGCGGCTATCCTCTGCTTCTGGGGCACTTCTTTTCTGATAAGGCAGGGTTACAATCAGGGTGATCTTACTTCAGGGGTGCTACTGACATAGAGGCCAAAAATGCTGCTAAATATCCAACACTGCACAAGACACTCCCCGTTCCCAGCACAATAAAGTTAGCCAGCCTGGAATGTCAGGAGTGCTGAGGACCCTGCTCTAAGAAGAGGTCACTGCCACCACCACCAACACCCAGAACACGCCTAGAATGAGAAAAATAAGGCCAAGAACACTTCTCTCCCATGTAATAAGATGGTTGGCTCTTCCGGGGAAGCAATGAAAACAAAACAGCCCTGCCTCTTCCCATCCCTACACCGTATTAAAAAGTCAAATCGACTATTAACACACACACACAAAAAGAAGCCCCAAATGCCTTTGATTCTTCATAGGAAGGGTTTCTTTAACGAAGACAAAAGAGAGAGAGACAGGAAGGAAGAAATAATAAGTGTATGTCAGAGGGGAGGTAATACTGGCTTTAGAACAAGATAAAAGGAGCAAATAAAGAAGAAAAATTACCCTCTCCTACAAATCTGTGAAAGCATTTCAAATCACTGCAATTACAGGTACCCAGGAGAATCCCCCTTCACAGTCACAAGGTACTTTCTCCTAACCCTCATGCTATTTCAAGTTAAAATTACACTGTCACGGGGTGGTTGGGCTGCACCATTAAAGGCAACAAGTAAATGGCAAAGACAGGCATGACCCAGGGCATCTTTCACATGGAAGACCAAACACACAGGGAGCACAGCACTGTGTTTCTGTCACTCGCAAGGACAGCACTGCCCACAATTCTCGACAAGGCTATAATCCTAACCTTTCATACCATCAACGCTCTCTTTAGTGAAACCATAAAAACACAACGGGAGCTTCAGGATTTTAAAAGTAGCTTCTCTTCCTCTTGGTCATGGACCTTAGGGCCTAGAGATTCCAAGAAGTCATCATACCAGTCGCTATCCTCATTAAGTTAATTCACAATTTATTTGTAGAAGCAGGTCATATGATATTGAAGGGGAAAAAAAAAAAACTACCAGCACCAGATGGCTGAGGTCCTAAACAGTATTAAACAGTACTTGTGTTTACAAGAGTAAACTGATTACCAGAAGAAGGTGAAAGGAAAGGTTTCAAACATTTTGCTCCATCTCCAAAACACCCTAGTTTACAGAATAGGAAACAAAATGGAAAGGACAAAGCTTTCTGTTTTCAAATTAAACCCTTTCAGATTTTTCCCTTTTAAAATTTCTTTCAATTTGACTCAATTTCTTTTTCTTTAGCCTTTTATTCTATTTTGATAAAACAAGCTCACCTTCAAGAAATGGTCTTTTACTTATGGACATGGGGAGAAGGGAAGAGAGGAGGAGATGCATGGAGACAGTAACATGGAAACTCACATTACCGTAAGCAACATAGATAGGCAACAGGAACTGACTGTACGTCTCAGGGAACTCAAACAGGGGCTCTGTATCAACCTAGAGGGGTGGGAAGGGGAGGAGATGGGAGGCAAGTTCAAGAGTAAGGGGCATATGGATACCTGTGGTTGATTCATGTTAAAAAGTGAAAGTTGCTGAGTCCTGTCTGACTCTTTGCGACCCCATGGACTATATAATCCATGGAATTCTCCAGGCCAGAATACTGGAGTAGGTAGCCTTTGCCTTCTCCAGGGGATCTTCCCAACCCAGGGATCAAACCCAGGTCTCCCTCATTGCAGGCAGATTCTTTACCAGCTGAGCCACCAGGGAAGCCCAAGAATTACTGCAGTGGGTAGCCTATCCCTTCTCCAGCCTATCTTCCCAACTCAGAAATCAAACCAAGGTCTCCTGCATTGCAGACAGATTCTTTACCAGCTGAGCAATCAAGGAAGCCCCAATTCATATTGAGGTTTGACAGAAAAGAACAAAATTCTGTAAAGCAATTATCCTTCAATTACAAAACAAATAAATTTTAGAAAAAAAAAATGGTCTTTTACAACCTTTGTACCTTACCAATCAATCCTTCCAGACTTGCAATCTTCACTCCTGTTTAGTCTCCTCAATTTTTCTGGAGATAAGAAACACTGCCCGCATACACAGAATTCTCTGCAGAAAGACGAGTGCTAACTTTGGGCAGGGAAACACAGTTTCAACCAGTCTCCTCTATGCAAAACACCAGGCATTCCTAGGTTGCTGGCATTCCTGTCAACTGCTCTGATCTGCAGGCTGCCCACTTCCTAATGCTATTTCTATTGATATATTCTCTGTGCAACTGAACTGAAGAATTGATGCTCCCGAACTGTGGTATTGGAGAAGACTCTTGAAAGTCCCTTGGACTGCAAGGATACCAAACCAGTCAATCCTAAAAGAAACCAACTATGAATATACGTTGGACAGACTGTTGCTGAAGCTAAAGCTCCATTAGTCTGGCCACCTAATGAGAAGACTCAACTCACTGGAAAAGACCCTGATGCTGGGAAGGACTGAAGGCAAAAGGAGAAGGGGGGTGGCAGAGGATGCGATGGTAGATAGCATCACCGACTCTATGGACATGAATCTGAGCAAACTCCAGGAGATAGTGGAGGACAAAGGAGCCTGGAGTGCTATAGTCCATGAGGTTGCAAAGAGTCGGACACAACTTAGTGACCGAACAACTGTGCAACTGAGGTTGAAAACTAAAAATGCACTATTTCCTTGCATCGGTTCACTGGCTACATCCAAGTCAGCATCTTTTCCAAAATCAACTTCTGAATGACATTACAGAACTATGCTCCCAAATAAGTAAATTCTAAATTTACCGACAGGATCTGCATGCTGAGAAATCAATAATAAATGGCTTTCCATCCACCGTACGCCCTCTGCCTCCTGGCTCTACCTAGAATTTGCCTGATTAATTTTTTTCTCTCCTAGATACCACCATAAAGTCCAAAAAGGTTCAGTACTGAACACATAGTAAATAAATAAAATTCTGTGTCAAACTTCAAATTTTTAAATGAAAAATTCCAATAAAACTCGAGCACCAACCACATAGGTTCAAAAGGAAAACAGCGTGAAAGGGAACACAGGTGGCCCAGGATGGAAAATTAGGAAAACACAGGCTCCTTTGAACGATGCCAAGAAGTTCTCCAACAGAACCCAGGGAATGTGGACTCTAAGCCTGGAATGTTGTTTCTCAACTCTTCCTCTGAGTGCCGGGGAACACACCACCCAAGACAAACGGAACAGCTTTTCAATCAGGTGGACGTTACTAGTATTCCAAGAGTTTTTGTTACCATATTTAATCTTGTACCTAAAGTCCTTAGGTAGCAAAATCAACTTGATATTGATCAAAATAGTTAACACAAAAAGTGACGTGGGAAGCTCACATATCAAAGATGTCAGACAAAGGAAAGGAAAAGAAAGAACATAGGTGAAATGGAAAAGGGATTCATTTTCACAAAGTGGTGAGGTGTGGTTTCAGGTTGGATTTATGCCTCTTCTCAATGATGAGATCTCCAGGAAACAAGCACAGGGGCATTGTGGGAAAATAGAAACATCACAGGGGCTGGAGCCAGACAGATGTGGATTTAAAACAGGCTCTGTGGGCGAGTAACTGTAAAACCTCAGGCAAGCCAATTAACCTAAGTTTCTCATCCATAAGATGTGGGTATTACCCCTATATGCAGGACTGTTGTAAAACTGGTAAAATGTATAAAAGGTAACTGTCCCACGGTGGATACCCAGTAAGTGAGTATAGTGGAGCTGTTCTGAGGAAAACACTGCTTCCTAAGATTCCTAGGATAGCTTTCATCCATATCTTTTTTACTCTATGTATCTTGTAACCTTCCTTCTTTTCCCTTCCTGCAAATCCATTCATTCTCTCAAACTCCAGCAGACCATGCCAATCTAGGAATTATCTATAAGGTATTGATTTCTCAATTTATTCCTGAATATTCCAATGCCCCCAGGGCACCCAACAGGGAGGCAAGGGTTATTGGTAAAGAATCTGAGACATGGATTGGATCCCTGGATTGGAAAGATCCCCTGGAGAAGGAAACGGTAATCCACTCCAGTATTCTCGCCTGGAGAATCCCATGGACAGAGGAGCCTGGCAGGCTACAATTCGTGGAGTCAAAAAGAGTCGGACATGGCTGAGCACACACACACACCAATGCCTTCCAATTCCACTGTATATGAATGGACTTGTATTTGGCATTGGTCATTTCAAAGATACTTTCTCAAAAAAATAGTCAGATTTCAAGGCCACTGTGTATTTGCCAGTTGCTGTTTTGTTTTACCTAAGGACATTAGTGTCTTAAAAATAAACTTTACCTACAAAAATATATTCCTTAACAGCCAATGAAAGTAGATTTATGAATATCAAAAGCATAATAATTTAATTCACTAAACAATTTCACAGCGGTTCTCAAAGGTCACAATGTTTACAACTGGTAATTGCTATCATTCTTGCAGTGCTTACTTTTAAAATCATTGATTTATTTTTTCTAAATGAATTTTCGTGGTAATGAACTGAAGATCCCACAAACAAAGATACTGATGTCTGTAAGAATGTTTTATACAGTACTGAGCAGTAGTCTGCTCATAGAGATATTCGGGCTTATAGGAATTGTCTTTCATCACAAGGAATGGCCTCTGCAAAGAGAGAAAAAAGTGAATACATGAAAAGTCATGCCATTCCTTTACTGTACAACCTGGTCAGTTTAACCATGGTTAACTTTTGGTGTCCCTGCATCCCGTACAACGGGTTCAGAACCTGCAAAGTTAATAAGGACTAACAGAACTCTTTAAGTTCCTCAGAAGAAAAATTCTAAATAATTATCTGCTGCTGCTGCTAAGTTACTTCAGTCGTGTTCAACTCTGTGCAACCCCATAAACGGCAGCCCACCAGGCTACCCAGTCCCAGGGATTCTCCAGGCAAGAACACTGGAGTGGGTTGCCATTTCCTTCTCCAATGCATCAAACTGAAAAGTAAAAGTGAAGTCGCTCAGTCATGTCCAACCCTCAGCGACCCTATGGACTGCAGCCTTCCAGGCTCCTGCATCCATGGGATTTTCCAGGCAAGAGTACTGGAGTGGGGTGCCATTGCCTTCTCCAAATAATTATCTAGCTTTCAGAAATGAACCAACACTGCTAAGACCTATACCTAAGGTTACAAAAAGATAACAAGAGATATAGGTCAATCAGTCATTCATTCACTTAGTCACTGAACACTTTTAGGATCACAATAATCCTATCTGGTAACTCAGATTTGTATATGAAACAATTCAAACAATAAGAATTTATGATATGCCTAACATACAATAAGAAAGGGATTGGCAAACTTCTATAAAATAATCACATAGTAAGTATTTTAAGCTTTTCAGGCCATACGGTCTCTGCTGAAACTATGCAATCCTGCTGTTGCAGCACCAAAGTAGCCAAAGACAATAATGTAAATGAATGGATACTTCCATGTTCCATAAAACTTTATTTATGAACACTGAAATGTGAATTTCACATAATTCTCACATGTAGTGAAATACTCCTTTGATTTCTTTTCAACCATTTAAAAACATTTTTAAAAAATTCTTAGTTCATTCCCATACAGGTGGTGCCCTAGTTTGGCCTATGAGCCAGTCTGCCAATCCCGTACCCGGCCCAATGTGATGGACAAGTGGGCAGCTATCAAGAACTAAACATTCTCCCTGTTTTTTAAGATGGAAAAAGAGAAGTAAACCAACAATCAGAGCACAATGTGATAAATACGAAAGAGGAGTGCTCCCATATTACAAAAGCCAGCAGACAAAGCAATTATGGAAATTTCTCCTAAACTGGCAATAAATACTAAAGCAGTTCTATGTTGGTTTTTCTATACAAAACAGATTGTTAAAAGTTACCTTAATAAGTAACTGTGACTTTAAAAAAAAAGCCTTCACGACTCACATCTGCTAAGACTTTATCAGAACATGCCTGGGTGCGTTTTAGAATGTCCTTTTTAATTAGTGTTCCAGGCCAGGACCTCCCGGCAAAATCCATCCTCCATTGATGTGCCAGGAAGCAAGCATGTCCAGGTGGTAGCTGACTGAGACTCTTAAGGTCAAGTCCACAGGTCTTGCCTGTTTATTTCACCAAAGTCCTTTAGTTGTCACAGGTAATAGTTTTCAAGTACTCTGGGATAGAAAGAATCAAACAGGTTGTTTTTTTCCCCCAAGTGAAAGGTCAATGGAATAATCAGTTGGCCAGAGTCTCAAATATTTGCCTGCACCCCACTGGTTCTCCCTAATCAAATCAGGTTTATTAGAGGGTCACCTCTAATCAGCACTAGGTTTTATCTGCATTTGGAGATATTTAGGCAGATTTATTTTAACTACCTCCAGAACAAACAAAGCTTGGGTCTTGAGGCTTTAATTGTCACAACTGTCTGCCCGGATGTTTTCTTCCAAGGGGGAGCTGAGGAAGCCAGGAGGCAGGCTGACATCATCAGCTGTGCATTTAATTAAAGCAAGATGAAGGGCAAGCAGACTGCAGAGGACAGTGGGTCAACCTTCCTGTCCCAATACAGTAAGGTGATACCACTCAAGACAATCCAAGTGGCTACACCCCATCCACTCATCTGGCAGAAGGACCATCTTTTCTGACTTCCAAGAAGGCAGATGCTCCAGTGTGAGCTTTTGACTTCTCCATGAGCCCTGAAAGTCACATGAAAGGAAAATCAACAACTACCAACTCCTAACAGCCAACAGGCCACAAGTTCCTTAAAGGACAAAATCAGTCTTCATAGTGATGAATGGTCCAGACATTCACAGTTTCCACCAGAATTCCAGATGGGTTGGCAGCTCGTTTCCCCCCTTGGATTGTCTTGGTGACCCAAGATTTCATGGAATAGCTAAGATCCTGCTTCAATGTGACAGCAGGCTTCTGTATACTGGTATCTTAATATGAGATTGCATCAGACTTGGAAGGGTACTTTATTTGAAGTACCTTTGGTAATACAAATTTTTTCTCCCCTAAGAGGAAAAAAAAAATCCTGATGTTGGGTTTGTGACCCAACATCAAATTCAGGAATTCAAAGAAGTTCTCCCACCTGAGAACACAGGGAATCAAGTGAACCCAGGATTGGGGTGGTTCTTTTCTCGGTCAGTTCCCTCCCCCAGAAATCAGTCTGGAGGTTGGGGAGGACAAGGGTTCTCCTTCATTCATCCCTCTATCCTCGCTGCCTTTCTATGCTGACAGTGACTGAACAGAACACACTCACAGACCAGTAATCCTGTGCCCCCTTTTTTTAAGGAATGAGAAAACTCATTGGTCTAAAAGGCAGGAAAAAATGTGAGTAAAATAAACAAATTTTAAAATGTGAGCAAAGTTTTAAAATATGGACAAAAACCAAGAAGCTGCAAGCTGGGTGTTTCTGTTTGTATCAGGTTTTATCCACAACAGTCAGTCAACCAAGCTATTGAAGGAGTGTGAGGAACCTGAGCCTTTGTGGTAACACCAGTCAAGAACTCATTTCATGCTGGTGACAAGCTCTTATTTCCCAAGAGGCCTTTCCAAGAGACCTAGAGGTCAGCTGTGCATGGACTTCTAATGACTCTGAAATGACCCTGTGTCCCTGCTGTGGTCACCACACAGTTGGAAAGGGGCAGAGGAGCCGTTTGTCAGGAGGCCCCAAGAAAATTACTAAACAAATCCTGTCTGCCAAGAAAACTGGAGGCAAAGACACAAGATGGGGAGAGAGATGAGACAAAGAACTAATCTGTCCTGCCACCACCCTACTCCCATCTTAAACTTCCTTTTTAATGTCCATGGTATCAGCAGCCCTTCAAAGGCTTGGCCTAAGAAATAAGATGGGCTTAGATTTTTCTGTCCCCAAGTCTCTTCTCCTCTGCCCTTATACTCTGGGCCTGTCAGAGCTGACTGCACCAGCACAGCTCAGAGGGTGAATCAAATACTGAAATGATTCCTTAAAAACTGGTAATAAGCCACAGTCCAAACCCTCTCTCCTAATCCATTCCCCATAAAGGTACAGTTCCTTCCCTAAGACAACTCCCCCACGTTCCTGAGAGCAGGGGCCTTCATATACCCTCAGGCCAGCTGGCCAACCTCTGGTCAAAAACCTAAAGCTCACCTTTGGGTGACCTTCCCCTGCCCATCCCCCAAATCCTCTACCCACTCCCCAGTGTTTCTCAAACTGGAGAGAGCATCAGAATCACGTGGAGGACTTGTTAAAGCATAAACTGCTGAGCTCCAGCCCCCCAGTTTCTGATTGAAGTCGCTCAGTTGTGTCCAACTCTTTGCAACCCCACAGACTGTAGCCTATCAGGCTCCTCCATCCATGGGATTTTCCAGGCAAGAATACTGGAGTGGGTTGCCATTTCCTTCTCCAGGATATCTTCCCAACCCAGGGATTGAACCCGGGTCTCCCACATGGTAGGCAGACGCTTTACTGTCTGAGCCACCAGGAGATCTCAGTAAACCTGGGGTGGGACCCAAAAACAAATCTGCATTTCTAACAAGTTCCCAGGTAAGGGTGATACTTCCTAGTTTAGGGACTATGATTTGAGAATCATTGCTGTGAATTTATAAAAAACAAGAAAGCCAGGTGACTGTTCTTTTCTTTTTAAATATGACAGCCCCCAAATTAATACAGAGCCTAGAGCTTTTTATATGTATAAAACAGCTGCCAAAATCCTGAAGTGTTTGCTTTGTTGTATAAGCAGCCGGTTGGGATTTTGCACTCGGCCACAAAGCACGATTGTACTTTTTTTTTCCCATTAACTGGAGGATTTGCTTCCGTCTGTATTATTGTTTTACAGTTTCTAATTACTGAGCTGTGAGGTGCCAAACGGTCCACAAGCTTTCCTATTGTCTTTCAGGTGCACCAAGTGGTCAGCTGAAGCGAGCCTTGTTTTATGGGACCGCTGGATGACACACCCGATGCCTGTGGACACTCACGTGTGGCTAAGACAGGAACACAAATTTACCACAGAAACACAACCTCCACCAATTAACTAACCTTTTCAAAGCAAGAGCACTTAGCGCCTTATTTCCTCGTCAGAAGTCCTGTTATTTGACTGTAGTCAAGGGGAGCTATAGCTGAGAAAGTCCACCTCTAACCTTTTTCTTTCTGGTTCTTTAAAACACATAGTTACACCATCAAAGACCAAACAAGAATACCCAACTTAATGAATGAAATGAAAATAAAAAAGACCATGAGTGGTCAGGTCTGTGTTAAAGGGAGATACCTAGGATTTTAAAAAGCTGCCATGAGCATAGCTCTCTTGGCTGTTAACTCCCAGCCCTTCCCTGAGGAGTTGGACATGAGCCCTGGAATTGGGCTACCTGGTTTGAATCTCGATTCCATCACTTGATTCCAGCTGTGAACACAGTGGCATATTACCAAACTCTCTAGGCATCTATCTCCCAGATATAAAGTGAAGACAGTGACAGCACACAGACTTCATCAGGCTGACTTCATTATAAGCCATAACCCATGTGAAGTGCTTGTCACAGTGCTAGGCACATTTTAAGTATGTAAGTAAGCCTTAGGCTTTATTATTGTTTTCTGTGAAGCTCTGGGGCAGGACATGGAGTGAGTGAGTTCGTTAGTTCAGTCGCTCAGTCGTGTCCGACTCCCTGCGACCCCATGGACTGTAGCCTACTAGGATCCTCAGTCCATGGGATTTTCCAGGCAAGAATACTGGAGTGGATTGCCATTTCCTTCTCCAGGGAATCTTCCCAACCCAGGGATCGAACCCAGGTCTCCCGCATCATAGGCAGATGCTTTACTGACTGAGCCAAAGCAGGACATGGAAAGGTCTGTAAATTATGGACAGGATGGCTTCTCCTCCTTCCCAGAGGGACTCAGCAAGATTGGGAGCAGCTGATGTGAGAAGGAAGTCAAGAAGACTTTGAAAGAGGAGAATGAGTGAGTTTATAAAGATGTGGTAGGCAATGGCACCCCACTCCAGTACTCTTGCCCGGAAAATCCCATGGACGGAGGAGCCTGGAAGGCTGCAGTCAATGGGGTCGCTAAGAGTCGGACACGACTGAGCGACTTCACTTTCACTTTTCACTTTCATGCATTGGAGAAGGAAATGGCAACCCACTCCATAATTCTTGCCTGGAGAATCCCAGGGACGGGGGAGCCTGGTGGGCTGCCATCTATGGAGTCGCACAGAGTCGGACACGACTGAAGCAATTTAGCAGCAGCAGCAGCAGGCTCTTCCAGGCAAACTGGACAGGAAAAATGGAGATGGGACAGGGGAAAAAAGCAGACAGGTCTAATGACTGATAAAAGCTGCTTTCAAAGGTCTCCCACCAAAGCATATTGTGATCTCAAAGCATCTGAAAATGATTAGCACTGAATACAGAAGTTTTATAAACTTCTCCTAACCAGATCCAATCTAAGCAAATCCCCTCCCAACCTCTTCCCATCTAGAACTGCCTCAACAGAATGGACACTAAGTTGAAGCGGAGAGAAGTAAGGACGTCTCCTTCACAGAGTAAGAACAAGAAACCCAGGAGAACAAAGCTGAGCTGATGAGAAAGCAGGAAGGGTGAGTCCGGGGTCAGAGAAGCCCAGCAGTAAAGGTCAGAAGGACAAAATGAGCACACACTCTTCCAGTGGCTGCTTCCTAACAAAGGTAACCCTGAGAAGTGTGCAATCAAGAACCAATAAAATACAATGGGGGCGATCTTTGTTCAAGGAGCATGAAAAAACCCACAACTGCATGAGCACATGCATGCATACAAGGAGAATTAAAGTAATGCTTAGTACACTTAGAGGAAATTATATTTCTGGCTTCAGACGCGCATGCTATGCTCTGAAACTCAAGAGTGAGATGTGTTCTGTCAATGACCCCAGCTCTTGAAAATACAAGTGCTATACAGGCAAAGAACACCATACACTTGATACAGAGGATGGCTGAAGAGAGATATTATCTTCATCCAAAGGGCTAGCTGCACTTTCCTTCCTTAAAGCAAATCAAAACCATTCATCCATCATAACTGTTCTTCACACTCACGTCTGGTCCACACCTGAAATTGTTTTTAATCTTTTAGGATAGGACACAGATGCAGAGTTGCCCTACCAGAGGGGTTAAATAAAGAAATGAGGGACTTCCCTGGTGGTCCAGTAGTAAGAATCCGCCTGCCAATGCAGGGGACATAGGTTGATACCTGGTCCAGGAAGGCTCCACTTGCAGAGGGGCAACTAAGCCAACTAAGGCCTGCACCACAACTACAGAAGCCCACATGCTCTAGAGCCCACGCTCTGCAAAAAGAGAAGCCCACAAACAGCAACTAGAGAGCAGCCTCTGCTCACCGCAACTACGCACGGTCCACGCAGAGCAATGGAGACCAAGCACAGCCAAAAGTGAAATAAATTTTTAAAAGTTAAGAACTGAACTTAGCTTACTTCTTGGCCCAGGAACAGGCAAAGCGCAGAGCTAACAAGTCCTCTAGGCTCTATCAAGAAGGAAGTCCACACTCCACAACAGCAGTGAAATTCCCAGGCCAGAGTGTCTTCTCAACCCCTTGGATATAGGAACCTTCTCATGGTTATTCACTGAGGAGCAAGACGCAACATCAGATGCCTCACAGTCTGCCTGCGAACCAATTAACTCAGTGGATCTCAGTAGTGGTCACTCAGCTCCTAGCTGAAGCACTATGCAACTTATTTTTAAAGATGCCTGGTAAAAAATCATCCTGCATCTCTGGAGGCCAATTCAGTATGTAATAATCACCTTTGGGTCTTAAAGTTGTCTATGTCTAACTAGACAACCTTTAACAAAGATGTAAGTCTAATTTACTTCTCCCTCTGCCCCCCACCATAGTCCTCACTGGATGCAGTAAAGCACACACTCAGAGTTGGAGAGTCTCAATTTCTTATACTCTCTTTTTCCAAAAGATAGTAAATCTAAGATAAAATCTGACACAATTTATGTGCTTTTGTAAAACTCTGCCTGTCCATAATTTACAAATGGAAAAAAAAAAATTTCTGTGACAAAAAGATGTTTTACCTCAGAAAAATATGGTCATTGCATCTGTAGAAACAGCCAAGAGCCAACTTAAACTTATAATAAAACTACAACGACAGCCAGAAAAATCTCAAAGATGCTTCCAGCTCCCAAGTTCCAAGATTCTTTATTTTATTCCCAACATTTAATACAATATGTCAACCATGCTATATACTCAGCACATGATTCTTAATGACAACCTCTAAAATGGATACAGGCTATAAAAGATGATTTCACAAAGCTTAAAAATAAAGCTCCCACCCATCAATCTATCCCCACATGCCACAACAGTTGATTTTAAAACTATTTACACATCTCTCCTGACTCTCTTTCCCCCAAGTGCTAGTCGTTCCGTTGTGTCCAACTCTTCGACCCCCTGGACTGCAGCCCGCCAGGCTCTTCTGGAATTCTCCAGGCAAGAATACTGAAAGTGGGAGCCATTTCCTTCTCCAGAGGATCTTTGTGACCAGGGATAGAACCTGGCTCTCCTGCACTGCAGGCAGAGTCTTTACCATCTGTGCCACCAGGGAAGCCCATTCTTCCCCAAACCAGGGCTAAAAACATCCCTGGCACAGACACTAACAGCAACCTTGCCAAAGAGCAGCCAGGAGACAGACTAGTTTTCTACAAGAGATATTCTGTCAACTGCAAGATCTACTTTCAAGTTGTTTAGAATAACTCACCCCAAACCTTCATAACCAACCTATTCCAAGAAAGTTACCATCGCTCACCTTAACAGCCAGAGACCACCCCATAAAGAGCAATGCTACTTTATGCAGACCTAAATTCTTCAATAAGATTAACTTACCTAATAGGATTTAGGGACGCTATGAAGGCCATTATGGTGTCTCCTACAAGCTAGAGGCTCCAAAGGCTTTAACTATCTGATTTAATCCAATCTTGCCTAATCTAATCAAGGCTGCCTCCCTGTATTCTGTCAGTAGACTTTGAGCAGTGATCTAAAAAATGAAGGGAAAACTTTCATTCAAATCACACCCCACAGACCATATACATATTAGCCTTTATCTAGAAATGAGGGCAAACCTGATGTCTGTGGATCTTTTGTGTGTGGATCTTTTGATGCCTTAATTTGCTAGCTTCTATAATCTGCTTAGGCTAAGAAATGATTATAGGATCTATTTGATGTACAGACTTTAATTATACATCCTGAGGAAGATTTCACATGTTGATCAGCAATCTTACTCAAAAAACTCACACTTACCCTCCCAGCTCCAAGAGGAGCAAAATCTGCAAAAATTCAGCAGGAGGCTCTTCGTGCAGACAGAGGCTGCTCAGCAGCAGAGATTCTCCTTGACTGACAGCAGGTCTCCACACGAGGTGGTTTCTGTCCCCCAAGAGAACGCAAGCACTCTCCAAATCCATGTTGGAGCATTCTGAGTTCACCTAAGCAGTACAACTGGCATGCTAACTAACAAGTTAGCTTATGTCCCAGAGCCTCATTTCCCGAGCTGTTTTATCACACCAGTAATAAGCTCACAGGCTAACTAATATGGGTTAAAGCAGGCTAAAAAGTCAGAGAAAATAAGAATTAAATGTACCAGCTAGTAACTTTAGACCTGCACTGTCCAGTATAGTAGCTACACTGGGGGAAATCACCTAAGTAAGTAAGTAAGTGAAGTCGCCCAGTTGTGTCCGACTCTTTGCGACCCCATGTACTGTAGCCTACGAGGCTCCTCTGTCCATGGGATTTTCCAGGCAACAGTACTGGAGTGGATTGCCATTTCCTTGTCCAGGGGATCTTCTCAACCCAGGGATTGAACCCGGATCTCCCGCATTGTAGACAGATGCTTTACCATCTGAGCAACCAGAGAAGTCATAGGTATCTCAACATTCCTATGCTGATACACACAGGAATATATCAATATACAGACTTCCCAGTTGCTCAGTGGTAAAGAATCTGCCTGCCAAGCAGGATACTGACAATCCCCTTCAGAAGTGCATGGCAACCCACTCCAGTATTCTTGCCTGGAGAATCCCATGGACAGAGAAGCTTGTAGGGCTACAGTCCATGGGATGGCAAAAAGAGTCAGACAGGATCTAGTAACTAAATAACAATAACAACAACCTATCAATATATACGTATATGCATACATATTGAAATGACTAAAAATTTTTGATATATTGGGTTAAGTTATTAAAGTTAAATTCATGTCTTTTTACTTTTTAATGTGGCTACTAAAGACTTTTAAATTGAATGTGTGACTCATATTTCAATTGGACAGCACTGTTTCAGACAATCTGTTCACTTTAACTCCTTGAAACAATTTCCAAAGAGAAGTACATATTTCATCCCATTAACTCCATCAGGTCAAGGCCAGATGATAATCTTCAAAGGAAGAATAAAACAATCTTTGAATAAATATTTACTGAGGCCTCAAGAGGAATAGGAATCACAGATTCCAGTGCCAGCTCAGGCACCAAGTATCTGAATCAACCTTGAACATGCTAATTTCTCCAAACTTCTAGTTACTCGTCCATCTTTGAAATGAAGAGGTTTCACAGACCTCTTGCCCAAATGCCTACCTCTGGTTAAGGCAAGAATAGTCAATCCTGTTAAGCGTAGCAGCAGCGACTGATTCTCTGCCTACAGAGCCACAACCTCACTTTACCAAGTGCCTCCAGCTTTGGGGAATTCTCCAGAACATAGTACCTCAAACAAACTAGGAATGTCTAGTTTCAAATAGTAGCCTCTGAGCAAAACAGTCACGTTTCTACCACAAGAAACATTTCCTCATGCTCTACTAACAGCACATTTTAACTTAAATGGCTTCGGAAAAGCTGTTATTTTCAAGAACTCTAAGGTCAGTGAGAGATCCAGAGAGGAAACCCCAACTATCAGAGGGAAGATAACAGCCACCAAAGATGTTGACCACAAAAGATGCACAACCTGCCAGCAACGTCCTCGCACTGTCTGACACCAGTCGTGCCCAGGCAGCCCTGGCTCCTCACGTAACACTGCCTCCAACACCTCCCTCTGAACCAGATCTGTATTCCCAGTGGTCTGTAACCTAATTAAGTTTTAAGGGAAGTATTGAGATTAAAGTATTTTATTCAGCAAATTTATAAGGGAGCAGTGGCAGAGCCTCAGCTAACGGCAGGGGATTCAAGGATGCCCTCAAAGGACATCATCTTGCAGTGAACTTGCACAGGACTCTAATGTCCACATGAAAACTGAGGTGGGCCAGGCGAGAAGGAGGAGATGAAAAACAGCATTTCATTCAGGGAGACCTGAGGGACAAAGGCAAAGAACAGCATGGTACCCAGGGAGCAATAAGCAATTCACTTTAAGGCAAACGGAAGTGGTGCGCAGGGCCGGCCTCATGAGCTTGCAGCCTGTGCGCTCTTCCGGGGCCCTGTGCTCAAGAGGACCCCACACTTGGCTTAATGCTCTGCTGTTGCCCTCTTTAACTTGTTAATAATTTTTTAATAAGGATTTCTGCACATTCACCATGCACTTGGCCCTTCAAATTATGTAGCTGATACTGATGATGAGAAATGGTGGGTCATCAAGCAGAGGCCCAGTGGGGCTGAAACGATCAAAGTCCTCGTCTTTAAACTCAGAATAACCCAGAGGCTCTCAACAGAGTGCCTGAGGACAGCCAGAAGTCCTACTGCTAAGATTCTAAGTCAGTAGGTCTGGGGAAAAAAAGTCTATGAAAAATATGTATTTTAACAGGCTCCCTGGTGATTCTGATGTCAGAAGTTTGAGAAATGATACCTAAAAAGATATATTAAAACTTTGCTACCTCTTACAGAAAGAAAGAGTCCCAAGAAGGACTTCCTTTGGCATGTGTACCTTCTTCCCAACCCCTTAACCCATCCCAGACATACAAGAGTTGGCAGAACAACATGGGCTTCCAAAAAGGTCACCAGAGCACAACTTAAGACAAACAGTACACCAAGAACTTTAATGGGTTAACCATACCAGTAAAACAAGACTACTACACCACCTCTTGTTGTCTAATTCATATTCAGCTTTAACTACCAGCCCCTTCCTGTAGCTCCTGACCTCCAACCATCAAGTGTAGCAAAGCTCCCAGCCCACTTTGGATGGCTGAAATCATGCCATGACCTGAGATTATGCTGGAACTGAAAAGAGTAGCGAGGAAGGAACAGGAAAAACAATTCCACCTTGTACTTCTTAGAAGACAATGTTCCCCTGTTCTTCCTTCTTCCCTGCTAACTACCAATGACGATTCTAGATTTTGCTGCAATGTCACTCTTTAAAAACCATAGAGAGACTACAGTCCCTTGTATAGTCTAAGAACCTACATTTGTCCTTTTTACCCCTCATCTATTATAGCTATTTGGCTATTGGTTTTGACTTTTTTTTTTAATGTTTGTGTCATCCACTAGGCAGTTCCACAGCATCAAGAACTCTGCATAATTCACAAGCACCTACTGCTGCTACTGCTCCTGCTAACTCAGCATCAAGCACATGCTCAGTAGACATGGTGAATGAATGAAAAAGGTTACAAGTTTAGTGTCAGCCATGGGAAAGAGAATGATGAGGTGACTGTTCACAGAGGAACAAGGCAAGAAAATAAACACCAGATAAGACTCTGACAACACAGCAAACCAAACAGGCGTAACTGGACCGCGGGGGTGTGGGCAACTGTTCCCTTTCTCCACTTTCCAGTGGTCCTGGGAAGGGGTCCCCTACCAAAACATAAAGTTCTGTGTAACAGGCAGAAGGTGGCAGTTTGGAAGCCAGCTGTTTGAGCCATACAGGCATGAAGCACCAGAAGTCAACATGGTTGCTTGCTTGTTCCTGGGGTAGCTTACAGAGTGAAACACACTTTTTCTTCCAAAAAGAAAAATATGTTTCCAGCTGACTCTATAAAACTAGAGGGGGAAAAAGGGTTTTAAAAAGAAAAAAGGTTTCCAGCTCACTCCAGAAAATTAAAAGGTCTACAGAATCTGAAAGTATGTAAACCAAGTTTAAAAGGGGGAGTTGTGGAGGCCATGGTTCGAGTAGAACCATGGGAGAAGACATTAACCTACAGCTCAGCTCAGCAATGACGGATACCCAGAAGAAGTCCTATTCATTCATTCCTTCTTGGCTTCCAGTCTAAATGCTGCTCCTACCTACTTATTTAACTATGTTTGAGTGATTAAGGTCATTCCCCACCCATCCAACTTAAATAGTGCTAAGTTAATTAAACACACTGAAAAAATGATGAACAACCAAATTCAGGTGCTACATAATTTATTTACATTTATGTAACACTTCCCCCAGGAAACTTAACTCACTTTGCAAACTTAAAATGATCTAGCAGATACTAATCTTGACAGAATTCCCAGGAGAAGGACAAGCATGTGAGACATATAATCAATAATAGAACTCTCACCTTCACACATACAAACCTTCCTCCCACAAACCTCTCTAAACCACACATCTAAACTAATTCAGAAAATTATAGGCAAGATTTTTTTCTTCCAGGAAACCATGCCAAGTAGAAGAGGAAATAATGACATTCCCACCACACTGGAAAAAAATTACTAAATTTTCCTTCAGCTTTTCTATTCTGTAATATTAAAAAACAAAACCATCTCACTCCAAAGTTAAGTTTTTAGAACTTAAAACACACCTTGTGGTTAAAAAAAAAAACAAGTTACTGAATTCTAATACTCATATTGCTCAGAATGTCTCTGATCTCACCCCTCAGAGGAGAATCTGCATTTTAAACAAACATCTGAGGCTTTCCAAGGCCTTCAAAAGTGTAAAGTTTTACTTTTTCAGCTGAGTGGTAATTACATGATTTAGGAGCTTATTTTTCTTCTTTAAACCATATATATAAACACACACCACACAGAAACAAATATATATGTATAATTGCTTTAATGCTCCTAGCGAATTCTGTCTGTGACAGCAGGCCAGGAACCATGCTTTGCAAACCTGTGTAGCCTCCATCAGAATCTCCTAGGTAGTTCTGAAAGTATAACCATGTTATGGGTTGAATTGTATCCCCTGAAAAAAAGGTATGTTGAAATTCTAACTCACAGTACCTCAGAATGTGACCATATTTGGAAATAGGTTCACTGCAGATGTAATTAGTTAAGATTAGGTGATACTGGATTAGGGTGGGCCCCTAATCCAATATGCCTGGTGTCCTTAAAGAAAGACAGAGATACAAATGGAAAACAGAGGAAGGCAGAGATCAGAGTTGAGCAGCTGCAAACCAAGGAAAGACTGCCAACAAACCACTAGAAGCTAGGAAGGGCAAGCAAGGATTTCCCCACAGGTTTCAGAGGGAGCATGACCCTGCTGACACCTTGATCTCAGACATCATGCCTCCAGCACGTTGAAAGAATACATTTCTGTTGCATTAAGTTTTTAAAGTAGTACTCTGCACTTCCCTGGGGTACAACAATTGAGAATCTGCCCACCAATGCAAGGACACAAGTTTGATCCTAATTCGGGAAGATTCCACACGCCACAGAGCAACTAAGACCATGCGCCAGCCACAACCACTGAGCTGCTCTTATTTAGACTGCAAGCTACAACTACTGAAGCCTGAGCACCCTAGAGCCCATGATACACCAGAGGAGCCACTGGGTGAGAAGCCTGCACAGTGCAACCAGAGAGTAGAGAAGCCTCCGCTCGCCACTAGAGAAAGCCTGCACACAGCAACAAAGGCTCAGGGCAGCCAAAAAAAAAATACATTTTCAAAAATAAAATAGTACTTTGTGCTTTCACTTTTCACTTTTATGCATTGGAAAAGGAAATGGCAACCCACTCCAGTGTTCTTGCCTGGAGAATCCCAGGACGGCGGAGCCTGGTGGGCTACAGTCTGTGGGGTTGCACAGAGTCGGACACGACTGAAGCGACGCAGCAGCAGCAGCAGCAGCAGCAGACAATCATAGTCCTAGGAAACTAATACAATCCCCTTCTGAGAGTAGGGCTGAAAGTGTCTGACCATCTGATCTAATTTTAAGAAGTCTGCCACAGGTTGTAGAATCCTAAGAGCATTTATGCAGGAAAAGACCTCTGAACCATAATACTCAACTCAAAATGAATGCTGTAAAGACCTGTGAATGTTGTAAAGATAAGAAAAAAATTAAGTTTCACAAAGAGTCTGAAATTATCCTTTAAAAAGTACACTGTTATTTGGTAGTAGTATTTTAGAAACACTAAAATATCTGAAAAAAATGAGACACAAGACAGGTACTTTTTTAAGCCAATAGAGAAGAGAGTTCAGGGACTAACAAGGGAGTATGAACAAAGATATTCTGGTGTTTGGCTCTGTAAAAGAAATAAATGCTGTCCAACAAGCATCACTGCCCAAGTAAGTTGTAAAGAACTGGTCTCAAACTATCCCCACCAGCCTCAGGTATTGGCCTCTGTTCCCATTCAAAACTAAAAGAGAGCCCAGACCTGTACCTTTTTTGTTGTGACCATATTTCCAAAGAGCAAATATTTGGAGGAAAGCAGTGAGGAAAAATTTATCTGTTTCCACTATCCATCCATCGTCCTTGTAAGTGTCTGACTACAATCCACAGCAGACATACTTAGCAAACTTTAAAATACAGCCTCTCAACATTGTTACAATTAAGTCACTCTAAAATGTCATGAAAAGCAATCTAGTCCCATTAAAATCTTCACACTCTCATTAAAAAAGCACTTACAGACTTGAAAATGTTCCTAATACATTATTTAAAGACACAAGATGTACAGTGACTAAAATCCTTGTATAAGGAAGAATAGTAGCAGCCTACTTTTTTTTTTTAATGTGCAAATTTGTCATAATTGGGTAATTGGCAAACTGCAGGTAGCAGTCAAATTGTTATACACTAGTTTCAAAAAGGCTGGAGGGCCCTTCCTCTCAAATTCCAGTCCACCCAGGGACCATCCTCATCACACCTTACTTAGTTTTGTCTATGGGTCCCTTCTTTCCTGGATTTCTAAAGCCCAGGAAGGGGGATGGGCAAGAGTTAGAATTTAAAAAAATAAAATAAATCCAGACCATTTCAGCTGACACCCCCAGGCCACTAGTCATCACTGTAAAGTCTTGGCCTCTGGTTCACTTGGTCTCCTCCCTTTCAATTAAGGGTCACTGTTATTTACGTGTCGCCACTGGGAGACCTCACCTTGTTCTCACGGGTCCTAAATCCCCTAAGGAACAGCAGGAGCTCCAGGCTATAAGTCTCTTTTCCACTCCTCCCTTCCTCCAGCACCAGCCCCATCCCCCAAAAAAACCCACCTTTAACTCAGAACTGAATTTTGAACAATAAGGGAGTCTGATGCCTGCCTCCTAATGCAGCTATTCAATCTCTTCAGTGCAGAGAGATGCAACAAGCATTGGAGGGACTGGGGGAGTGTGGTCAGGCTGACCCATGGGTTTCACAGGTCTAAATTTCTTTTAGAGTTTGTTTCAAAAGAATGATTGAAAATGTTGAGTCTGTATAAAAGATAAGATGTATGACTCCTGCTGGTTCTCTTCCATGGGACTGCATGTCACCACATGATGCGCTGTGCCTAATGAAACAGGTGGACTTTTCAATTCTAAGATTCTCCCTCTAAATCACTTGTGTGTCCTTCTGATACTAAGGGCCACATTTAAAAAAAAAAAAAAAGACTCTCACTGCTAGATAATTTGGCTACAATTATTAAAAACAAGTGTTACATAGCTTAAAAATATCCAAAAATTCCCTGCTTAAGAATTCAAGACCTATTTTCAAGCAGAAGGAAGATGCTGAGGTTTTCTTGGTTCCTTTCCCACCCCAATTCTCTTTCTCACTGAGCTCTCTCATGTATTATACCATGCCATTGCTGGTATGATGAATGAAACAATAAATAAATATAACATGTTAATCATTCCCCCATAGTTAGTCAAATTGTCATTCAGTGAGGGCCTATTACATGCTTGGAGCTTTACCTAATTATTTCATTCTTTTTAGATGGATGTGAATATCCCAATTTTACAAGAGAGAACCTAGAAAGATAAAGCAAATTAACCAAAGTCAGAAAGGTATAAAACTGGAGAAAGGACACTGCGCCCTTTGCATCTCAACGGATGAATGAACCCATGAATGAACAAACTAATTCTCTGAAGTTAAGACTCCAGGGGCTTCCCTGGTGGTCCAGTGGTTAAGAATACACCACTCTGCGATGCAAGGGACACTAGTTTGATTCCTGATTTGGGAAGATTTCACATGCCGCAGGGCAACGAAGCACATAAAACACAGCTACCAAAGCCCTAGTACCTAGAGCCCGTGCTCCACAACAAGAAAAGCCACTTCAATAAGAAGTCCAAGCACCGCAACTAGAGAGCAGTCCCCGCTCAGTGCACTAGAGAAAGCTCATGCATAGCAACGAAGACCCAGTGTAACCAAAAATAAAATACATAAGTAATTGATTTTTTTTAAAGACTCCAGGAGAAGAAATTAAGAATTTACCATGTAAGTTCCCACCATTAAAGATTTTCAAGAGCCAACATTATGTTTTCATTGTGTTCCTGTTTGGCAGTCCAACACTGAAAAACCAAAGGCAGTATGTTTTAGATCATCATTTTACCCAGGGTGAAAAAAAGTCCAGGCATCTCTACAAACAGTTGTGACTAAAACTCAGTAAAGAATGGCAACAGCTGCAATTAAATACCACTCTCCCTGGCTGACTAGCTACCAGAGGGTCACTACCATCCTGTAATCTGTGTACTTGGATATTTACTTCTTATTACACTGAGAACAGGGGTAGTGTAGGTCAGCTTGGGCTGCCATAAGGAAATATTATAGACTGGGTGGCTTAAACAACAGACATTTATCTTCCCACAGTTTTAGAGGCTGGAAGTCTAAGATCAAGGTGCCAGCATGGTGAGTTTCTGGTGAGAGCTCTCCTCCTGGCATTCAAACGGACAGCCACTTTCTCCTATGTTCTTACAAGTTGAAGAGAGCGACTGAGCAAGCTCTCTGGTGCCTCTTTTATTAGGGTGATAATCCCATCACAAGGGACTCACTCTCACAATCTCACCTAAGGCCTTCCTAAGGCCCCATCTCCAAACATCAACCCGCTGGGTGTTAGGGATTCAACATATGAATACAGAGAAGGAAGAACAATTCAGTCTGTGACAGATATCTTCTTCAAGTTAATTCAATGATCCTCTAATCCTTCAACCAACACTATAGTACCTAACATCTGCAGGTGCAGTGCTGGGCATGAAGGCAGGAGAATGAAGAAACCTCAAAGTTTACCTTTACCAATGTGGACACAAAAATACAAGAGCATGCTTAAAAAAAAAAAAAAAAAGTGGACCCCCAAACTTTAACTGAACAAAATTCTTAATCAGTGTTTTTGAGGCTCTACTATAGCGTAAGACGTTTAAGCAAAGATCCACAAGAAAGCAGAACAAAAATGTTTAAATATGGCTTCTGTTTTTCATATGTGGGTTGAGAGACCCTTCAAGGTGGTCCCACGATCCTCACCTCCCACAATCCTCCTATGTCCGCGTCCACATATGGGCCTCTCTCCTTGAGTACGAGAGGGCCCTGTGACTTGCTTCTAACCTACAGAGGTACGTGATTTATGTGATGACATTACAGAAGATGGGACTATCTGCCCTGTTCTCTCTGTTAGCCATGAGGAAGCAAGCAGCCTTGCAGGGTGAACCTCACATGACAAGAGCTGTGGGCAGCCTCCAGGAGCAGAGAGAGCCCCAGACCAGCAAGGAAACAAATAACGCCCTCAGTGCTTCACCTGCCAGGAGATGAATTCCACCAACCACCTGAGGGAGCGTGATAGTGGATCCTTCCCCAGGTGAGCATCCAGACAGGACTCCAGCCCTGGGCAGCATCCTGACTGCATTACAAAGGACTCAGCTAAGCTGTGCCCAGAATCCTGACCCACAGAAACTGTGAGATTAATAATAAATATGTATTATTTTAAGCCATGAAATAAATTTAAGTTTATGGTAATACTGCTAATATTGCAATACACCAACAGGTAACTAATGCTGCATAAACCATTTGCAGTGTTTTAAAAGATCCCTCTCCCTCACAAATCAACAACTGCCTCCTATTATGTGGGGGAGGAGATGGCAATATTGTTATCTTTAAAGGAAATGAACAGGAAGGAGCCTAAAATAAATGCCTAGAAGTGTCTAATCACAGAGCTGTTGGTAATCAGAATGATATCAAATCTAACCATTAAGGACACTGAAATTCAGAAAGGTTCAGTGACATATCCAAGGATACCCAGTATCTTTATCATAAAGCTGGGAGTCAACTTCTTATACATAAGGCCTTTCTACCCAAGGCAACTGCTTAATTCTGGATAAAGTACTCAAAATGCATCTATCAACTACAGTTCTTCCTAGATTTAGGATGAAAAACAGGACCAATTTCATTTTCAGTTAAGACTCTGCAGCACTTCACTGAATGTGGTTATGTATACTGTATATGTAGGAAAATGGGATGAATTTTTCCTGATTCATGGATACAGACAAGCTTGTTCTATTGTCATTTTTTTCTTCCCCTTAAAACAAAAAATAGGATCAGAACTGCAGCCTTTGAGAATTCTAGGTAATTCAGTTTTACTCCATGATAAGCAGTCTTATTGTTCCTATATGGGCTAAGGGACCAAAAAAAAAAAAGGTGAGCAAAGCCTTTTAACCTAAAATTTTATCCATTTTTAACCCTTCAATGGAAGCGAATCCTCCCTGGAGAATCAAAGAATGTCAGTATTAAAAGGGACTATGCTATTCTGGTCAAATCTCTTCAGTTATTGGAACCTGCCCAGGGTTACAAAGAAAGTGAGCTTCAAAACCATATCAGGCTGACTTCCATTCAGTTATTTCCATTGCACCATACTGGGAGTCACTCTACCCCCAAATTGCAGATGGATACAAATACTTTAAAGGGAAATGTCATCAATCAACACCTTGACCTTGGGCCTCAAACACAACCACTAGCAGGGAATAGAATATCAAGCTGAACTTAGCCCAAAATATTTCAGATAAAGTACAGGATGTAAGAGAAAAGTCCTACTAAAATGACTACAAAACACTCCCATGAAATAAAAACACTTCATGATGTGGGATTACTGAGTTCCTACAAAAATGATACTGAATTCTTGAAATTTCAGTCATATGTAGACATTGAGGGGGGAAAAATGCTATGGGAAGGAGTCATACTCTCAACAATACTACTATGTTCCCAGTCTATGTTTCATATAAAATTTATTTTATTTCCTGAATTTACTTAAAAGTGAGCAAGCCCCAGTGCCTTACCCCAAGTCTAAACAAAACAGCCAATATGCACTGTAGGTTGGGAGATAAATGCTGTGCATGCAAGGCCCTGGAGATACAGGGACAAAGATGACCCTGCTGTGCCCTGAAGTCATTCACATACAACTGTGATAAGACCTATGAAAGAGGTGTAAACAAGGCTCTGATGGGACCACAGACAATACAATTAAGCTGAATCAAGAAAAGCACAAAGCAGCCTAGTCATTTGAGTCTTGATGTGTGAGAACTTTGTCTGGGAGATCTAGGAGGATTTCAGTTAGTTTGGTTTTGGCTTATGGTTTTAACAGCAACCGTGTTCTAAACTGGAGGGGGAAAACACAATTCTCTCCTCTGTCCTATTTCTGTTCATTACAACATGTCCTATAGCACATTATTGCTATAATCTGTTTACAAATCTGTTTCCTCCAAAGGACAGCCAGCTTCTAAAGGAGCAGACACAGACTCCTTTCGTCATTATTTCCCTGCCGTACATGACAGTGCAGCCCTTGACATACGTTAAAACTCCACCATTCAACTTCCATAACTATAAACTAGTTATTAGATCCTTGAAACTTCTTCTTAATCTACCACCAAACCTCAAATCTCCAATGAAGCACAGTCATTTTTAAAAAAGAAAAAAAATAACCACCCTACAAGTCTACCATGCTATTACACACGCTATCACACACGCTATCACATAGGAAGCAGTGCTTAACATATAAACACTGTCATACACTGAATTAACTATTCTTTACTAATGTTGCTGCTTCTGTTATATTTCCCATTACTACTCTCGTTACCAAACTATCTCTTTCACAGGTCAAAGTCTGCAAGATGTTAACAACTCTTCCATGGGTGAATGGAATGGATAGGACTCAGTTCAAATCAGTTTGGGAAATGTTGGGTTTAACAAAGTTATTTTAAAACAGCTATCTCAATGCTTTCAATATGCTGAGAGTAAAATGGAATGCAGCATTCACGGGTTTGTTTTGTTTTGTTTTGTTTTCATTTAGCCTCAGAGCATCTTGGTCTCATTCTTCTATGGAGGTTAGAGAATATTTCCTGGGAAATTTACTCAAGTTAACAGCACTTAGAGGTTGAAGAAAACAAAAATCTCAGTGGGACATCTTCAGTAAACAGAAGCAAGACTGACAAGTGGATTCACTGTTTCATTCATGCAACCAATATTTGCTGAGCCCTGCACTATAAAAGAAAGACAAAGGCCCTGCACTCATGGAGCTTAAATCCACTGGAAGAGAAGAATGCCCTCCATCCCCAGCTTGGAAGATAAAGAAATCTCTGTGGTCTCCTTGAGGCTGGACACTATTTCTTTTATAGCCCTTGACCACTTGGTGGGTGTTCTGTAAATAATTGCTAGCAGCTTAATCACAGTAAAGTCTGTAGACATTTTCCAAACTCTCATGAAAACAAATCGAAACAGTAAGAAAGCAGACTGTGAGAAATACATGTTTGGTTATTTGATCACGTGGATCGACTTCCACAGAGATAATCATTTTCAGAATAACTATTCAAGACTTGGACAATGCCTTAGAAATCAACTGCTTTAGCCCCCTTCAATCTCCTAAGAGGAAAAGCAGGCTGGAGAGGTGAGGCGCTTGACCAAGATCATACAGTGAATATAGGAATATAGGTTAGGATTAAGAAGCACAGGTTCCCAGATATCCAAGATTGCAGGAGAGGGCAAAGTCAGCAATGCAACTGCCAAGGGCTGTGACCACCTACCACATGGGCTTCTCTTCATCCACAGTCAGCAGTTTCATGAAATAACAGTCTCTTTACTGTCTTTTCTTAGACAGTAAAGGGACTGTCTTTTCTTACTGTCTTAGAAAAATAAGAAGTCATTTATTTCATCAGAGACAGATCTCTAAGCTCTGTCTCAACACATCTTTCATTCTAGTCACACCCAAAGTCCACCCTCAGAAAAATCAACAGCAGGGTCAGACTTTGGGTGCCCACAAGCATCACAACAGGTTTTATGTCTGAAACATCAAAAAGTATGCTCTTTTAAAGCGAGATTAGACTAAATGCTTCAACTATGATCGGAAACTGAAACACAGCAGAGTGGGCATTCAGTCCCAGGTTCAGGCCCCAGCTCTCTAACCTGCTGAATGATCCCAGGCCAGTGGCCAATTCCTTCTCCATACGTAAAACTACAAGTTGGATGAGATATTATAAAGATCCCTTAAGGCTGCAAATTCTAAGACTGCTGAACTTATGCCATCAACAAGGAACCCACCCATCTTTCTCTTGGGCTAGAACCAGTTTTGTTCCTTTTAAGTTGAGATCTGCTACATTTGCATCAAGCACTGAATGTTACAGGACATAAAGTAGATAAGTACTCTCAAGGTACATTTTATTATACTTCTCTATCATTTAATATACAATAAAGAGATGTTCTCTGAAATGTTATTGAACCTAAGAGTACAGTATCCCATGCTGGTCTAAATACCATGGTGTCTAATTTCTAGAACTTATAATTTTAACAAAACCCTATAATAATTCACTAAGAAGAGAAGGCTAAAGTCAGAGGCGAAAAAATTAAAGCATAGAAAGGTTTTTTAAAAAAAAAACTCTCTCAAATTTTTCTTTAGTTCCGATTTACTCTGAAATCAAATTTTGCTGCAGACAATTCATTGCACTGGAAAACTGAAAATTTTCGAAAAGGAACTGTACTCAGAAGCTGCTTTCTAACAATAAACTATGTGTACATGTGCACTCCATCCGTGAATCAAAGTACAGGCTGGCAGACTGGCAGCACCTGGGCCTTGTTTTACCTGCTGCAGTTCCTGTTTAAATCCCTCTGGGGCAGGTGAGACCTTAAATTGGTTCTCCAGATAAGGAGGTCAACTCAATGCATTTTGACATCCAGATGGCAATACTGCCACGAGTAAATTCAAGAATGAAACTGGAGAAGTGAGAATATTAAAGAAAGAGAAAAAAGAAAAAGAAATGTGAGCTAAGGGTGTGCTGAATTTCAAAACAAAAATGAAGGGTGACCTCACTAGTGAAGAAAAAGAGCTGGGGAAGCTGTACAATATAGGAAATGAGAATTTTACTACTGATTTTAAACACAATCACAGAGAGTACCATCTTGGGCAAAACGCACAATCCTACTAGCACTATAAGAATCTGGGGAATACACTGATTAAGAGAATTCCAACTTCTGCTTGCATCATTAACTTGCTCTTGAGTAAGATGTCACTTAATCTTTCTAAGCCTCAGTTTCTTCTGCTATAAAACTAGGGAGGGGAGTGGGGGCAGTTCCAGATGATCTGAAAGATCTTATTCTTTAATTTCATCTCTCCTGAATATCTATTCATTTATTCATCCAGTGAACAACAAGTACCTGCTATTTGTCTGACTGCATGTACAACATTTAGGTATTGTTAACACAGAAAATTCAACGTCAACTGCTGTGAATTCTAACCTAGCAGTTTAGACAAGTAAGGAGACTGTAGAACAAAGCAGCAGTTACTCTTAACAGAAATTTAGGGACTTCCAGACTCTGAGCTTACAATTTGGTGAGTGCAGGTTCTATCCCTGGTCAGGGAACTAAGATTCTACATGCTTCAGGACACTGCTAAAAAGTTTTTAAAAAGTAAGAAAGAAAGACATTTAGACAGTGTATTGCGATGGCTTCTCCAGGGCTACCCTTGATGGAGACGCCAGAGTTTATCCTGCTCCTCTACCCTCGGGTTAGACAGGCAACACATCCACTGGCTTTACCACCTCAAGAAGGTATTAATATTTCCTCATATACTAAGCAGAGAGGGCAATGGCAACCCACTCCAGTGTTCTTGCCTGGAGAATCCCAGGGAGGGGGGGAGCCTGGTGGGCTGCTGTCTAATGGGGTCGCACAAGAGTCGGACATGACTGAAGCGACTTAGCAGCAGCAGCAGCATATACTAAGCAAAGCTATCTACTTCTTATTTTGATTGTAGTCAATTTCTTTAGGTTGGTCTTTATTCATATGAAAAATATTGTTTCAGAATCTTCCCTGAGGAAAAACAAACCAATTCTGTCTAAATGAAGTAGCTACTTACTTCTTTATACCTTTTCAAAACAAAATAACATACCATTATTAAAGTAAGCAAAATCCTCTTCTACCATATGAGGTAAGCTGGCTTCTTTCACCTGATACTGGGAACATAAGATTTATAAGGTTGACAAAAATTAATGAGCAACAGCAAAATCACTGATCAGGATTTAACCCACACCAAGTCAATACTTTCAATACTGTTCTTTTGAATACCAAGAATAAGCACAATGAAGCTCTCAGATAGCGCAAGTGAATGTGGAAAATGGTACAACCTTCAAGAATTACAATTAGGCAATACACATCAGAAAACTTTAAAATATGTATGCCCCTGTCCAAGTAATTCAGTATCAAGGAATTCATCTGCTGTATAATAATCAAGAACTTAAAGATTTAGTAACGAGAGTATATATCACAGTGCTGATTATAATATCAAAAACCTGAAACGAGCTTATAACAACAGACTGGTTGAATATCTTTTGGTACATCCACACAAAGGAATACCATGCAGCCATTTAAAATACTGTAGAATGTTTTATGAAATGACAAAATGTTTCCAACTTATTAAGGAGGGAAAAAGTGGATCACAATTCCATCTATATGGTGTGGTTACATATTTGTAAAAACCGAACATATTAAAAAAATGTATATACAGATGCATGCATTCTCTTATAAGGGGGAAAAGTACAGAAAGACAAATACCAGGTTATGAATGGTTTCTTCGTGGCAATAAAATTATGTGTGATCTTTCTTTCTTGTTCATCCCTCTAAATCTTTCAACTTGTCTACAATAATATATGTGGTTTCTGTCATTTGCAAAGGTCTCTTAACTAGAAATTTAAAATAAAGCATGTAAGTACCACACTTGGTAGAAGAAACAGAATGTGCAGCTGTCCATACCAAGGAGAACTCTTTGAGTCCTGCCAAAGATAAATGTAAATTGTTTGGCTGTCTCTGCTACAACCAGTTTAATTAGCGTCAAAACAAAGGCTCTTTAAAAGGCCACGCACAAACTCTATGGGCCGGAGTCTAATTGAGCTAGTTGTAAATTAATTACCTAATGTTGTCAAAATGGGCACACACACAAAAAGGAATTCATTCCCTCCATAGAGCAACCTGAAGCTGATCTTGAAGGTAAGCAAGAGACAAATGTTGGTAGTGGCAAATGTTTAGTTTTGTAAAACACAGCGACAGAGGCTTTTCAAGTCATTGCTGATTCATGACAGATTTCCTTGCCAAGGCTTGATTTGTTAACGTCCCCCTCCTCCTCTCCCAGTTTAAGTACCTCCTTTGGCAGAGAAAATGATGCATTTCCATTCTCTCTCCTCTTAATCCTTAAGACTTCAGTTCTGAGACGAAAGAATCAGAGCCAAGTGTCTGAAGAGACAGGATGCTGAATTAGGGCCAGAACATTAATCCACACTGCCCTCTGGTACTGCAAGGCTGAAGAATTCATTTCAGCTTTCCTGGTAAGACTGACCCCACCGGCACATCTCCCCACCCCTACCCTCCCTTTTTTTTAACCCAAAGAAAAAAAAATTTTTTTTTTTCTTTTTACAAACTATCTACTTACTGTAATGATGCCTCACCAATCCAGGTCTAATTGTGCTTAACTAGAGACCATGTTACTACTTTCAAACATATTTTTAGCCATCACAAAGTACTTTTCAGTCTCATAACTGGAGCTTTTTTTTCTTTAAGAAAAGAGATGGGGTAGCCCTAAGGTAAGTAAAGCATGGCTGTCTTTCTTAAAGACGTCACTTAAGTGACTTGAAATGAAAACCGGTATATTGCAAATGACTGAACTTAATTCACATTTTGATTTGCAAACACACAGGCAATAAGAAAAATGCCAAGATGATACTTTTAAATGGCCTCACCTTTAAGAGCTCAGACTACTATGAGAAGAGACCCAGGAGGACTGGATAAACTTGGTATTGTTTCAGTTCAATACACATGATGGTCCTGAGATTAAATACTAAGTAAACAGCATCCAAGACCAAGCTCTTTAAGAAGAACCTTCGGGGAGCAGACCTGGACTTTGTACCATGACTAGATTTACTCAGAACACTCTAGCTAGAAAATCATTTAATTAACAGTATCTTTGGGATGGGGAGATCTCAAAGGTCACTAATTCCTGGTGCTAAACCCCCACTCCAATAATCCAGGTGACAAGTGAGTCAGACTCCAGAAACCACTACTGGAAATCTACTCTCTTCATACAGAATGTCAAAATGTTCCTCCAATGGAACCGCTTGGATCTAAATCCCTCTTCCTCAAATCTGCTCTGAAACTACTTTAAGGCAGCCACCATGTATCACCCTGAGCCATTTCTTCTACAAGAGAAACGTTCCCAGATCCTCTTATCTTACAGTATGGTCTTCCATAAACCCCTTCTCAGTCTGATCTCTATCCCTCAAACCTACAAACCCTGATTTTCCAGATAACTGATGACACTCATTCATTCAAAGCCCTCAATAATCCCTCCACCTAAATAGAGCTGGTAAGACTGTATTTGATTAGGACAAGTTAAGGGTGATGAGATTTCCAAGTGGCACTAGTGGTCAAGAATCCACCTGCCACTGCAGGAGACATAATGAGACACAGGTTCGATCCTTGGATCGGGAAGATCCCCTGGAAAAGAGAATGGCAACCCACTCCAGTATTCTTGCTTGGAAAGCCCCATGAACAGCGGAGCCTGGTGGGCAACAGTCCATGCGGTTGCAAAGAGTCAGACACAACTGAAGAGACTTAGCACACAAGTGTGATATTTGATGAGCAGGTATCTTTCAGTGATCATGTCTGTAGTGAGATCTCCTTTCTATTTAAAAAGCAGTAACTAACAACAGACCTCTGTAAAGTTTCACTTCCTTTAATATTTAAATGAAAATTAAGTGTTGTGGCTCTAGCACAAAATTCTGTGTAACTGTGGAATTCTATATACTTAATATTTTAAAGAATTTTAGAGAATATGAACTGATCCAGCTCTATATGTGAACATAAAAAATAATAAGAGAATATGGAATGAGCCTAAGGATAGATCTGACAATTCACTTTTACATTCCAACATTTCAAAGCATGTATCAAGTTCTAACTTTAGATTTAGCCCATTTTCTGGTCTCTGGGGGATTCAAGACTCAAAGGTAATAAACACCCAATTAATCAAATATTTATTTACTGAGTGTCTATTATGACTCAGCATGCTAAAAGATGACAAGACTATAAAGACTTAGAACATATAATCATCATCCAGTAAGTTAAAACCTACTTAGATAAAACAGTCAGCATTTTATAAAGAATAATGAATAATGCAAGGTAATAGACACACAATTTCAAAATAAATAGTACAGACATTTGAACAGCATTAAAAGACTTTATAAGATTCCACTGACAATAAAATAGGCTTCTAACTCCCTCCCAATCCCCAAAAGAACACTATCCAAATAAACGGAAAAGGAATTTTATCAATTAATAACATTTAATTCCATTGACTGCCCTCTTCTTCCAAAGCTATCCAACCGTAAAATGCAGCATCACCAGAGCTCCAAAATTTGAAGAATTTCTATTCTCCAAAGAAACAGTCACAAAAAGGGAAGAGAAGACTTTAATTAAAATGAAGTTATAAAATTATCCTTAGGGATAAGAATATTACACATAATGGGTTCTAGTATTTTGCTAACTAAAACTTCCGCAGCAGTTCAAGACAGACCTCTCTAATATCTAACTTTGTTCCATGATGAACAGTGTTACTTGGAGATTTTAGGACCTAAGGAAGGATGAGCCAGAAGTACAGCTGGCAATGTTATTTTGGAATTAAGCAATTCAATGGACATGCTGGGGACTGAATGTAACAAAAATAAGACAATTAGTCTTTATGTATATCCATGGGGTGAAAATTGTCATTGTAATTCAGCTAATTACATACTGTAAGGAAACTGGAGTGGACCTTGGCTGTGTCATCCCGGTTTAAAAGGTTCTTCCATCAGACTGACCACTGGGCTATTTTTTCAGTAAGCAGCAACTTGACATTAAATTTGAGGCAGTTCACCAAATAGTTCCTTTCTATATCACTTCTGACCGTGACCCAGGTGTTACACTATATTCTTTTCTTTTTAAATATTTTAAATGGGGCAGAAAACAGGTGCAATTCACAAACTGCTGCTGCCTCTCAAAAGGTCAAAAACATTGTAGGTGGCAATCGAAACATTGCCCTCTGCCACTGTTTTCAGAACAGCTGTGCGAGCGCTAGACCTCGGTTCTTAACCTTTTATGGGTCATTGACCCCCTCAGAGAATCTGATGAAAGCTAGAAAAACGTGTGTACACAAAATCTTCTGCCCATGACTTTTGGGAGCCTTGTGAATCCTTTAAAGCTCAACTCAGAGTTTAAAATTTTTAAACCAGACTGTGAACCCCATGGGGGAGAGATTATTATATTCTAATGCTGGTTTCCATGCCCACTTCTAAGATAACCATTGTCCCAAGAGTAACCAATTCTCATATACTCAAGACATGGATAAATGGATAAGAATAGATGGATGGGTGAAAGCTACCTAGTAGCTCTGTTAAGTCATTTCCAAATCTGATTAACCACACAATCACTCAGGGTGCTCCTGGCTCCCACCCTCTGAGAGATTCAGATTCAGTAGGTCTTCAGTGATCGTCAGCCATCTGCGTTTGTATAGAGTCCCCTGATTAGTAAACCCATAGATGTACCTTAACTCAGTGGAAGAAAAGCTTTAAAAAAAATTTTAAATACGCTGTTAAAGAAAGATATACACATCTTTGTGTTGCACAAACAGAAACAGAGAAAGGAAGTTATCTAACTGCTCCAAGTGGGCCTGACAAACTGCTAAGTGTCAGAGTTTACAATCCTGATACTTAAAAAAAAAAGCTGATTAGCGTGTTTGGTGGTTGGTTTGTTTTGTTTTCCCTGAAAGGTCATGCTATGATTCACAACCAGACGATGACTCGTGGCTGGTTTACAGCAAGAGGTTTAGCACAGCTGCCAGTGAGATCTCCACATCATTAGAAGCACGGCTTTGCTAAACCTTCCTGACAAGTTTCGACTCCACAGACTCAAACCACAAAATAGGAATGAATATGCTCTAATTTAGAAGAAACTCTTGACCTGAATAAAATGTTGTTCCACCGTTTAAAAAAAAAAAAGTCCTTAACAGAAGGGCACTGCCCTGCAATACCTTCAAGGGTATAAATTATGTCCAATTTGTAAGACCTGGTGATTAAGGAAGGGACTAGGCTTAACCTGCCCAATCAGGTGTCTCAGTTTCCTCTTTCACACAGAGGTGAGATTTTTAAAATCCTATTCCTCTTCTCATTTTTATTTTCCACACCTCAATGAGATCATTCATTCATTCACATGATAAATGATGCCAGATCCTGTTCCAGTGCCAGGTAACCCAGCCCCCTGCACAGTATAAATTGCAGACAGCAGGCCCCATGCTCTCATGTTGCTCACCGTCTGCTATTTACAGCTGTACTTCATGAAAACAACAAAATCCTTACTGGAGCCACTACCTTTCATACAGATGACAATCTAAGGAGTCCAGAGAAAGAATCAACACTGTAGTTTTTATTCAGTCAGGGCACATCTCATTATGATAACCTCTTCCTCATTACCAGCAAAACATGGCATGTATGCCAGATAGAATGAGAACCCAGGGGGAGTCAAGAGGGTGTACCTCTAGCCCAGGCCAGCTTCCTGTGTGACCCCTGGTTCTGTATCAATTAAAAGAATCCACTTACCTACTGTAGACTAAGAGCTAGGTATATTATTACCTTACAATATTACTACATTACCTGAGCAGAGGCAGAACTAGAGTGCTTTGTTACAGCTAAGACACGTTTGGATGAATTAGGTAAATTGACACATCTGTAATTGGTAGGCCCAAGACTCGGGTATAAATCTGGGTCCAAACCATGCAAGAATTGCACAGACTCAAAGAGTTGTATAGATTCAAATTTTCCTCCAAACTCTAACATTAGATGAGTCCACAGGACAGAATGTCATCTTCTCATTTTATAGATCCCAAGGCCCAGAAGTAAACTGTCTTGCTTGGAATAGTGGAAGAACATAAAACAGCCACCTCCAATTTTTCAGTCCAGATTAAACTCACCATGTTGCCCCATTAGCTTTACATAAACTACTTTCCTCTCTCCCTTTCTCAAAAGGCTGTTGTAAAACTTACAAAACAAAGTGAAATAGTTTATACTTTGTACAACTTAAAGCAAATGTGACTAAGAGCTTAGGCTACAAGGCTATATTACTTCAGGGAGATTACTAAACATCTTAGCGCCTCAGCTTCCTCATCGGTAAATTCTGGATAATAAGAGCAACGATCTCAGGGTTATGACAATTAATAGTGCCTGGACTACACTAAGTACTCAACAAATATTCATTATGATCATCATATGTATAAACCTCTAAATTCAACTGTCTGCAATCTGGTACTGTTAGGAATAAAGTCTCACCATTGCTTAAAGACTACAGAAAACATCTTCGTAACTTATTTACCATAACAAAGCATAGCTGTCCCCAGAAACATTTTCTTTTTGGTCCTGCCTCATGGCATATGAGATTTAGTTCCCCAACCAGGGATCAAACCAAGGACCCCCAAAGTAGAAGGGGTCCACTCAACCACTGGACCGCCAGGGAAGTCCCTAAACAAAAAACGTCTAATGTGTTTCCTCTCGCCACTGGTCTAATTTACCCACAATAAATCCAGGCTCCACGCACACCTCAATTAGAGAACAGCTGCTGGCAGTGCCGTGCTCTCTGCAGCCTTTCACACCTCAGCAGAACGTGCACAAACAATCTTCTTGCTTCAGAGGGCTGTTCTGAGAATAAATGGTTGTAAATGCCCTTTGTAATCTTTTGACAATGGTGCTACATAAGCACACATTACTCTAGGCATTATAAATTAAGCACGCGGTTACACATGACAATACAAGAAATGCCTGAAACATCCTTTCCCTTCCTGGGCATCCAATTAAATTACCATTTCCCCTAAGAAAGAATTCTCTGTTGCATTATCCCACCAAAAAGAAAAAAAAATGACACTACCACCTAAGATGTTCCACATGTGCTAAACACTGTCATAAGCACTTAACTCATGTACTCTTCACAACAATCCTTGTTGTTCATTTTCCATTTTATAGATGAGGAAACCAAGGTAAAAGGACAGGGAGCTGGCGAATGGTAAAATTGGGATGTCAACCCAAGAAATGGGGCTCCATAGAACCTGCTGTTAATTCACAGGACACGGCAACCTCCAAGAGCAAGACTTGCTGACTTCATAATCACCCTCCCCCTGCACTTAACCCACAGGATACCTCAGCCTCCAAAAGTAAGTCCTCTCTTCCTAACCACCACACCCACCCCACAGAAACGTACCTGTGCTTTGAACACTGCTGCTCTGACGTTTCAATACTGGTCACTAAAGCATTTGGTGTAACTGCTCTGCAAACCCAGGGTCTCCTTAAGGACAGGCCCCCTCGCCCCCTCTGTATTTACATAACCCCAGTCCTTCTAAACATAATGTCGGTGCTCAAGAAAAGTAATGAATGAATGAATTAAATGAGTGTTACTATTGAGAATCTTATCATTCAAGGAGTTCCACTCTTTTTACACTTCATATACTGCACTTTAATATTAACCTGCGTTTAACTGTTAATGCTTTGCTTTTGTTTTCTTTCTAAGCAAAACTAATCTTATTTTCTCTGCTCAGGCAATACATTTCATTAATTACTAATTCAACAGACCAAAGAAAAACAGGCTATTCAGCTGTCAGATCACACAAGACCTTTTTAATACTTCAGTCTTGTGGAAATTTTTAAGCAGAATTTTTTTAATCCCATTTCTGTTTTAATGACTTAAAAAGAAACTGCCCTTATGGGGGAAAGGAGCATATAAAGGTAATAAACATTTAATGATCCAATAATTGGTTATATCAGAGCAATCACTGTTCAGTAATTAACTTCTCTTTCAGGCTTGTTCAGTTGATATTTTGAGCACCTTTGATAGGCCTGGAATTATCCATGTTATTTATATCATAAGCTAAAATCTTTGGAGGAGTCCAAAATACAACAAGGTTTGCAATCACCCGTGTTTCATCTTGGTAACTTTCCAACGTGTCCTTTTATAAATCCAGCTAATTAGCAAAACCAAGATCATTGCAAGTCCTCAGCGTGGAGTGGGCACCAACGCAGCAGTAACGACACCACGGCTAAACTGTGGGGGTTGTGGACATGGCGGCAAGGAGGGGTTAAAGGAAAACACAACAGAAAATTAGAGCTTAAAAGACAGCAAAAAATAATTAAATCGCACCACCAGCAAAGAATACAGCGAACAGCTGGTATGTTGTTACTATGCAAAATTACAATTAAGCTCAGGTTAATGTCATTTCCAACTAATTACCCACAGTCGGTTGGAAGAGACACACTGAGAGATTTCATTGTGCCCACCCCAACAGTCTTTCCTGCTTAGGTGTCTGTGCCATCAACACAGATACAAGGCCCCTCGTATTTTTTTGAAGTCACAGCTACACAAGTGCACCCATCTCATTCCTGTCAAAGGGGTCCCCCTATTAGCAGTAGATGTTAGGAGCTGCTAACATTTCAACACCTCGCCTTGGTCACACTCTCTCCTGACACTTCCTTCACACTGAAAGAATGTGCAATGTTCTCTCCACAACCTTAATCTCCTATATTCCATCCTCAGTCTTTCTCCTCCTTCCTTCCTCCTTCCCCCGCCCCATCCCAGACCCTTCTTCTAAGGCCCTGTATGAAGAGGAAATTATTCTTCATACTTAGTACACAAATCATTACTATTATGGAGGTGCTTGAGCTTACACTTAGAAGTTTACAAACAACTTTCTATCAATAAATCAGTCTTGTTTTTAATTCATCCTAACCAGCTGCACCCCCACACCCCAAAATAAAGGAAACCCACCAGTACCACCATGGCTAGAATTCCTGTCATTCCACTGCCCATCATGGCTACCTGCCCTAATGGTGAGTGTTCCCTCTGGCCACTGCCTTTTGAAGAGAACTTGTAAATAAATACACACAATGGGGCCAATTCTCAAAGGGGCTCTGTGGCTTCCATGTCTGACAGGAGACACACAGAACTACTTGGCCAGAAGCACCCTGCCTCTAACAGAGAGACAAGCTAATTGGAAAGACCTTCTTAAACCCACGTCTGCTAATAGTCTAGCAGAGAAACAAAGGTCCAACAATCCCAAAGCAAGAATATGTCTTCTAACCTAAATTACTCAAGTTCTTCCATTATCCATACACCTTGGGTACTGCCCCAATAGCTTGCAGCATCAGATGCAAGACACCACCACCCCCACCCCGGCTTCACAGGCGTCTGAAAGAGGAGGTTGGATAATTATCTGTTACTTGCACCTCTGAGAATCTTGGTGGTGAAGAGAATAAAGAGCAGGGAGGGAAGAAACACGGGCAGTAGTTCCTTTGCTACTAATGGACAGATAACTACAGAGTGCCATCATAACAGGAATGAATATTTATTTAATCAGTGTACTGTATCAAAACAAGCCTCTGATGTACTTTTGAAAAGATGGAAAGCCACCCAGAACAGGTGATTGGAGTCTTGTCACCTGCTCAGTTGATGCGGGAGATAGCCAGGAAGGGGTGTGTGAGGCGGGGCGCGGAAGGGGCTTCTATAGCTCCACAGAGCCTGTGGCCCGCCAGGGAGGCCCAGACATGAGGCGCTGCGGCTCGCTCTCTCCACTCAGCACAACTCCTGTGCGGGGCTCGCTGCAGTCCCTTACCGTGAGCGTCTCCTTCCAAAGAAAACAAGCAAGCCTGCTGTTTAATACAGACAGGACTTCTCACTAAGAATGGAATGATTCCTCAGTGTCAAAAGAAAAGGGAAACAGAAGAAAGAAAGAAAAACCCTCAGGGAAACTTTATCACCTTTGGCTTTAAATGCTCTGAATAGAATTGATCAGAGGAGAGATTATTCTGGGATGGACAGCCGAGCAGGGCAGAACTTCTTTTAGTTTTATTAACCAAGAAGCTATTTTTCCTCATGTACCGAGATACATTCTGGCCACGGAGACATGTTTACTAGTCTACCCTGGCAGTAATGACAAGGCTCATTTGTTTACCGAAGTCATAACTGCCAGGGCTAGTAATCTGTCCTTATACATTTTTCAAAACTATCATGAGAATATTTTCAGTGAATCAGATTTCAGAAAGGACAGATCTTTGAGTTTAATCTTGATGTATGCTGTGAACATTAATACATGGGCATTGTCAGGAACTGGAATTGTCAGGAATCAAAACACAGATAAATAACACAAACTTAATTTAACATCACCAAAGACTTAGAGAAACAATAATTAAGAAGCATCTAGGACAGAAAAGCAGAATGCTTTTACACTTGCCCCTTACTGTAACTGTTTAATTAACCTTACATTCCTGGTTTCTTGGGATTTGAGGAGAAGAGGCAGAAGAAGAAAATGTGATAGAAACATTTTGTGCAATGTTTTCTCTCTTTACCTGGGTCCTGGTTACTTGGGTATTCACTTTGTGAGAATCTACCCTGAGCTGTGAACTACACTTATTTCAGGATGTGTTCTATTTCACAATATGTACAGTTTTAAAACCCAACATGCATGAGTCCTTTATTTTTCAGAAAGGGTTTGGTAGCACAGAAATTAATCATTTTAAACCACCGCCATTACTGCCACCCCAAGAAGTGACTCAAGAATATTTTCTAGACTAGTGATTCCAAAATTTCTGTACCAGAGCTGGCAGTAAAAGAACTCCTGGGAAGCCTGTGAAATCCCAGAGCTACACATCAGGAATTAACTGTTAGGAGATGGGGCCCAGGAATCTGTATGTTGTTTAACAATCTCCTCTTAGTTCCAGACACACAACTGGGTTTGAAAACCACACCCAAGGCAAGAATAACCAGCCAGTTGCAACCATCCAAAACCATACAATCCAGATTCTCTAAACCAACAAGGGTGACCAAGTGTAATTATCTGGAAAAATTCTGCAGAAGCTTTGATAACTCCAAGGGTGCTCTACCCAAACACACACATACACACACACAACTTGGCAAAGGCTTTCATGGATATTTTTCTCACAATTATAATATTTCCCCTAAAAGGAATCTGATATGTTATAATCACCAAGTTACTCCTACTGGGAACCTCATCCTGCAAATTTAAGAATAGAAACTGTGAAATCAAATTACTAGTCTGTGGCCACATGGGATTCGGGGTCACTGGCAAAATCTGAAAATGTGCTTTTCCACAGCACAGTCTGGGAGCCTACCCCCCATTCTCATTATCATTAATGTGCTGTTGAGAGTTTAGATTTCCAGACGTTGATGACACAACCAAAGTCATTTAGCAAAAGACTCAAAGACACACTGGAGCCCGCAGTTTCTCATCCCAGACAGAACTCTATCGCCTATTATAGCAGCTTCCCACCAGAGGCCTTTGAAGGGTTAAGCCCCAATCCACATTTCCCCTTTCAAATTTATATTCTCTACTGTTAGATAACCACATGCATAGGAGTTGGAAGCTTCACAGTAAACTGAATTTTGCTTTTGGGCATGCATAGGCAACTGCAACCCAAAGATAGAGCACTACCCCAGGGTCTTTATCTGAGAGCACAATCAGGGAGACTACTAGATCATTTGTTTTAGAATACCAGAGCACTTGTTTTTAAACAAAGCATTAGCCAAGGAAAGAGGTTACAACAAAAGGAAGCACAACACCAAAAAAAAAAAAAAAAAGCCAAACACTGAGAATCAAGGTGGTTCTTTCCATCCTCTTTTAAAGTCTTGTTTGGCAGACTGGGAAATGTAGTTAAGGAAGGTTTGCATTGAGCTCTCTCCACTTTTTTTTTCCTTTCTTCTCATTCATGTCTTTTTAACTTTAACCTCCAAAAGGACACTCAACCAATTTAAATCTTAAAAAAAAAGTGTAAAACAAAACAAAAAATGCATGCCCTTCCAGGAATATTCAAATCACGCAAAACCAAAGTCTTAGGATGATTCTTGCATTCCAGATACTTTCCACTTTTAGGAAAACCTACCAAAAAATAGAATGATGTCCTCCAGAGTAGGTCAGCTAACCCCACAGGCTTCTAAAATGCCTACCACCCTCCTCCCTAGGGCAAAATCACACAGTCCCTAGCTATATTAACTTAGTTCTTCTGCAAGAATGACACAAATTTATCAAAATTTTTAGTTCAGTTTTTTAAAAATTAATGGAACCAATATAGAGCAGTGGCAAAAGCAGTGACCTATATATTAGGAGACCTGGGTTCTACATAGCTGTCCTACCACTAACCCTGTGGGTCGTACAGAGCAGTTACATAACATAAAATTTTCTAGATCTGTTTTCTCATCTCCAATAAGGTGAAAGCCTAAGGAATATATTAATTATCATCTCTGAAAACAGGCACAGAAATGAGGAGGGATTAAGGAAGGGTCGAATGTACCATTAAAACAACATCAGAGTAAAACTCTTAAGAAGCATTGATTCACAGTTCTGTGGCGCGGTGGTTTAAGTCAGGCTCTGAGGCCAGAATGGACGGGGTTGGCCACTTGCATGCTGGGTGACCTTGGGTGTAAACTCTGTAGCTGTTTCCTCTCACAAAACAGAGCTCACAGCAGCACCTACCCCATAGGACCAGTGTGCGGACTACATGAACTGATTTAAGCAACTAGAACAGTATCTGACACAAAGCAAGCACTCAGTAAATGCTAGTCCTCATTATAATTATTGAATACATCAATACTGAGCTAACGGCAGAAATAAAGTTGACAATTAAGTACCTTCATGTCCTTTCTAATCAAAAAGGAGACAAAAACATCCTGTATCTTTATATGAGTTTTGGCGCAAAACTTCCATGGATCCTCAGAAGTCCCTGCCCCTTATTCTCCAGCCTGCTGACCTGGGCAGGTACACAAGTACTAGAACCTTTATTCACCTACACACCCCCAAGGACCCACAGGTGTCCCACCACACTGGGAAAGCCAAAGCTAGATGGAGAAAGTCCTTTGAACAACAATAACTGAAAAATCTCATTTCCCACACACCCCTTCACACACTGAAGTCAAAGTTTACTTTAGCAACCCAAAAGCTGATGAAAACAACATATACTTGCTTTCTTATTATTTTTAGGTTCTCTAAAGACTAATGGAATCTAGTTTTCTCTCTTTAGTCAACACTGTATCTGGTGAAGAATGATGATCCAACAAGGAAATCATATCAACCACTGTTTTCTTCCTTCTGTGTAACCCGGAAGCTGTAGGATTTCTTTTTCAGTACTTTTTTCACTCAAACTTGACATTTTCTTTCTCACGATCTATTTTACTGACTGACTCCAAACCTAATCTCTGGTGCATCTCCTCTTTTCAGGGATTCAGTGGTATTCATCAGTGTCCAATTCCTTGACTGCTGTGAAGATTGTGACAGATTTAAGCTTCACTTCTGATTAAGTCTTCCCAGAGAAAGCAACCTGATAGCCTGGCCCAGTATAGAGCCCTAGAAATACTTTCCCTTTCTGCTTTCCTTTCCCTCAAATTTATGAGCTCACGGGTGGATTAGGAGATTCTACTTGACGCAGAAAGAAAATCGAGCATCATTATTTCTCCAGCATCTTCACTAAGCTTGAACCTTAAGCTGTACATCTATTTCGTTCCCATCATGTTAAGCTGGTAACTAATAAGATAAAATTCAATCGATTCCAAAACTCCCTGCAAACTTTACTGCCCCAATTCTTAAACTTCCTGGAAGAAATACATTCATGAAAGCATTTGTAATCAAAATCCTCAGAACCAAAAAACTTAATTTAAGCAAATTGAGGCAAAAACATTCCGTCTAATGGTTCCCCTAGAGCTTTTCTAGGGGATGATCACAGTCCCTTCACACCTTTTGTCTCTGTTAGACACACCAAACAACAATATAACACCAGAATGTAACACCCAGAATGTCATTTCTGGAAGCCAGGAGTTCTGTTTACCACCCCACCCCACCGCCCCACCCCCCCACCCCCCGCCCAGTGCCTGGAACAGACAAGAAACTCAGTAAACATTCATTAAATGGATGAGTGGGCAGAAGGGGTATGGGTGCCCCAGTGAATTAATAAGACCCACAAGAGAAAATCAGGCCCGAAATAATAAAAAGTTGACAGCACTTCTGAAAGATGTCACAGCCTCAGATGTACCCACACCCAGAGAATTGGCCACATCTTACTGTACATCTTACCCCACATGTTCCTGATCAAGCTGTGTCTCAGGGCGAAAGAGCCCCCAACTGCCACCCAATAGCTCAGAACCTTCCTGTAAAGATGTATGGTTTTGCACATGAAATCCTATGTCCCCACTGACCTCTATGGTAATTTTATAACAACTTTCATCCCATCCCAAACACTTCCAACAGAAGCACCTTTGAATTTCTCAGTCCCTTTCTGTTGCCTCCTTCCTAGTCTCCAAAAGGCTTTGTAATAAATATGTAAACACAACCCCAGTTTTTCTCAATTATGGATGGGAGGAAGACAGCATCAGGGGAGGAGCATCCCAGGACATTACCCTTCAAACTCTTGGAAAGCAGACCACACTGAAAAGCCCAATAGAGAGGCTAGGAGTGCAGTTCAGTAAACATGGCTTGGTACTGGGCATCTGAGAAAACCCAGTGAAGAAAAATTTAAACAGAAGGTCTCTACCTTGACTTGCACAACACAATCCCTTGGAGAGCTTTTGAAAGTTCTGATGATGGGGTGGGGGCTCCCTCCTCTCTCCCACGGGTATAGGGACTTTATTAATTCCCCAGAGGATTCTAACGTGCAGCTAGATCGAAGAATCCCCTTACAGATGACCTATAAATGACTCACTTCCTCCTCAGACAATATACACAAAAATTAGCCCAATTTGAATAAAGTGCTAAGGCCTGTTGAAGTTGGTGGTGGGGCCAGGGATGTTGGTCATGTGGTGTTTTACACTATTCCATATTTATAAAAATTTCATCTAAAAGCCAAAAACTATTTCATAGTCCTATATATACACACATACACACATTTTTTACATGAATGTATTTTAAAACAAGCTTATCATATACTGGTCCTAAAAAGCACATCCTAAGGAGTGCTGGCACTGATAGTGTCTGGGGTTTTTACTCCACTGAGGAGAAAAAAAAACTCAAGACCAATTCAAGTGAGTCTTATAATACTGCTTTGTCTGCTTAACCAACAATCCATCTAAAATCAGCAGAGTTGCCAGGACTAAGTTAGACTGGCTATGAAATCCTTTATATAATCAAACACCAAAGTGGGTTGCAATAAGACAATATCACTCCCAGGACTCAGCTCTAGGACCATCTTTTTAAAATGGGGTGGGGGCACAGCATACTCTAGTGAAGGTTTATCTATTCAATATGAATGCTTATCCTAATAAGCCTACCCACTTCCTTCTCATTGAGGAGGCAGTTGTTATTATTTAGTCACAGAGTCATGTCTGACTCTTTGCAAGCCCATGAACTGTAGCCTGCCAGGCTCCTCTGTCCATGACAATTTCCCAGGCAAGAATACTGAAGTGGGTTGCCATTTCCCTCTCCAGGGCATCTTCCCGACCCAGGGATCCAACCCTCATCTCTTCTTTACGACTGAGCCACCTAAGAAGCCCAAGGAGGCAGTGCAGGCCCTGAAATCAGACAGTCTGGGCTCTAATTCTCGCTCTGCAACCTGGGAAAGTTATTTAACTTCCCTGAACCTCAGTTTCCTCATCTCTGCCCCTTTCTTTACTCACTCTATTCCTTTTGCAGTCACTCACAAACCAAGTACTCTCTTCCTCAGAGTCTTCACCTTGCTTTTCCCTCTGCTGGCATGCTCTGCCCCTGGCTATCCTCACTGCTTGCTCCCTCACTTTCTTCAGGTTTCTGCTGAAATATCACCTCCTTTAAGAAGCCCCACTTAAACCACATCTGCATACACATACCAGATTCTCACTAACATATCCTTACCCTGTTTTTAAAAACCCTGTCATTACTCAACACAGTATGTATCTGTTTGTGATTTGCAGCATGTCTTTCACCCCTGCTAAAAGATAAACCCTATGAGAGCAGGTATCTATTTCTCTTACAGCACCCACTGCACCCAGAACAATCCTGCCTGGCTCACACAAGCAACTGATAGGTATTTCCTTAATGAAAGAACAAAATTTAGTTACCTTTTTCTTCCCAAAGAGAATCTTACCCTTAATATATAAAACAGCTAACAGTGGAGCTCTGGTTGAATGAGGTCAGGACCTGCCCTCAGGTGACTCAGTGTTCCCTGAGGTGCTCCCCGAAGATCTGCAAAGTCACTTATTATTAGAAAGTCTCCAGGTCCATGTTATTTCTGTGAGACTCCAACGAGAAATGTTAAATGTGATAAATGACTTTCCATTCTGTAATTTCACTTATTATTCACTGGCAGCTGCATAAAGTACCCTAAAAATTCAATACATACCACATCCCAGAACTGTTCCATCCCTAAAACATCTACAGCCAAAAAGCAGTCACATCCTACAATGGGGGAGGCAGGGAAGAGGCTAGGGTCTCTTTCCATGCCCTGTTACATCATCTCTGAGCCTCTGGGACCTACCGCTAAGCCTCCAGGCTGCAAAAATCTCTGCTTCAAATCTCACTGCTTCGAAGGAGGTAAGGAAGATAGGGTGGTGGACCCACATGGAAACAAATGTTATACAATCCAGGATATAAATCTGGGCAACATGGCAGCCACCTGGTGACTTCCTGGACTCCACTACTTTAGTCTCTTCTTAAATCTAAATGACCTCCTGCCTCAGCCAGCTTTGGACTTACAATCAGGAAACATTCAGGAAAACACAGGATAAGGGAAGAGCATGTCCTAAAAGAACTCTGCACAAAGCATGAACAGTTGGGAGAAAAACCCCAGAAAAACCAGCTGACTACAGTATCAATATCACCATGAGATCTTGCACACAGCTCAAAGACCACCTCAAAATTGCAGGGAAGATATGAAACATACTCAGCAAACACATAAAAAACAGGACTTCTGCAAAGCTCTATCATCCAGCCTCACAGTGCTGAACTAAGCGAGAGTTACCGAATGAAAGCTCGGAGACCCATCCTCTAACACTGTAATCTAATCCTTAAACTAAAGACAACTTAATGCTTTTGCATGTCCATATGTTTTCTAACGACGCCATTGCTGTCAGCATGCTACAGGAGTGCTTCTTGGAAGATGGAAGTAATGACAACGCACATCACTGGGGAGGCAATTATATGCAGTGCTAACCATTTTACAATGGCCATATGGGCTGTATTTCAACAATGTAATTTCCAAACCAGCCTGAGCATACATATTTCTCTATCCTTAATCCCAGGTACACCACACTAAATGAAATAAGAGTACAGATGAAATATGGGCAGCTGACTTAGAAATCTGAAACAGAATGCTAAGGTAAGGTTTGTCTAAAAATAGTAAACAGAGGGCACCCACTGTCCTATTGGTCCTAATAGAAAACATCAGAACAGGGCTATTACAAACCACCTGACAGGCAAGGAACAACACAAGGAAAAGTCTAAAATACACAGATCCTACCTAGTATTAAAAATCTGGGCCAGCCCCGAGAGTAAAAAGAGTAATACAGAACTCATATGGTATAAATATATAAAATCTAGGTTTAAGAGACTGCTTTTAAAACTCTGGACTTAAAGGTGTGGAGCCTATGACACTAGATTTGTATAGTTAAATTTCAAAGGACATGCTTTGACTTGTGTCTCTCCTACAATCGTGAACTGTTAAAAACTGAAATCTACTATATTTTGGATGTGCAATGGGGTAACTATGCTCCACTATAGCTGGAGAGAGAAGGGAGCAAGACTGCAGGTCTCCGAGCATAATGGTTCTGAGAAGAAACTACCTCCTCTCTCCAAAGAAACACTTTTCACAGAATTGTTTACTTTGATCTTCATATTTTCACCCAGAAATCTCTTGAGATTTCAGGACTAACAGGGCATGGCATGTATGTGTGCATGTGTGTGTGTTATACCACTCCCTAAGGGATGGTCACCAGGCAGGTCTGAATACCCAAGTACTAGAAGATGAGCTGTGTGGAGGCCCAATTTGGCCCAGAGGAAATGAAGAAGGGACTTCTCTAGAAGGCACAGCACTGTAATCACAGTTGGGATTTCCACAAGAAGCAAGTCTAACAGTCACACTTATTAGAATATGCTTTGTAGCATAAACAACCTCGACAGGGTGGAGAGGAGAAAAGGGGTGAACAATTAGCAAATATGCTTAGAATAATGAAAGGAAAACAATGATAGAGGAAATAAATGAGATAAAAGTATCAAGAAAAGCAAGCAACTATTTAGGTGTGTTCTTTTACCAGGAAGAACAGAGTACCTATTAGTTAAAAAAAAAAAAACTTACCAATAAGGTCTGTTTTATTGTGGAATATATTGCCAGAAGTGCTACTTCCTGGAATAGTTTTAAAATCAGGCAAAATATCTAGGAATTTAGAGCAGAAAAGAAGCTTCTACCCACAGTGACCTGTTGACAGGGTCCCTTCTCCGATTTTACACTCTGCTCCTAGGGGCTGCTCTGAGAGGATTTAGTACAGGGACTGAAAAACACAGTTACACTCAATATTAAAAGCCTGACCCCTGCCTTTGACAAAGGCTTAAAATCTACCTGAGCTATGTGACTGGGAAAAAGGTCAGATTTTAATACAGGGAAAAACAGTGAGACGGACCAAAGGAAAGAAAAAGAAGGAAAAAGAATCAAGCCAACAACAAATACGCTACAGATGCACTATATGAGTGGCAGGCTCCTACGCAAGTTCCAGCTTTTAAAAAGAAAATAAAGAACTTCCAAAAAGACAGTGAGGTACTACCCCCTCCCTAAATCTTATTATTAGACCTAGAAAATCCTTTGTAACCAAGACAATTTTCAGCAGCGACAAGGAACAAATACATGTGGTCTACCAGAGTCCCATTTGGGATTCCCTCACAAAATGAATCTGTATTAAAGGAAGAATGGAAGGGATGAGGAGCTTGAGCTTTCAGGTCAGGCAGAAACAACTGCAATTCCTGTCTCTTCTGTACTGACCTTGAGCAAGCTGACTTAACCTCTCTGAGCTTGTGTCTTCCCACTCTAAAACGGAGATATCATTCATTTTTTCCACAGCATAGCTCCAATGAGGCAAACAATGCAAACTTCCAAGCACAATGTCTGGCGCAGAGTAAATACTAAGTAAACACTAGCCCTCTTTTCTAAAATTTCTTTTCATGGAATTTTTGTGGAAATAGGTCAACTCTAAATAAGCACTACCTACCTACTGTGCAAGAATTACTGAGTAAAGGAAGCAACAATTCTAAGAGCATCAAATGCCCCAGAAAGGATACATGTAGGGGGAATATAGAAACTAAAGTTAGGAAATAGAGGGAAATAAAATAATGCATTAGAAATACAGAAAGGTAACTCTGGCTCTCTCTTTTCCAAAGTGCCAGTCATACCCCCAAGTTTTACACAGAGAGCCATGACAGAGCATAGAACAGACGAAGAAAAATTAACAGCACTTGAACTTCCCATCAGAACCCAAATAAAACACAGAGTATACTGTCAGCTCAACACTTCAAAAACACCCTAAGTCTGTCCCCAACAAGCCATGGGAAAATCATTTCAAGAAATGAAATACTCTGAAACCTAAGAAGTAAAGCATTGCTCTGAGGTCAACATTAAGATTCTTAATAAGTTTATGATTATTATTACTACTGCTATTATGATGTAGTATGTGGTTATTATCTCTGACTCTGGAAACAGAATTGTTGCAGATAAAACTAATTCTGGGCTGAAATAAAGTTAAAGAGAGGTTGGAAGTTACCAGAGAGGTTGAAAGACTGAGTGATTGTCAAAATATTTAACAGTTTTTATAAAGTAATCAAGGGAGCTAGAACTGTTGTGGATATGATGAGTTAAACACAGTTTCGGAATCTTTCAGATATGACTTGAAACTACTTCTAAACACAGGAAATACTTCTGGAATCACATTACATATTCAATATTTTAAAACAGTTGTATTCCTTCAACTGAAGGTGACCTGGAACAATCTGGGCTATTTCTATATTAGACTAATAAAACTAATTTTAAAACACTGTCTAACACGGCAGGTTTTAACACTCAGGTGTGAAATCGCACCTCCCAGCACGAAGGCTGAATTATCCCCCAGCCTCTCACCTGTAATTATCATTTGCTCCCTCCCCAGGTGGCTCTCAACCAACTCTTAGCTTCCCAGATTCCTATCTGGAAGTACAAACTCCTTCTGGGGCCTCATATGCTATGAGGGTGAGAAGGAGGACAAAAGCAAGAACTTCATGCTGGCTTAGACGACTTCTGAAAATGTCTATTTTCAACACACAGCACAAGAGCGATTTGATAAAATTAAAATACCCTTATGTCACCATGGTTAACGATATGTATTTTTCAAATAAAAAGAGTAAGTTTATTTCACAGTTCCTGTAGAGGCCAGCTTCTTCCATTAACGCCAATTCCAAAAATTTAGCAAAAGATCTTTCATCAGTTGAGAGGGCATAATTAGATGTTTTGATTAAAGCATTTTCCTCCCCTGGTTAACAAGATATAACAGATGTCACCGACTTCCCCAATAACAATACAGCCCTGCACTTGGCATCTTTACAATTTTAAAACTGAACTGTCATATAGAAAAATTATAGCTAGGGTGTCTCCATACAATCATGACTCTGAAGTGGTTATGACATGCCTGGACTCCCCAATGGAACAGATATGGAAATCATACTCCATATTCATAGCCGCAAGCTCTCCTTAGCATGCTCTTGAAAACCAACCTCTGAAATCTGAATGATGCAGGCTTATTCAAATCACCACCAACTACTCCTGGAAGCCCTGACCAAGTGAGGTATGAAACCTGTACAGAAAATGCAAATCTCACAGTCACTTTCTTCTAGGAGTACACAGAGCACATGCAGAAAAGTGTCTCAGGAAAAGCAATGCCCATCTAAAGAGACTCACTCTACCAAAATGCAAGCTTTTCTGCAGAGGAGAATCATACTCGATTTTCTTTTTTAATCATATTTTTCACAGTAAGGTTCCCTGGCACATTCACCCAACCTAAAAATTCAGCCTACACCAATTTTGTCAACACATCCGTCCAGGGTGTAACTAGAGATAGACCTGCATTTTAAATGGGAGGCAGCCTCTCTGATTGAAGTTCAATTCAAACATCCTGGTTTAACAACTCCATTAGTGACAACAAGCACAGATCTAAAGATTACTCAGCCCCGTTGTCAGTCGCATGTGTTATTTATAGGACAGTATATCAATCATGTCTTCCCCTTATTATTTCCTACTTTCTGGTCCTAAGCTATTTGGTCTGCCAAATTAATACATTCCATTGCTGCTGCAATCTAAACAATGCTTGATAAAAGATTAATAAAATAGTTGAGTTCTCTGCAACCACAACACACACACCCAGGGAAATTCATCAATGTCTTTTTATTTGCATATTTGGCTGACTGCCCCCTGCAGCAAATACTTAAGGCACCAATGCTCAGGTATCCTGGTTTATGGTTTGCATTTAATTCAGGGTGTCAATCTGCTTCTGTTTTAATTACATCCATCTTGATATGTTATTACAATCTCATGAAAACTTCTTTTCATTATATGAATGGCTATAAATATATACACATGACAAACAGTTGTTATAAATTTTCTGGTTCAGCAATAAACAGGCAAGATGCCTTAGCCAACACATCATGTGGATTTAATATTTTGAGTCTTTCTTCCTCAAAAGTTTGATTGAGTCTTCAATTCAACCATACTCCAAAAGTTCACTTGTTTCAAAAATGTTCTACTACCAACGTTGGTAAGTTGCTCTGAGGCTCTGAATCACCAGGCTGAAGAAAATATTTTACCTTCAAAAATTACATTAAAATTTTAAGTGAGACAACATTAAGATCATCTTACATCCAAATAATTATTTTATCTTTCCATTGGATATTCAAGGATGAGAAACTCTCATATCATCTAATATTTGTTTTTTCTTTTACATCCTCATTATGGAGGGGAAGGAAGGGTGTTAAAAAGACTAATAATGGACCTGAGAGAAAGGCCAACCGCGCACTGGGGAAAATCAGAATGCTTTTAAAAGTTTCCTAATACTGAGAAATAATCAGAATATTTCTTAGAAAAATTGGGAATCTTTACAACCACGGGTAATCACCCTCACTTGTGGTTTTTTTTTTTTTTTCCAGCCTTCCAATTTACTAAAGAAAAGCAGACAGTCCTCTAGCTTCACTGGATACCAGTGAGAGCCTGTAACTCCCAGTACGATCTTAAGCAGGACAATTAACCCCTCTGGGCTGTGTTTTCATTTGCAAAATGAGAGGTAGAACTACAGCATTTCTAAAGACAACATCTCTGCCTCTAATGCTGCTCTGGCTTAGAAAGCACATCAGTCAACAATAGCTGAAGTGAAATGGATCAAAAGGCTGCTCTGAAAAAGTTGATATCCTAACTTTAGGACAACACCCCCTGAGGACTGTAGCTCTGGGCATTAGTCTCAAAACTGTAATTTTCCCAAATAAACTGATCAGCCTAACAAATGTGGCAGGAGCAAACTTGGAACACGCAGCAATGCAAGATACTAAATGCTTGCTTCCTCTTTTGCCCCAGTGAAAGTATAATGTCACTTGAACTATATAAAATCATTTCTTAGAATAGCACAATTCAGGACCTTTGTTATTTCTGCCACTGAACATGTATAGGGAGAGTGGGTGGAACACTGCAATTTCTAGTATGTGGCTGGAAAATAAGTGATAACCTAATGCTCAACTATTGTTCCATCTATATCTTTAACTCCTGAGGGTTTTGGTTGTTTTTTTTTCTTCTTAGTTTCTAACTATGGAAAACTATTCACTAAATAGCCAGTAACATTTAGCTAGAAAGCACAGCTGAACAGAGAACCTAGCAAACAAGTTTATTTCAGTATAACTATCAAGAAATCACTGCAATACCAGACTTTCTTAAATCCTCTTCACAAGCTCTAAACTATCACTGCCATGAGAAACTTTGCATAAATCCAGAATGAACTTGGTGGGTTGTGCTACAAAGGAGGGTAGGTGTGGAGACAAGAAAAACAACACCCTGACATCCCTCAGGAACCATCACCACTTGACCCTGGCATTGACATAAACCCTGTTGCAGACCCAGTGTGGAAGTATCAGATTTCATCCATATAATCTGTTTTCACAGGCTGTGTTTCTGTATGTAATCCAGGTCATTTCAAAATGCTTCAGTTAACAACAATCACACAGTATCTGTCTGCAATTTGAAGGCTTTCTGCCAAAAGTGAATCCCAACCTGTATTACCATTTTTCCTGTACTTACAAACTGTGGGCTTTTTCCTTCTCCTCTTGTGACTCCATTTTACTGCCCTTGGGTTTTCCTGGATCCAGAGATAGGGCACTACAAGGTATGGTGGCAAATTAAAATGACAAAACGTTTGCATGTACTTGGTCATTTGTGATACTTACTCAGGCACACTCTAACCAGAGTTCAGAAATGAATGAGAAATTAGAATGATGAGCTGATAACAGTTCAGAAAACTGAAAACTGAGAAATTTACCCTCACAGTACTAACCTCAGAGTCCCTCAGACTGTCAATGTTCAAATAACGAAGGTTTGGAAATCAAAGTGTCTACATTTCATTCAGAACTTCATAAATCCATTGCCTTTTATTAACTTGCATTCATAATTTTGATGATTCGGCCTCAGTAAAGGAAGAGAAGAAGAAAGAAAGGAGGGCAGTTGCAAGGGAGAGTGGGGAAGGAGGCAGGCAGGCAATGGGTGGTGGGGAACCTACTGGACCCTAAGATGAGACTGACATGTGCACTAGTAGGTGAAATAAAGACCTATCAAGACAGCAGCCATACAGACGACTTCAGGCGGCGACTCCCCTGCAAAATATGGAACAGATTGAAAAGGACTGACACACAGAAGCCTGTGCTTGCCTGTGCTTAGTTGCTCAGTCGTATCCGACTCTGCAACCCCATGGACTATAGCCCACCAATTCTCTGCCCATGGAATTTTTCAGGCAAGAATACTGGAGTAGGTTGCCATTTTCCTCCTCCAGGGGATCTTCCCAACCCAGGAATCAAACCTGCCTCTCCTGTGTCTCCACATTACAAGCATATTCTTTACCCCTTGAGCCATCATAGTCTCTTCCTAAGCAAGCAAAGGAACCCAGATGAAGTGAAAGCCACCCCTCCCCTCCTCAGTTACTAACAGCATCAAGAGGAACCTATTTTCTGTGACCTTAGAAAGAAAGGTACTGACTGCATACTCCCTTACCCCAAAGGCTTATTAGAAGAAATTAAGGAAGAACATAGTTTAAATCTGGAAGAAGGAACACAAATTCAGGGTCTCAACAGCCTTTAATTCTATGCCCCACTTCTAGGAAAGAAAAATCTGCATTCATCTATTCATGGAACAGGTACACATTATGTAAGAAAAACTTGTTCTGACCCAGCTAAATGTCCCTAAATTAGTTTTGATTAATTGCCATCCTGCTCTTCCAAACTTCAATTATTTAAGAGTTTTTAAATCTGACTTTTCCCCCACAACTTTCTCAAATGAATAGCTGCTATCCTATTACCTTTTCCCTATATCAACAAAATATTGGTTTGAATCCTGATCCTGAAAAAAATGTTGTTTCTTGAGAGAAAAAATAGCATGAGGCACTTTTACAAAGTTAGACTACATTTAGTATATTAGTGTATTATACCATAGGGGTAAAACTAAAATGTACAAACACTAACCCACCATCCACCCTCTACACACACACACACACACACACACACACACACACTCACTCACTTGCTCGTTTCATATCAAAAAGTGCAGCAGACCTTATGTCCAAAGAAAGCTTTCAAATTTAGCAAGTGGAACCTCAATTATTCTTTAGTAGCTGCTCTCAACTACATATATTTTTTTTAAGCTTGGGGACTTTATTTCTAATCCTAACATTCTCTCAAACTACATAATTGTCATTTATTTTTGACACCAAATAGAAATGTTGTATAGGGTCTTAGAATCTTTTTATCACCTCAATGCTCCTTCAATCTCCTAGAATCATATTGAATGTTCTTTTTTAACCCTTTTTCAATGGTGAAAGCTAGAGGAAAAACACTCAGAAAGGATCAAAGGCTAATCACTAACTCTGTGATTCAGTTTTTAAATTTACTGATTCATTTATACCCTGTCTACTTCCAAAAAAGATATAAAGCAATTCATCTCTACAGCTAACACAAGGTGCATGGTTCTACCTCATCTCACATAAATACTCCTGAAGTGATGCTCTGCCTTGTACAGTGAAATATTGAAATTCAGTTAAGTATAGTAAAATACTTGACTTCATAACCAAGCACGTTATTCACAGTCCTTTTTCCTTCTATAAACTTTCTTACCACTTAGGAACGCCTCAGATCCTAAAGCTATGCAAACTACCCAAAGTGAAATGCTGGAACTAACCCATTTACTCCATAGTACCATCCCAAATTTTCCAAGATAGAAAGCAAAAACGTAACAAAAACACAGTTCCACAGCACAGGAAGGGTTCTGACCTTTTTTGAATGAACATTTCATACATAAGCAAGTAAAAGGCAGATAATTTAAAACCTTTATTTTAACATCAGTGTCAACCTCCTTTCTCATCCAGCCTTCTTTCCCATCTTGCTAAAAAGCAGCAACAGAAGAAACCAGAAGGAACCAAGACAGGATAAAAACTCCCTCTGGCTGGAAGGTAGCTTGGTAGCATTAGAATTGGGCTACTATCACACTATCACACTTCCCTGGTGGCTCAGATGGTAAAAGCATCTGTCTACAATGAGGGAGACCCAGGTTTGATCCCTGGGTTGGGAAGATCCGCTGGATGAAGGAAATGGCAATCCACTCCAGTACTATTGCCTGGAGAATCCCATGAACAGAAGAGCCTGGTAGGCTACAGTCCATGGGTCAGACACGACTGAGCAACTTCACTTACTTACTTACTTACTTACTTACTTACTATCACACTGAAACAATCATTAATGAAAGCCACTCACCAATATTCACCCCATGGTGGGGTTGCTAACAGTCAATGAAAGGGCTGACAGGGGGCAGGAAAAAAAAGGAGAAATGGACTAATAATCATTATTTACATCTCATATTCCCCTTGCCACTCCCACTCAAGCAGCAGTTTCCACCCTGATTTCAAACTTTTGTGCCTGTTTTTTCAAGTTGTCTATCATGAGCCAACATACTCAGAGATTATCAAGTTCCAAGATCTGGAAGGGACCTTTAAGATCTTTTCCAGCAATTCTCATACTGGATTATGGATTAGGAACTACAATGACAAGAATGAAAGTTCCCTGTGGTCAAATATTAGGAAATAAGGCACATCATATCTCTTTCTCTAACATTCAAAACTTATATACACATTACAAAATATTTCTAATCCTTGCAGAACAAGTTACCCATTTAATTCTGTCTGGCCCATCAAGTTCCAAAATTAACTGAGTGAAGAGTTGCATTTCTTGGTCTGGACCACAACCTGTGAACACCTGGAGAACTGTTTCCCTCTAGCTTGGCTATCTTTCCCTTAAAACTATTCTAAACCTCTCAACTTGTGCAAAAAGAAAAGGATTCCTTTAGAGAGTAGCTTCCCAATGTCACTCAACTAGTTAGGACAGCCTGGCCTGGAAGGTGGGTCTCTACTCAAGCTCTCTTTACTTACACCGTTTTGTTCTCATTTCTACAGCCCCTTCTTGCTCCTCAAACCCTAGTCACTCATCTTGTTTCTATGTCTTGTTCACCATCCCCTCTTCTCAGAATCCCCTCCCCAATCCCCACTCTCTGTCTATCCAAATCACTTCAACCTATATATATTCTCCAGGAAGGCTTCTCAAATACTTCAGCCTATCTCACTATTCCTTCTCTGAAAGTTTACTGCACTTAGTTGGAATGAGGGATTTGAGTGCCTGTTTCAAAACTGTAAGTGCTAGACTTAATTTACCAAATGAACTGCACACTCCTTCAAAGATACTATATATATAAAATATATATAGACTTTCCCCCTTCTAGTACCTTTCACATATCACACACTCCATAAATATTTGCTGACTGATACAAGAAACATGATTAATATTTTTTAAAATGAATTAGTGAGATTTGGCCACATTAAGTTATCAGAGCCTGATATGCTATAAGTACATCAAATTCTGTACAGCCTACTTACACTACCAATGCGTGGGTAAGCCCTGAAACACAAAGGAAATGAAGAACCCATGAGAGTCTTGGTTTGATCCTCCATCCACCAGAAATGAGTCTTCCTTCATTTTCACAAGTCTGCAAAGCTCCAATTGGCCTCCTGTCTGCTAATCCCTCCCATTTCATCTCTGCTTCCCTTGGTCAGTTTTATATGAGGAGGCTCCCCTAAGAAACCAATGCACAACAGCCAAGTGAAGGGGGGAAAAAATGGATTTGCAGGTTTTCAGCCATAGTGCTCACATGACTTCCTAATCAAGATTACACAGAAAAAAAAATGCAAATAACAGAAAGGCAATATTATCTGGCACATCAGGGTACACTGGCAGTACTAGATCCCAACATTCCCATTTATACTTTGTTTGCTGAAAACCACTTTTTAATGAGGCTTGATATCTGGGGATAGTCACTCTCATTCAAAGAATATTCAAGTAAATAGTACCATACCAAATGATAATACTGCTGCTCAGATGCATAATGAAAAGAACATCATGTTCAACTTTAGCCTCCTCACTTACCCTCTTATCTTCTATCACAAGACTCTTCACAATCACATACTTGAACTTCAGGGCACAATTACTCAAGACAAGTGTCCCTGCAGAATACGAAACTACCTCTGCCAGTTTCACTGTATAAAGTGTGGGACTTCTCAAACTCTGTCTAAAGCTTTCATCATTTTAAATAAGAATCTAACAAGAGTGAAAAATAAATCTACATAAAAATTATGGCTCTCATTAGACAAGTTTCTTATTTTTCCTCCAGTATTATGAGTAAAACCATTAGTCTGGAACAATTTTATTAGGACATCTCACTATGAGTTAGGAGCTTTTTTTTTTTTTTTTTTAAAGGGAAGTCAAAATCATCCACTCAAGACAAAAACCAAACTATGGAGTTAAATGATGTGTCCATTAACACCAAAAGTATACACTCCACAGTTTGCCAGCTACTGCTCTGATTCAAGCCTAAATTTAAAAGCCTAGCTTGTGCAAGCCAATATTTCTGGTTTCTTATCACATCATACCAGCAGCAACTCTAATGATCCGTGGTGACAACTGATTTCATTTCTAGACACAAAAACATAGTATGTGTTTAGGATAATTCTCATCATACATGATGATTCTTAACATTTATAAGCGCTCTTGTATTATACATTCCTGTCCAAGTTCATAGTTCAGTTGCCTGTTTCCTAACAAACCCTTACATTTCTTAGTGATGATTCAGTAAATCTTCCAAACTGAGGACAACAGGACACCACACACATATGCCTGGCTATGAAGCAGGGACACAGATGTGGTAAGCCACAAAGAGATCCATGCTGTCCCACAGAACCAGACATACATAATGATTTTTATTCCCCACTATATTTTTTAACCTGAAAAGTGTATTCACAGCTTTCCTACAAAAATTGGGACTCCTAAACGTAAATGCATGTGAAGATATTTGATATTAGGGAACTGTTGTTAATTCACCTAGGTGTGATAATACTATCGGTTTGGGTGGGTGTTTTTTTTCCCCCAGAGTCATTACCACTTAGAAAGACAACTGTTGAACCTAGGTGGTTGTGTACCTTGGAGTTTGTTATACTGTATTTTTGGATATGTTTACATTTTTCTATAAAGTTTAAAGAAACTTTTTAAAAGTTAGACCTGTGTAACCAGATATGCAAATGATATTCAGATATGAAAGGTTTTATAATATCCACTTAACCAAAGTAACCTGGGTTTTGAATCTAGAAAAATAGCAGAAAAATAATCACAGCAAGAAAAGGAATAGTAATTATGGTACACTTCAAACTTGGTCTTCTTTAAAAATTAGAAGTTTTTTACACCCAAAAGAAACTAGAATGGGCACATTTTCTCTCAAAAGCCAAATGGATAGATACACAAGCCCATCAAGTATTTATTAAAAGTAAAACCACCAAAAATAACTGCATGTATTGTATTTATCTTTACTTGACCTTCAAAAAGGTTTGTGGATATCTGCAGGCCCCTCTTGCTTACTTACTGTGAGGGGCCACATAGAGCCCAGGATAACCATGCTGGAAGCAAAACCACTTGTAAGCAACTCTTACAAACACTGTCCTAAACCAACCACTGATAACAATCAAATTTTAGGCAGCATTTTCTAATTCACATACTAGAACACATACTACCACTTCAATTCCTCTTTTAAAGTGAGAGAGAGACAGAGAGAAAGAGGTCACACTGTACAGTACCCTCCCCACATTGGCAAAGTTGAAGTCACAGTTAGAATTATCCTAATAAGTGGTGAGCCTCAACACTCAAAAGAACTATGTAAGGTCCATTTTAGTCAATAAAGTACCAGTTCCAGAACCAGAGGATAACTGATTCAATCACTAACATCAAAATCTATGGCCACCAACACCACCACTCTCCATTCCTCCCCAACCACTGGCCACCATCCACCACCACAACCACCAGGAGCCCAACCAAAAAGCAGTTCAAACAGAAAAGAATAACCCTAACAGGAAGGCTTCCTTTTAAAAATATTTAAACTTGACACCCAAACACACACACAGCAATCTAAACCTGCACAGTTACTGCATGTGAAATTTAAGCTGTCATCAACAAAGCTTGCATTTGAGCACTGCAAACAATACCATAATAACAGCAAAAACCAAAGGGAAAGAGAAAAGTTTCTTTCAGGAACCTCACACCATCACATCAGGTGCAGGAAAGCCTAGAAACCAACTCCTATGGTTTTGTGCTTAAGAAAGCTGGACCAACTCTGCAGAATCTCCAAGCGTCTGTGTGTGTGGTGTGTTGGGGGTGGGGAGAGGAAGGTGGGGTTGGAGAAAAGGGGGTTACATTTATACAGGCCAGTGACCCATGCCAGCACCAAACCAGATCCGTCCAGGTGAAGAGAGTTTTCCTCTGCCGCCCGGACAATCTCCCTCTACTTGCCCCCTCCCCAACACCCCCTAAGGAGCCCTTTAGTTGGCAGGAAAATGTGCATTTGGAAATCAACGCTGCAGGTGCCCAAGGAATAAAGAAAGACACACATAGATACATACACACACACAAAGCCAATCAGAAAGAAAAAGAAAAGAAAACACAAAAAGGAAAAGGAGAGGGACAATTGGGTGACAAGCCCTTCAGATACCAGCTAGGATTTTATTCTTTCCTCCCACCCGTCCTCCCTGGTGTACCTTTTTCTGTCTTTCAACCGAATTGTTCATATACACACACATGTGCATGTTATGTGTATAGATAATATTACAATTAACCCTTTCCGTAATAGAGCCCAGAATGGAATACTGAAAGATATTCCATCCTTTCCTCTCCTCCCTCCCCTCCTCCCTCCTTTCTCCCAACCAGGAGAAAACGCCCCCTTTCCCAGCTTCACCAAAAAAGAAAAGAAAAAAGGAAAGAAAGAAAAAGAAAAGAAAAGACGAGGGGGAGAGGAAGGGGGCAAAGAACCACAAAACCCCGTCAGTCTCCGGTCCCGAGGACACCCAGGAAAGGTCTACACTACACAGACACACACACGGACATATGGCTCTGTAGAAAGCACACAGAGAACCGTCCACAGGCGCCCCAAACCCAGCAAAGAGACTTCCACCAGCCAAGAAGCCATGATTGGGGAGGGAGAGGAGGAAGCAGTAGGGGCAGAGCTCTCCGTGGAGGGGGGGCATTGTTGTGATGCCTGAACCCCTTTCTTTCTGCCCATCTGCTGTGGAGGGGGTGCGGGGAGGGGGCGCAGGAGGAAGGAGAGCGAGAACGAGGAGACCAGGAGACCAGGCAAGGCTTGGCGATTCCCTCCTGCTGCCTGTCTACCCGCGCCCCCCAGCTCCCCCCAACAATAAGACCTCAGCCTAGACAGCCAGCCAGCCAGACCGACCGGAGCGCGGCGGGGGGAGGCAGCAGAGCCGAGCACAGCCGAGGAGGGAGGGGGTCGTGCCTATAAAGGGAAACCGGGGGGAGGGGGGGTCCCCCTTACCTCCAGCGCTTCAAAAGTGACAAAGCTGGTCATGGCAAATCCATCAATGATGTCCTCTTCGGCCGAGGTGGACTCTCGCCGCTTCCTCCGCGGGGGTCTGGGCCGGGACGGGGCGGAGGACGGGGGCTTCCCATTGTCTTCCTTGTCGGAGCCCGACGACGAGGCGAGCGAGGGCGCCCGGGTCCGACCGGCCCCGCCGCCGCCGGCCGCGCCGGCCCCTAGCCCGCCCCGGGAGCGCCTCTCCCGGTCTCGCTGTGACCGCGACCGCCGCTTTTTGCGGAGTCCATGGCCCCGCGCCGGGCCATCCATGGCTCTGCCGCGCCGGGGTCTCCCCGCTCGCCGCCTGCCCGCCACAGGCTCCGGCCGCGGCCGCACAAAAAAATTGACACCAACCCCTCCCTCCCCCTTCTCGGCTTCCCTCCGCCCCGAGGAGGGCGCGGGGGAGACGGCGGCCGAAAGAAGGGAGAGTGGGGAAGAAAGAGAGGAGAAAGAAAAGGGGGAAGGGGCGGAGAGAGGGAGGAGGGACGGGGAGCGAGGGCGAGAGGCGAGGAGCCCAAGTGCGGGGCTGCCCACAGCACCGAGGGTCGGAGATTCCTGTGAGCAGCGCGGAGCAAAGTAATGGCTGAACACACAGGTCTCCTTTAGAGGGGGAAAAAAATAACTCACCAAGCAGGCAATAAATCAGAATAGCGGAATGCTTTGATCAAGAGACTGGGAGGCTCCGGGGAGCCCTCCCCCACAGCCATTCTCCGCCGCGCCCCCCGCCCCCGAAAACGCCTGCCCGCCCCCCGCGACTCCAAATCCGGCCCGAAAAAGGTCGCGGGAAAAGTGGGGGCAATGAACTTCACCCGCCCCTCGCACAGGAAAACACCCCCCGCCGCCTCTCACACACGCCTCAGAGAAAACTCACTCCCTGGCTCCAAAATTTTTAAGAAATGCATCCAGGGGAGGCCAAGGCTTCCGAGCGACCTGAGAGGGACGAGACCCCCCAGAGAGGGGAGCATAATAATGAAATAATTAGGAGGGGAGAGGGCGAAACTGGAAGCGGTGGAGGAAGGGAAGGAAGATGCTGGAGCAGTTGTGGGGTTTGCTTTTCGGGCTCGGAGGGGGAAGGAAAGGGAGATGAAAGAAGAGAAGAAGCAGCCCCTGACGCTGCCACCCACCTCCCCCACCTCAAAAATATTTTTTCCAGTCCCAAAGAAGAGGTCACCCTTCCTCAAAAAAGGGAGGGGGCCAGTCAGTCAGTCGACGAGGAAAGCAGAAAGAAATCTCCAGCGGGAGAGACGCCGGTGTGCCGCCGCCGCCGCCGCTGCCTCTTCTCTTCGCCCAGCCTGAAGGGAGAAGCGCGGTCAGGAAGCGCCGGGAACGCCGCTCTCGCCGCCGCCGCTAACGCTGCCACAGATGCCGCCGCGAGAGCCCCGAGCCGGAGGGTGCACGGCGTGTCCCCGGGCGGCTGCAGCGGGAGCCCGGGCACGGCCCCATCCTCCGCCCGCCCGCCTCGCTCAGCTCCCGCTCCTCCCCCTCCGCGGCCGGCCCACTGCCGCGCCGCCGCCGCCGCCGCCGCCCGCCTCAGCCCAGCCCGGCGCCCGCCCGCGCGCGCCGCGCGCACGCGCACCGCCCTCCCCGCGCCTCGCGCGGCGCGCGCTCCCGCCCCCGCGGCCCCGGCCGGCTGGATCACGTGGCCGGCCGGGCTCCCTCCGCCCCCGCCCCCTCCCCAGTTGTAGAGTGTGTAGAAAGCACAAGGCTGGGGGCTGGCCGTGCTCGTGAGCCCAGGGCATGCGCGCTGGGGCGGCCGGGCCTGCGCACTGGGGGGCGGAGGCGAGCCGGGAGCGGGGCGTGGGGGCGGCTTGGGGGCGTGGAGGGGTCAGTAAGCTTGGGGTTTACAGGGACCCGCCAGAGTTGGCGCGCGGGGGTGTGGGAGCCGCGGAATGTTCCCGCCAGTCGCGCTGTGGACGCCGTGCGGGCCGCTGTCACCAGTCTACGCCGCGCGCCCAGCACCGCGCCCCCCGCGCGCTCCTCGGGACACTTGTCCTTGGACCCCCTACCCCAGGCCCGCGGGAGGCGCTCGGGCGGCCTTCTCCAGAGGCCCGCAGGGTGTTTTCCCTAGGGCGACTTGAGCAGCGAGGGAAGGAGGGATTTCGGAGAAAGGTTACGGGGGGTGGGGGGCCGGAAGGAGTCCCCCAGATGGGGGGTTGCGACTGCAAGCGATAAAAAGCGAGCGGGTGCCGAAGTGCGGACCTCTGCTCTGCTGGGGGCCACTGGGTGGGAGGCCCCGCCGCAGAGTTGGAAACTTTGTTCCCACGTGGTAGCACAGCGAGTGGCCGAGTGACCCAGCACCCGGATGACCTCAGCCCTCCTAGCCTGTGGGGCTGGGAGGCGGGAGGAGCCCTAGAGACGCGCGAGCTGCTTCGGAGCGGGGAGTGAGCGTCCAGGGACCGAACTTGAACCTCGGCTGTCGCCTCCGAGGGCGCGGAGGCGGGGCTGGAGGGTTGGGGACCGCCCCTGACCGAGGACCCGTTATAGACACGCAAAACGCAGCCCCTGCCACAGAGGAGTTCATTTGTGGAGGAGGGAGAGGGATCCCTGCTTTTCCTGTCACCGCGCTTCATCCTGCCGCAAGGTAGCTGATGGTTATAAAAACTTGTATTAAGAGTTGACTGTAGCCCAGAATCAATCAACAAATGCGACTTGCCTCTCTAGGTAAAATAGCTGTACATTTTTCAGGGCACTGGAATTTCTGATACGGATCGGAAAGACATCGACAGTCCTTTCTCCCCAGCCTGTTACCCACGTTACTTTATGTCCAGGCACGTAAACACCATGGCGTATCACCCCATACCCCCAGTACCCTACACTTGGGAAGGAAGAAAAGGAAAATGACCCGACGTTTTTTAATTGCCCTCAATGAATCAGGCACCGTACCGGACGCTTTGTTCTTGATTTCTCCTCTTTAGACTCTAAATATGCACCCTTTTATTAGTAAAAGAAAGGGGTGGAAAAGACAAAAGACATGGCAACCTGACATACCCAAGATTTATTCATTCATTTCTTCGTTTAACACTGATCAGGGTCTGTTATGTACCAGGCACGGGTGCTGAGAATACAGTGGTCCAGAAAATAGACAAGGTCTTCCTTCTTGGATCTTAACTTTCTAGCAGAAAAACCTCACTCACCTTGCGCTTAAAACAATTTAATTCAAATGACAACGGTCATTCCCTTAAGGCACAACTTGTTCGGTCCCCACAACTTGTTCAAAAGCCCCCAGGTACAAACTTATGAAATTGAGGTAGAGGGAGGGACAGGACAAGATAGGGGGATGGTGCCCACCAAGAAGCAAGAGCAAAGAGGAGCAAACACTAAACCGGGAATAAGACTCTAGCTTGAGGTCTGTGCTGGAAACAAACCGTTTGACTTTAGGCAAGACTGTTGAATGACTAGTTTTCTAAGTCAAAAGAGGTTCAGTTAAATGTTCAGAAAGTCCCCTTTCAGGTCTACCTCTGGCCTTATCAAAAGTAGACTGACTGCTTAATTTCTTGAAACTAGTAGGTGATAAATGGGATCTGATGCAATTTATCAGGAACAGGGTGCCACCTTCCAAAATTACCTAAGATAACTAAATCTGCTGCCCCTAAAGCCATTAACTAAAACAGTACCTCCGTACAGAAGTGAAACTTCTGTGGTAATTATCAGGCATTGTCACAGCAGCTGCTGAAATCCACCCTGATGTGATCAAGCACATTCCTAGAAAAGAAAAAGAAGGGGGAGGGAGGGGCAAGGTCTCTGTCATTTAAAGCAAGGAGCTGGGCTTATTTTTAGTATTTTTAATAATGTGGAACATAAATACTGGTAAGTTTCAAAGAAAACTAGGAGCTAATGTCCTTACAGTCACTTTTCAACAACTTTGGGGGTTGGGTTGAGAAAAGTGTGAAATTGGCAAATATAATGAAAAGTATAATACTAGTGACTTTCCAGAGTAGCCCTTGGCAGTCTTATCTTTAAAGAGTAAAGTCTGGTAGGGGAAAAAATGGATGTTAATGCACTGCATCCAAGAACCTTGCCTCTGGCAAGAGTAATTTGCAAATGCATTTTGGGATAATGTTTAAATGATTTTTTTTTCAGGGTCCAAGTGTAATCCTCCCTGGAATTGGTAATGCCTTTTGGGTCAGAGTCTCAATTTTCTTCCATCAGAGAATTGAAACTGTGGATTATATTGCCCATATGTGTTTCAGATTCTCCATATTGTCTATGTTGTAAAAGCTAATGATTAATAACCACCATATAATAACCTAAGCACTTACTATGTGCCAGGCATTGTTCTAACTTACATTAAAATAAATATCTCATTTAATTCTCGTATTTTGAGAAAGATTTTATTATACCTATTGCACAGGTAAGTAAACTGAAGCTTAAGAAGTTTAAGCACAAAGTTGTATGACTCTTTCACGATAAGCTAAATTTGGTCTGAGTGACTCCAAAAGTTGTTCTCATAATGATTATACTGAAATGCCTTCCTCAGAATGATTCCTCAAGAGATCAAAGACTGTGTCTACTAAAGTTAAATACATGAAAATGCTTTGGCCCAGAAATTCATTTCTTAGGCATATACCAATATCAAATATATACCAAAAGTTATCTATTAAACAGCTCAGAGCAACATTATTTATCATAACCCTCATAAGTCGTCTGCCTACACTGTGGGAGACCTGAGTTCGAGCCCTGGGTCGGGAAGATCCTCTGGAGAAGGAAATGGCACCCCACTCTAGTACTCTTGCCTGGAAAATCCCATGGACGGAGGAGCCCAGTAGGCTACAGTCCATGGGATCACAAAGAGTCGGACACGACTGAGTGACTTCACTACTCAAAGTGGAAAACAACCAGGATGTTCATTGACAGTAAAGTAGATAATTAGTGACATATAACGGAATACTATACATCCCTAAGAATGAACAATTTGCTTCTAAATGCAGTAATATATATTAATCTCTATGATGCTAAGTAAAAAGTGAGACATACAAGAGTTTGTTTCGTACAGAAACAAGCAAAACTCATCTGTGCTATTGGAAGTTAAGCTAGTGGTTACTCTTGAAGAGAGCTAATGACTGAGAGGGGCCATAAATTGAAATGGGCAGCTTGAATTAGCTGGTAAGTCATATCAGCAAAAGCTTAGGCGAATTCTTGGCTAAAAGATTGTAGTTGATAAAGAGTAAAGCTAAAAAAATAATTCCAAAAGAGGTTGTTTGTTTAGCAGGGAAGACACTCAAGTACTTCTGGAATACACAAAGGAAAAAACTTACATCTGAGTTCAGGAATAAACTACTTAACCCAGGAAAGCCTCTCCAGTTGTGCAATCTTTTATTTGAATCAATGATTAATACTCAGACTACATCTTGAACATTCAACCTTGACTAGTAAGAGAATACTATTATAGCTCAACAACTGAACTATACTCTGAGCCTCCCAACGCAGCGGAAGCTATTTTTTGGTATCAGATTTTCTAAATTACTAAAGTTTTATATCCTTCTAAGTCTTGTACTTTGCACTCTGCCAACATGGCAATTATTAATACATTCATCTTGATATTACATACTGGTATATAATGTTTGAGTTTAATTTATTAGGAAAATTGATTTTTAACTCAAGGCACTAAGGTTTATATTTTGGTCGTTAATAACTTTCAGTTGCATACTTTGTGTGTGTGTCTGCCCCGAGACCAAGGTAGAATTAGGCTGGTTAATGGACCTAACCTTACACCGTTTCCAAATGAGCAAATAAGGAGACTAAAACATTTAATGTCCCTCTTTAACACTCAGAAATTGTTTTTAATAATAACTATTCCTAGGGAGAAGTGATAGCTTGCATTAACTGACAGATAGCCCATCAGCAGTAACATTGTTGTAACTTTGCCCTAATTATCACCTGCTGTTTTAATTCTTTTCTGTGCTGGAAGTTGTTTTTCAAACTGCAGTTTTAATGTACAAAAAAAGTGGGGGAGAAAACATGTAGTTCAATTTCCTATATGTTGTGCTGCTTTCATAATATTATATAATAAACTTTCATCATCTCTGCAGGTGCCCCTTGATGACTGACATATTGATCAACCCATAATCTTCAGACTCTGCCACATGAAGCCAATGAAAGATACCTGCTGGTGACCAAATGATGGTCACATGAAAGGTAGTTCTGGCAAATTTAACAACCTTTAGATTTTCACAAAATGAATTAAGCTTCCCATCCCTTCTCAGGGCAATCCTTTCTACTTGGAGTCATTGACATGGTCAGGTGGGGAAATTGATGGATAATCATAAGAAAAATTTAAAGGATTCTTTAATGCTACCAATGGGAGATCTCTGTATTTACTACTGATTATAATGACCTTTCAGATGAGTTTCTCAATTGGATTTGGTAGATGACTTGTGATGGTTCATGATTTTATTTTTATTTGAAGAGCAGTATAGCTCTAAAAGGATCAGATTCAGATAACATCTTGATTGAAGAAATTATCAATCCTTTGGAATTACATGAAGAATATAACAAATCATAGTCCAGACCCATTTACAAGCACCTGTTTACAAAGCCTGCTCAGTGGTAAAGAATTTGAGGTTCGATCCCCAGGTCAGGGAGATCCCCTGGAGAAGGAAATAGCAACCCACTCCAGTATTCTTGTCTGGGAAATCCCATGGACAGAGGAGCCTGGTGAGCTACAATCCATGAGGTCTCAAAGAGTTGGACACAACTGAGCAACTGAACACACACACACACACACATGCACACACATACACATACAAACATTTACAAAGCCTAGTAAATTATTTTATGTTATTTTACATTTCAGCCTAGTAAATTATTTACATTTCAGTTCAAGGTCTTTGACAGTCTGGTCCCAGTTACAGTATTGACCTCCTTTATTAACTTTCTTTATTCCAGCATATATATTTCTACACATCCTAAGTCATCTCTTGCACGGAACATTTCCATGCCTTTGCCCATGCTCGTCCATCACCCCAGAATCTCCTCTCCTGCCATCTGGACTTACTGAATGTCTACTCATCCATCAAGACCAATTTATCCATCAGTGCCAACTCATCCAAAAAGCTTATGCAGATTGCTGCTTCCATTCAGAATCAGCAGCCTCTTCTCTGCTTATGTGGCACTTTGATTTATGTATATCTCAATGTATTGTTATATTTTTCAAAATAATATAATCAACAATCATGTACTCTCCCAGAAGCTTGAGAAATAAAACATTTCCAAATTACTTGAACCCTCCTATGTATCTCCTTTGGTACTGGGTCTTCTTCCCTCTCCACTCCTTAGCCCGCCTCCCCCTGCCCCACCCTCCCAACAGAGGATCGTTATCCTGAATTCCATGCTTATCGTTGCATGCATTTCTGTATATTTTTGCTTCATTGGAAGTATAACTAAGCAACATATTCTTTTGCATGTTTCAAAATTTACATAAATGATATCAACATAAATCTATTCTTCTAAAACTTGCTTTTTATATTCAATGCTTTATTTGTAAGTTATTGGCATTGATATATATAGTTCCTATACATTCATTTCACTGTTGCCTAGTATCCCAGTGTATGATTATTTCATAATGTATTTATTTATATCTTGTCTACAGACATTTAGGTTGTTTACAGTTTTTGTCATTATAAATACACAGGTAGGGACTTCTCTCGTAGTCCAGTGGTTAAGACTCCTCACTCCTAGGGCAGGCGGCCCGGGTTTGATCCTGGATCAGGGAACTCCCAATGAAGACCGAGGATCTGGCCTGCCACAGCTGAGACCATGCGGCCAAATACATATTAAAAAATAAATAAGCAGGTGCACAAGGAGACACGACCCTTTTTTGCCACACTACTGTTACAAAACTTACCACACTATTCTATTATTTTCTAATTAAAATTATTCTAAATTTGCACATATCGTGACTTTTTTCTGTCACTTGATAAACTCTACCAGATAGGGACTGGGCATGCAATGGCAGTTACCCAATAAATGTTAACTGATTTGATGACTTATCCATTCTGTATTTAAGTTTAGATTTTGTAGGCTCAGGCTATTCTTTTTAATTAAAGTACAGAAGAAGAAGACTTTTTAGATTTTCATACTTCTACTTCAGAAATCTTAAAGGGAAGCATCAAGGGAGAGTTCATTGGTCAGGCTTAGTATAAAAATTGGCTCCTACCATACATCTGTTTTCAAAAATGACTTGGTAATATTTCTGTGTCCTCCATGCCTCTGTCAATTTTGGAACACAGTAGATGTTTCTCTATGAAGTTGTGATTACCCAGTGACCTCATTTTCCTTCAAGTGCAATTATTCTTTTGAAAAATCCTAAAAAGAGGAAACAACATTTTCATGTGATGAAAATTTACTGACATTCAGAACAAACAAATAAACACATGGTTTCAACTAGCCAAATAAGACTATTAGCCAATTTCTAGAATGGGCTCAGATGACCAGGAATTTTCATGTCACAGTTATTTAAATAGCAGGGTAGCTGATAAGAAACTAGCAGAAGAAAATATTTATAATTTTAACTGTTTATATGTTGTCAATACAATTCTACCATATGTATGTTTTCCCCAAAGTTATATTTCTTAAATTTAAAAGAGGAATATTATATATACAAAGATATTTATAACATTATCATTTGTAATGAGGAAAAAACAGAAAAACAACATAAATGTCCTACAATAAAAGGTAAGTAATATAACATGGAAATATGTTACAATTTTATGGATTCATTAAAATTATGCATACAGTTTTGTGAGGATGTGTATTTGTTAATCAATGACATAGACTTGTACATACATGTGACAAATTGCTTTTTTAATTGTTAAATTATATATGTTCTATATAAAGTGTAGTGACAATATGGATGGAAATTTATTTTTAAATTGCTTTTCTATATGTTGTGTGCATGCTTAGTTGCTCAGTTGTGTCCAACTCTTTGCAACCCCATGGACTGTAGCCCCCAAGCCCCGTCTATCCATGGGATTTTTTCAGCAAGAATCCTGGAGTGGGTTCCCATTTCTCCCCCACCCAGGGATCAAACTAGCACCTCCTGTGTCTCATACATTGTAGGTGGGTTCCTTACTTGCTGAACCATCAGGGAAACCCATGACTTCTAAAAACTATGTAAGGACAGTATTTATTTTCAAGTGAGATGTGTGTATTAAGGTGACTGACTATCCTTTTTTGCTTTGAACCAAAGGATTTCTCTAGGTTGAAGACATTTAGTGCTAAAAGTGGGACTATCATAGGCAAACTGGGATGATTGTTCACCCTATAATGTGTCTTTGATTGGTAGGAGAAGGAGGGAAGAAACTGTCATTTTATTTCAGTTGTCAGGAAATCAAGTAGATATTAGTTTGGTCCCTAACCAGAAATTATTACAATTTAAAACTCTACTCTCCATACTGTAGCTAATCTTGGAAAATTGCACACCAAATCTTAAAAGAGACAACCTTCCACTAATTACATATTCACCTGGTATCCGTTTCAACAAATGAAATCACTCTCAGCATACATTAATTGACATAATTACTGAAACACCAAAATCTGATTAACCACTGTGGCTCAAAGGAAAAAAAAAAAGAAAAATTCATGGCTCCAGGAAATTGCAGAGGTGTTTAAAAAAAAAAAGTACTTTAAAATGTTGTTCAACTTGTAGACAGCTTTAAATAAAGCTAATAAATCATGGCTACTTCATTATTCACTCATGAGACAATTCTGTGTTCTGAACAGTATATTTTGACTGTATTGCGGTTTTAAAGTAAGTTGTCCTAATATACTTGGAGAAGGCAATGGCACCCCACTTCAGTACTCTTGCCTGGGAAATCCCATGGATAGAGGAGACTGGTAGGCTACAGTCCATGGGGTCGCAAAGAGCTGGACACGACTAAACGACTGAGCAGACACACACGAAAGTCCCAATATCCTGCACTTTGTTGATTGTTCTGGTAATCTCCATTGTGTGTGCTTTAGTGGCATAGCACTCCTATTAGAAGACAAATTGTATTCACGACTATTATCTATTTTCATAATTAACAATCACACAGTTATTCTAGAAGCCCAGCAGCAGCAACAATGATATCTTTGTACTTGCAAAAAGCTTACTTTTCAAATTCCTGGCTCTTTCTCCTAAAGCACTGACATCATAGTAGAGCATTGTTCTCCCTGCTTTGGGTTCGAATCATCTGGTAAATTAGAGAAATCTGAAGATAACAAAAGAAGACATACTGCTGCTACGTCGCTTCAGTCCGACTCTGTGAGACCCCATAGACTGCAGCCCACCAGGCTCCCCCCGTCCCTGGGATTCTCCAGGCAAGAACACTGGAGTGGGTTGCCATTTCCTTCTCCAATGCATGAATGTGAAAAGTGAAAGTGAAGTCGCTCAGTCGTGTCCGACTTCGCAACCCCATGGACTGCAGCCCACCAGGCTCCTCCATCCATGGGATTCTCCAGTCAAGAGTACTGGAGTGGGGTGCCATTGCTTTCTCCCGGAAAGAAGACATATGCTAGTATAATTTTGTGAGGCCAAAAGGGCTCTTCTTGGACTTCTACATTTCTTGCTTAAATACATGGAATCAATTGTTTTGTGGTTTTATTACCTATGCCAGATTATCCTTGCCATTTAAAATGTAATCCCTGGCACAATTCACTTTCCATGCTCTCTGTTCCAGTTACTGTTCTATCATTAGAATACCTTTGCTTTTGGGGATCTTTCATTAAAGCTCATTGACATCTTTGATCATCACCATGACTATTGCTGGGCTTCCCTGATGGCTTGGTGGTAAAGAATCCACCTGCCAATGCAGGAGAGTCAGACATGACTTAACTAAACAACAAGTGACTATAGTTATTATTTATTTTTGCTCTTCTATACAATATGCTCTTTATTGCAAATTTGGCTGTTTGCTATATCATTAATAACTAGTCCCACAATTAATACAGAATTCTGCCTTTGTTGAAAATTAACTCCAGTAATTCAAAGAAACATTAGAAAACCATATATGGATGCATTGTGGCATAATTCTTCAACATAAAAACAGGTATGCTCAGATTGCTTTTACTCTCACTTGATCACATGGGATCAAGCACTTCACTCCCTGCAAAATTTCTTGCAAACTTCTACTTCTCTTACATTATTAATTTATAATTGTATTTCCTATTAATGATACCCTAATCTTATCTAACAAAATATAGTGATACTGTAACTAAAACTATAACAGGGAAAATGAAAAAAAAAAGGAAGCTGTAACTCACCATAAAAAAACCCACAAAGATTATATATGGGTATTATGCTGAGTCGCTTCAGTTGTGTCCGACTCTGTGACCCCATAGACTGCAGCCCACCAGGCTCCCCCATTCCTGGGATTCTCCAGGCAAGAACACTGGAGTGGGTTGCCATTTCCTTCTCCAATGCATGAAAGTGAAAAGTGAAAGTGAAGTCACTCAGTCATGTCCGACTCTGTGTGACCCCATGGACTGCAGCCTACCAGGCTCCTCCGTCCATGGGATTTTCCAGGCAAGAGTACTGGAGTGGGGTACCATTGCCTTCTCAAGTGGGTATTATATGTACCCATTATTGTCAAGCTTTAGGTCTCATACTGTAGAGAAATTGCAAAGAAAGAGTAACAGCAGAGTATGTTCTGTTCAACATTCAACAAAAGTTAACTTTTCTTGGATTCCCCACATTAGGCATCCCAACCTTATCTAACAGTGTCTCAGAGTTTCTCTACCTCAACACTTTCATTTCAAACATGTGCATGCCTATGTTCATGCACACACACACACACACACACACACACACACACACTAAGGCTTATTTGTGGTTTAGTTCACAGTGACCAACTCTTTCTTCCATTCTGCCAGAGATCTGTTGATTATCCCAAGTCACCTTTGTCTGGGACAATCAAAATATAACTTTACAGTCATTGTTAATAATGAATGCCAAAACCTTCAAGAAATGAGACATCCACAAAGTCTCAGTCATTCCTGAGCATGCATGCGTGCTAAGTTGCTTGAGTTGTATCTGAATGTTTGCAACCCCATGGACTGTAGCCCACCAGGCTCCTCTTTCCATAGAGATTCTCCAGGCAAGAATACTGGAGTGGGTTGCCATGCCCTCCTCCAGGGGATTTTCCCAACCCAGGAATCGAACCCATGTCCCCTATGTCTCCTGCATTGGCAGGCGGGTTCTTTACCACTAGCACCACCTGGGAAGCCTGTCATTCCTGAGATCACTCATTAATTATATGGGGAAATAGAATTGTAACACTGCAGACATCTGGTAATTGCCACTTTAACCGAATAATCACACCTCAGCACCAAGTATGATGTCACACACCTCTAATGTGGTGCACGGAGGACACAATACTTACGTACTATCCCTTCCAAAAAACATTTAACCTGAGGACCTGGTTGGTAGTTCAGTGGTTAAGAATCCTTCTGCCAATGCAGGGAACACAGGTTTGATCTCTGGTCCAGGAAGATTCCACATGCCATGGAGCAACTACACTCGAGCATCAGAATGACTGAGCCTGTGCACCTGGAGCCTGTGCTCCGCAACAAGAGAAGCCACCACAATGAGAAGTCTGCACACCACAACAAAGAGTAGCCCCCGCTTGCTGCAACTAGAGAAAGCTTGCATGCAGCAAGGAAGACCCAGTGCAACCAAAAATAAATAAATAGATTTTTATAAGTTTAACCTGAAACTAATAATCAGGACACAGCTAGACAAATTTAGGGCTTCCTGTGTGGCACAGTGGTAAAGAATTCACCCATCAAGCAGGAGACACAGGTTTGATCCCTGGGTCTAGAAGATACCCTGGAGGAGGAAATGGCAACCCAGTCCAGTATTCTTGCCTGGAAAATTCTATGGAGAGAAGAGCCTGGCAGGTTACAGTCTAGACGGTCGAAAAGAGTCAGACACAACTGAGCGACTGAGCACACACAGGCAAATCTAATATGATAGACATTCTGCCAAAACAACTGACTCGAACTCCTCAGAAAATGTCAGCACTGGGAATTCCCTAGCTGTCCAGTGGTTAGGACTCTGTTCTTTCACTGCCAAGGGCCTGGATTCAATTGCTGGTTAAGGAACTAAGATCCCTCAAGCCATGCAGTGCAGCCAGGAGAAAAGCAGACAAAGAAAGCTGGGGAACTGTGTAACAAGGAGGGGGTTAGTCAAGGGGCAATGAAATGCAACAGATGATCCTTGATTGGATGTTAAACCACAAAACATAAACTACATAGGACACTATTGGGATGACTGGGGAAATTTGAATACATAGTGGATTTTAAATAATAGTGTCGAATCAATGTTAAAATCCTCAGGGAATTATCTAGTGGTTATGTAAGAGAATATTCTTTTTCTTAGGCGATATATGCTATGGTGTTTAGGGATGAAGTGTCATGATGCTGGCAATAAATTTTCAAATGGTTCACCAATGCCCTTATATCCAGGAAGGGAGTAGAGAAAGAGAAATAAAAATGAAACAAATTTGGCAAAATGTCAACAGTCAGTAAATCTAAGAGAGGGGTATACAGCTCTTCACTGAATATTCCTGAAGCTTTTCTGAAGGTTTGAAATGTTATAAAATAAAAAGCTGGGGAAACCATATTAAGCCAAAATCTTGCATTTTCAGAAGTTAATACAGTATAGGAAAATGCTTTTCTTCAGGCCTACAAGAAAATACAAAAGTACTCCAAATGTGTTGGCCCAAGCATGAATATAAAATAAGGAAGGATTAGCCCAGCAAACCAGCAGGACATTGTCCTATAGACTACACTGTTTTGTCCACTTGTTTTAGGCAATATATATCATATTCCATTTATATATAATTATATATTATGAATCATTAGACATACTCTGGTCAAAGATACCCAATTTACAAATAAGTCAAGAGGCCCAGAGAGAGATGGTACCTTGCCCAGTGTCACACAGGAACACAGTGACAGAGTTGGACTCTAGAACCAGGAGTCCTGCATTTTATTGACTATTTAAAGCTTCCTCATTTCGTTACTTCCACCAAACAATAGCATCAACAATAGTCAGTTTAGAATTTCCCAAACTATTTCAGTTTAAACAAAAGCTTATATTTCTTCTGTGAATAAGAACTACACAACCTCTCTCTTCTTTCCCTACCCTCTATGAAAATGAGACTGCAAAGCAGAAATGTGTGTGGCTCCAAAACCTTTGGCATATAAGATTTTGGAAACGAACTAAAGACAAACCTACAACAGGAAATTATTATAACCAGAAAGCCAAGTTTGAGGCCATGTGTTTCCTTACATAAAAGTGACAGGACAGAAATTCAGATTAACTTAAGGGAACTAGAAAGAGATGACTCTTTCTTTTCAAAAAGTTTGAGTGAATTTTTTATTAGAGATTTTGAGATGTGGTTTAATACTCAGTGGAATTAAAAATTGTTTGAAATTTAGTTACATTCTGTTCAAAAACTTTTTCTATCAGTGTTTAATATAACCTATGATATTTTCACTTCTAGTGCCACAAATTTTCTTGAATTACAAATGTTCTTTAAGCATTTCCACTCTAGTTTCTAACTTGAAAGAAAAATACCTAGGAGTCAATCTCTATTGTTGCTGTTGCTATTGAATCCATGTTGAAACCCAAGCACTGCACCCCTTTAAGACATTGCATGTTACATGCATGTCCGTCATTAGTAAGAAGGACCACAGGGGCAGGGTGAGAGTAGCATCAGGCCCATGGACAAGTGGTACCCAATATCCTCTCTATTTTTCTACCAATCCTTTGCGAAAATGAGACCACAGAGCAGAATAAAGGACAATAACAACATTATAGCCCAAGTGACCTTAAAAGCAAGGAAACCCTATTATTTGAACAGATCATCCTGAACAGTATTAGTCACTCTGGATATGACAGAGGTACACTTCCAGCTACAACATCAAAGTAAAAACATTTTCAGCACTGCATCTGTTTTGAGCAAGCAAAAGGGAGGAGATGTACAATAATAAGAATGCTGTCTTCTGTACAGCCTTTTTCCAGAAATATTTCATTTTAGAAACTGGAATCTGACATAAATGAATTTGCTTTGTTATACAGTCTCATTCCTTCTATCCCTTCAGGTTGCTTCTAATTTGCACACAATGTGTGATATGCCTTAGAAACCTCTTCTTGCCCTTGATAATGAGCATCCTGACTTTCTCCCCTTGAAATATTATGACCATCTTCTCTGTAAAATGTGAACATATTTGATATGTGAATAGTGTATATATGTCTTTGTTTCCTTCCTTAAGTAGTATCTTGTGTGTGTGTTTTAGTTGCTCATTCTTGTCTGATTCTTTGCAACCCCACAGACTATAGTCCACCAGGCTCCTCTGTCCATGGAATTCTCCAAGAATAGTGGCAAGAATAGTGGAGTGGGTTGCCATTTCCTTCTCCAGGGGATCTTCCCCACCAGGGGTCAAACCTAAGTCTCCTGCAGGAGGATTCTTTACCATCTGCGCCACCAGGGAAGCCCAAGTAGTATCCTAGCATAACTTAATTGTTCCTAGTTGAGATGATGAAACTTAACATTTAGGCATAAAGTACCATGTATTAAAGATCTCGGAGAAGGCAATGGCACCCTACTCCAGTACTCTTGCCTGGAAAATCCCATGGACAGAGGAGCCTGGTAGGCTGCAGTCCATGGGATCGCTGAGAGTTGGACACAACTGAGCGACTTCACTTTCACTTTTCACTTTCATGCATTAGAGAACGAAATGGCAACCCACTCCAGTGTTCTCGCCTGGAGAATCCCAGGGACGGGGGAGCCTGGTGGGCTGCCATCTATGGGGTCGCACAGAGTCGGACACGACTGAAGCTACTTAGCAGCAGCAGCATTAAAGATCTTCCACCTGGTTCCAATCTACAAATTCTTACTCTTTCTGGGGGAAAAAAAGTCATTTAGGCACATGTATGGCACCAAAATCCCAAGACAATGAAAAAGACTTTCTGGGATATATTAAAAATAATTTTATTCATCCTCAGCTAGGCAAACCTAGAGGAAGATTAGGAGATAAGTTGCCCACATTTATCATCATCCGTTCAATCAATACACTCACTAGACATTTCCCCTGACACTCTATTAAACCAACCCCCTCTACTAAGAAGATAAAACTCTTTAAATAGAAAATAAGTAGACAGTGATGAACAGCAATATTACCCCTGCCTACCGTTTTAAGTTCCTAGGACTTTGGTAAACTTTTGAATCCTCCCTGCTCTGGACATAAAATTGCATTTGCCTGCTCTCTGGGGAATATAATTTGGATGACTTGCTCTCTCACTAAAGTTTTATAATATAGGGCAGAAGAATGACTCCTATACTTACAGAATGAGTAGCAATGGCCTAGGAGTGCCATAAATATTGGCAATATGACATCAGAAAATAAACAACCAAGTTGGAGCTGAGGTCCACCTTCTTGATTTCAGGGCACTGACCTGGATGTGTGTGGACAAATTTGAGGGTGGGCTTCCCTGGTGGCTCAGTGATAAAGAATCTGCCTGCCAATGCAGGAAATGCAGGTTCAGTCCCTGAGTTGAAAAGATCCCCTGGAGAAGGAAATGGCAAGCCACTCCAGTATTCTTGCCTGGGAAAGCCACAAAGGAGCCTGCGGACTACAGTCCATGGGGTCGCAGCTAAAGAACAACAATATTTCAAAGGTAGTGTATTAATCAGGGTTTGTCCAAGAAACAGAACCAACAGGAAAACCAGTGCATATCTATATCCAGTTCTGCTCACCAAAAGAGGCCAACTACTTTTGTATATGTATATACAAATTCATATGTATATAGGTAAAGAGATTTATTGGAAAAAAATGGCTCATGCAATTATGGAGGCTGAGAAATCCCACAATCTCCCATTTATAAGCTTGAGACCCAGGAAAACTGGTGGTATAGTTCCACTCTGAGTCTGAAAACCTGAGAACCAGGAGAATCAATGTGATAGAATTTCAAGTCCAAGTCTGAAGACCCAAGAACCAGAGGGTTCATAGAGTAAGTTCCAGTTTGAGTCTGAAGCCCTGAAAAACAGGATCTCCAATGATACAAGTCCTAGTCCAGGGGCAGAAGAAGGCTGCTGTCTCAACTTAGTAGTCAGGCCCTCAACAGATTGAATGATGCTCATCCACACAGGGGGAGCACCATTTGATTTACTCAATCTACTGATTCAAATGCTAACCTCATCTGGAAACAAACTCACAGACATACCCAGAAATAATCTTTAGCCAAATACTGGGTCTCCCATATCCCAGACAAACTAACACACAAAATTAACCATCAATTAGGAAATGATATGTATTGACATCTACTAATGGGCCAGGCACTGTTCTAAGTGCTTTAACATATATTTCAATCCCACATAACTGGAAACTTCAGGAAGGTATGGGTCATGTCTCTTGCTGAGCATTACATTCCCAACATCCTAGCTTATAGTTCATTAGCTCACAGAGAATATTTACCAAAAAAATAAGTGAACAAAAGGACCTCTTTGGAACTCTCAAAACAACCCTGTCAAGTGGACAAGGTAGAGAATATCATCATTTTACAGATGAAGAAAGTGGGGCTCTGTGAGTTTGAGAGGACTTTCATTTCATTAGAACTTAGAAGAAATGCTTTCTAGATATCTAAGCATCTTACCAAATAACAAGGGTAAAACAAGAATCTTATTACCTAATAAAAAGTGTTTTAAATACTAGAACAAGCCTGTGAAACCTAACATCTTGACTTTCGTTCAATAAACTGACACCACCAACTCAAGCAGAACATGATCTCTGTATGACACGAGAGAATAGCTTTCTGTTTTTAAGTAAAAGACTAAGATATTTCTTTATCAATTTACTCACACAGTGACATCAGATGTGAGGCTCATGTAAGGCATCTTTCAAGAAGTTGACTGTATACACGACAGTGTTGTATTTACTCCAACACTTTTGAATGAGATATTGGGCATCCCTTATCCCATTTGATAGGAAAACACAAGCAATGAGATAAAGTAATTTAAAGCGCTGAGTAGAATCTTGAGTTCTTCAATCCAGTCTTTCCACCATATCATAATAGCCTGCTAGTATATCTCCCTAGAAGTCTCAACTAAGCCTAAGTGACTGTAGAATTATTTTTGTCTGACTCAGACAGTGTTTTTAAAATTTACAAGTTAAAACTCTGGAGATATCCTATGTTACTTTGAATTTCTGGCTACTTTTTAAAGCCCCAATAATCTGGTAATGTCAAGTAGACTACTATGACCACATTGTCTTCCTTTTACAACCCTTTTACATTGTGGTAAAATATGCATAACAGAAAATTGACCATTTTAACCATTTTAAAGTATACAATTCAGTGCTGTTAAGTATATTCACAATTTGTATAAGTCACCACTATCCATTTCCAGAACTTTTTCATCCCAAACAGAAACTTTGTTCCTATTAAACAATATCTCTCCATTCCCTCTCCTCCCACAACCCATGGTAACCTCTATTTCTGTCTCTATGAATTTCCTTATTCTAGAGCCCCAAAGAATTGATGCTTTTGAACTATAGTGCTGGAGAAGACTCTTGAGAGTCCCTTAGACTGCAAGGACATCCAACCAGTCCATTCTAAAGGAAATCAGTCCTGAATATTCATTGGAAGCACTGATGCTGAAGCTGAAACTCCAATACTTTGGCGACCTGATGGGAAGAACTGACTCACTGTGCAAGATTGAAGGCAGGAGGAGAAGGGAGTGACAGAGGATGAGATGGTTGTATGGCATCACTGACTTTATGGACATGAGTTTGAGCAAGCTCTGGGAGTTGCTAATGGACAGGGAAGCCTGGCATGCTGTAGTCCATGGAGTTTCAAAGAGTCAGACATGACTGGACTGAACTGAGGTACCTCATATCAGTGAAATCATACATATTTACCCTTTTGTGTCTGACTTGTTTTTTTCTTAGCACAATGTTATCAAGGTTTATCCATGTTATAGCATGTATCAGAATTTCATTTATTTTTAAGACTGAAAAATACCCCATTGGATGTTGTTTATCCATTTACTTGCTGATGGACATTGAGGTTGTTTCCACTTTTTGGCTTCTGGGAACAATTTTGTTATGAACATTGGAGTACAAGTATCTGAGTCTCTGCTTTCAAGTCTTTTGATATATGCCTAGAAGTAGACTTGCTGAATCATATGGTAACTCTTGGTAGTCTAGAAGGGTAGAAATATTTTAAATTCTTGAATGGCTAAAAACATCTTTATCCTATCCTCACATTTGATTGGCAGTTTACCTGGGAACAGAATTCTGGTTTGGAGATCACTTTCCTTCAGGATACTAAGGCCCTGCGTCATTTGCCGTAAGCTTCATGGAGAGGTTTGAGGACTTCTGATGCCAGTGAAGAAGTCTCATGCCATTGCCATTGAGATTTCCAATCCATTATATGGGATCGGGTTTTACTCTCTGCAAGATTTTTTTCTTTCTTTTAAAGCTTTTTTAAAAAGAATTTTTTTAGAACATCTTCAAGTTTGCAGCAAAATTAAGGGGAAGGTACTGCTGCTAAGTTGCTTCAGTCATGGCCAACTCTATACAACCCCATAGAAGAGGAAGGTATAGAGTCCCAATATACCTTCTGTCCTTACATGTGCAACATCCTCCCTGGTTAGCAGCATCTCCACCAGAGTGGTATATTTGTTACAACTGATGAACCTACACGGACACATCATAATCATCCAAAATCCATAGCTTACCTTAGGGTTCACGCTTGGTGTTGTACATTCTGTGGGTCTGGACAAACGTATAATGATGCTTATTCACTGTTAGGTATCATATGGAGTATTTCACTTCACCTCACCAAAATTCCTCTCTGCTCTGCCTATTCACCTTCCCTTCTCCTCCCCTCTGATCCTGGCAACCATTGATCTTCTGAACTGAACTTCCTGAATTGACCCTCTCATTATCCTCTTTTTTCTCTCACATCATCCATCTCTTTGTCTTACTTTCTGGGAGATTTCTTCAGCTCTGTCTTGAAACCCTTCTGTTGAACTTGCTTTCCAACTTTTAATTTCCAAGAACTACTTCTTTTTCTCTGTCCCATTTTTAAGACTTCTCATTTTCATTTTGTGCATGTATTGTATTGGTTCCTCTCTCCAACACTTTTCTTAGTCACTGTTTCCTTTTTACTCTCTGAGTCTTTTTACTTCTGTTTCCTTTTCCCCCATTCCTGCACCTCATCCTGCGTTGTTTGGTCTCTGTCTTTCACATCAGAGGTTTTCCTCCAATGTCTGGTTCTTTGGCTGTCTGTTCATACTAAAGAATATGGCCATAACAAGCTAATTGGAAATACTAGTTTCCACTGGTGCCTGGAGAGCTTCATCACAAGGTGATGAGTCTTCCAGCTAGCTTTGTCACTGACAGACCTATAAAGGTTAGCATCTGTAGATCTTTTTTCTGGAGCTATTTAGTTTGTGCAGAGAAGAATCCTTTCCCATCAGAATGACTATGGAGAGAATAGAGGTGTAAGTTTGACTACTAACAACCTAAGCACTTATCTAGGTGAGGGTTGCAAGGATCCAGACGAGTGTTGACGGCTTCAGAGCACTACACAATTACTTAGAAGAGTTGATTGGATTCCTCCCCGCCCCCCACCCTTTTTCTCAATATATACTCTTACTCAGCATGGAAATTTTCAGAAGCTAAAATAACTCCACTGCATATTTTAAACAGGGGGACAGGTTGGCCTTTTGTCACAATGAAGCAAAATATTCCTGGGGGAAAAAAATGCCTGCTTTTTCTGAAGTTTGCCAGTTTGGGTGTTTTTCATGCCCCAGAAACTGCTGGTAACAGCCCAGCATGGTAGAGGGAATAAGAAAGTCTAGATCTGTCTGTGTATGTTGAAACTCTGAAGCTCAGCCAAGATATGAAGTCATTTCAGGGTCTACAAAATGGAAGTAAAAGCTTAGAACATCACTAAATTGTAACAGATGAACTGGATTCCAACCAAAAATACAGATATCTTACGCTGTTGTGTTCATAAACAAATGTCTACACTATTGTGCTGAGAGGTTTGAGAAATGCAGATGGAGGCTGAGGTTTCACTTGCTGCTGCCAACCACAATATATGTTCTAGAAAACAAAAGGAATGAGTTTTGAAGGGCAGAGAGAAAGTAGATCTAAGTAATGTCAAAGTAAACACACCTGCAATCAAGTAATTAACTCAGTAATATGAAAATATTGCCTGTATAACAGTCCAAATCAAAAAGAGCTTGGATCTCGATTTATATATATTAATATAGCTAATAATGAGAGATGCATTTTTTTTTATCAGCAGTTAGGTCAACGTTTTTTACCGTATCTAAAATTTTGGGAAAGTCCCCAAACATTATGATCTGTCCTTTAAAATTTAAAGACTGAGAATGAGTTTCTAGAGAATGAAATTGGACCTGAGTATGCTTAGGAAAAGTAGAATATTTAGATGCTTACTATCCTGGGCTTCCAAGGTGGTACAGTGGTAAAGAACCTGCCTGCCAATGCAGGAAATGCAAGAGACGTGAATTTGGTCCCTGAGTACCAAAAATCCCCTGGAGCAGGAAATGGCAACCCACTTCAGTATTCTCACCTGGACAGTTCCATGGACAGAGGAGCCTGGTAAGCTACAGTCCATGGGGTCGCAGAGCTGGACACAACTGAGTGACTGAGCACATGGTTAGGAAAAGTAGAATATTCAGATGCTCAATATTCTCTTTTGGGTTACTCCAAAGTCCAATACTTTTAAGGATAAGACTAATGCTACAACCTGAGCCTTTTACCCTAAGTGGTCCAAGTGGTTTAAACAGTGTTTAATCATAGTCATCTTATTTTGAGACATGTGTCACATTTAATTTCTAGAAAACTGTTGGCATAGGGTTTTCATGCCATATCCTCTTTAATTCACTGAAAGGGAGCTTCCTGGAAATTTACCTTCAGTTAATAACTAAAGATACACACAAAAATTTATGTACAAGGGAACTTCCCTGGTGGTCCAATGGTTAAGAATCTGCTTTCCAAAGGAGGGGCATGGGTTTGACCCCTGGTCGGGAGACTAAAATCTTACTTGCTGCAAAGCAACTAAGCCTGCATGCCCCAACTACTGAGTTCACGCTGCACAACTAGAGTCCACTTGCCACAAGGAAGGATCCTGCCTGCAGAAACTAAGACCTGCCACAGCGACAAAGAAATACATAACTTTTAAAAAATTTTGTGTACAAGGCACCCATGGCTGATTCATGTCAATGTGTGGCAAAACCCATTACAATATTGTAAAGTAATTAGCCTCCAATTAGAATAAATTAATTTACAAAACAACAACAAAAAAGAAATAAAAACGCCAGTATGATCAACAAATCTCTAGTATATAAGGTATATGTAGATATATTTACTATAGCAATGTTTGTAGTAGCAGAAAGTAGAGAAACAAAATTAATGTCAACCAACTGGCGCACAGAATATAAGATAGTCACAGAAAAGAATGATGCAAATACAGTGAGAAAAGGAAGATCCAGGAAAGCACATTATAAAAATCTTGTTTTTGTTAAACAATTAACAGGATGTGTGTGTGCACATGTGTAAAAATTTATGATTATAGAGCAAGTCCTGGAAGAAAAAACACAGAGTTATTTACATTGGTTACAGTGGGAGGTGGGGGTATCAATTTAAAAAATTAAATAAAAAAATTTTGTGTACAAGGAACGATAATAGCAAAAATTGGAGGTTCCCTAAATATCCCACTTTTAGGGATTAGAAATGGGGACTTCACCTAAACTTAGAAAAAGGAAAAAAGAGAAAAGTCTGTTAGCTTGCCAAAGTTTGACTCAACTGTGTTTATGTGTTTACTGCCTATATGTAATAAGGTTAAATAACTGCAAAAGCACATAAAAATACCTGGGAATAAAATGAAAACCATAGTTGACCCTAAACATCTGGTTTACATGATGCCAACAATCTGGATTATTTTACAATACATACTATATCATCATACATACTATACACAGATCTTAAATGTACAGCTAGATGAACTTTTATACATATATATATGTATAAAATAAATATATATATCACTGTGGACAGTGACTGCAGCCGTGAAATTAAAAGATACTTGCTCCTTCAAGCTATGACAAACCTATACAGTGTATTAAGAAAGCAGAGACGAAACTTTGCCAACAAAGGTTTGTCTTGTCAAAGCATAGTTTTTCCAGTAATCATGCACGGATGTGAGAGTTGAACCATAAAGAAGGCTGAGAGCTGAAGAAATGATGCTTTCAAACTGTGTTGCTGGAGAAGACTCTTGAGAGTCCCTTGGACAGCAAAGAGATCAAAAAAGTCAATTGTAAAGGAAATTGACCCTGAATATTCATTGGAAGGACTGATGCTGAAGCTGAAGCTTCAACGCTTTGGCTACCTTGATGGAAAGAGCTGACTCATTGGAAAATTCCCTGATGCTGGGCAAGAATGAGGGCAAGAGGACAAAGGAGAGACAGAGGATGAGATGATTGGATGGCATCACTAACAGAGTGGACATGAGTTTGAGCAAACTCTGGGAGATGGTGAAGCCTGGCCTACTGCAGTCCATGGGGTCGCAGAGTCAGACACAACTTAGTGACTGACCAACAACAACAACATCTAGATCGAGACATACAATATTTCCAGTATTCAAGGACATTCTTTCTGCCATTCATCTCCTCAGCCAAATCCCAACATAAGGCCTGCCCAAGGGAAGCTCTGTTCTGGATTTCTAGGGTTTTTAAAAATACTGGCCAAATAGCTAGACTTCTCCAGTATACAAATGTTTGGTGCTACAATGCTTGGACTTACTGTCTCGTTTTTCTTCTGTATTGTTCCGTGCCAGTACTGCACCCGTGGTGGGAATCATTTTCTTTCCTGGCGCTTTCTCTGTCAGTTTTCTAATTTTCCCAGAGGATGTGGAAATCAAAAATTTCTCCTATCCTTTTACATGTTGGGAACTACTGAAATATCTCTTTACCTGCTTGAATTTCTCTTTTAAGTGACAGAATAAGAACCATAAAAGGGAACTTTTAACAATAAACAACAAAGAGCTTAATTAACCACCTCTTAGATGACTTCAGAGAAGTGAAGGGTACATCTTAAGAAATACCATGGAATACATAGTTAGTACTATAAAAAGTCTTAAAAATATTCATGGCTTTTGGCCCAGCATTTCTGTGTCTAAAATTTTATTCTGAGAAATAAAGTCATATGCAAAGATTCACCTACAAAGAGTAGAAAATTAGAAATGAACTAAATGCTTCCACATGGGAGAATGTTTAAAAACTATAGAGACTTCCCTGGTGGTCCAGTGGCTAAGGCTCCTCGCTCCCAATCCAGGAGGCCTGGGTTTGTTCCCTGGTCAGGGAACTAGATCCCACATACTGTAACTAAAGATCCCGCATGCCCCAACTAAAAGTCTCACTTGCTGCAACTAATAAACTATGGCACTTTCATACAATAGAATATCTTACAGACTTCAGAAATGAAGTTATTAAAGTAAATTCATGAACCTGTAGGACATGCTGGTTTTTGCTTTGAAAAGTAAAACACAAATAGTGTATATAGTAATATTTCATCTTGAGCAGTATGAGGCTCTGGACTCTACTATTCAGTATGTGAAATCTTGGATAAGTTACTGAATATCTCCAAGCCTCAGAGTAAGTTATTTGACATTTATCTGTAAAGAAAACAATAGCAAAAATCACATAGTGATTACATGGACTTGACTAGACGGACCTTAGTCAGCAAAGTAATGTCTCTGCTTTTGAATATACTGTCTAGGTTGGTCATAACTTTTCTTCCAAGGAGTAAGCATCTTTTGATTTCATGGCTGTAGTCACCATCTGCAGTGATCTTGGAGTGATACATCCTATTTGACACATTTATGTATTTTGTTAGCTATGATTATTATTAATTCAGTTCAGTTTAGTTCAGTTGTTCAGTCGTGTCTGACTCTGCGACCCCATGAATCGCAGCATGCCAGGCCTCCCTGTTCATCACCATCTCTCGGAGTTCACTCAGACTCATGTCCGTGATGCCATCCAGCCATCTCAACCTCTGTCGTCCCCTTCTCTTCCTGCCCCTAGTCCTTCCCAGCATCAGAGTCTTTTCCAATGAGTCAACTCTTCTCATGAGGTGGTCAAAGTACTGGAGTTTCAGCTTTAGCATCTTTCCTTCCAAAGAAATACCAGGGTTGATCTCCTTCAGAATGAACTGGTTGGATCTCCTTCAGAATGGACAGGTTGGATCTCCTTGCAGTCCAAGGGACTCTCAAGAGTCTTCTCCAACACCACAGTTCAAAAGCATCAATTCTTTGGCGCTCAGCCTTTTTCACAGTCCAACTCTCACATCTATACATGACCACAGGAAAAACCATAGCCTTGACTAGACGGACCTTAGTCAGCAAAGTAATGTCTCTGCTTTTGAATATACTGTCTAGGTTGGTCATAACTTTTCTTCCAAGGAGTAAGCATCTTTTAATTTCATGGCTGCAGTCACCATCTGCATTGATTTTGGAGCCCCCAAAAATAAAGTCTGACACTGTTTCCACTGTTTCCCCATCTATTTCCCATGAAGTAATTAGCTATTATTAATATATTAATATGCCAACATATACAGATCTTTCTCAACTTCTAAGGGATTGTAACCAGTCAACAATTGTAAGTTAAAAATATTAAATAGAAAATGATTTTAATACACCTAACCTATCAAATAATGGCAGAAAGTGAAGAGGAACTAAAGAGTCTATTGATAAAAGTGAAAGAGGAGAGTGAAAAAGCTGATTTAAAAGCTGATTCGAAAAACTGAGATCATGGCATCCAGTCCTATCACTTCATGGCAAATAGGTACAGAAGATGTGGAAACAATGTCAAATTTAATTTTCTTCAGCTTCAAAATCACTGCAGGTGGTGACCACAGCCACAAAATTAAAAATCCTTGCTCCTTAAAAGAATGCTGCTGCTAAGTCACTTCAGTCGTGTCCAACTCTGCGTGACCCCACAGAAAGCAGCCTACCAGGCTCCCCCATCCCTGGGATTCTCCAGGCAAGAACACTGGAGTGGGTTACCATTTCCTTGTCCAAGGGATCTTCCCGACCCAGGAATAGAGCCTGGGTCTCCCACATTGCAGGCAGACGCTTTACCAACTGAGCCACCAGGAAGATCTCCTTAAAAGAACAGCTATGGCAAACTTAGACAGCATATTAAAAAGCAGAGACATCACTTTCCTGATGAAAGTGAAAGTGAAGTGGCTCAGTCGTCTCTGACTCTTTGCGACCCCATGAATTGGGGCCTACCAGGATCCTCCGTCCATGGGATTTTCCAGACAAGAATACTGGAGTGGGTTGCCATTTCCTTCTCCAGGGGATCTTCCTGACCCAGGGATTGAATCCAGGTCTCCCTTCCTGACAAAGGTCCATATATTTAAAGCTATGGTTTTTCCAGTAGTTGTGTATGGATATGAGAGTTGGACCATAAAGAAGACTGAGTGTGGAAGAATTGATGCTTTTAAACTGCAGTGTTGGAGAACACTCTTGAGAGTCCCTTGGACAAAAAGGAGATCAAATCAATCAATCTTAAGAAAATCAACCCTGAATATGCACTGGAAGAACTGATGCTGAAGTCGAAGCTCCAATACTTTGGCCACCTGATGGGAGGAGCCGACTCACTGGCAAAGTCCCTAGTGCCAGGAAAGATTGAAGGCAAGAGGAGAAGGGGATGACAGAGGATGAGATGGTCGGATGGCATCTCTGACTCGATGGACATTGAGTTTGAGCAAGCTTCAGGAGCTGGTGATGGACAGGGAACCTGGCATGCTGCAGTCATGGGGTCACAAAGAATCGGACGTGACTAAACAACAACCTACCAAACATCTTAGTGCAGCCTAGCCTACCCTAAAAGTGCTCAGGACCTTTATTTTATAAAGAGATGAAGGAACTGAGGTTCAGTTGTGTGTGTGCAAGTGCATGCTCACTCATGTCTTACTCTTTGTGACCCCATGGACTGTAGCCTGTCAGGCTCCCCTGTCCATCGAATTTTCCAGGCAAGAATACTGGATCAGGTTGCCCTTTCCTTCTCCAGGGGATCTTCTTAACCCAGGGATCAAACCCACATCTCTTGATTCTCTTGCGATGGCAGGTGGGTTTTTCACAAGCTGAGCCAACAAGGGAGCTCCAGAGGTTCAGTTATTAAAGGCTCTTTGTAAGTGACAGAGCTGAGGCTTAAACTTGGTTTGTTAACTGTGTTCTCAGTTCTGTTTTCTTTCTGAGAGCAGACATTTAGCAATTATATGTAATAAAGTATTCAATTAAATGTTGTTAATGATAAATCAGAAAATTGACGAGCTTCTTAGGAAATAAGGTGAATAAAAATAACTTCTGGATAGTTAAAAATAAGCAACATTAAGAAGCAAACTTTTCCATTTGTAGCTACTTCTTTATTCATGCAATTTAGAGGCATAATGGACCCTAGTGGAGATAGTACATCAAAAAAAAAATCAATTAACCCCCCATATTCAACTAAAAGACTAAATATTCATCTATGATAGTTCATTGTCCTTTCGGGGTTCCCCCAGAAATGTCACCAATTAAGCCTTTTATTGGCAAGTTATATTGGAGTGTATTATTGGAGTACAGCTGCTTCACAGTGTTGTGTTAGTCTCTGCTGTATAGGAATTCCTATACATATACCCCTTGGTTTTTGCATTTCCTTCCCACTGAGTTCACCTGCAGAGTGTTGAGCAGGTTTCCCTGTGCTATGTAGTAGGTTCTCATTAGGGAAAATTGCATTTTTAAAAGTTTTAATCCTCTCACAGATTTATTTACTTATCCTGCAAAAGGAACACACACCTTTACAACTTAAAACACTTTTTGTGTCCTTTTGAAGATTTATTTGGGCTCAGTCCTCTTTTTCTCTTTTTTACTTTGTTTTTGAAATTACCTAATCTGTGGGCGATTTGTCCACTCTTTTCATTTTCATTCTATTCTTTCTAAGCTATTCTTCGTCATAGCTTGACTAATCTTGTTTTCTTTGTTACACAAATGTTATGTTTAATTCTGATCATTTTTGCTTTCTTTAAATGATTTTTCAATTGCCTCTCTCCTTACCTAATTTTCAAATTGACTCTCTCTCTTTTTTTCTAAATATCTGTCATTTATCTACATCCTTAGATGTAGATACTGCATCCCTTATAGATCTTTGAGTAGTCACACAATTTTTCAGCTCTTGATTAGGTGCTTTGAGATGTGTTACATTTTATGTTCTTCCCCATATTAAAAGATTTAAGTTGTGTCTTATATCAATGATACTTTTAAAAAAATATTTTAATTATTTCTTTGGCTATGCCAGGTCTTCACTGTGGCATGTGGGATCTTTAGCTGTGGCATGGAACTCTTAGTTGCAGCATGTGGGATCTAGTTCCCTAACCAGGGATTGAACCCAGGTCCCCCGCTTTGGGAGCCAGGAGTCTTAGCCAGTGGACCACCAGAGAAGTCCCTTCATCTATATTTTATATTATCAATTCTCTATATACAACTGAAGAAATTGGATTTTTTTTTTCCATGTAGATAATCCCCAACTCATTAACTTCAAATTTACAAATACCTGCCCTACTGTGGTGGCTCAGAAAGTAAAGAATCTGCCTGCAACTCGGGAGACTGGGGTTCCATCCCTGGATTGGGAAGATCCCCTGGAGAAGGAAATGGCAACTCACCCCAGTATTCTTGCCTAGAGAATTCCATGGATAGAGGAGCCTGACAGGCTATAGTTCCCAAAGAGTGGGACACGACTGAGCCATTCACACTTTCACTTTTTCAACTCTGTACACCAAGACTCATCAGAAGTCACTGGATCCTTCAGAGAGGCAAAGGAGATGTGAGGCTATGAGTAATAGGAACAATTAGGCAAACTGATTTTTTTTTCAGCTAGAGGAAATTTCCTACCAAATATCTTCTAAATATTTTTTTAAACCAAAGTGATCTCTCCCTAGGAAAATTAAGGAGTGTTAGCTGCAACTCATGGGGTCGCAGAGTTGGACATGACTGAGCGACTGAACTGAACCATAGATCTCATACACTTGACCACGAGCTTGATAGCTTCCTAATACCTGGCAGAGACACCAGGACTAAAGTCAGGATTTGAAACTCCGCGTCCAAGAGAAAAAGAAAACCTCCCATCATCTTTTCCCTTCTTGCTCCTCTTCTTTCCTTTGTCTCTTCCTCTTCCCTCTCCTTTCTTTTCTTCCTGTTTTCTCTTGTACTTTACCACTCTTTCCTCCCAGGTCTCAAGACTAAGGCTGATTCTAGCAGAATTACTGTGAAGGTAGAGATTTAATCATTGAACAGAATTTGGTGGGCCACTTTTGGAATTTAGCCTCCACTTACCACATTGCTGCTGTGGGAAAGTATTTCCCACTTACAAAGCCAAAGAAAACAACTAGTGAATAAAAAGAAGGAGCACAAGCATTTGTAAGAGGCAAACTGACTTGTTTTGTTTTCCAGGCGTGAACCTTACATTCTACTTCCAAGTTCTTGGTATTCCCAACTAAATAGTTATGCTTTATGTTTCTTCAAAATCAGGTAGGTCTTTCAGTAAATGCTTTGGAATTTCGCTCAAATCTGCTTGCATATGGGGTGCGCTGTTGTTTCTCTTCTCTTTCTCACTCTTGTCACCGAATCCGGTTTTACTGCCTTCTGGACTGTTCTCTTTTAGCCAGCTTCACTGTGCAGTCGATTCGGCCTCAGTTCTTATTGCATGGTTCACCCTTGTCCTCCTTGTGTTCCCACTGCTGCACATCAGTCCTTGCCATGGCCTTCTGGGCACACAGCTCCAATGCCCTTGTCATATCATATGAATGCTTTTATGCCCACTCATTATCTCTTTAGTGCTTTCAAGTGGCATCTCTGTCCTCTAATATACACCTTATTTTTTTTTCTTAACAAATATTAATTTTAAAGATATTTCACTTTTTCTTGCCATCTTTTCGTTTTATGAAAGAGGTGTACCTGACATAGGTGTTTTATCTCTTTGGTGGATAAAGTTAAAATTTCTCTCTCTGATAGTTTTTATTTCTACAAACAGGCTCCATTGTACCCTTTCTCCTTCTTGGCTTCCTTCCCTCCCTTCCTTTCTTATCTTTATCCTCTATTCTTCTTTCCTGGTGTTGGGTCTACCCCACACAGTGGTCTCTCTTTATTGCCATATCATTTTTTTAAAATAATGATTGATTGATTGATTGATTTTTGGCCTTGTTGGGTCTTCCCCGCTCCACAGGCTTTTCTCTAGTTATGAAGAGCAGGGCTGCTCTTCATTGCAGCACAAGGGCTCCTCATTTCAGTGGCTTCTCTTGCTATGGCGCACAAACTCTAGGGTCATCAGGCTACAGGCTACAGCAGCTCATGGGCTCAGTAATTGCAGCTCCGGGGCTCTAGAGCTCAGGCTCAGTTGTGGCCCACAGACTTAAATGCTCTGCAGTATGTGGGCTCTCCCTTGATCAGGGATCAAACCTGTGTATCTTGCATTGACAGGTGGATTCTTGACCACTGAGGCACCAGAGAAGCTTGCCCCTATCATTTAAAAGCATATTTTTTAATTTGTTTATTGTGTCAGGTCTTAGTTGAGTCACTCAAGATCTTCCGTTGCGGCTCATGGACTCTCTAGTTGTGACATGCAGGCTCAGTAGCTCAGTGGCATGTGGGATCTTAGTTCCCTGATCAGGGATCAAACCTTCTTCCCTGGCATTGCAAGGTGGATTCTTAACCACTGGGCCACCAGGGAAGTCTCTGCCCCTATCATTTTGAAGAAAGCTTTCCATGCAGCCACATGTGTTTTCCACCACAGTTTCAGTCCTCACTGGAGTCAGGCCAGCACTAGCTCTTTCCTCCAGAATGACACCTTCTAAGAGGTTTGACCTCCATCTGAAACATCCTGCCAGTCTGCCTTTGCTTGTGTTAATGTGCTACCCCAGCATGTCCTAGACTATCTGTAATTTCAGGCCTAGACAGGGATGATAAGCTCTTGAGCCACTGAAAGATCAGATAGGTGTTCGCATCTTTCTCTAGCTATTCATGCCTTACTTCTGCAGGATATAGATGGTGACTTCTTCCGCAGAACCCATGCTCATCAATAATTCTGAGGGTTCCTTTGGCTTTTACACTGTAAAAAGATAGCCTCTTGGGGCTAACAAACAGGCTAACAAAGAGAAAATGAAAAAGGTCAAGGAATAGGGAAGTATGCAGTGGTATTTTTTGTTTGCTTAAATGCCAAGATGCAGAAAGGCACGACTTTTTTTTTTTCATATTAAGGGTGATTATGTGCTGGAGATGAGAAGTAGGGGAATAATGTGCATTCAGACTAAAACAGCCAAGGGGCTTCTCTGGTGGCTCAGTGGTAAAGAATCTGCCTGCCAATGCAAGAGACATGGATTTGATCTCTGGTCTGGGAAGATCCCACATGCCATGGAGCAACTCAGCCCACAGGCCACAACTACTTGAGTCTGTGCTTTAGAGCCTGGGAATCGCAACTTTTGATCCCATGTGCCACAACTACTGAAGCCCACATGCCCTAGAGCCAGTGCTCTGCAACGAGAGAAGCCACTGCAACGAGAAGCCCACACACCATGACTAGAGAGGAACCTCTGCTCTCCCCGACCAGAGAAAGCCCACTCACAGTAATGAAGACCCAGCACAACGATATATGAATAAATTTTAAAATGTACAAGAAAAAACATATGACTGCCAAGACGGTAAAGAGACAGAAGCATAATTTCCCCTTCAGATCTCTTCTCTAGCAATAAACAGTCTTTTTATCTCTTTGACTTTGATTCTCAGGTGTAGTTTATAATGGCCTTCACTTTCTGTTTAAATAACACTATGACTCAATAGTGTATTACCAAAGATGATTGCTGCTAAAGACTTTACCTTACTCTACACTCAAGTACGGTTTAATGATATCCCAGTATGATACTATGTGCTGTTAGGCCTTAGTTATGGTTATTTTATTCCTAATTAGCACATTAATTTAGGCTTTTATATTTCACATGCACTTGTATTCCTTTAAAAGTTCTTTTTCCCCTTTGTTCAAAGTAAATGAGGCATTATGTGTTTGCATTGTATTTATTAAGCACACTTCATGTTCATTTCATACCCATTATGTATTGAGCACTTAGCAAATTGCCTGGCACATCCTTTGGTTTTTTTTTTTTTTTCAGTTGCTTTATTGAGATACAATTCACATACCACACAATTCATTCATTTAAAGTGTATGATTCAGGACTTCCCTGGTGGTCCAGTGGTTAAGAATCTGCCTTGCAATGCAGGGGATATGGGCTTGATCCCTGGTTGGGGAACTAAGACCCCACATACTGCAGAGGAACTAAGCCCTCACACCCCAACTAGAGAGTCCATGTGTCACATGACATAATGAAGATCCATGTGCCGCAACTAAGACTGTGCAGCTAAATAAGTATTTTAAAAACAATGACTTTAAAAAATATTTAAACAGTTGTACAATCATCACAACAAGCAATTTTAGAACAATTTGTTACCCCAGAAAAGAAATCCTGCAGCCCTTAGCTGTTAATTCCTGAGCTCTCTCCCCATCTTCCTTCCAACCTCAACCAACGAGTAATTTAGTTTCTGTCTCTATTGAGTTGCCTATTTTGGACATTTTATATAAATGGAATCATAAAATATGTGGTCTTTTTGTGACTGATTTCTCTCACTTAGTATAATGTTTTCAAGGTTCATCCATATTGTAACACATACCAACAGTTCATTCTTTTTCATTGCCAGATAATATTCCATTGTAGGGATATACCACATTTTTTACATTCATTAAATGATGGACATTTGAATTGCTTCTACTTTCTGGCTATTATGAATAATGCTGCTACGAACATTGATAAAGTCTCCTTGTAGGCATATGTTTTCCTTCCTGCTGGAGTGGAATACTTATAAGTATACTTAGGAGTGGATTTGCTAACTCATACAATAACTGTTTAACCTTTTGAGGAACCATCTGGTTGCTTTCCAAAGTGGCTGCATCATTTTACATCCCCACTAGCGGTGTATGGAATGTTCCTATTTCTCCAAATTTTCACCAATAGTTTTTATTTTCTGTCTTTTTGATTATAGCTAATCTAATAGATGTGTCATGGTATCTGACTGTGGTTTTGATTTGCATTTCCCTGATGGCTAATCATATTGCATATCTTTTCAAGTGCTTATTGGACATTTGTATATCTTTGAAGGAATACCTACTTAGATCCCTTGTGCATGGCACATTTTAAGCACTCATTAAAATTTTCAAATAATTAAATTAATTATGAAATTTAATTGCCATCAAAACCAAGTAAAGTTGATTTTTTTTGGCCACACCGTGCATCATCTTAGTTCTCCAATCAGGGATCAAACCTGTGTCCCCCACATGTAAAGTATGTAGTCCTAACCATTAGACCATCAGGGGAGTCCAAACAGATTTTATTATCTCAATTTTGTAGATGAGAATTAGAAGGTGACATGATTTACCCAATGCTATACTGAAAACCAGCTGATTATTTATACCTTTGGATTCAGTCTCTCTGCTACTGGGGCCAAAATACTTTGGTCAAGACCCTACCATATATCTGTAGAGAACACAGCCACTGTGAGTATCAGCCTTTGAGAATGACTACTTTATATCTTCCCGCCAAGTTCCATAAAAGCCTGCAAATCAGAATAACTGTACTTGGCCTTGAATAAATCTGATTAGTACACCTCATTCTTGTTCAATTAATTTGTTACCTGTCTTTGATTTGGTTCGTTTTTCCAGGGACATTCTAGGTGACAAAAAATGAGGTATTTAGGCCCGTTTCAGAGATGACTCAAAGAGAACAACCGAGTCCTTTTACTTTCAACATTTTGTAGGAAGACCATTCCTAGAGATGTCGAAGTTCATGTGGAAGGATATATTTATTTTCTGACCAAAGAGGAAAATTGTTGGTGTTTAGTCACTAAGTCATATCCTACTCTTTGGGATCCCATGGATTGTAGCTGGTCAGGTTCTTCTGTTCATGGGATTTCCCAGTCAAGAATACTGGAGTGGGTTACCATTTCCTTCCTCAGGGAGCTTCCCAACCCAGGGATTGAACCCATGTCTTCTGCATTGGCAGGCAGATTCTTTACCACTGAGCCACCAGGGAAGCCCCAACAGGGAAATATTGGCATTCATATCACTCTTTGTTTTAAAACAGCATGTGTTGTGTCTAGTGCACAGCCCTGTAAACGAAAGGAGTACTCTTTTCAAGGTTGAGTTATCTTTGTAAAGCTCATTTCTTTGGCAGACCCCATCTAATGCCCCCAACAGTGATGAGTCATTTCTATAATAGCTCACCCCTTCACCCTCCTGTGTGTTGCTTCCTCTTCCTACTGAAGTTCCAGAACGGTGATGGGTTTTCCCCGAGTTACGGAGTTTGTTGTAACCAGTGCGAAGTCCACTCAGCAGCAGCCCTGCTCTTGACCCCAGAAGTGGCACCAGAGTGTTGCATGTTTTCTGCCTTGCTGCCTGCCTATAGACGCTGAGCAGCACAGATGTGGAACAGCCCTGGAAATCTGCCAATGCAAACAAACGGAAGCTCTCATCATTGGCCCACACTGTACCACTGACTCAGGTGTTGAACTGCATCCAGGTCTGATTTTACTTCCTCAGGCCTTTCACTAAATATAAAATGACTGCAATTGACTTTTATGTACCGAGATGCTCCTTTCTCACTATGGACTGGCTATGTAGGAATGGATTCTTTTCATAGACCTGAGGTGTGTTATCACATATTTTTGTTTCTCTCAGATGCACTAAAGTTGCTTTCTTTGGCTGCCCTGGTGGCTCAGTGGTGAGGAGTCTGTCTGCCAATGCAGGAGACATGAGTTCAATCCCTGATCAGGGAGGGTCCCACATGCTGCGGAGCTACTAAGCCTGTGTGCCACAACTATTGAGCCTGTACTCTAGAGCCCAGGAGCCACAGCGACTGAAAGCCTACTTGCCCTAGGGAAACCACCACAATCAGAAGCCCATTCACTGCAATTAGAGAGTAGCCCCCACCTGCCACAACTAGAGAAAAGCCTGTGCAGCAGTGAAGACCCAATACAGCTAAAAATAAATAAATAATAAGATTTTGAAGATTGCTTTCTTCAAAATAAACTCAGTTTCTGGACCAAGTATCAGGAAAGCGATTTAACATCAGCATGCATAGGACACTGAGCGTGGTAGTTTTCTAAAGGAAGATGTTAATGTATCAAGTGCACTGTTCCAGGGGACAAAGTTAGATGATATTTTAGTTACTGATTCAAAGTCAGAATCCTATGAACTCTAGGATCACAAAACTAGGAATTCTTCAAACTGGCTAGTACCTCAAAGGCCACCTCATCTAGCCTCTCATTCAGTGAAACAATTGTCTCCATTGTGACCATAAGGGATGGCCACCCAGCATCCACTGAAATACTTCAGGTGATGGAGACTTCCTTCTTACACGTGGGTCTGCTTCACTGCTGGAAACTTCTGGTCCTTAGAATCTTCCTCTTTATCCTGAGATTCTCTGTTCTCAGATTTTTCTTTTTAAAGGAGGTCTTTTATACCAACAATAATATTGTCAGAAAAGCAACTTGTACAGAAGATAAATCACTAAACTTCTCACTTTAAAATGTTCCATGGGTGGTGAAATGGTAAAATGCCAAGAACTAACTCCCAGACCAACCACGAGCTAATCATTCTACCACGTTTGATCTCTTGAGTTTGGAGACGCTGAAAACACACCTTCTAAGCACTTGAGTTATGGAATGTGTGTGTTCTAGGTTCTCAGACTAGAGAATCTTAGATTGTTTAGGCTGAAGTTTTTTAAAGTTGTGTTAGAATTAACAGTAACACAATTTATGTTATAGACTAGACATTTAATAGAAAATATTTTGAAATTGAGGTAAAAATGCCTAATTCTCTATAGTTTTGACTTAATTAGTCTCGCTTTATTCTTTGACAATATTTTGGTTTATTTTTGCTTATTACAGAAATTTTACTTTGATTTTAGACAAATTTATGTACAAATTAGAGTGATAGATAACAGAATTTATCTTTCTCTTTATTTTTTCACCCTCAAAAGATTCTAGGAGAACTTCCCTGGTGGTGTAGTGAATAAGAATCTGCCTGCTACTGCAGGGGACATGGTTTCAATCCCTGGTTCTGGAAGATCCCCTTGGGGAGGAAATGGCAACCCACTCCATTATTCTTGCCTGAAGAATCCCGTGGACAGAGGAGCCTGGCAGGCTACAGTCCATAGTGTTACAAAGAGTCAGACATGACTGAAAGGGTTTAGCACACATGTACCCCTCAAAATCAGTGAAGATGGTGACTGCAGCCATGAAATTAAAAGACGCTTAGTCCTTAGAAGAAAAGTTATGACCAACCTAGATAGCATATTCAAAAGCAGAGACATTACTTTGCTGACTAAGGTCCGTCTAGTCAAGGCTATGGTTTTTCCTGTGGTCATGTATGGATGTGAGAGTTGGACTGTGAAGAAGGCTGGGCACCGAAGAATTGACGCTTTTGAACTGTGGTGTGGTGTTGGAGAAGACTCTTGAGAGTCCCTTGGACTGCAAGGAGATCCAACCAGTCCATTCTGAAGGAGATCAGTCCTGGGTGTTCTTTGGAAGGAATGATGCTAAAGCTGAAACTCCAGGACTTTGGCCACCTCATGCGAAGAGTTGACTCATTGGAAAAGACTCTGATGCTGGGAGGGATTAGGGGCAGGAGGAGAAGGGGACAACAGATGATGAGATGGCTGGATGGCATCACTGACTCGATGGACGCTGAGTCTGAGTGAACTGCGGGAGTTGGTGATGAACAGCGAGGCCTGGCGTGCTGCGATTCACGGGGTCGCAAAGAGTCGGACACGACTGAGCGACTGAAGTGAACTGAACGGAACCCCTCAAGAACAGTGTCACATCATGCCTCTTTCCTCCCAGTCTTACTAAGCCAGTTTCTTTCACACAAAAGAAATGTTTTTATTTTAAATGCTTTTAGCCAGCGTGGCTCCCGTTTGAATCACCTCCAAGATTTTCACATCTCACTTTACTCAGATAACTCCTATTAAAAAATGCATTCTTCTAAAAGCATGCCTGATGTTTTAATGGAAAAGTTAAAATGAAAATCAGCTGATGATATTAGGAAGAGATGAACAACAGTGGCTCAAAGGCGAGGTGTGAATGAACAAGGATAACGGAAATGACGGCAGGTTTAGGCTTTGAGATGGAGTGTTAATGGCTCACTTGCCTTGGGGTCCCTGGTGTGAAGTGGAAATGTCCTCATGTCAGTAATAGGGCAGAAGTTCTCATTTAATTAAACAAATTTTAGCCTTTAGAGCAAAAGCCTAAAAAGAAATCACTTCTCTTTGCTGATAGCTTCTTCCTCTTTGCCCTGACTTGGATTAATAACCAGTTTGATCTTTGCTATAACATTTACACTTACACACACACACAATTCTTGAAACTAATAGGGAAAGCGGAAACTTCCTTCAACACATCCATACTGTGTGTTTAGCTAGCCATCTGACGCTGTTTCCCAAGGCTGCAGGGAGCAGGTGTCAGTGGCATGGATACCAATGACAAAAGGATGGAGGACTTTCTCTGTTCCCAAAAGCTATCACTGTATCACTAGGACCCAAATTGTCCTACAATATTGCAAGCATTGCTCAGAGACTTGAATGAGTAGGGTGTGCATTTCACATGCCTTTTTATTTTCAAAATCAGTTCAAATATGAGATTTGTACATATTTAGGAGACTCGGTTGTTTAAATGATCACTGAGGGTTAAAAGAATTCTGGAGCCTCCAAATCCCTGTAGGGTCACTAACTTACTGGCTGTTGTGAGAGCAAATTTTTTTCAGCTCTCCAATGCTTCCTTTGCCAATGGAAATAAGTTCAGAAGTGGCTTCTTTTCTGGGATGTAATTTGAATTAAACTTCCTAATTGGTGGCAGAATAAATGATAAATTACATGTGCCTTAGTGCTGGCCATTTCCTGTCTGCAAAGCCTTTCAGCCGCACCACTTCCTATGGGTCAAGACCAAGCTCTTGACACTGCAACTTCATTTCCCCCATGGAAGTTATCAAATCCCTCTCCTGCAGTCTTGCAGTACTTTGTTTCTACCTATTGTTTAAACTGTATGCCTTATTTTTCTAATTGAAAAAAAAAAATTTGAGAGAAGGTCTGTTTCATGCAGCTTCATGCCTCTCCTAATTCTGGACTTTCCTGGTGGTCTAATGGTTGAGAATTTGCCTACCAATGCATGGGACACAGGTTCAATCCCTGATTTGGAAAGATTCTACATGCCACAGGGCAGCTAAGCCTATGTGCCACAACTATTGAAGTCCACTCACCCTAGAGCCTGTGATCTTCAACAAGAGAAGCCACCACAGTAAGAAGCCTGCATAGCAATGAAGACCCAGAGCAGCCACAAATAAATAAACAAAAAGACCTTTTAATTATTAAAAAAAAAAAAACTAGTGCTTTGCTTGGCATATAGTGGGTGCCTAGTAAATATATACTGAATAAATGGTTGCTAAATTAAAAATTCTTAATAATAAGAGTGAGAGATGAATAGTCCTGGGTTTCTTTTCTCTTGTTATATCTAGCTGATACATAGAGGTGAATTCAAAGAAGCTTTCCCTTAAGTGTCTTTACAGGCCAGGGCTGCTGGTGATTGTCATATGAAAACTATAAGCAATTCAGTTATTTGAGGTCATGTAGTCACTCCAGTTGCAGCCATGAAATTAAAAGACGCTTAGTCCTTGGAAGAAAAGTTATGTCCAACCTAGATAACATATTCAAAAGCAGAGACATTACTTTGCCAACAAAGGTCCGTCTAGTCAAGGCTATGGTTTTTCCAGTAGTCATGTATGGATGTGAGAGTTGGACTGTGAAGAAGGCTGAGCACCAAAGAATTGATGCTTTTGAACTGTGGTGTGGTGTTGGAGAAGACTCTTGAGAGTCCCTTGGACTGCAAGGAGATCCAACCAGTCCATTCTGAAGGAGATCAGCCCTGGGATTTCTTTGGAAGGAATGATGCTAAAGCTGAAACTTCAGTTCTTTGGCCACCTCATGCGAAGAGTTGACTCATTGGAAAAGACTCTGGTGCTGGGAGGGACTGAGGGCAGGAGAAGGGGATGGCAGAGGATGAGATGCCTGGATGGCATCACTGACTCGATAGACATGAGTTTGAGTGAACTCTGGGAATTGGTGAAGGACAGGGAGGCCTAGCGTGCTGCAATTCATGGGGTTGCAGAGTCAGACACGATTAAGTGACTGAACTGAACTGAGACATTCCAATATTCTTGTCTGTAGAATCTCATGGTCAGAGGAGCCTGGCAGGCTAGGAGTTCATAGGGTCACAAAGAGTTGGACACGGATGAAGCAAATGAGAACATACGTATGCAGACAGCTTCCCATTCACCCTGAAAAACATAACTAATCCAAGGTATAGTAGCTTGGATATGTAAGATCTGGAGGCTTCCATGATGGCTCAAGCAGTAAAGAATCTGTCTTCAATGCAGGAGATGCAGAAAATTCGGGTTTGATCCCTTGGTCGGGAAGATACCCTGGAGAAGGAAATGACAACCCACTCCAGTATTCTTGCTTAGAAAATCCCAGGGACAGAGGAGCCTGGCAGGCTATATAGCCCACTGGGATTCAAAAAGCTGGACACAGCAGCATGAATGCACTTCACTGTAAGATCTGGAAGATGCTCATAACCCCTCTAAAGTATGAAGCAGAAAAACGACATTACATATGGTCTAATCTTTGCACGATACCTTTTACCTGTTCCTTCTTGTTTTACTATTTTGTCAGTGTTTTAGGTAAGACTAGGATTTTTACCCTAATTAGACAATGACACATCACGATGCACTAATTTGTTAACCTATGTTCACAAATCATTTAATTACCACTGCTGGCTTTGATGTGCTGTTATTATTCAGATATGGGAGTAATGATTCGACAGCCAACAGGAAGAAACTCATTATTTTCTTGGAGATGTTGTTGTTATTTTCAGTGTTTTTAAAACACTTTAATCAAAACTTAAAAAAAACACTTTAATCAAAATTTTTAAGAATCTGACATTGTTCTTATAACTATAGTAAATAAACAGAGTATTAATTGCTGTAATGTGAACAATTATTCAGGGACCAAATAATAATAGCTCCTGAATTTCACAATGAATAGATTTCTCAAGAGAAAAAAAGATAAACTTTTCTTTCTTTCTTTTTTTTTTTCAATGCCAATTCACAATCTCCCATGATGGGGTAATTTATAAAGTGCAGCTTATAACATTGATTTGTGAAGCGCTTTGTTGGCTGGGAATAAAAGCACCAGCCTCCTTCCTATTTGATGCTGCTGTATACTGTCCTCACACATTCTTCATCTTCCAGTCCTAATTTCATTTAGTAAACACCTCAGGTCACTCCCTCAACCTGGGAGCTCTGGGTACTTTAGGGTTCTTTCCTTGGCTCCTTGATGAGAAGGGGGAACCAGGCTGCTAGGTGCAAACTCCCATCAGGTTTTACAACTGCTTCTGCTGATAGTTTGTATCCAGGATCAATAATATCATTATGCATTTACGTGCAAACATCAAAATTACTCTAAACAATTACATTCCTACCTTCCCTGTACTCCCCCAATAATAATATATCCAAAGGAAGAGGGATGTCTGTCCGATTATTAAGAGATATCTATGTGAGCCTTATAACAATATTATTGACTTCTTGTTGTTCAGTTGCTAAGTCATGTCCAACTTTTTGTGACACAGTGAATTGCAGGAGGCCAGGCTTCCCCATCCTTCAGTACCTCCCAGAGTTTGCTAAATTCATGTCCATTGAGTCAGTGATGCCATCCAAACAATCTTACCCTCTGTCACCTCCTTCTCCTCCTGCCCTCAGTCTTTCTCAGCATCAGGGTCTTTTCCAACTGATTCATATGGTTGCCATTTATCACATAGCGTGTGGATGTTCAGATTGTTATTTATCTTTTAGATTCTTGCCACTTCTCTTTGAGGACACTGTGTATTTCTCCAGGGCTGAGACTGTGCCCTCTGCCTCTTGGAATCTCTGTATTACCAAGAAACACATGTGCATAGAGTAGTGGTAGACTTTCAAAGAGCTGTTTGTGGTTGGTAAGCAATAAAAGTGATGGCTTCCCAGGTGGCGCTAGCGGTAAAGAATTTGTCTGCCAAATGCTGAAGACGTGGGTTCAATCCCTGGGTCAAAACGATACCCTGGAGAAGGAAATGGCAACCCACTCCAATATTGCCCAGGAAGTTCCATGGACAGAGGAGCCTGGTGGACTATAGTCCATGGGATTGCAGAGTTAGACACAACTGAGTTACACACACACATACATACAGTGAATGAGTAAAATTTTCTCTTATAACTCAAGGTATCGGTAAAATTGTTTCTATTTTCCTCTAGTGTCAAAATACTCTCTTCCAGTTTTCCAACTTGAGACTTTTAGGTGGCATTGCACGCTTCCTTAGAGTGAAAACTCACTTTTCAGCTATAGAAAAAGACAAGTGAACACTAATCCAAAGTGTAGATGTGTAGACTTTCCCTACGTCTCTTCTGTTAGGATTAAAGAAAAGCTGATCCGGTTGTATTTTTGCATTTCTCTTTATCTTTCTTCAGACGGCAGGCAGCTTTGCCCATATTTAGATTTCTGACAGCTTGCATCTTCATTTCCTGGAGAAGAGCCCATGAAATGATAGCAGATGAGTTTGAAGAGAGACATCTAACTCCTGAAGATTTTGATGGGAAGGTTCTCTAACAACCTGTCTGTCATCAGTGGCATTAGGATAACTTTAATAATACCAGCAAGGTCATGGTGCGGTGATTTCAGCTGACAAAGGCACAGAGGCCAGGCTGTCTTACCCAGTACAAAACTGGGGCACCCTGGAGGTATGTGGAATGGCATGGCTGAATTCCATCACTAATAATGTACTGGTAATTCAGGAAAGTCTAAAAATTTCCTCTGTGGGAATAACTGAGCCCCTGGAACTGTTCTTGGAAACACATTTAAATGACGCTTTTTAAAGATTGATGAGCCGCAGCCTACAATAAGGGGACACTGTCTTTCCTGTTTTGGTCACCTTGGTGCTTTAGTCACCAAGTCTCCATGTCTGATTCTCGTGACCCCATGGACTGCAGCCCACCAGGCTCCTCTGTCCACAGTGTTTACCAAGCAGGAATATTGGAGTGGGTTGCCATTCCCTTCTCCAAGGGATCTTCCTGACCCAAGGATCAGGGTCTCCTGCATTGCAAGGCAGATTCTTTACCGACTGAGCCACCAGGGAAGGCTTTGGTCACCTTACCTGAGCTTTTGAGGAGGAGGCCGATGCTCATGGCTCTTGAGATGGCATCATCAGAGGAACTGAATAACCTGATCTGGCCCATCTGTGAGTCCATTTCTTCTCCATCAGCTTCTCGTCCCAGGATTCTAATTTGAGGGCAAAAGTGGTATCAGAACACATTTGACCAATCTCTTTCCTAGTAAGGGAATATTAAAACAACAGGTTTTCTTGGCTTCTAAACACAATTAAAATTATTGCTTCAACTGATAAGATCTAGTTTTCCTCTTTTTCAGTAAAACAAATTCCTTAGTTGAAACCAACTAAATGAATAGATACTGACTATTCTTACATTTAGGCTTCCCTGGTGGTTCAGAGGTTAAAGCATCTGCCTCCAATGCGAGAGACCCAGGTTCGATCCCTGGGTCGGGAAGATCCCCTGGAGAAGGAAATGGTAACCTACTCCAGTATTCTTGCCTGGAGAATCCCATGGACGTAGAAGCCTGGTAGGCTACGTCCACAGGGTTGCAAAGAGTCAGACACGACTGAGCGACTTCACTTTCACTTTCACTGTTCTTACATTTAGACAAAAAATTATTCTGAGTGTTATGAGGTAAGGAAAAATCAGGATCCTTTATTTGTCTTATTTATTTATGTGGTGGGGCTTTGACATTCTCCTGATTACCTCTTTCAATGTCCTAAGCTGATTTGGGGCCCTTGCAGTTAGGTCTTATCTCTGAAATTGCTTATGTTTGGAAACTTTTCACAGATTAACTGAATTAGCTAGAGAATTTGCTTAATCTCTTGGTCTCAATTCAACTGAAAAATCTGCTTGCCACCAAAGAATTTCACTCTAACCTATAAATTCCTCTGACACTGTCAACAGGAAGAGTTACTTGTGGTTAGAGGGACTGAGATTCAGTCCACTCTGAATACTTAGAGAGGGATGATGGTTAAATGCATATTTCCAAGCCCCACCCTGGGTTTCTGAATCAGCATCCTAGTTTGAATTCTGCCAAAAGCTGGACCTTAGACAAGGATTTAAGTGTACTGGTAGGGGGTCTGGGGAAGGGAGACAGGGAAGGAAAATCAGTAAGAGGTATATTAATGAAAGAGTTATCACAGTGGGCAAGTGGGACTCAACGCTAAGGAGACTTGAAAGGCTGCTAGGCAGGCACTTTGAAATTTTCCACCTATAAGCAAGGAAACTGGAGATTTATCCACCAGTTCCTTCCTATTCCTCGTTGATCAAAGGTCACTCTTGGGAGCATTCACCTCCTGACACTTCTAGCCTGCCTTATGGGTGCACACAGAATGCTTCTGAGACTGGAAGCTGCCAGTGTGTATGGTACTGGTCACAAAAGCTGCTGATGAAAGAGGATTTCAGCATTTCCTACAATCTGACTCTCTGGACGTGGGGCTTGGGAATCTGCATTTTAAACTGCAGATGATTTGAATATTCATAAAATTTGAGAATGGCTACTCTAAAAGGCGCTTTGATCAGGTGACCCCCTTGCTTTACACTTTCAGAGAATCCAAAGTCTTTTAGTATTGGATGAAGAGTCCTCCGGAGTCCAGACTATTCCAACCTGTAGAGTTACATTTTCTATTCCACATTGTCCTCCCCAAACTCTGGATCCAGCCATCAGATTGCTTGCAATGACCTGAAAACCAGGCTGTTTTACACTTCGGTGCTCATAATGTTTCAGCTGTGAGTAACAGAAAACTTGACCAACAGTGACTGAAACAAACAAGGATTTCATTTTCTTTACACAGCAGGAAGCCTGGAGATGGTCTGCTGCTGACATTGGCTCCACGACTCAGTAAAGTCAGGGCAGGAGTCTGATTCTTTCAGATTTGCCTTCGTGGTTCCAAGAGGCTGCTGCAGCTCCAGGTGTCATGTCTGTATTCGAGTTTGGAAAGCGCAGCACCACTAAGCAAAAGCTTTCCCAGAAGAATGAACCAAGTTCCCTTAATGTTTCATTGGCCAGAACTGTGCCATATGGCTACCCAAATTGGTGAGCAGATAAGTAAATATTGTTACCTTGAGTTCTATAGAGGAGGTGGAAAGGCAGATGAGGGTTGGAAAATTGGAAATGGGTTTAGCCTAGACCTTTCTCGTCTTCTTTGCCTATGTATGTGTATTAGTTGCTCAGTAGTGTCTGATTCTATGCGACCCTATGAACTGTAGCCAGCCAGGCTACTCTGTCCACGGAATTTTCCAGGCAAGAATACTGGAGTGGGTTGCCATTCCCTTCTCTAGGGGATTTTCTCCTCCCAGGGGTCAAATCTAGGTCTCATGTACTGCAGGCAGACTCTTTACCAACTGAACCATCAGGGAAGTCCCTTGTTTGCTGCAGGATGGCTATTTAACTTTTAAGACTCATTTTTTCCCCACTAATATTTTATTTTGAAAATTTTCAAATTCTCAGACTAACTGAAAGCATCGTATAGTATATATCCACTACCTAAATTCTACAACTGACATTTTACAGTATTTGCGTTTTTAAATTAAAAGAAAAAAATTTGGCCACACCCTGAGGTATGTGACACCTTAGTTCCCCAGACAGGGATTGAACCCGTACCCCTTGTATTGGGAGGCAGAGTTTTCACCAGGGAAGTACCACCAGGGAAATCCCTTGCTATGTTTTGTGAGTGCTTAGTCACTCAGTCATATCTGACTCTTTGTGACCCCATGGAATGGAGCCCGTCAGGTTGCTCTGTCCATGGGATTTCCCAGGCAAGAATACTGCAGTGAGTTTTCATTTCCTTCTCCAGGGGGACCTTCCCAATCCAGGGGTCAAACTCCTGTCTCCTTTGTCTCCTGCATTGGTAGGCAGATTCTTTACCATTGATGTTTGCTCTAACACATTGCTATTCATCTTACATTCTGGATGCAATTCAAAGTAAGTTGCAGATATTAGTACGTGCTTGCTCAGTTACTTCAGTCATGTCGGACTCTTTGTGACTCCAGGGACTGTAGCCTACCAGGCTCCTTGATTCGTGGAAATCTCCAGGCAAGCATACTGAACTGGGTTGTCATGCCCTCCTTCTTGGGATCTTCCCCACCCAGGGAATGAACTCCTATCTCCTGCGTCTCCTGCGTTGCAGCTGGGTTCTTTACTGCTGAGCCATCAGGGAAGCCCAGATATCCGCACCTCCCCACACACACAAATTCATCATATATATCATTATCTAGAATTCAGTATTTGCATAGAGTTCTTTTTTAGGTAATATCTACAAGCAATGAAATCCACACATTTTGTGGACCACTCAATGAATTTTGACAAATACATATAACTGTATAACCCAACCCCTAGTCAAGGAAAGTACCACCCACCCCACTCAAAGGCAGTGTTCAGACTTTTTCATAGTAGATTAGTTTTGCTTGTTGTAGAACTTCATATAAATGGACTCAAATAGTATGTACTCATAGGTGCAAAGCCTGAGATACTTTGAGATGCTTAAAAACTGACTCCTTTGAATATATTTTGTGCAGTGCAGACTTGAAACAGCAACTATAAAAATTTTTTTTAACTTATTATTTATCCATTCATCTTTCCCTTGTGATATGTGACTCTTCAAGGGCAAAGATCTTTTCTGTTTGTATTCTTGGCACAGCTTCTGCAGATATTTAATAAATGTCTATTAATGAGCTAATGAAAGGGTGGATTAAACTTACTGGATCATAGTAGCTTAGTAAATTTTAGCTCATTTCCCTCTTTTTGAATAGCCCTTATCCCATTTCATCAGTTAGCAATGTGGGCATCTGTTTTCCCCACTAGATATGCCCAACTCAGGCAGGGTTGTACCTTCATAGCCCTAGTGTTTATACAGTACTTGGCACATCATGTACATTGTTTTGAAGTACTTGGCACACAACAGTATGTTGTGACGTATCTATTGTGTGTCTGGCCGCTTAATGATTCTCCTTTCTCATTAGCAAAGGGATCCAAGAGCCTTTGGTGAGAATGGGAAGGCAAGGTGATGCTTTGTTTTCCATGGACCAGAGCTCCATAGTCTGTGGAGTTGTGCACAGCTAGTGAAGCATATGTGCTGCGTGAGCATATGCACAGCTGGGTTATGTGAAGCAGGCAGAGTGGGTCTTTGCCTAGCCTTGATCATGACCATCCACTTATTTGCAGGCTACAAACCCTGTGGTGATAATGCCTGCCAAGGTGTTAACTGATTGCTGACATGGGGCAGATAGGGGCTCCCAGTGTGGTCTGTATTTGAACTGGGGAATCTGGCTCTTTCCTACTCTGGAGGAAGGGCATGCCCTGCTGTGCTTCTAGGCAATTTGCATTGCTCCTCAATGCAGGTCCCATTCCTGGACTGCTTGTTAAGAGAGGGTACCACCACCACCCCTTGCCTCTGACTGCTGGCGGCCCACTTGGCAGAGGTTCTTCATTCCATCCTCAGATTCTTCACTTCATGGAAAAAATAAATCCGAAAGTGAAATGCTTCTTAGGAAAAAAAGCTCTCACCAAAAGGAGATTGCATTTCCGGCACCATCTTGTGCTTTCTTCCAGCCCACATGAGTGAGCCAATGAAAGTCGTTCAGTTGTGTCCGACTCTTGAGACCCCATGGAGTATACAGTCCGTGGAATTTTCCAGGCCAGAACACTGGAGTAGGTAGCCTTTCCCTTCTCCATGGGATCATCCCAACCCAGGATTAAACCCAGGTCTCCCACATTGTGGGCAGATTCTTTACCAACTGAGCCACCAGGGAAGCCCAAGAATACTGGAGTGGGTAGCCTATCCATTCTCCAGCGGATCTTCCTGACCCAGGGAAAAATTGGATTTGATTCTTGACCAGGAATCAAACTGGAGTCTCCTGCATTGCAGGCGGATTCTTTACCAACAGAGCTACCAGGGAAGCCCACATAAATAAGGGCAAAAGTCGTTGTTTTCTTCAGCGTGAGTGAATGTGTTAGTCGCTCAGTTATGTCCGACTCTTTGTGACTCCCTGGACTGTAGCCCTCCAGGCTCCTCTGTGCATGGAACTCTCCAGGCAAGAATACTAGAGTGGGTAGCCATTCCCTTCTCCAGGGGCTCTTCCCAGACCCAGGATCAAACCTGGGTCTCCTACATTGCAGGCAGATTCTTTACTGTCTGAGCCACTAGGGAAGCCCAAACAGCCAAGCTGTCTTCCTGGCTGCTCCTTATTGAATCGTTTGCTTTCTCCCCAAGCCCTGTGCCTTCTTCTGTCATCCTCTTTTTATTACTCCGTTTGGAGCCAAGGTCTAGATTAGACCAGTGTAGCCTGATCTTTTTTGTTGTTGTTTTTTCCCCTAAAGAATTATAAGCTATATTGGAAACAGAGGGTTCCATAAAAGTAGAATGCTATGAGTGATTCACACTGTGACATGCAGAATTATAACCTAAATTATCAGGCAGTGTGGCCTGATCTTGTCTTATACCTGCAGGGATATATTAGCATATTGACAGAACCTGGGTCCTGCCTAAGAAAACGACCCTGCAGCCTGTGGTAATGACCTGAGCATCAGACCTGAGTCCCAGTCAGGATTTTGTTTTTGTTTTTTTGCTTTTATCTGGCTGTTCCAGGTCTTAGTTGCAGCACATAGGATCTTTAGTTTCAGTGTGTGGGAGCTAGTTCTCAGACCAGGGATCAAAGCAAGACCCCCACCACACACATTGGGAGTGCAGAGTCTTAGTCACTGGGCCACCAGGGAAGTTCCTCAGCCCTAACTTTGCCGTTGACTCTCTGTGTTACTTTGGGGTAAGTCACTTCCATGCTCAAGGCCTCAGTTTTCCCATTTAGGCTAAGCCCTAGATTCCATCTAAAATCACTGCCAGGTCTAAAACTGCATGAACTATGCAAAAGTCAGGTTCAATTTGAAATGTCAAATTTAGGTTCCACACGAAAAAGACCTCAGCTGGCAGATCAATAAGGTGTCCCAAGAAGTCATTTTTCACTCGTGAGTCTTTCATTCATCATTATCTTCCCTAATCATCTCGTCTCTGGGGCCAGCCCTGGGCCGACAGACCTGTCCAGCTGCATAGCTCTTGTTCTTCTGGTTGGTCAGCAAACACTAGAGGAGGCAAACCCAGCTCCGTTTGTCCTGGCACAGAGCAGGACAGAAGTATTAATCGACCCGGAAGTGGCTACTGGCTACTGGCAGGAGATGAGAAGGGCTTCGTCCAGGTTCACTGAGTGAGCAGAGCGGCCGTGGACTGAGGCAGCGTGGTCGGAAAGGTACAGAGTGTGAAGCCTTCGGTTGAGGGCAGCCGCCACAGTATGCTCTATGCAGGGACACAGCGACTGGAACACCTTGTCTGTGCTAATGAAGCATGGAGCACCATGTGTTTTGTGTTAATGCAGAAGGCTAACTAATGGATTAGCTTGGACAGCTTGTCTCCTCCCAGTGAACGGAGTGGTGACTCTAAAGGGAGGCCAGCACGTTCGCCAGCTTTGGGAGGGGAAGCCAACAAGGACAGAAACGCAGAGGTCTCGCTCAAACAGTTTACGGGAAGAACCTTGCTGGAAAGCTTACCGCTTTTCCCCAGTCTATAGCTCAGACACAGAGCTCACACACCATCCGTTTATTTCCAGACTTTGGTTCTTAATTAGAGGAGGTATTTTGGACACATATCATGCACCCCATTTCTGATAACAGCACATCTTCTCCACTATCTACAGCTTAAAGTGATTTCATAAGGAATATTTCAAAAGCTAGAGTGCAAAAGGAAAGTGGTTTTCAATGTGAAATGCAGTATAAGAAAGAATTGAAAGAGGAAGTCAAGCATTAATCTTTATCTGAGCATCTCAACCATTTCTTTACTGCATGTTGTTATTAAGCATGAATGTACCTAGTGGCTTATGGAAACCCAATAGACCAACATTTAGGTGATTAAAAAGGGGGAAATCCAGAGGTATTTATGCTTTCTACAAAAGGACTCTTCACTTTACTAAAGATTGCCTTCAGGAGTTCTTAAAAAAAAACAAAAACAGCTTCTCTGAGCACTTAAAATGCGATCTGATTTACACACCTCAGTTGATTTTATTCTAGCTTAACCTAACTTTAAACCTTCTTCCTAGAGACAGCAGAAATGCTATATTCTCTCTTTTCTCTCTCTCTCGCTTTCCCTTTCCCTCTCTCTACCCATCTGCATTCCTTCTTTCCCTTCTCCCCCTTTCCAAGAAGCCACACCCTCACCTGGGTCTGGGTTTACTACAGAAACCTACAATCCCAGGACTGGAAGGGCTGGGAGATACAATTACCAGATCTGACAAAGAAAAATGGGGGTCCCCAAGAGATGAGCTGTTTCAAACCCTGAAAGATGATGCTGTGAAAGTGCTTCACTCAATATGCCAGCAAATTTGGAAAACTCAGCAGTGGCCACAGGACTGGAAAAGGTCAGTTTTCATTCCAGTCCCAAAGAAAGGCAATGCCAAAGAATGCTCAAACTACCGCACAATTGCACTCATCTCACACACTAGTAAAGTAATGCTCAGAATTCTCCAAGCCAGGCTTCAGCAATACGTGAACTGTGAACTTCCAGATGTTCAAGCTGGATATAGAAAAGGCAAAGGAACCAGAGATCAAATTGCCAACATCTGCTGGATCATGGAAAAAGCAAGAGAGTTCCAGAAAAACATCTATTTCTGCTTTATTGACTATGCCAAAGCCTTTGACTGTGTGAGGTGAAGTCGCTCAGTTGTGTCTGACTCTTTGCGACCCCGTGGACTATAACCTACTAGGCTTCTCTGTCCATGGAATTCTCCAGGCAAGAATACTGGAGTGGATTGCCATTTCCTTCTCCAGGGGATCTTCCCGACCCAGGGATCGAACCCGGGTCTCCTGCATTGGAGGCAGACGCTTTAACCTCTGAGCCACCAGTGTGGGTCACAATAAACTGTGGAAAATTCTGAAAGATGGGAATACCAGAGCACCTGACCTGCCTCTTGAGAAATCTGTATGCAGGTCAGGAAGCAACAGTTAGAACTGGACATGGAACAACAGACTGGTTCCAAATAGGAAAAGGAGTACATCACCTTTGTCACCCTGCTTATTTAATTTCTATGCAGAGTACATCATGAGACACGCTGGACTGGAAGAAACACAAGCTGGAATCAAGATTGCCGGGAGAAATATCAATCACCTTAGATATGCAGATGACCATGGCAGAAAGTGAAGAGGAGCTAAAAAGCCTCTTGATGAAAGTGAAAGAGGAGAGGGAAAAAGTTGGCTTAAAACTCAACATTCAGAAAACGAAGATCATGGCATCTGGTCCCATCACTTCATGGGAACTACATGGGGAAACAGTGGAAACAGTGTCAGACTTTATTTTGGGGGCTCCAAAATCACTGCAGATGGTGACTGCAGCCATGAAATCAGAAGATGCTTACTCCTTGGAAGAAAAGTTATGACCAACCTAGATAGTATATTCAAAAGCAGAGACATTACTTTTCTGACTAAGGTCCATCTAGTCAAGGCTATGGTTTTTCCTGTGGTCATGTATGGATGTGAGAGTTGGACTGTGAAGAAGGCTGAGCGCCAAAGAATTGATGCTTTTGAACTGTGGTGTTGGAGAAGACTCTTGAGAGTCCCTTGGACTGCAAGGAGATCCAACCAGTCCATTCTGAAGGAGATCAACCCTGAGATTTCTTTGGAAGGAATGATGCTGAAGCTGAAACTCCAGTACTTTGGCCACCTCATGCGAAGAGTTGACTCATTGGAAAAGACTCTGATGCTGGGAGGGATTGGGGGCAGGAGGAGGAAGTGGAGGACAGAGGATGAGATGGCTGGATGGCATCACGGACTCAATGGATGTGAGTCTGAGTGAACTCCGGGGAGTTGGTGATGGACAGGGAGGCCTGGTGTGCTGCGATTCATGGGGTCGCAAAGAGTCGGACACGACTGAGCGACTGAATTGAACTGAACCAAGAGATGAAATGACCTGAGATTATCAAACAAGTTAGTACTACTTCTACTCCACAACATGATCTCCTTATCAAAGTCCTTCCTAAACTGTCCATCCTAAACTGTCCCCAAACCCTCAGACTTGTTATGGAATTGCCCCTGGTAAAAAGCAAAACCCTAGCCCAGAGTCTTACTACATAACAGTGATCATTCATTTTCAACTTGATGAGAACTAGTTTACCAGCTCCTTTCCCAGTATGACAGCTCTCTAAAAGCAGTTTGGGGATGCTAAGTGGTAGAGGCTGGGAGCCAATGTCCTCATGACCGAGAACATGAAGTCAACCTGGAAAAGCAAGCTGAAGTGGGAAGGGACTTCCCTGGTGGTCCAGTGGATAAGAATCCACCTTCCAATGCAGGGAACTCAGGTTCAATCCCTGGTCAGGGAACTAAGATCCCACATGCCACTGCTCTCTTGAGCCCGCCTGGCACAACAAAGATCTCTCATGGGACTTCCCTGGTGGTCCAGTGGCTAAGACTCTGTGCTCCCAATGCAGGGGTCCCAGGTTTGATCCCTGGTCAGGGAACTAGATCCCACATGCTGCAACTAAAGACTCTGTGTGCAGCAACTAAGACCTGGCATAATAAAAATAAAAATTAAAAAAAAAAAAACACCAAAGATCTCTCGTGCTGCAATTAAGACCTGACGCAGCCAAATAAACAAATATTTAAAGAAGTTGGAGTGAGAAGCCTGAGAGCAGCCTGAATGCTTAGAAGAGAGGGTAACAGAAGAGGAAGGTGAGAGAAACTGCAAAGCAAAATTCACTTTGCTTATCCCATATTTTAAAATTCAAGTAAAAACTGGTTTTCATTATTTTATTGTTATATTTTTTATTACATGTGCCTTAGAGCCTAAGTGTGCTTGAAAACCAGCTCTTAAATTGCTGTCTAGTTAATGGTCTCCATATCCTCATCTCCTACTCTCTTCAATCCATTGCAACCTGGCTTCTGACTCCCAGTCCTGGTTCACACTGACCTCCGTGTTCCTAAACCCAACAGATATATTACTTAACGTCTCAGCATCACTTGACTCATCAGTTCCCTCATTCTTGAAAATCTGTTTAACTACCAATAAACCAGGTCTTTTGTGTTCCTCCTAATTTTCAGGCAACTCTTTTTTTCCTTTATAGACTCACCTTCTTCTCTCTGGCCTTTAGATGTTGGAATAAACTAAGGCTCTTCCCAAGATCCTCTTTTTTCTCACTTCAGAATCTCTGTCTGGGTTATCTTGTCTTGTCCACATCTATGGCTCTAATTATCACCTATGAGAATCACTCACAAATTTGTATCCCTAACCCAGACCTCTATGTTTCACATCCATAAATCAACTCTTTTTGGCCCTTTTGTTGGATGTCGTAGGATCTCAAACTTAACACATATCAAACCACACTCATGATCTCCATCCCACAAATTGGACTTCTTCTATTATTCTGCATGGTACAGCCATGTATTCATTTGCACAAATGTGAAATGTTGGGGTCACCTTTTACTTCTTCATGTTGTTGCTCAGTTGCTAAGTCGTGCCTGACTGCAGCATGTCAGGCTTCCCTGTCCTATACTCTCAAAGTTTGCTCAAATTCATGTCCATTTAGTCTGTGATGCTGTTTAGCCATTCATCCTCTGCTGCTTCCTTCTCCTTTTGCCTTCATTTTTTCCCAGCATCAGGGTCTTTTTCACTGAATCGACTCTTTGCATCAGGTGGCCAAATTATTGGAGCTTCAGCATCAGTCCTTCCAGTGAATATTCAGGGTTGATTTCCTTTAGGATTGACTGATTTGATCTCCTTGCAGTCTCAAGAGTCTTCTCCAGCACTGCAATTTGAAGGCATCTATTCTTTGGTGCTCAGCCTTCTTTATGGCGCTACTCTGACATCCCTATATGACTCTTGGAAAAACCATAGCTTTGATTATATGGACCTTTGTTGGCAAAGTGGTGTCTCTACTTTTTAATATGCTGTCTAGTTTTGTCATAGCTTTCCTTTCAAGGAGCAAGTGTCTTTTAATGTCAAGACTGTAGTCACCATCTGCAGTGATTTTGGAGCCCAAGAAAATAAAGTCTGTCACTGTTTCTACATTTTCCCCCTTCTATTTGCCATGAAGTGATAGGACAAGATGCCATGATCTTAGTTTTCTGAATTCTGAGTTTTAAGCCAGCCTTTTTACTCTCCTCTTTCACCCTCATTAAGAGGCTCTTTAGTTCCTCTTTCCTTTCTGCCATTAGTATGCTATCATCTGCCTATCTGAGGTTGTTGATATTTCTCCTGGGAGTTTTGATTCCAGTTTGTGCTTCATCCCGCTCGGCATTTCACATGATGTGCTCTGCATAGAAGTTAAATAAGCACAGTGATAATATACAGCCTTGGCATACTCCTTTCCTAATTTTGAGCCAGTCTATTATTCCATGTCTGGTTCTAACCATTGCTTCTTGATCTGTATACATTTTTCTCAGGAGGAGGTCAGGTGGTCTGGTATTCCCATCTCTTGAAGAATTTTCCACATTTTGTTGTGATCCACACAGTCAAAGGATTTAGCATAGTCAATGAAGCAGTAGTAGATGTCTTTCTGGAATTCCTTTGCTTTCTCCATGATCCATGTTGGCAATTTGATCTCTGTTTCCTCTGCCTTTTCTAAATCCAGGTCGTACATCTGGAAGTTCTGTTTACTGCTTCATACTAATCTTCATATTCAATCTACCATTTAGTTCCAAAGTTTCCCTACTAAACATCTCTCAAATCCATCCTCTGTCTAAGTTCAATTCGCAGTCCACCTGTCTTCACTTGGACTTCTGCAATACTCATTTGACTGTTCAACCCACATCCAGGTTGGCCTTCTTCAATGTGTTCTCTACATCATATCTGGAATGTTCTTTACAAACCACAGACCAAACTGTGCCTCCCTATCCTTATACTTGAAGATCTTTTATGCTTCTCATAGAGTCATTAGAATAAAAATGTAAAACCTGTCACATAGAAGCAGCCTTTTCAGCTTTGCGGCGAGTTCTATTCTTCCATCACATTGACCTTCAGTGGTCATGCTGAGTTCTTTCCCATTACAGGGCATTCTCACATGCTCCTCTCTCTGCCGCCAAGATCAGTCTCTTCACTTTCCATTCACTTATCTTCTGTATCTTGAGATCATTTTACTTTCCCAGGAAAGATGTCCTGGGTCTGAAAAGGCGAAATCACCACATTCAAGGTTCCCAGAGTAATATATTATTCTCCTTATAAAAGCTTGGCATGTTTTTCTTCACATTTTTTAATGAGCTTCCCCGCACCCCCCCAAGTAGTTGTAGTGTGCAGACTTAGTCATCCTGCAGCATGTAGGATTTTCCTGGACCAGGGATTGAACCCATATCCCCTGCAATGGAAGAGGAATTATTAACCATTAGACCACCAGGGAAGTATTAACCTTACATGTTTTTAAAACACATGGCTTGCACAATGTTTTGGTGGACTACGTGGATAAAAGGACTATTACATTCAGTTCAGATTTCACATTGGCTGTTATGATTATTCGACTGTCTACTCACTGCGCTAGACTATAAACACTAAGGGGTGGGACTGCATCTGTTTTTTCTTGTCATCATTGCCATCACCCCTGGCACTTAGTGCAGCGCCCGTCTCATAATAGACATAAAATAAATACTTGAATATCTTATCCACTGTACCTTGGTCTTCTTGCCTGGACAGGGGAATGTTATCATGAACCCAACCTGGATCATAGGGTTTCAGGTAGAATCAAATATTATAAGTGAAAATGCTTTGACAAACTAAGGTGCTAATCCAAATGTTAATGTGAATTACTGACATCAGTGAAGCAAATGGGTGCTTCCCATTTATCATGGAAAGAATACGTTAAAACCATTTTACCCCGTCACCTAAATGAGGTGAAAATGGCTTATCACGTAGAGAAAGTCTGAGGACTTTAGCCTCAAAACTGAAACAGACAATTACATACCTCAGATTTGGGCATTTCAGATAGCAGATGTGATGGACAGTTTCTCAGTTAATATCTGAATCTACAAGACAGGAAACAGCTAGCTGGGTCTTAAGACTGTTCACGTGATGACATAGATATTCACTGGGAGTACAGAGCTTAAGTACGTAAATTCTGTAGATCAATCATAACTCGAGATTATATTCATTCTTCTGTCAATCTATAAGCAAATGTGACCTGTAAGGTTTTATCTCTCTAACTGTATATTCACTTCATCTCTCTTTGTGCTTCCATATTCTTAACTATAAAATGGGAATACTAAAACCTACATTGCCTATCTCAGGGGCATTGGGAAAGGCTAAAATAGTTGTAAATAGTTGTAAATCATACAACTCACTGTTAATTTCTCAGTCGTATCTCACTCTTTGCGACCTCATGGACCATAGCCTGCCAGGCTCTTCTGTCCCTGGAATTCCCCAGGCAAGAATACTGGAATAAGTAGCCATTCCCTTCTCCAGAAGATCTTCCCAACCCAGGTATCCTGTATTACAAGCAAATTCTTTACCATTTGAGCCACCGTGAAGCCCTCAATACATGCGCAATTCGTTCTTGTTAATAGTGATGGTCGATATGATTATTATTAATATCCTACATGCAAAGTCATACCTATAAATAGCCACAATGATTAATTAGGCTATGATGTGCATGGCCAGATACCTGCTATGGAATAAGACACATTTCTCAGATGATTTGGGTTGAGGGTGGGGAACAATTAGAAATCCAGAATGTTTCTAAATTTAGCATTTTGTTTTCCCCAAATGGCTCTTTTCTGTCTCTCCAAAGAATTCTGCTGTTCTTCTAAGAGGAGTGGATTTTTCTTGGTCAAAATTAAGTACAATAACTTGATAAAGGCAATGTAAGACTACGAACATAATGGTTGAATGCTCTGAGCATCATTTCAGCTGGTGAGTCTGAGTGGGGCTCTAGCACTTTAGCCACACATTCCATTAAAACACTGAGCAAATCATGTGTTTTAATCACACATGCCAGATTTGGGGGAACTGGGCTCTCTTTAATTATGAAACAGTTTGCACATTTGCTGGGTGCATGTGAGGTGCTATTTTATAAACACAATTATCAGAAAAAAATAAAAAATAAATAACACAGAGAGAGATGAATCTGGAGCACAAGAGGAGAGGAAACAAAATTGTTTGAAGAGAAAGGCCTAGAAACTCTTTTGGCTGAATGCTGGTGGCTCAGAGTTTTGCACCTGTCAGTGTCTTTTATGTGCTTCAGTATAAGATATTTCTTCAGGCTTATGGACAACTCTGAAATTGCAAAATATGCATGGAAGCACAATTGTGGAAATGTAATCTTGTCTTCCTCTAGACCTGCAGGGGACTATGAGCTATACTGGGGCTCCATGTGCCAGATTGATGAAGAAACCTGAGCTGTTGGTGAGAAAAGAGACTGTGTAGGAGGAGCTTGTACTGAAGGGCCAGAGTGCAGGAAGAGAATGAGAAGCTCACATTTTTAAGAAATTTGAACAACTGCTAATAAATACACTGTATTCAAGGATCCAAGGTAATAATGAAGACAGGCAGCTGATCCAAACTCCCCAGGCAGCAGAACAGAGGGAAGGCCACATCATTCATTAAAAGGCAACCAGGGTGTTTAAGGTTAGACATCAGGAAGAACTTACTGATGGCAAAGACTTGTTCAGTTCTGAAGACATCAGCACCACAGCATGAGGAATTTTAAACCATGGAATAGAATAACAGTAGGCCAATGTACTTGGGGGCTTCCCAGGTATTACTAGTGGTAAAGAATCTGCCTGCCAGTGCAGGAGACTTAAGAACCACGGGTTTGATCCGTGAATTGGGAAGATCCCCTGGAAGAGGGCATGACAACTTACTCCGGTATTCTTGCCTGGAGAATCCTATAGACTGAAAAGCCCAGGGGACTACCATCCATAGTGTCACAAAGAATTGGACACAACTAAAGTCAACTTAGCACCCATGCACACAGTGTGTTTGGAGACTAGGAGATAAAAAGCAGCTCAGGTGATAACCTCTGCTTGGAGAACTTGGATGAACTGGTGTCAGGGTATCTCGGTTTGAAACCAGATCTACCACTGATGAGCTGTGTGCTGCGTGCTAAATTGCTTCAATCGCTTGTTGGCTTATAGATGGCCATCTGACTGTTTTTACATAGTCCCTTTATATGTGTCTTTGTCCTAATCTCTTTTGCTTATAAGGACACAAGGGCCCATCCTAATGGCTTTGTTTTCATGTAAATATCTCTTTAAAAACCCTTTGGAGGTATTAGGGGCTTAGGACTTCAACACATGAATGCAGGCAGGTAAGGGGCAGATACAATTCAGCCCCTAACAGTGTACATATGCAAAAATTTATCAAGCTATAATCTCAAGATGCCTGCAATTTGTTGTATCTATGTTATACTTTAAAACAAAAATATTTAAATATTGACAGCAGTGGGACTTCTCTGGTGGTCCAGTGCTTCCACTGCAAGGGGCACAGGTTTGATCCCTGGTTGGGGAACTAACATCCTGTATGCTCTGGCAGCCAAAAAAGAGAAAACCTGACATCAATAACAGTAGAAAATCAACTTCCTTTGCTTGACCTCAAACCCCATTTTCTTTCACCTTTGTCTTAGACAAAACTTCCCTATCCTTCTCACTTCCCTAATTCTCTCCGTGCGCTTACTCATCAGGGTCCTTGCCCTTGTTTCTCTGCCTCTATTCATTCCTTTCTTCCTCCCCATAGCTATTAAAATCCATCTTTCAGGGCTCAGCTCAAATTTCATCTCCTGCAAGCACATTTTTATTCACACACGCTTTTCTTTCCCCATTCATTTGAGTGTGTGGAATGCGTTTGACAGCCCAGTGTTCTGGGGATGGACAATGAGAGACGTGCCCCCAGCCCTCAAGGAGCCTGCTGCTTGTGGGACAAAAGGAATATGCAGCCAGCAGGACAGTGGGACAGTGGCCGGGGGGGGGGGGTGGGTGGGGGATACTGGGCACAGAGTATCTTAGTCTGCTTAGGTTGTCGTAAAAAAATACCAGAGACAAGGTGACTTAAACAACAGACATTTAGTTCTCCTAGTTCTGGAGGCTGGGAAGTCCAAGGTCAAGGTGTTGGCAGATTTGCTTCCGGGCGAGAGCCTGATTCTTTGGTTTCTGGTAGGAGACTGCTTCCTGGCTTGCAGACAGCTGCCTTCTTGCTGTGTCCTCACATGGCAGAAAGAGCGCTCTGGTGGCTCTTCCTTTTCTCTTAGCATTTGTTTGGGCTGCCCTGGCTCATCATTGCTGCGTGGGCTTTCTCTAGGGGCGAGCGGGGTTACTCTCTAGTTGTGGTGCACAGGCTTTTTTTTTGCAGTGGTTTTTCTTGTTGAGGCTTGCTGGTTCTAGGGCTCTGGCTCAGTAGTTGTGGCACATGGGCTCAGCTGCCTCGCAGCCTGTGGAGTCTTCTTGGACCAGGGATTCAACCCGTGTTCCCTGCATTGGCAGGCAGAGTCTTAACCACTGGACCACCAAGGACATCCTCTTCCTTTTCTTAAAGGACACTGATCCCATCATGGGGGAGCCTACCCCCGTCACCTCATTTAGACCTAATTACCTCCCAAGGATCCCACCTCCAAATACTGTCACCTTGGGGGAAGGGTGGTGGTCAGAGCTTCAACACATCAATTTTGGGAGGACACCAACATCTAGTCCATAGCTCAGGGCATAATGGGAATATAGAGGAGGGGCACCTATCTAAAATTTGAAGAACATTTCTTGCATTTTGTCAGTGACCACAAGGATGAGAAACAATTAGCTGGATGAAGGGTGGGGAAGGGCAGATGAATTATTCAGGTGTCTTTGAGATGAATGAAGGCATGGCCGACTAGGGAAGAGCAGGCAGCCCAGTGTTTCTGGGGCACAAGGGTATGAGAAGGGGTGATGTGGAAAGAGAGTGCTGAGGCTGAAGAGGAACCTCAGGAACAGCACAGGGGACTTTGGACTTCACTCTGCTGGCAGTGGTGCATCACTAAGGACAAAAGTTGGTCAATGCTGCTGTATAGAAATTTCTCTCTGGCAACAGGGAGGAGGATAAATTAGGGGTGTCTTTCAGGAAAATTTCACTAAACTCTTTGCATCCTGATTTAGAATCCAATGCAATTTTTGCTTCCTGGACCCTACATTTCTCTCTTTCACCTGATGATAAGCTTATTCAGAGCAGGGACCCCGTTTTTCTAAGCGCACAGCTTAAGTTCTCTGCAAAAGTGCCAGAGGGATTCTCTTCTGATCTCTCTTTCAGTGCTGTGGTCAGATGTCACTATAACACTTTTCTTAAGGCGTGTTCTTTCCACAGGATTAGTGTACTTATTTTATTGCACTTTCTTGGGCATGTCCAGAACGGTCTGACGTCAAATGCAAAGGTCACAGAGCTGCGGGCAGTGGCAGTGAGTGGAAAGCAGGGCTTCTCAAGCTTGAATGTGCACATGGACACTGCAGGAGCGTGCTTGTTAAGATGCAGGTTCCGACTGAGCAGGCCTGGTGGCGCCTGAGATTTTGCTTTTCTTACCACCCTTTGGTGACGCCATGTAGTAAATCCCCAGGGCATACCTTAAAAGACAAGAGTGTGGGAGGAAAAACTACAGGCTAAGAATATGATGGTCTGGGTTTGAATTTTGCTCTGTCAGTAAGTGGATTATGAGAGACCGAGTCATCCATCTTGCCTGGGCCTCAAACATCAGCTTTAAATAAGGAGTTTGTCTGGTTTGATCTCTGAGGCTCTTTCTAGTTATTAAAAATCAGCCTGTGATTTGGTTAAGTTACATTTGGCAAAAACAAAAACAAAACAAAACATTTTGAGAATCTTGAAGAAAAGAGGTAGCTGAATGTAGTCCATTATAGTTATTAATGTTACTGAGAGAGGGATCATGGTTTGGGTTCCAGTGGATTAAAAAAATAATAATCCTTTAATCCTCCTAGCATAGTCACTCACTACTTGGCTGGGCACAATGTAGATTATTGCTTTGAATGCACTAGGCTAAAACGAAAATCTCAAGTGGGGATCCTGATGCATTTGTACTCCACTTTCGGCCATGCCATCCAGGATGCATGTTTAAATAACTTTTCAACTTCAAAACAAGCCTCCACTTACTTTAAAATAAATTTTCAAGGAGTTAGATGCAAAGCCCAAATTCACCACGGTAGCCAGGAAAGAACAGGTGCAACTGAGTGTGGGTTTTTTGAATTTAAAATATCTCTAACTTGGGATTTGGTTGATGTGATCCCTGAAGGTCTCAGCACTGCTACTGTACTGGGGTGAAAAGGGTGGATGATGAAGAAGAATATAATCCCATTTGTTACCAAGAACTATTCACAACAGCGTTTTGGAGCCACCACGCTGAAGGCTAATGAAGAGGTTAACCATTTCTTTCCCTTTTTTTTTTCCCAATACCTACTATTCACAGCAGTGGCAGGGAAATCACAAAACAGCATCACAAGGAGATAAAGGTAATAGTTGCTCTCAAATGCAATCCTTCCCTTCAGAATTAACAAGCTGCCAAGCCGAAGAGCAGCCTAGGAACCTCCTTAGGACTGGTTGGTTTCACTTAATTCTGGCAAGACTGATTGAGGGAAGGTAAGAAAATGCAACCCGAAGGGCAGAGGTGCCAGATGCGGGAGTGTGCACGCCGTGCGCTGTGAAGGGGCGGGCAGAAGTGAGGGAAGGACAGGACAGAAGGCTGTGAGAGAGTTGGCTCCAAAATGTACCAGCCAGCCTCAAAACATTACTCAGCTCAAAAACAAACACCCTCAATTCAAACCCAGATTTTAAAATGTTGGTCTTTTTTAAGGGTGAGTGTGAGAGAGTCTATACAATTGTATAGGGTCTGGGCCCCTTAGAGCTGTGGACCATCATTATACCTCCCTGAATCTCAGTATCTTCATTCACAAAACCACTGACCATTCTGGGAGCAAACTGAATATCCTGCTAGTGAATGTGCCTGGTGCATGAGTGTCTAGAGCATATCCCTCCATTCATTTTTCATTTGTTTCTCCTCAGTCAGCAAAGCAGAAGCACTGGCCACTTGCCAGTCTCCAGAAAGCTTTGCTCTTTGTCTGCCTTTATAGACATTCTGCACACCAAGTCACAGGAATATTAGATGGAATAAAACTGCAGCCAGTTGCCCTGAGGAAGGAATTCTATTGGGGGCGCGGTTCTACTTGCCAGTTCAGGTGGACACCGCACCCGCCCTGCTTAGCCTGAACCGGCTCAGAAGGGAGTGTTCTGTTGTGATCCCCATGAACTAAAGAGAGGCCCCAGCATGCAAAGCTCAGTACCCCCTCCCCAGGGCCACTACTTCAAAGATATCAAAGTAGCTAAGGGCAGGCACAGGTTCAGACCCTGCCTCACCACTTGCTGTCTACATGAACTCACAACCATAGCATAGCCAAAATCTATGCACCAGGCTCTACTACATGTCAACTCTATGTTCGATGCAGGTGATACACTGGTGAAAAAAAAAACAAAACAGGGATTCTTCCCTTACAGAGCTCATGGTCAAGTGGGAAACTGCTTAACTGCTCTGGCCTCAGTTTGTTTTCTCATTTGCAAAATGGAGATGATAATAGTATCTAGCTCATAGGTTTGCTGTAAGAGATAAATAAGGTGACAGCTAAGGACCCAAGAACACTGTCTCTTACACGGTAGATATCACAGTTTGACTTGACTGAAGGCCAAAGGAGAAGGGAGTGGCAGAGCATGACATGGTTAGATAGCATCACGGACTCAGTGTGCATGAATCGAGGAAACACTGGAAGATAGTGACAGACAGGGGGAGCCTGGCATGCTAGAGTCCACAGGGCTGCAAAGAGTCAGATGGGACTTAGCAACTGAACAACAGCAACATCATAACTTTGGGTACTTAGTACATACAGCTCTGAACACAGGTTTGAGTTTGTTTTCCTAGAACACTAGAGGGTCACAGACCAGTATCTAACAATTAGAACTGCTTTATTAAAACAAAACAAAACAAAACAAAAACACACCACCCAAACCTTATATATGTAAAAATGTTCAGGTGTGTTTAAAGAAATGTGGGAAAAATGGCAAACTCAGCATGGTGGCATTGAAACATTAGATGGACTAAAGGGAAAGGAAAAGGGAGAGGTTATTAAATGCCTTTGAATTGTTTGATTTGCTTGAACGATGCATTACTTTTTCAGTAAAAAAAAATCAGTAGAGGTTTAAAGGGCAAACAAATTTTAATGTAAAAACATGCTGACCCATGCCATCATGGGAACTGATCAGTCTACTGGATGAGATTTTTCTCCTCCTAGGAATGCAGACTGGAGATGGAAATAGCAGCTCACTCCAGTATTCTTGCCTGGGAAATCCCATGCACAGAGGAGCCTGGCGGAGTCCAGTCCATGGGGTCACAAAGAGCTGGATGTGACTGACCGACTAACGCTAACGCTAGGAATATGGCCAAGTTTATCAAAAGCAGCCTGTCCTTAATGGTTCTCTTCATACCCTGGCCTTGGCCACAGGTAGGCCCTCTGAACCCAGTGTAAGGGGCTAATGTCGCTGTTAGGCTGTTTCTTTCTGCAATCTTCTGCCGGGCCAGAGCTAGCTGAGTGAACACTAATCATTATCATCTCTGACAATCCGTGAACATTAAGGAAAAACTGAAAATTTTCATGTGCAAGTTATATCGGGTATCTTAATATTAAAGCCATGATGAAACCACAGAGCACTGTAGCATACTGCTGTTCATCAGAGGCAATTATTAGTAATGCCAGTTTCCATAGTACTTATTTGTGCCCATAAAAATGCAGTACAAACTGACCTGCCTGGTCTTCTGAACTCCAGATTGCTCTTTGGCCTGAATATCTTAATTTGTCCCAGTCCCCAGACCAAACAAGACAAGTGACAAAGAGTTGTTTGCTTCTCTTGGTAGAGTAACAGGGTGTCCCGGAATGGTTTTCCTTGTGGGCGGCCTGCCGTGAACAGGCTGCCAGAGCTCTTGGCCCGAGGGGAAGGCTGAGGTCACAGTTTGGAGCAGGGCTCAGGCAGTGGGCCAGGCTCCCACAGGAGCACCTGGAAGACCTTCTGAGAGCTCCAGGGGATCACAACTGGGAGGGGAAATGCCTACTGGGTCAGAGGTCTGACAATTATGTGGGTGGGGATTTGGCACTAGATACATTTGGGATTATCTGCTGAAGTACCTCAAACTGATAAGCCTGGAAAGCATTCGGGTTTACAATTAAAAATGTGGGTCTTTCCCCCCTTTTTGGTAGTTCCTAACAATTATTAAGTTCTGGAGCAGAAGTGGGAACTGTACCTTTTAGACCTAATATTTCCCCTTTGCCCACCCAGGAGTGGGGTTCCTATACTTGGGGGTCTGCTAGAGATTTTTTTTCTCTCCTCTTTGCCCTTCAGTCATAGATCAGACAGTTCAGTTCAGTCATTCAGTCATGTCCAACTCTTTGAGACCCCGTGGACAGCAGCATGCCAGGCCTCCCTGTCCATCACCAACTCCTGGAGATTGCTCAAACTCATGTCCATAAAGTCGGTGATGCCACTGAACCATCTCATCCCCTGTTATCCCCTTCTCCTCCTGCCTTCAATCTTTCCCAGAATCAGGGTCTTTTCCAATGAGTCAGTTCTTTGCATCAGGTGGTCCCCCTTTTACTTAGAGGGTGACAGTTGGACTATAAAGAAGGCTGAGCACTGAAGAATTGATGTTTTCAAACTGTGGTGCTGGAGAAGACTCTTGAGAGTTCCTTGGATTGCAAGGAGATCAAACCATTCAATCCTAAAGGAAATAAGCACTGGAAGGACTGATTGCTGATGCTGAAGTTCCAATGATTTGGTTATCTGATGTGAAGAGCCAATTCATTGGAAAAGACCCTGATACTAGAAAAGGTTGAAGGCAGGAGAAGGGGATGAAAGAAGATGAAATGACTGGATGGCATCACCAACTCAATAGACATGAGTTTGAGCAAACCTGGGGAGATGGTGAGGAACAGGGAAGCCTGGCATGCTGCAGTACACGGAGTCACAAAGAGTAGACCTGACTTGGCAACTGAACAACAATAAAACCTTCCTCTGGCCCTGGCCAACTTTGTCCTTCTTCAGGTGACAAGGTCTCTTTTAACTTCCAGCTTCCTTTAGACCTGAGCATGGCTAATTCTGTTCCTCCTCTCCTCCCTATTCCCTGCCTCAACTTCCAGCACACAGGACTGGGAGAAGGATCTGGGGCCATTCCATGGTTTGCTATGCTTCATCCCATTTATATTCTGACTACCCCACAGCCAATCACCTACCCCCAGGGACCAGGATGAGGAAGAAGTTGGAGCTCATGCACTTTAGGAGAACCCTTCAGCTTGCTAGGGTTTGGCTTGATCCTTTATGCTCTGAAGTATTTATAATTCCCCAGACTTTATACGATTTTAAAAATGAACACAAGGCGTGCAGACTAAGCCCTGTTTTTCATACTACAACACTCAGTTCTCATCGCCACCAGGGTGGGTGAGGGAAAGCACACTGGTGCAGCTTTTCTGCAAAGCCTCAGAAACTTTCATGCCCTCTCTGAGGTGACCCTCCCAGGCTATGTGACCATGGTTCCCTTCTGCCAGTGTCACTCACCATAGGCCATTGGCCAATGGCTACTTAGGTGGCATGGTAGCCTCTGTAGCCTTCAAGTTCAAGAGTCCCAAGACTTTCTTGGTGGGCCAGGGGTTAAGAATCCACCTGCCAATGCAGGGGATGTGAGTTCAGTCCCTGGTCTGGGAAGATTACACATGCTGCGGGCAACTAAGCCTGTGGGCCGCCACAACTACTGAGCCTGTGGGCCGCCACAACTACTAAGCCTGTGGTCCAGAGCCTGCTGATCACAGCCACTGATGCCCACACACCTAGAGCCCGTGCTCTGTAACAAGAGAAGCCACTGCACTGCGAAGCCTGTGCACTGCAAGTAGAGAGTAGCCCCCACTTGCTGCAACTAGATAAAGCCAGTGCACAGCAACGCAGACCCAGTACAACCAAAAACATATAAATAAATTTAGGAAGAAAATAAAAAGAGTCCCAGGGGCCTTCTAACTTGCCCTTTCTCTACGTCTTGGGAGTTACTCATGGCAGGAGAGGAACAGGCTCTCAAATGCCAGTTGAGAAAGAATATTGAATTTGCCTGCTATGGGCTTTGAGCTCAAGCAACCTCATTCTAGCCATAGTCAGCCTGGCCTGAATACCAAAAAGTGGTTTTATAATGTCAGTGATTTATTACCTCCTTTTCCTGTATCAGATCACTCCCAAATGGTTATCTTGATGTTTATCTATATCCTTCCTTTGTCCTTTATCTTATCAACTGGGGAAAGGTGAAGTGTTTGTAGCCGACATGGACAGGTACTTGGGGCTGCATGTGAGGTTAAACATGTCAGATTTGATGGTTTAGGGGTTTTGACTCCTGCACATGAATGTTAAGGTCATTCCTCACTATCCGGTCTCTCCAGACCAGTGATTCTGATGGTCTGGGGACCATACTTTGAGAATGATTGACTTGTCTAGACCAACTTTCTACCACATGGGACCAAATGTAAATAACTTTTGTTGAATTCTCTATCTTGTGGTCAAATTGAAAAGGCTAATTGCCTTGTTATATATTTAATTATGGTTAGGCTGATCAGTGTGACTGGCATGGTTAGACTTGAACAGGTCTATTTGGGGGTGTTTAGATCATCTCATACCGAGGACCTCAGTCAGTTCTTACAAACTGTTTAGTTTCATGACCGTCTTACACTAGAGACTATACTTAAGAAGTACACCTTTCACACGACAAACCTAGAAATCATGATGTAATCACTATGCTGATGCCAAGCAGAATTGTGATAACAGACCCAAGCCTGGAACTTTAATCTTATAAAGTCTAATACATTCTAAAATATTTTGACTTGGTAATTGAATCTCTCTAAAAAACCTACCTCATGTAAAAAACTTAAAATACAAAAATGCTAATGCACAAGATATTCATTACTTAAAATGATGAAAAACTAGAAGCAAACAAAAGTAAATCATAGACAATAAAATATGTATTATCTTCCCATTCTTTCTCTAAATCTAAAACTATTCTAAAATAAAGTTTTTTTAGGGCTGAGTCCCTTTGCTGTCCACCTGACACTATCACAACATTATTAAATGGCTATACTTCAATATAAAATAAAAGTTTTTTCTTTAAGTTTTAAAAATTGTGGTATATTCAACATGATGGACTGGTTGTGCGATAATTAGAAATGAAGGGGTTCCCTGGTTGCCTAGTGGCTAGGGTTCCCAGCTTTCACTGCTATGGTCTGGTTTTCAATCCCTGGTCAAGGAACTGAAATCCTACAAACCCCATGAGTGAGTAAGTGAAAGTCACTCAGTGTGTCTGACTCTTTGTGACCCCATGGACTACACAGACCAAGGAATTCTCCAGGCCAGAATACTAGAGTGGGTAGCCTTCCCCTTCTCCAGGGGATCTTCCCAACCCAGGGATCAAATCCAGGTCTCTCATATTGCAGGCAGATTCTTTACCAGCTGAGCCATGAGGGAAGCTCACAAGCCCCATGGTGCAGCCAAAAAAAAAATAGTTAGAAATGATATTTATGAAGAATTTGTAATAATATAGGGAATTATTAAATTAAAAAAGAGACATATAAAGCTATGCAGCTTTTCAAAGTATATTTTGGAGTTAATGTTCAAGAATGGAAAGTCTGAGGAGGTCTTTGGAGGAGGGAATAGAGCTATATGTTGTTATTGTTGAATCACTAAGTCGTGTCTGACTTTTGCGACCCCATGGACCCAGCCCACCAGACTCCTCTGTCCATGGAATTTCCCAGGCAAGGATCCTGGAGTGTGTTGCCATTTCCTTCTTCAGGGAATCTTCCTGAACATTTTTATATCTCACTGAAGTTAATCTGAAGTAGATTCTTATAAGTTAAGATGTATATAGTAAGTAGGGCTTCCCTGGTGGCTCAGAGGTTAAAGTGTCTGCCTGTAATGCGGGAGACCTGGGTTCGATCCCTGGGTGGGGAAGATCCCCTGGAGAAGGAAATGGCAACCCACTCCAGTATTCTTGCCTGGAGAATCCCATGGACAGAGGAGCCTGGTGGTCTATAGTCCACAGGGTCGCAAAGAGTCGTTCACGACTGAGCAATTTCACTTTCACATAGTAAGTCATTGAGAAACTATTAAGTCCTAAAACCATACATAGTGAAAGAATCATTAGAAGGAGTTTAAATGTTCCACTCAGTTCAGTTCAGTTCAGTCGCTCAGTCGTGTCCGACTCTTTGCAACCCCATGAATCGCAGCACGCCAGGCCTCCCTATCATTCACCAACTCCCGGAGTTCACTCAGACTCACGTTCATCGAGTCCGTGATGCCATCCAGCCATCTCATCCTCTGTCATCCCCTTCTCCTCCTGCCCCCAATCCCTCCCAGCATCAGAGTCTTTTCCAATGAATCAACTCTTCGCCTGAGGTGGCCAAAGTACTGGAGTTTCAGCTTTAGCATCATTCCTTCCAAAGAAATCCCAGGGCTGATCTCCTTCAGAATGGACTGGTTGGATCTCCGTACAGTCCAAGGGACTCTCAAGAGTCTTCTCCATCACCACATGTTCCACTAGAAAACAGTTAATTGATGCAAAAGAAAAGAGTAAAGGAAGACAGAAGAATGAAAATTATATGAGACATATAGATAGCAAAATGTAAAATGGCATATGTAAATTCACCTATATCGATAATAACATTAAATGTGAACTGATTAAATAACTCTATTAAGAGGCAGAGATTAACATACTGGATAAAAAACGAGGTCCAACTATATTCTGTCTACAGAAGGCATACTTTAGATTCAAAGATACAAATATTTTGAAAGTAAAAGGATTGGAAAAATGTATATCATGCAAATAGCAACTATAAGAAAGCTGGAGTGGCTGTACTATTATCAGATACTATAGTCTTCAAAACAAAAATGTTGCTAGAGATAAGGAGGGAAACTTTATAATGATAAAAAGGTCAATTCATCAGGAAGATTTAACAATTACAAACATAAATTCATCTAAAATCATAGGCAGTCCAGTGGTTAGGACTCCACACTATCCACTGCTGAGGGTACAGGATCGATTCCTGACTGGGGAACTCAGATCCTGCAAGCTGTGGGGTGCAGCCAAAACATAAATAAAAATAAATAAATAACAATAAAGATAAAAACATCGCTCCAAAATACATGAAGCAAAAGCCTGACTGAACTGAAGAGAGAAACAGAAAATTCAATAATTATGATTGGGAACTTCAATACCCCACTTTCTATAATGGATAGAACAACTAGGCAGAAGCTCGACAGGGAAATAAAGAACTTGAACAACATTATAAACAAACTAGAGATAACAAATTTTTATAAAATACTCCACATGACAGCAAAATGTATATTCTTCTCAAGAGCACCTAGAACATCCTCTGATACAGATCATATACTAGGCCATAAAAAACCTTCAATAAGTCTAAAAGGATTGGAATTATGCAAAGTATGTTCTTCAGTCACAGTGGAATAAAAATAGGTAACAGTAGTAACAGAAAGAAATTAGTCTAGTGGTTAGGAAGCTTAGCTTTCACTACCCAGGGTGCAGGTATGATCCCTGGTCAGGGGGCTTTCTTGGTAGCTCAGCTGGTAAACAATCTGCCTGGAATGCAGGAGACCCCAGTTCAATTCTTGGGTCAGGAAGATCCACTGGAGAAGGGAAAGACTACTCACTCCAGTATTCTGGCCTAGAGAATTCCATGGACTGTATAGTCCACGGGGTCGCAAAGAGTCAGACATGACTAAGCAACTTTCCCTTTCAAGGGCTTCCTGGTAACTCAGCTGGAAAAGAATCCTACAATGCAGGAGACTCTGGTTCAGTTCCTGGGTTGGGAAGATCCCCTGGAGAAGGGAACGGCTACTCACTCCAGTATTCTGGCCTGGAGAATTCCGAGGACTGTTTAGTCCATGGGGTTGCAAAAGTTGGACACCACTGAGTGACTTTCACTTTTCTTCAGGGAACTAAGATCCTGAGAGCCATTTGCAATGGGCAAAAAAATTATTAAAAAAAAAGATGTGTTGGTTTGATTAGGTAAAACACTAACACTGGCATTTGCACGAATTAGGTATTGATGAGATGGAGATACTGTAAGTCCATAGGACTCTTTACCGGTATTTCCGACCCCATTCACCATCTTGTCTGGAAGACTTTGTGCAGTGAATAACTTACGCATCTGTGCACAGTGGCCCTGTGCTCCGATATCTCCACCTTAACTCCAGCAAGTATTGAGTTGAGCAGGATACTAGAGCAGGCTCTATGGGGAAAGAGTTTGTATTAAGGGATGAAACACTCATCCAAATTAGGAATACCATCCAATTAGGTAGACTAAAAGGGCTTGGCTAGGGAGAGAGAATGAAGCCACAGTGTGGAAACTGGATTAGAGTTCAAAACACAAGGTGGTGGTTGATTTCAAATGGATTTGTTGAGTAGAGAGCCTAGCCCCAGTTGCATTTTAGAGGAATCCCAGGACCTAATGTGGGCAGGGTGGAGCTCTATGCCCATGGTCACAGGGCTTCCCCGGTGGCTCAGATGGTAAAGAATCCGCCTGCAATGCAGCAGACCTGGGTTTGATGCCTAGGCCGGGAAGATCCCCTGGAGAAGGGAATGGCTACCCACTCCAGTATTCTTGCCTAGAGAATCCCATGGACTTAGGATCCCGGCGGGCTATATGGGGTCGAAAAGAGTCAGACACGACTGAATGGCTAACACAACACACCTTGGTCATAACTGGATCCCCTTGGGAATGTGATAAGCTCAGTACCTCCCCCTGAGAACAGCACAAACAAGGGTGTGGCAAGCAATGCCCTTGCACCCCAACCTTCCAGTCATGTCCAGACTGTCTTTCTAAGGAGGGTGATCTACAGTGAGGAGCAGCTCTCACAGCTAGAGATGGCTCTGGTCATAGCAGCACTAGCAAGAAAACCCGTAGAAATGGTGGCAAATTCCCTGTAGTGTCATCTGCCTTCTTAGTGGAGCCGCCCCAGGAAAATAAATGGGAAGTTGCCAATGGTTACTGGAACCTCTGGTGCCCATTTGTTAAGTGTGATTTTACAAACTCCTCAGTGGCTTGCAAAGGCGCTCCCTAAATTTCCTTTCAACAGTGCCCTTTCCCTTTCTTTTAGATGTGCACAGAAAGAACCAGGCTGCCCGAGAACGCTTTCCAGGTCAGATGGTTGGCTGCCTCTCCCCTTTAGCTAAATAAAGGATACCATCTTCAAAGGACCAGGAGGCGAGTCCATCTGGTCTCTCTGATTGCACTGGTCAGGGGAGTCCCAGCCAAGTCCCCAGCTTTAGCTATGTGGACAGTCAGCTCATACCACCCAGAATCTACATCTGGCTGCCAAATGCACCTTGCTCTGGCCACCCACATACACGGGATCCAACGAGAGCAACAGCTTCAGCATTCTCCTGGCTGAACAAAGAGGGTGACTGCCACAAGCAGGGCTATTGTTCAATTGGCATTGGCATCAAAGGCCCAGGCCAGCTCGCCTTTGTCTGTCAGCCGCTATTCAGAAGGAAAAGGGAAGAAAAGCACACCAATAGGTTTCTAGGAAAGAATCATCTGTGGACGTGGGACGTTTGCTGTAGCACTGCGCTAACGTGATTCTAATAACAACGTGTAAAGCTGCTTAACATGGAGAACCTCACTGACACATATTCCAAAACATCACGGCGCCTAGTTCTGTGGGCACGCTGTTTCCCAGACTCCAGCTATTGAGAGTTGAATCATCCTTGCCTGCCTGCCTGCCTGCCTACATGTAACAGGGTCTGGACGTGGTAGTTTGGGCAGGTTTTCACATGGATGTTAACCTTTTAACCCTGCATCAGTGCTAAGAATATGTCATTTTGTTTTCAGATAACATACTGCCAAAGCTTCTTTCCCAAAAGGCAGATTTTTGTTTTTAACCTGGTCCCATGCCCTCCCTCTTGCCACCAAGAGAAATGGGCTCTGGATATCTCTGATACCTATGTCAGGTTTTTTGTGACTCATTCACCTGCACTGGTGTATTAAAGGTCAGGCAGGGACAGTCCTCCCTGGCAGGCAGGACTTTTTGGTGTGTGGCTCAAAAATTTTTGTATTTATGAAATATTTCTCACATGTAGGGAAAAAAAAACCAGGTAGTAAAAATAATGAACTTGGGGTTTCCAATTCTGAGCTTAAAAATACTACAAATATATGTACTACATCCCCTTTCTGGTTGCTTTCCTTTCTCCCTATTTCTGGGAGTCACTTCCCTCTCCAGCAATGGTCATGCCCATGCACTCTGTACTTTTACAACCTGGATCCACACGCAACCCTCATTTTCTATGTGTTTTAAAACTCTGTGTAAATGCCATTAGAGTGTAGATTTCTGCAACTAGTAACATTATGCTTTGGTGTTGCCCAGGTTGATACATGGAGTGCTGGGTCGTCTGCTTCTACTGACCTGTATGAATATACCATGACTCACTGATCCATTCTTCAGGTGAGCGACATTTAGGCTGCTTTTATTTAGCATTCAGAGGTTGAAGTATTTTGCAAACTTTTTTTTAAGGATTGCTGGTGCAAGGGAAGATCCCCTGGAGGAGGACATGGCAACCCACTCTAGTATTCTTGCCTGGAGAAATCCATGGCCAGAGGAGCCTGGCGGGCTATAGTTCATAGGGTCACAGAAAGTTGGACACGACTGAAGCGACTTAGCATGCATGCAGGGATAACAGAAGGCTGCTAGACTTTTAGTCAGTTAACATTGTTTCTAAAGTTTGAGAGACCAGGCACCCCTTACAAATCCACCCAGTTATGGATCCCACCTATTGCCACTCTTGATTCTCTGCCATCTCTGTTATCTTGGGCCATCTTTTTTTTTTTTTTAATAATGTTATTTATTCGTTTTGGCTGTGCTATTCTTTTCGCTGCTACACAGGCCCCTCTCTAGTTGTGGTGTGCAGGCTTCTCACTGCGGTGGCCTCTCTTGTTGTGGAGCACAGGCTCCAGGGAGCAAGGGCTCCAGTAGTTGCAGCACCTGGGCTCGAGAGTCGCGGCTCCTAGCTCTAGAGCATAGACTCAACAGCTGTGGCACATGGGCTTAGTTGCTCTGCAGCACGTGGGATCCTCCACATGGGATCAAACCCATGTCTCCTGCATTGGCAGGTGGACTCTCTACCACTGAGCCACCAGGGAAGCCCTGGGTTCTCTCTCTTGCTGCAAGACTGGGGGAATCGAAGTTCTCCCACGAGAGATGGGATCCCTGGCCTGCTCAGTGGAAGCAGGGAGTCTTAACTACTGAACTGCCAGGGAAGTCCCCTTGGGTCATCTTTACAGCTATTTCCTGACCTGTGCCTGATCTCTTTAGCATCTGTTTCCTGAGGTCAGCATGTCTACCATTTCAGATTCTTTGAACCAATTCTCTCTCCCAGTGGACTCTGGTTTCCCTTGCCCCTTTGATTATAGTTTCCAGCTATTCTAGGTGAAAACCTCACACAGTCTTGCCCTTGTTCCTGAGGCTCAGACACTCTTGGCAAGCATCCCTGCTGAATTCCTCAGGCCCTAAGAAAAGAGATAAGAAAGGGAGATATAGAGTTTTCTCTGAATCCCCACCAGCTCTCACTGGGATTGGTGCAGAGAAAATGCTCAGTGATTGAATGATTTACTGAATAAAAGGAGAGGGTAAAATGAAATTTGATAGATGTAGTATAGAGTTGGGGTTACTTCAGATCCTTCTAACAATACAAGTAGATTGATTCTCATTGAATAGAGAATCGTTTATGGAAACACTGTGGCACATAAGCCAAGTTATTTAAGAGAGCATAATAAATTTGATGTTTCCTTTTACCTGACTGCATTTCTGAAGAATATTCAATGTTCAACACCCACACATACATACACACTAAGAGGCATACACACCAACACTTTCATTTCCTGAAAAGATTCAGTGATAATCTATTAGCAGCTAGCAGCTCAGCAATTTAAATAGAAGACTACCAAGTTGTCTTTTTAAGTAAACTTTTATTGAAGTCTAACATAGGATGCACAAATCATGAGTGTACAGTTCAATGAATATTCACAAAGTAAACCCAGGTCAAGAACCAGAACAAAGCAGCTCCCCCAAATCCCACTTGTGTCCCAACACTTCATACTCTCCCCCAAGGCAACCACTATTCTGAGTTCTAATACTGCTGATTAGTTTTGCTTGGTTTTGAATTTTAAACAAATAGAATCAAATACTATACACTCTTTTATGCCTGACTACTTTTGCACAACAGTAAGTTTGTGAGATACGTCCAGGTCATTGTGGGTAGCGTAATTCATTCATTTTCATTGTTATATTATATCCCATTCCATGAATATATGATTATTTGTTCATTTTACTGTTGATGGGCATTTGAATTACTCTAATTTTTAACTGCTTCCCTGGTGGCTCAGTGACAAAGACATTGCCTGCCAATGAAGAAGACGTGGGTTCAATCCCTGGGTTGGGAAGACCTCCTGGAGAAGGAAATGGCAACCCACTCCAGTATTCTTGCCTGGGAAACTCCATGGACAGAGGAGCCTGGCGGGCTACAGTCCATAGGGTCTCAAAGGAGTGAGACATGACTTAGCAACTAAAAACAACGAAGACAATTTTGAACTACAATAAATAGTGCTGCAATGAACATTCCTGTATATGTATTTACGGTGCGCATATGTGCATACTTCTTTCTTTTGGGCATAAACTTGGGAGAAGAATTGCTGGTTCAGTAAGTATGCATATGCTGAGCTTTGCTATTGCCAAACAGTGCATGTACCATTTTACACTTGTATCAGTAATGTGTCATAACTCCAGTTGTTCCTCACCAACACTTGGTATTTTCTGTATGGGGCATATAGAAAAACTCTGCCCAGTTTTCCAACATGCAATTCTTTCAAAATCATACTTTTTTTTTTTCCTCTTCTGACTCCACAATTTTCTATTTCCTTTTCTGGTTACTCTTCCTTTGCTTCCTCTTTATAAGTTCTCTTTCTCTCTCTCTTCTAAAGGTTTATTCATTTATTTATTCATTTATTTATTCTTATTTCTGGCTGTGTTAGGTCGTCATTGCTGTGCATGGCTTTCTCTAGTTGTGGCCGGCGGGGGGCTACTCTTCATTGTGGTGCCCAGACTTCTCATTGTGGTGGCTTCTCTGGTTGTGGAACATGAGCTCTACAACACATGGACTTCAGTATTTATAGCTCATGGGCTCTAGAACACAAGCTCAAGAGTTGTGGTGCATCGGCTTAGTTGCTCCACTACATGTGGGATCTTCCCAGACACATGGGATGGAACCCCATGTCCCCTGCTTTGGCAGTGGGATTCTTAACCACTGGACAAGCAGGGAAGCCCTTTGCATGTTCTGTTTTTCCTAAGGTTCCATCTTCTTCCTTCTTCGTTATTCAACCTATATGAGACCATTTACTTATTTAGCAAATAGTCTGTACTTTGTGTTAGAGATTATGCTAATTGATGAGCAATGACATAATTCCTCAAGTCTACTGGGGATGCAAACATTTAATAGGTACATCTCATAAATGACTTTAAACCACAGGCAACAATCATTGCCATGATGGAAAAGAAAAGGGCACCATGAGTGTAACTTATGGATCTAATTTGGATTGGGGAAAATTCCCTTTGAGGAGTCTGAGGTACGAAGTAGAATAGAAGGCAAAGGATGGGTGTTGGGGAGAAAAAGGATTAGCCTTTGTGATGTCTCAGACGGAGGAAAATGCTCAGGGCATTCAGAGAATACGGGAACACCTGTGTTGGTGCCTGGGGCAACAAAGCAGCTTGCTGTGAGTCTAGAGACAGAGACAGCAGACAGAATGTGTGATGCTTTGTAGGTCACATTAAGCATCTTGTATTTTATTGCAAGCCCAATGGGAAACCATTGAAAAATATAGAACAAGGTATTCACATGACCTGCTGGGCTTTGTCTGATCATTCAGCAACTGTGTCTAGATGGGATTAGAAAGAAGTAAGAAGGGAGCCAGGGACACCAGTGGAAGGTTATTTCAGTAATCCAGAGAAGATACATTGATGGTTAAGGGTTGGGCAGGAGAGTAGGTGAGATGGAGAGAGTAGAGAGTAGAGAGATGGAGAAAAGTGAACACAGGTGAGAGAAAATTGGGAGTGGGAATAGCAGAATGGGCAAGGTCTGGTCTTTCACTGGAGGTGATGGATGAAAGGGAGGGGGTTGGAAACAAGAACCTGTTTCCCAGATTCATGACTTGAGCAACTGAATGAACAGAGGAAGCATTCTCTTGTGGAGCTGGATTAGAGACAGTGCAGATTTGGATATGGGGAGGATCACAGGTTTTAAGCATGTAATATTTTGCTATGCCTCTGAGATAGGCAAGTGGATATGCTTGATGGACAGTCTGCTGCTATTTCATTCTCAGCAATTTGGTTTGTCCCAGACTCCCCACCATTGAAGATGAGACATCCCATTGCTTCAGGGAAGGGCAGACAAAGTTTAGAACAGAGATAAGGATTAGCCTTATTTTCAAAACAGATCATTAAAAAAAAAAAATGTAGGGGTATTTGCTTGGCAGTCCAATGTTTAAAATGGGCTTCCTTACTGCAGATGGTGACTGCAGCCATGAAATTAGAAGACGCTTACTCCTTGGAAGAAAAGTTATGCCAACCTAGATGGCATATTCAAAAGCAGAGACATTACTTTGCTGACTAAGGTCCGTCTAGTCAAGGCTATGGTTTTTCCTGTGGTCATGTATGGATGTGAGAGTTGGACTGTGAAGAAGGCTGAGCACCGAAGAATTGATGCTTCTGAACTGTGGTGTTGGAGAAGACTCTTGAGAGTCCCTTGGACTGCAAGGAAATCCAACCAGTCCATTCTGAAGGAGATCAGCCCTGGGATTTCTTTGGAAGGAATGATGCTAAAGCTGAAACTCCAGTACTTTGGCCACCTCATGCGAAGAGCTGACTCATTGGAAAAGATGCTGGGAAGGATTGGGGGCAGGAGGAGAAGGGGACGACCGAGGATGAGATGGCTGGATGGCATCACGGACTCAATGAACGTGAGTCTGAGTGAACTCTGGGAGATGGTGATGGACAGGGAGGCTGGGCATGCTGCGATTCATGGGGTCGCAAAGAGTCAGACACGACTGGGTGATTGAACTAAACTGAACTGAACTACAGGATTAAGAGTAAAGAATCCATCTTTATGCAGGAGATGTGGGTTTGATCCCTGGGTCAGGAAGATCACCTGGAGAAGAAAATGGCAACCCACTCCAGTATTCTTGGCTGGGAAATCCCATGGACAGAGGAGCCTGGCAGGCTACACTCCACAGGATTGCAAGAGTCAGATTATGACTTAGTGACTAAACCACCACTACCAAAGGTTAAGACTTGGTGCTTCCAATAGCAGGAAGCTGGAGTTTGATCTCTGGTCAGGCAACTATAATTCCATATGCTGTGAGGTATCGCAAAAAAAAAAAAAAAAAAAAAGATAGGAAAAATAAATCTTTTTCATTTGCAAGGGATAGATTTTTGTGGAAAGAAGAAAGATTTATGATTTCCAAAGAGGTAAGACTTAGAGGACTGAACACAGAGTTTTTAGTTTAAGCCCCAAGAGAAGAAAGGATGAAAGATATGATGTAAAGCAGCTTCCCACCACAGAGGAAGGCGATAGGCTCTTCCAAACTGAAGGAAAATAGAGTGAGAAGGTATAGGAGTGTAGAGCCAGCAAGGAATGAGAAGAGGGGTAGGAATACTGTGATTATGATTTAATAGAAACCAGCAAAGAGAAAGTATTTTAAGGAGTGATTAATCAACCTCATCCAGAAAAGGCAATGGTAACCCACTACAGTGTTCTTCGTGGGCTGTCATCTACGGGGTCACACAGAGTTGGACACAACTGAAGTGATTTAGCAGCAGCAGCAGCAGCAATCAACCTCATCAAATGCTGCCAAGATTAGGTAAGAAGAGAAAGTCAGTCTCTATTGCATTCAGCAATAGAGGTTGCAAAATGGAGGTTGCTGTGGTCTTAAAGCCTTAGTGCCATTGGAGGAGCAGAAGAGAGAGAGGTGTGGATTGACAAGTGAATGGAGATGAGAAAGTAGAAACATCTTTGGTGGACTTGTCATGGGTGTTTATGGGGACAAGAGAAAGCATTGACTGGAAGAGGATCAAGAGGAGGCTTTCTAAAGATGCATATTCCTGAAGCTTGTTTGAATGGAGATGAATAGGATGAAGATGTTGGAGCTAAGTCCCTGAGAAGGCAGGCGAGGATGGGCATGTCCACATTCTGGCTACTAAGGTGGCCATGAAAACCAGCTGCTCTGATCTCCTGCTATAGGAAGCATAACTGACTGATGGCCTCAGTTGCTGTCCTTCTGGATATACCTCCACATCCCTGATGAAGGCGTGCTTCCCAGAGGTGTTTCCTGATAAATGACTAAGCATAGCAGGCCATTCCAGGGCACTTATGGCATCAGGAGTTCTTCTGCTAAACCTTGCTTGGAACTGCACTGCAGTCTGAGACTCCTCTGGTCAATGCTTCCTTCCCCTACTCCTTTGAAAGTGCCCCATCTGCCTTGTTGCCTGATGGCTCTCTCTACTTTGTCTGCCTCCTCCTTTTTATTCTTTATAGGTGAAACAGGAGGGAAGGGGGCAGGTCGCCAAGTCATGTCTGACTCTTCACGACCCCACGGACTGCAGCACAGCAGGCTTCCCTGTCCCTCACCATCTCCTGGAATTTGCCCAAGTTCATGTCCGTTGAATTGGTGATGCCATCCAACCATCCCATCCTCTGTCGCCCTATTCTCCCTCTGCCTTCAGTCTTTCCCAGCGTCAGGGTCTTTTCCAATGAGTCCGGCTGTTCACATCAGCTGGCCAAAGTATTAGAATTTCAGCTTCAGGATCAGTCCTTCCAATGAGTATTCAGAGTTGATTTCCTTTAAGACTGAATGGTTTCATCTTCTTGCTCTCCACGGGACTCTCAAGGGTCTTCTCCAGCACCACAGTTCAAAAGCATAGGACATGACATAAACTGATTAGAGCAAGATAGGTCCAGGATGATGGATGAGTCAACTTCCACTAGACCTAGAGCCTCAGTAAACACACTCATTGTAACACACGAGAAACTTCCTGACATACCATCAGGTCCAGGACAGTTCTGAGGCCAACCAACAGACACTAAAAAGTGGATGGTGGCCCAATTCCTGGAAATCCCTTGCTCTTTCCCAAAACAGTTGGAACAATGCTCCCACTCCTCAGCCTATGAAACTAACCAGCCCATAAAAATTAACCACGGCCATATTTCTTCTGAGAGGGCCCACACTCTGTGGAGTGTGTTTCTTTCTAAATAAATCCACCTCTTTTCTATCAGTTTGTCTCTCACTGAATTCTTTCTGCAATGAGACATCAAGAACCTAAGCTTCACCAAGTCCTGAAACCAGGTGTGTGATCTCAGTTGAAAGACCGTGGGTTCAAGTCCCAATCTGAATTACAGGGTTTCACAGCCATTTCCCTCAATGAATCTCTTGCATGTGTAATTCTATCTACAGGTCTGCTTCTAGGAAGACCCAAGCCTACACAGCTAATGACCCCCAGTCAGTCTCTGTTTATGGATTACTCCCTTCTGATCATCAGGCTTATCTTCCTATTGGACAATTTCAACTGGAATTTTACAGTCCAGCTTGTTGCTGCACCATTATTCTCTCCCCCTTTTGCTGAGTACATTGTTCACACTACTCAGAGTGATCTTTAAAAATAAATATTTGGTCATGTAATCTTTTAAAACTGAATCACAACTTACATTCCTTAAATTCAGCGGAGCTCTCCCATCATGCCCAGAATACAATGGCAACTCCTCACCGTGGCCTCTCTGACATCTCCTAGTACATTCCCACCCTGTTTCTCAATCATATACAACTTATTCATCTTGAAGCTTTTCCTCTTGCTATTCCCAGTTCTTCGGATGGCAAACCTTTCATTTCATTCAAGTTTCTGCTCCAATTTTCACCTCCTCAAAGAGACTTTCCTCAATCACTCCATCTGAAATTGCTCACCCTATCCCTACCCACCGTCATTCTTTATCCCTTTACTCTGCTTTCTTCATCTTTTTCTTAGCACTTATCACTTTCAGAAATTATCTGGGCCCAACAAATATTTTAATTAAAGAATACAAGTCTTTAGGAACTTCCCTGGCAGTCCAGTGGTTAAGACTCTGCCTTTCCAAGGCAGGGGATGTGGGTTTGATCTTGATCCCTGGTCAAAGAACTAAGAGCCCACATGCCACATGGTAAAAAAAAAAAAAAAAAAAAAATAATAATCTTAATACTATTCTTTGCTTGGAAAGATTCTGACAGCTACATACTATCTAGAGCAACATGGTCTTGTAGAAATATGATGTGAACCACATATCATATGTGGTATGTAATTTCAAATTTTCTAGGAGCTCTCTGTTATGTTTTAAGCTTTCTAAAATAGCAAGCATGAATAGGGTTTGGCAGTTGTAAGAACGAATGTAAAAATCCCCAAGTGACCATAGCTTTTGGTTGTGACAAAGGCAAACTTACCTCACAGGGGTAAAATCTTTCTACCTCATAAAGAAAGTATGGAAAGAAGAGATGTGTGACTTGACTTTACCATGAAGTAGTCCTATGACTTTGGGCAGATCACTGGGTTCAGAACATTAACTTGGCTTTACTTTTATGTCATCTTATCAATTGAAAGTGACTGCCTAGAGGTTAACTGAGGGAAGGATTATAAAATTTAGTCTGAACTTCTTGGAAAACAGTACATTGATCAATTAGTGCTGTCTTCCCTGGACCCAGGAGATGAGGGTCTGATCCCTGAGTCAGGAAGATCCCTGGAGGGGGGACACGGCAACCCACTTCAGTATTCTTGCCTGGAAAATTTCATGGACAGAGGAGCCTGTTGGGCTACAGTCTATAGGGTCACAAAGAGTTGGACATGACTGAGCGACTGAGTGTGCATGACCTGGGCACGACTAGGAAAATTGGGCTAGTTGCTCTAAGACTAAAATTTTTTCTCATTCAAAAGGAATAAGAATGACAGCTTTCAGTTCAACATGGATACTATGAAGCTTAAATGGAGCAGGCTGAGAAAACGCTGTGAAAGGCCAGCGCAACACTAAAATATTATTAGAAATATGTCTTAGTATAGTTCAGTTCAGTTCAGTCACTCAGTCGTGTCCGACTCTTCGCGACCCCATGAATCACAGCACGCCAGGCCTCCCTGTTCATCACCATCTCTCAGAGTTCACTCAGACTCACGTCCATCGAGTCCATGATGCCATCCAGCCATCTCATCCTCAGTCGTCCCCTTCTCCTCCTGCCCCCAATCCCTCCCAGCATCCAAGTCTTTTCCAATGAGTCAGCTCTTCGCATGAGGTGGCCAGAGTACTGGAGTTTCAGCTTTAGCATCATTCCTTCCAAAGAAATCCCAGGGTTGATCTCCTTCAGAATGGACTGGTTGGATCTCCTTGCAGTCCAAGGGACTCTCAAGAGTCTTCTCCAACACCACAGTTCAAAAGCATCAATTCTTTGGTGCTCAGCCTTCTTCACAGTCCAACTCTCACATCTATACATGACCACAGGAAAAACCATAGCCTTGACTAGACAGACCTTAGTCGGCAAAGCAATGTCTCTGCTTTTGAATATGCTATCTAGGTTGGTCATAACTTTCCTTTCAAGGAGTAAGCATCTTCTAATTTCATGGCTGCAATCACCATCTGTGGTGATTTTGGAGCCCCCAAAATAAAGTCTGACACTGTTTCCACTGTTTCCCCATCTATTTCCCATGAAGTGATGGGACCGGATGCCATGATCTTCGTTTTCTGAAGTTGAGCTTTAAGCCAACTTTTTCACTCTCCTCTTTCACTTTCATCAAGAGGCCCTTTAGCTCCTCTTCACTTTCTGCCATCAGGGTGGTGTCATCTGCATATCTGAGGTTATTGATATTTCTCCTGGCAATCTTGATTCCAGCTTGTGTTTCTTCCAGTTCAGCGTTTCTCATGATGTACTCTGCATATAAGTTAAATAAGCAGGATGACAATATACAGCCTTGACATACTACTTTTCCTATTTGGAACCAGTCTGTTGTTCCATGTCCAGTTCTAACTGTTGCTTCCTGACCTGCATACAGATTTCTCAAGAGGCAGGTCAAGTGGTCTGGTATTCCCATCTCTTTCAGAATTTTCCACAGGTTATTGTGATCCACACAGTCAAAGGCTTTGGCATAGTCAATAAAGCAGAAATAGATGTTTTTCTGGAACTCTCTTGCTTTTTCCATGATCCAGCTGATGTTGGCAATTTGATCTCTGGTTCCTCTGCCTTTTCTAAAACCAGCTTGAACATCAGGGAGTTCAGGGTTCACGTATTGCTGAAGCCATAATGGGTTTCTGTGTGCAAGTCTGGATGTGTGCCTCCCCACACGTGCATATTTTCCTCCAGGGAATAAAGAGAAGTAGAGGTCAATGTTTTCCAAGAAGCTAGATCTAGAAAAATACTCAGCTATGCCAGGCTCAGGATGTGGAAAAGTCATCTTGATGACGAGTAAACCAATTGATGAGCTTTTATAAAATCTTCAGTTTGGCCTTTTCCCTCCTTTAGAGTCAATTTATTATATGTATGTATGCACATATTTTATCTATAAATGTTTTCACAACAATAGTCTCTTTATGGGTCAGTTTGAATTTTTAAAAGGCTCAATTTCTGCTGCTTTGGGGAGAGTGTCATTTTCCCTCTTTTATAAACCACTTGTAGTCTGACGAAATTTACTCCTTCTCTCTACCAGGGCCTGTTTCTTGGCTTCCTCCCTCTCTCTACAGATGCTCAGGCCACCTCAGTGAATCTGCTATTATTGATTCAGGAAAAGGCTTTGATTCTGCAAACCACAAGCTGTTACTCATGAAACTATGACAACTTTGTATTAGCTACAAATCAATGAACTTTTTAAATGCAGTCGAAGCAACAAACCTTGCTTACTGCTAAACCTTGATAAGCCCACCCAGGAACTGCCAAACCTTTATCTTAACAGCCATGTGATCTTTGCCACTTTGATAGCCCCTCTGCCACATTGATAAGGATTACAGATCTTCTGGGAGCGGCTGCCCTCTCTGGAAACATTTCTAAGGTGTCTGCTGAAGAAAAAAGAATCTCTTTCTATGGGTGGGCTGAGATAGGTCAACATTCTCAAATAAACCCATCTTCAGCGCCCTTCCTCTTTACCCAAGCGGTTCTTTAGAGACAAAATCAAAAATAGGAACTTGCCAGGGAAGGATTCATGCTGTGAAGAAGTACTCTTGCCTGATTCACTGGAGAGGACATTTAGATTTCTAGTCTCCTCCTGGCCCTTGCTTTATAGCAGTGCCACACTCTCTCTTGATTTCGTTCTCTTAGCCCTAAGTCAATAAAATGTATATAACCGAGTCACTTAGATATCTGGTATTTGCTGTTATCATCTTGACCCTTCATTTACGTGAGTCACTTTCATCTGAGGTTTGTCTTCAGATGAGTTTAGTATAATTTAGGAGAGCAACAGGAACAGCTATCCTGGGGAAACTCTTTGGAGGAGTATGTGGAGACTAGTAGTGATGCAGAGGCAATAGCTGTATGTAGACTGTACAACCAGCTTCCACAACTGCATAGTCAAAACCCTATAATAAGTCCCACGATCTAGATCATTCCTAGTGGTTCTATTTTTCTGATCAAATCCTGACTGATACAGAATGTCTGAAAATAAAAAATGCAGCCTCAATTCAGCTGTCAACTCAGGTACACTATGAATATCGGAAAGCCCCCAAAGCAGCTTTTAGAGAGATTCATCTCTTGCAACTGTAGGGCAGACAGTGCTGAAATCCAGGCTCAAGGGCCAATTTTAAGGAAGGAGATGTTACAAAAAGACTGAAGTACAGCCTCACCAAAGGCAGCACCCTGAGAGAAGACTGAGTTCTGGCATTGGGACATTTGGGTAGACAGGCCTGAGAATCTGGGGCCCCTCGTTTCTCCTGCAACTCTGGGATGAATTTCTCCTTTGCTAGGGGAAGGCAGGCTTCTCTTGCTTATAAACCTGCAAAGCCTCACAAGATGAAGCCTATCTTCCTTAAGGTCTTGCTACTTGTTGTTCTTGATCAAGAGGCAAAATCAGGTCACAGAGCAGCCCAAGGCAGGAAATATAGTCACTGCTCGAGGAGGAAATAGCCCCCTAACTCCAGTTGTAGGACTTGGCTAATATGAACTGGTGGGTCTGAAGGAAAACATGGGGAACAGTAGATTCTGAGAAAACCCACTACTAATGGGAAGCCAGCATCTTTGTAAAGCTCAAAGAAGCACTGGATGATTTCCTAGGACTTACCGTCCAATTCACTAAATTTCTTTTCCCCAGTGTCCAGTCTGCTGTCTAACCTAGTCTGATTATTTTTACTTCACGAACTGTTATTTATTTTCAAACTTCTATTTGGCTAGTGTTTTCCAAATGTTCCTAAAATAATGTACAATCTTGTTGAATGAATTCTATTCCTTTATATGTAAAATCTAAAGCTTTTCTAAATTTTTTTTTTAAAGATTGATCCACTATCTGAATTTCTTAAAGGTGTGCATTCTGCAAGTTTTTGCCTTTGTTGTCTCTCTCTCTCCCTTTCAGGGATTAGTTTCTTCAGATGAATTATAAATATGACTGGTACTTTGGACAGATGTTTGGACACTATGTAGTAAAAAAAAAAAAAAAAGCAGCTTTACTTTTATTTCTGCCACTCTCTAAGATTTTCTCAGTTGGGCTGGTTTTTAGAGTGCCTTTGTATGCAAACTTGTGTAGGCCCCAGGCCAATTTTTCACTTCTAGAAAAAAAGGTTCTACAGTTACTTTACATTGAAAGCAGTCTCATGGAGATACATATATATATATCTCTAGTCCCACATAATAATCAGCACTTCAATTTGCAATAAAAGGTCATAACCTTGTCTTTCTGCTGCAGCAGTTTAAAATCCTGGAAAGTGGGGGCAAGGTTGGATTCTTTCTTTCCCCAGTTCTTTTCTGCCACCTCAATGAGAATATTCTCTCTCTGTGGCTGAGGCGGGGTGAGAATTTTCTTAACTGATTGATTCTGTGATTAAAAGGCCTGTGCTTTCTGGCAACTGTTTAAAGCTGATGTGTTTTCTTTGGGCACATTTGTGGATTCTTCCAGGACTTCCCTGTCCAGCTATCTCACATTCCCTCCACCTGAGTGATGGAGAAGACTTCAGCGGTCTTCTGCTCTTATGGCTCCTGGGGTCTGGCGGTACACTCAGTGGCTCTCCACTGAAACATGGCCAAACCTGTTGGTGAATCTTATGTCAATTGTCAATTCTCTGTCCCATGTGGCCCTCATCTAGGATATGGGAAACACACAATGTATCTTTTGCCCCAACACTTTTCTGGACGGCAGGCTGATCTCAGAGCATCTGTCCACAAAGTCTACCAGACTGCTGCTTGCGCTTTATATTTCTCAGGTGGGAGTCAGACACTAGTTCCCTTCCCTTCCTTTCTCTCTCCCCATTGTGTGTGAAGTAGGTCTTGGCACAACAGCAACTCTCTCCAAAAATTGTTTTCTAATACCCAAGTCTCCTCCTCGATTTGGGTGAGGTGTTTAAGAATCTTTGAACTAGTTCTTGACCTTTTTTTTTTAAATTTCTGCATGGAAGGCTGCCTCACAACTTGTTTTGGAACCCCGTATCTATCAACATAGGATCTCAACTTGTTGAATGATTTCTTACTGAGTGCACATATATATATATATATATATATATGTATATATATGTGTATATATATACATATATATATATATCTTTAGCTCTAATACCATTGAATATTTCTCAGATCACACAAACCCAAAATGTATTCTGGTGAGCCTCCTTTATACTACTGAGAATGTATATAAGCACTCAGTTTCCTTTAGGCCAATGAAATACAGCTCAGAAGATATTTTTTACATAAAGACAGAACCAGAAATGTCATAGTTTTTCTGTTTGAGTTTAAAATGCCCCCCCTTTTCCACCCCCAGTCTGGGGGACTACAGCAGAATCAGGTAGTTCCTGACAGCCCAGACAAAAGAGTAACATTGTTAAGGCAGAGGGGAGAAATGCAAGCCCTTCCAGCTCAGTCCTAAAGGATAGTTATACTGCAAAAGCAGAGGAGAGGAAAATACAAGCTCCTTTCTTTTTTCTTTAAAATCCCACTAAGTAACTCAAGCAATGTAGGCTGTGTTTGCTGCGTTTGTACTTCAAGGTTTAAATGCTCCACCATACTCACAATTTTGGCAGAGAATTGCAGGAGCAGTTGGGGACAGACAAAACGACATAAAACAAGATACCAATGAAAAAAACCTTAAAGTCACAAACAAGTTTTCAGGATGAAGAAGATGGGAGTATACGTATGCAGATCAAAGGAGAGATAAAGGGAGGAGGGACAGATAAGACTGAAAAAGAGAGAGAGACAGCAGGAAAATAAAGGCGAGAATACTGGGACAATAGGGTTCCAGCTACTACACAGTATGAGGTTTAAACTTCTGTCATTTTCATAAATCTGGGAGAACCCAGGGAGAACATGCTGGTATGAAGCCAGCCTCTCCCAACTCTGCTTATCACCTGTCAAGGTGAGCCATTGCCAGCCAGAGGGAGCATGGTCTCACAAGCTGAGAGGAGTGATGCTGTAGCTGTCCAACGTCCACTCTCTCGAAAGGAAAGGACAGAAGTTGGAGAGGACAGAGAAAGGAGGAGAAGAGAGATGCCAGGAGAGGGAGAAGGACAAGGAGGAGGGGAAAGTGTTGCCCGAGTGAGGGTACTGAGGCCCCCAAGGGCCAGAAAGACAGACTCACCAAACACGGGGACACTGAAACAAGAGTTTCAGTTGGCCACTTGTCACCCACCGGGAAGTGTGTTCCAGTGGCCCGGTGGCACCCAGATTCTCTCCCTGGAAGCAGACAACTGCCCCATGTTGGGCACCATAAGTCTGATACTGACCAGGATTCTTGGCCTTCCCCAATCAATAAAAATTGACCAGAGGCTAGACAAAGAATTGAAGCAAGTCTTTATTGGGGCCCCTGCTGCAGGAGAGGGGGAGTGAGAACAAACAACAGATTCCCTTGATGCTTGCTCCCTGAGTGCGTATCTTGAATGGAGCGGATTTTCTTTATGTGACCTATGGCCTTGGGATTCAGAAGCATTCCAACAGGATGGTCCCATGTTTGCCCTTCAAATTTCATGAGTTCCAGGCTAGTGGATCTATTGAATTTTCAGTGTATAGTTCCTGCATCTTATGAGTGGTTGTGAACTTGGGTTCACTCTTGCAAATGGTACCAGTTTGGGATTTTGATTTCTGTGAGGTGCCATTTTAACATCTAGAAATTTAGGAAGATGGTTTAACCCTTCAACCAGCTGAAGATATTTTTAGGAGTTCCAATTCTTTATCCCATTTCTCCACTAACCTCGATTCCCTTGAAAAACTTTAACGGTATTAGAGAGGTATTTTTTGATGCAAGCAATAAAAAAATTCAATCTAAATGAGCTTAACAAAAAAACAAAATGGAGGAGGGAGGTTAATTACATGCTCCTAGTGACTGAACTGAACCGAACTGATAGAGACTGGGGTCAAGTGTGGTCGCAGGGGGTGCTTTTTTTGGGCAGAAAAAATGTGACCCAGAAACTACTAGTAGTAAGAAACACTTCTATTCCTGCCTCCATTTCTGAGTTCTGCTTGCCCTGAATTGGTTCTGTTCTCAAGAGAGTTTGCTACAGGTTTTCCCAGATTGGCACTCTTTTCCTCCAGGACAGTGGTTCTCCCATTCAATTACTAACCAGGCCTGCCCCTGTTTAGCTTCCAAAATCAGATGAGACAGGGTGCTTTCAGGGTGGTATGGCTGTAGACAGGACAATGGTACCCAACGGGGAGTAATTTTGTCCCCCTGGGGGTATTTGGCAATGTCAGGAGACATTTTTGGTTGATACAGCTGGGGAGAAGGGGCATGATGCTACTGGTGTCTAGTAGGTAGAGGCCAGGAGTATACAGAACAGACTGGTCTGCACGACAATTATTCAGACTAAAATGTCAGTAGTGCTGCCATTAGGAAACCTGTTCCTGGACTACATGCTTTCTCTTCTATGTCTAACAGGGATGAGAGAATCATCTAAGTTCTAGAACTGCCTGAAAAGGGTCCTGATTGGACCAGTGTAATAAGTGATAGCCGCTCTTCTCAAAAGATACTTTTTCTCTTTTGTAAACTAGAGTTTTTTTCTCTTCTCTTTCTCCCCCAGATCTTGAATATATTGACAGATTTAGTTTCTTTGCTTAAATCTTCCTCCTGTTCCCATCCTGTCTTCCATTAGTGGGTGGAGAATGAGAAGTGTGAAATACATGCATTAAATCTTACGTTTGTCGCTCATGTGTACATTTACTTTACACAGTTGAGAGCACATTATACACACACAACACAATACTAAGTATTATGCTTTTTTCTCTAGATATTATATGATAGGTGTTTTCCCATGCCATTAAAAACTCTTTGTAATGAACATCAAAAAATTCTACCTAACAGTTCATCATATAGATAAACCACACTTAATCACTGCCTGTTAATTTTCTGTGAATTTAGTGTCTTAGTCAATTTATAGAATATGATGGATTCTTTCTGTGTCCATTTTGGACCTTAGGAGCCAAGCTAATGTAGGCCAGTGTTTGTTTTCTGTGGGCTAGAAGTATGAGGACAGGGTTTCAACAAGTAGTTTCCAAATGATTGAAGACTGATTTTATTTGAATTTCCTGGGTATTTGTTAAAAATACGGATTCTAAGATCCTGACTCCAATGTACTGAATCAGTATCCCCTTGCATGGTAACTAAACATCCTGCATTGTACAGCAGATAATTAAAGCACGTAACCATAATTTACTTTTTTTTTTTTTAATAAAGGCCATAATTATGCTTTTATTGTGAGTGAAGGGGGAAAAGAGGAAATAGAAGATCCCTACCTTGAAGAGCTGTGTTTATGTGTGTGTGGTTGTGTTTGACTGTAGCCCACCAGGCTCCTTTGTCTGTGGAACTCTCTGGGCAAGAATACTGGAGTGGGCCATTCCCTTCTCCAGGGGATCTTCCTGACCCTTGGATAGAACCCAGGTCTTGAGTTGCAGGCAGATTCTTTATCATCTGAGCCCTTAAACAGCTGTGCCACCCTTTAATGGACCAAGTTGTTCAAGAACTAACATGACTAAGCTGCTTTCGCTCAGATGTGGTCCTGTGGAACATTCTAACTATCTCAAGCATGTGCCATTACAAATTCAAGGGGGACCCCCTAGTTATATCAGAATCCATGCCATTTGGATACCTCCTATTTTGATTTTTAAGGAATTCATGAACAGTTTGGCACTGACTCCAAATTTCTAAAGTCAGAAATCTTATTTGGGGTCAAATCTCATGGTATTTGCATGCCAATAAATCACTCCAACTGGCCCCTCTGTAGTTGGAAACAAATCCAAGACAGAATACCTAAGGCAGGGGAAACCAAACATCCACCATATTGAAAGATGGGCTTCCCAGGTGGCGCTGTGGGTTAATAACCCACCTGCCAATGAAGGAGACCCTGGTTCAATCTCTGGGTCAGGAAGAACCTCTGGAGGAAGGCATGGCAACCCCCTCCATGGAGGAGAATCCCGAAGAATCCCATGGACAGAGGAGACTGGCAGGCTACAGTCTCTTGGGTCGCAAAGAGTCAGTCACAACTGAAGTGACTTAGCATGCATATAAAAAGATAGCCCATTAGGTTGCATACTACAGAACTGGAAGATTTTCAGTTTATCTTTTCTAACCCCCAAATATTTAATCTTCCTATGCAATATAGCCTGGCCTCAATACCACCTGGGAAATGGGGAAAGTTGACCCATAAGTGGGTATATAAATTATAACACCATTTTACAATTTGGCCTGTTATGTTTGAGACAAAAGAAATGGGATAAAATTCCCTGTGTCCTATTTTTATGGCCTTACGTCAGAACAAAGGCCTTCAAGAGAGATGTGAGCTCTCTTTCATTGAGGTAATACCAGTCCTTGGCCCTCCCCTGAAGACCTCCTTGATCTCCTCCGGAACCCTCCTCCTCCTGCTCCCTCCCTACCCCCTTCCTTCATATGTCCCAATTTGGGCCACAGGTATGAGGGGCCCCTCTGCACCAGGCAAACTCAGTTACAAGAGTTGTCCAATTAAGGGAATGTCAGGGAAGGCCCCAAAACAAGCACCCATAGAGCCATTAAAATGTAAATTGGTTGAACATGAGCTCACCCATTCTTTTTGTATGTCCCTGAATGCCCTTCCTGCTAGGAAGAGGTATCTTATATTACTCGGGGTTGCTATCCACCTAATGGAAGGCAAACTGAAGACTGATGCCCTCTTTAACTAAGGGCATAAAGTGATATTGTGGATGACTACTACCAAGTCTTGCAGACATAGCAAGTCAACCTCTCTGGAGTAAATCCTGAGGTCTGGGCCCAGGGATGGTGGGATGAGCTGTAGGAGCCAGTCCTGTGATAGTTCATCTAAAACCCGGCCCAGAAGAAAACAGTACTCTCTTGGGACTTTCCTGATTGTCCAGTGGTTATGACTCTGAGCTCTCAATGCATGGGGCCCTGGTCAGGGAACTAAGATTTCTCATGCTGTTTGGTACAGCCAAAGAAAAGGAAGAAAAAGAGAGAGAGAAAGAAACAAAACAGTTCCCTCTCTATGGATAGGCCTTATTGGGACTGCCTTTGCTATATAGGACCTAACTGACCAGGGCCTTGTTCAGTTCAGTCGCTCAGCCGTGTCTGACTCTTTGCAACCCCATTGACTGCAGCACGTCAGGCCTCCCTGTCCATCATCAACTCCCAGAGTTTACTCAAACTCATGTCCATAGAGTCGGTGATGCCATTCAACCATCTCATCCTCTGTCATCCCCTTCTTCTCCCGCCTTCAATCTCTCCTAGCCTTGTTAGACCATGCCAATCAGCCTGTAATATCCTCATTCTTCCTGTAAAGACACTCAGTGGAAATACTACATGGTATAGGACCTCAGAGCAGTCAATGAAGCACCCAGAATATAGCCAGTGGCTCCTCATCCCTACACCCTGCTGAGCACTCTTTTGTTCACCAAGACCTCATATTCTGTATTAGATAGAAAATATGTCTTATTCTGTATTCCATTAGCCACAGAGTCACAAGAGATATTTGCTGTTGAGTGTCAGGACCCAAATGAGCAACAGTAACAACAATACTGCTAGATAGTCCTGCTCCAAGTATTCAAAAATTCCCCCGTCATCTTTAGGGAAACTTTAGCTAAAGATCTACATCTGGGGGATGAAACTCTCCTCCAGTGTGTTAATGATATTCTGATTATCAGCCCTATTAAGGAGGTGTCTGATAAAGATACTGTAACCACTCTGAGCAATTTAGCTGATAAAGGATTTAAGGTGCCCAAGACAAAGTTTCAAATATCATAATCTAGGGTGACTTAATGGGCTTCCCAAGTGGCTCAGCAGTAAAGAATCCATCTGCAATGCAGGAGCTGCAGGAGGCTCAGGTTTGGTCCCTGGATTGGGAAGATCCCCTGCAGAAGGGCATGGTTATCCATTTCAGTGTTCTTGCCTGGGTAATTCCATGGACAGAGGAGCCTGGAGGGCTACAGTCCATGGGGTCAGAGAGTCAAACAAGACTGAAGTGCCTTAAAACACAAGGTAACTTAATGAAGCTTCATGCTCACGGAAGGTCAGGAAAACCTAACCCAGGAAAGGAAGGAAACCACCTGCAGCCTTAACCCTCCTAAAACTAGAAGCTTCTTAGGGGAAGTCTGGGTTTTGCCACATCTGGATCCTTAACTGTCCGATCTGATAGCTAGGCCTCTGCATGAAAAGTTGAAAGCAATGGTTAAGGATATTTTCCCCCAGTGGAATTCAGAATGAGAAAGGGCCTTTCAAGAATAGGAAAAGCAAGACAGTTCCCAGGTGGCCTAATTGTTAGGCGTCTGGGTTTTCATTGCTATGTTCCGGGTACAAGCCCTGGTTGGGGGAACTGAGAGCCTGCAGGCCACTCAGTGAGAGAAAAGAAGAAAAAGAAAGAACCAAAAAAGCAATTACTTCAGGCCCCTGCCCTGGCCCTCCCAGATATAGCTGAAACCTAACCCTAACCTTTGTATTCATGAGATGGGGGAATTGCCTGAGGGGTGTTAGCTTAAAAACTGGGAACCCTTTACTCCAGTGGTTTCCTTGCCTCCAGGAGCAGCTATTATCACCCTGCTAAAGGAGGCTAAAAGGTTCATGTTGGGTCAGCCAATCCCTATGTGGACTCCACACCAGGTTCAGGCCTTAGTAAGTTCTATGGGAACAGGCTGGTTATCCCCCACAAGTTTGTTTCAACTCAGGCTATGCTTTTTGAAAAAGAAAAAAAAATTTTTTTAAAAAAATTAATCTATTTGCAAGGCAGCAATGGAGACACAGACTTACGGACACCATAGGCAGAGAGGAAGGAGACGGTGGAACGAATCGGGAGAGCAGCATGGAAACGTACACTAGGTGAGGTGAAGTCACTGAGTCGTGTCCAACTCTCTGCGACCCCGTGGACTGTAACCTACTAGGCTTCTCTGTCCATGGGATTCTCCAGGCAAGAATACTGGAGTGGATTGCCATTTCCTTCTCCAGGGGATCTTCCCGATCCCGGGATCGAACCTGGGTCTCCCGCATTGGAAGCAGACGCTTTAACCTGAGCCACCAGGGAAGCCCGGAAACGTACACTACCATATGTAAAACAGTCAATGGGAATTTGCTGCATGACTCAGGGAACTCAAAAGAGGCTATGCTTTTAGGCAACCCAGTTGCTATCAGAAAAGCCTGTCACGGGGTGGGGGGGTGTCGGTGTTGGCTCACAGGAGGGAGCAGATTTCTGGCAGGGAGAAAGGCCGGCCCGGCAGAAAACAGTAATATACCATTCAAGCCTTGGAAGCAAGAAGCCTACCCCCAGGGGCTTCTGCCCCAAATGAGAGCTATTATTCCTTACCTGAGGCAGAGAAGGGTTTTGTCACTGGCAAAGCCCATTAACAATTCTCAGGAAACAACAAGACAATCTAGGTAATAAAATAAAGGCTAACCTTTTTTTTTTTTTTTTTATAATGCTTTGCGCTTAGTCTAGGTTCAATTGCTCATAGAGTGTGGTGGGCTGAGGCCTGGAGTTCTGAGGCTGCTCTGACACCTTAGCTGGGCGGGCCGTGTGCAGAATCGCAGCGCACTCAGTTCAAGATGGCGGCAGCGGCGGGCTGTGCGCAGAGGCCTAGCGCGCTCGGATCTGGGGCGTGAGAAGCGCCGGCCCCGCGAGAACTCCGCCCGCTCCCCGCCCCACTGACGAGACCTCCGTAAAGCAGCGTGTTGGCAGCGGTGCGCTCTGTAGTGTGTTCCTAGGTCTTACTTGTTTAATGAAAGAAGAAAAACCTTCCTTGCTTTTGAAGTGAATGCGTTCTCCTTCTGTTGGCTCCAAGGACCCCAGGCAGGAGGACCCTTGTTGGGGCCCCACTCGAAAAGGTCAGTAACAATACTCGTGGCGGATTCATGTTGAGGTATGGCAAAACCAATACAGTATTGTAAAAAAAAAAATAAAATAATTAATTTAAAAAAAAAGGAAGGGGGGAAAAAAAAAAAAGGAAAGGTCAGTAACAATAAGATAAGACCCAGCCTCTTCCTTTGTGCTAGTCTAGTTTCACTCGCCTGTAGGAGGCTGTCTGCAGTCCTTGCACTTCACGCTTGGGTGCAGTTTCCAGCCTGCACCCCACACTTCATCTTGGTGCGTGGGTGGGAGGAGAACAGCTGGGGTCAACAGCTCCATTCGAGATGGCCAGAGTGTGCTGCGAGCAATAGGCCTGCGCTGGACCCGCAAGAACTCTGGTCTGCAAGTTCTCCCGAGAGAACTCCGCCCCTCCCTCTGTGAACAGGAATCCCATAAAGCAGCCCCCACAATGGCCTGTCCAGGGAACAGGTACTTAACAAGGGTCCCCAGCTCAGGGTCTTTGGCCCGTTAGGAGCTGGACTGCAAAGAAGGAGGTGAATGGCACTGAATGAGTGACGCTTCATCTGCCGCTTTCCTCCGCATCGCTCTTGTCACCTCCTGAACCATCCCCTCTCCCCCCACACCCTCAGCCCATTCCCGTGGAAAAATTGTTTTCCACAAAACCAGGTCCCTGGTGCCTAAAAGGTTGAAAACCGCTGCTTTAGAGCATAAGCTCCTGCCTGTCCACTCTTTGATTGAAGTTCAGAATGTTCCTTTGTTTCTGAACTGAGTTCAGTCTCCCTGGGGCCTGATTCAAAAGGCGGGTGGTGACACTTGGTCTCCAAGTTGTGAGAAGGCAGAGATGTGGTGCTTTCTCAGTACAGGAGGTCACAGCATTAGTGGTGGCAAAGTGGTGGTCCTGGTGTTAAAGAGGCCAAGCGAAGTGTCCAGAGCTCAGGGCCAGCATCAATGGCATCCTCATTAATTCAGTTTTGTGGTGTGATTTTGGGCATTGTGCCTGGAAGCTGAAACTCAAACCTGGTTCTTCATCCCCTGGTGAGTGTATGAGCTATCCTTTATCCGTAAAATAACAAACAGACAACCCTCAAGCATACAAACCGAAAAACCTTCCTTTTCTGATTGATCACATGGAGTGAGCCTCAGCATATGAACTTCCAAGGATGGTCTATTGTAATGTTATCCAGGGAGGCAAAGATCCCCATGCATAAAGATGCCTTTCTACACAGGAAAGAAGTTGTAGAAGGCTGGGTTTTTGTCCTGAAGCAAGGGTTATCTCAAGTTTGCATGGTTTTAAGCTACAGAGAAGCCTATAGACAAGAAAAAAAAAATTTCCCTCAAAATGCAGCTAGGAATATATTTTGAATGCCTAGAGAGGTTTTTATTTGAGACCCTATAAACGGTATCACGGCTTCCCTGGTGGCTTAGTGGTAAAGAATCCACCTGCAGTGCAGGCAACTGCCAGGAGACTTGGATTCCTGTCTCAGTTGTGTCCGACTCGTAGCGACCCCATGGACTGCAGCCTACCAAGCGCCTCTGCCCGTGGGATTTTCCAGGCAAGAGTACTGGAGTGGGTTGCCATTTCCTTCTCCAGGGGATCTTCCCGACCCAGGGATTGAACCTGGGTCTTCCGCATTGTAGACAGACGCTTTATCGTCTCGGCCACCAGGGAAGTTCAGACTGTATCATGGTTTCCCTGGTGGCTCAGTGGTAAAGAATCCACCTGCAGTGCAGGCAACTGCCAGGAGACTTGGGTTCCATTCCTGGGTCAGCAAGATCCCTTGGAAAAAGAAATGGCAACCCACTCCAGAATTCTTGCCTGGGAAATCCCATGGTCAGAGGAGCCTCACAGGCTGCAGTCCATGGGATACCAAGGAGTTGGACATGACTGAGGTACTACACCACCACCACCACCACCACCACCACCACCACCAATCTATCTCACAGAGCTACAAAAGAGCATTTTGGCAAGAAAAATTGGAAGGCCATGGTTCCAGTTGGCTTCCTGGACATGAAATGACCTGCAGGGAATCCCTGTGGAAGCCTCTTACAGTCCTTTGATATCCCACCAGGATGAATTATTTAAAAATCACACCCTTAAATTGCAGCATGGGGTATCTTCATAGATGGCACTCTGTAGTATAGTCTAGTTGAACATTGACAGATTCCTGCCAAAATCAATCATTTCTGTTTGGCATAGTTGAATTTGAACTAATTTTTTTTTTTTTTACAGTGATTAGCCTACAGTTTGCACGGGGTGTTAAAGCTTTTCCTGTTGAAAAGCTTCACTCCAGTGTACTCATCCATCTTCCTATTAACTATGGTGGGTGGGCAGGCTACCCATGTGTCTGAAATAGGAATCAAGTTGCCTCCTGTGTCAAGCTAAAATGAAGTAGGACTCAGAAAGCCCTCTTTTATTCTGTCTAAAATTGGAATCTCGTCTGACCTAAGAGCATTCCTAACCCTTCTGATTCTGGCAAGTATTATGACATAGGTTTTAGGCAGTGTTAATCATCTGGCAGTGTTAATCAAAGATGAGCACAACAAAGGATGGAAATGTTATGGACCTAACAGAAGCAGAAGATATTAAGAAGAGGTGGCAAGAATATACAGAACTATACAAAAAGACCTTCATGACCCAGATAACCACGATGGTGTGATCACTCACCTAGAGCCAGACATCCTGGAATGTGAAGTCAAGTGGGCCTTAGGAAGCATCACTAAAAACAAAGCTAGCAGAGATGACAGAATTCCAGTTGAGCTATTTCAAATCCTAAAAGATGATGCTGTGAAAGTGCTGTACTCAATGTGCCAGCAAATCTGGAAAACTCAGCAGTGGCCACAGGACTGGAAAAGGTCAGTTTTCATTCCAATCTCAAAGAAAGGCAGTGCCAAAGAATGCTCAAACTACCGCACAATTGCACTTATCTCACACAACAGCAAAGTAAATTCTCCAAGCCAGGCTTCAGCAATATGTGAACCATAAACTTCCAGATGTTCAAGCTGGATTTAGAAAAGGCAAAGGAACCAGAGATCAAATTGCCAACATCTGCTGGATCATGGAAAAAGCAAGAGAGTTCCAGAAAAGCATCTACTTCTGCTTTATTGACTATGCCAAAGCCTTTGACTGTGTGGATCACAACAAACTGTGGAAAATTCTGAAAGAGATGGGAATACCAGACCACCTGACCTGCCTCCTGAGAAATCTGTATGCAGGTCAGGAAGCAACAGTTAGAACTGGACATGGAACAACAGACTGGTTCCAAATAGGAAAAGAGTATGTCAAAGCTGTATATTGTCATCCTGCTTATTTAACTTATATGCAGAGTACATCATGCAAAATGCCAGGCTGGATGAAGCACAAGCTGGAATCAAGATTGCTGGGAGAGAAATATCAATAATCTCACGTACGCAGATGGCACCACCCTTATGGAAGAAAGTGAGGAAGAACTAAAGAGCCTCTTGATGAAAGTGAGTGAAAGAGAGTGAAAAAGTTGGCTTAAAACTCAACATTCAGAAAACTAAAATCATGGCATCTGGTCCCATCACTTCATGGCAAATAGATGGGGAAACAGTGAGAGACTTTATTTTGGGGGGCTCCAAAATCAACTGTAGATGGTGACTGCAGCCATGAAATTAAGACGCTTGCTCTTTGGAAGGAAATCTATGACCAACCTAGATAGCATATTAAAAAAGCAGAGATGTTACTTTACCAACAAAGGTCTGTCTAGTCAAAGCTATGGTTTTTCCAGTAGTCATGTATGGATGTGAGAGTTGGACTATAAAGAAAGCTGAGTGCCAGAGAATTGATGCTTTTGAACTGTGTGTTGGAGAAGACTCTTGACAATCCCTTGGACTGCAAGATCCAACCAGTCAGTCCTAAAGAAAATCAGTCCTGAATATTCATTGGAAGGACTGATGCTAAAGCTGAAACTCCAATACTTTGGCCACCTGATGTGAAGAACTGACTCACTGGAAAAGACCCTGATTCTGGGAAAGACTGAAAATGTGAGGAAAAGGGGATGCCAGAGGACTAGATGGTTGGAGGGCATCACCAACACAATGGACATGAGTTTGAGTAGTCTCTGGGAGTTGACGATGGACAGGGAATCCTGGCATGCTGCAGTCCATAGGGTCACAAAGACCTGGACGTGGCTGAGTGATTGAACTGACTGAATCATCTGGAATTTTTGCAAAGAAAATCAAGTTTAGTGCAAAAACTGTCCACAGAATTGAAGGCTGATGACATATTAATAAATGCATTATAAAGCCTTCATTGTTCATAACTAACTTCATGTAGCAGCCCTCAAGATTTGTCACATATAGCAGAGTGTAGAGTTGTACCTGTGGGCAAGTTGTACCCCCAAAACTTTTTGCTCTTCATGCAAGATTTTTGTTTCACAGGCTTGCTGAAAAGAAAGACAACATGGAATTCTGAGAATAAATCCATTAAATTAAGGAGTCTGTAACATCTGGATGACAGAATGTCTTTTTTTGAAGATGGGGTAAACTCGATATTCATTCTGAGGGATCTGTAATCTGAAAAGGCATTTCATGTAGAATTTTTGGCAAGGATTGGGGTAAATACCTACACTTTGTCTTAAAGATAATGAGATGTGTTGTTACAGAGGAGTTTTCCTTTACCAGATATAGAGAATTCTAGAGTCTGTGAAATATATAGAGAGTTCATCTTCAGGATGTACACTCCAAGAGACTAATTCTTCTAGTGGTCAGTACTTGTTTTTCTACTGTTCCTTACAGAAGTCATGTTGTGGGCAGCTATGCCACCATATCTGTCTAAGCTAAATCCAAATTTCATTAAAAGTAAAATTTCAGCAAATGAAATTGTTTATGAGAGGCTTTGAGCTTGAATTTCTGTGTAGCTTCTTACTCATTCTAATTGTGATGTCAATTGCTTAGTTTTTTCAAGGTTGTACTTTTTCTTTCTTGGCATTTCAATTAACATACCAGGTCATCATTCTCCTGATGGATTGGATGTGTTGTATAGCAATCAGGAATATGTTTAAACAGCCTCTAATGAGCAGTTGGGTTTTATTATTATTTTTCACCCTTTGTATCCTAGAATGTTAATTATGAAAACTTAAAATCTGGAATTTTTTGTGAAGGTATAGTTGTTTACTCACAGCAAGAGAAGATGGGAAATAGGTTTGAGGGCTTGTACTCAGATGGAGAAGCTCTATACAGTCAGCAAAAACAAGACTGGGAGCTGACTGTGGCTCAGATCATGAACTCCTTATTGCCAAATTCAGACTTAAACTGAAGGAAGTAGGGAATACCACTAGACTATTCAGGTATGACCTAAATCAAATCCCTTATGATTATACAGTAGAAGTGAGAAATAGATTTAAGGGACTAGATCTGATAGACAGAGTGCCTGATGAACTATGGATGGAGGTTCATGACATTGTACAGGAGACAGGTATCAAGACTATCCCCATGGAAAAGAAATGCAAAAAGCAACATGGCTGTCTGAGGAGGCCTTACAAATAGCTGTGAAAAGAAGAGAAGTGAAAAGCAAAGGAGAAAAGGAAAGATATTCCCATCTGAATGTGAGTTCCAAAGCAAGAAGAGATAAGAAAGCCTTCCTTAGCAATCAATGCAAAGAAATAGAGGAAAAGAACAGAATGGGAAAGACTAGAGATCTCTTCAAGAAAATTAGAGATACTAAGGGAACATTTCATGCAAAGATGGGCTCGATAAAGGACAAAAATGGTATGGAGCTAACAGAAGCAGAAGATTTTAAGAAGAGGTGGCAAGAATATACAGAAGAAGTGTACAAAAAGATCTTCACAACCCAGATAATCATGATGATGTGATCACTCACCTACATCCAGACATTCTGGTATGTGAAGTCATGTGGGCCTTAGAAAGCATCACTACAAACAAAGCTAGTGGAGGTGATGGAATTCCAGTTTCAAAATTCCTATTTCAAATCCTGAAAGATGATGCTGCAAAAGTGCTGCACTCAATATGCCAGCAAATTTGGAAAACTCAGCAGTGGCCACAGGACTGGAAAAGGTCAGTTTTCATTCTAGTCCCAAAGAAAGGCAATGCCAAAGAATGCTCAAACTACCACACAGTTGCACTCATCTCACACACTAGTAAAGTAATGCTCAGAATTCTCCAATCCAGGCTTTAGCAATACGTGAACCGTGAACTTCCAGATGTTCAAGCTGGATATAGAAAAGGCAAAGGAACCAGAGATCAAATTGCCAACATCTGCTGGATCATGGAAAAAGCAAGAGAGTTCCAGAAAAACATCTATTTCTGCTTTATTGACTATGCCAAAGCCTTTGACTGTGTGGATCACAATAAACTGTGGAAAATTCTGAAAGAGATGGGAATACCAGACCACCTGACTTGCCTCTTGAGAAACCTATATGCAGGTCAGGAAGCAACAGTTGGAACTGGACCTGGAACAACAGACTGGTTCCTAATAGGAAAAGGAGTCCGTCAAGGCTGTGTATTGTCACCCTGCTTATTTAACTTATATGCAGAGTACATCATGAGAAACGCTGGGCTGGATGAAGCACAAGCTGGAATCAAGATTGCTGGGAGAAATATCAATAACCTCAGATATTCAGATGACACCATCCTTATGGCAGAAAGTGAAAAGGAACTAAAGAGCCTCTTGATGAAAGTGAAAGAGGAGATGAAAAAGTTGGCTTAAAACTTAACATTCAGAAAACAAAGATCATGGCATCTGGTCCCATCGTGGGAAATAGATGGGGAAACAGAGGAAACAGTGTCAGACTTTATTTTGGGCGGCTCCAAAATCACTGCAGATGGTGTCTGCAGCCATGAAATTAAAACACACTTACTCCTTGGAAGGAAATTTATGACCAGCCTAGATAGCATATTGAAAAGCAGAGGCATTACTTTGCCCACAAAGGTCTGTCTAGTCAAGGCTATGGTTTTTCCAGTAGTCATGTGTGGATGTGAGAGTTGAACTGTGAAGAAAGCTGAGCGCCAAAGAATTGATGCTTTTGAACTGTGGTGTGGTGTTGGAGAAGACTCTTGAGAGTCCCTCGGACTGCAAGATCCAACCAGTCCATCCTAAAGGAGATCAGTCCTGGATGTTCATTGGAAGGACTGATGCTGAAGCTGAAACTCCAATACTTTGGCCACCTCATGTGAAGAGTTGACTCATTGGAAAAGACTCGGATGCTGGGAGGGATTGGGGGCAGGAGGAGAAGGGGACGACAGAGGATGAGATGGCTGGATGGCATCACCGACTCAACAGACATGAGTTTGAGTAACTCTGGGAGTTGGTGATGGACAGGGAGGCCTGAGTCATACATGACTGGGTGACTGAACTGAACTCAGTGTTTACTTAGGCCAAGAGCATTTAGTCGTGGTCCAGACAAATTGTCTACCTTGGGAGTCCAAAAATGTTCATCAGATTAAAATCCAGTTCTATTTGGTTTGGGGTTCACATCCTTTATATTTTTAGTTATTAGATTATCCATTTCTACATTGGGCTTCCCAGGTGGCTCAGCGGTTTAAAAATCCACCTGCCAATGCAAGAGATGAAGGAGACCTGGATTTGATCCCTAGTCCAGGAAGATCCCCTGCAGAAGGAAATGGCAACACGCTCCAGTATTTTTGCCTGGAGAATTCCATGGACAGAGGAGCCAGTGGACTACAGTCCATGGGTTGCAAAGAGTTGGACATGACTGAGCATGTACACACCACCACCATTTCTATGCTTTTTCAGAATAAGTTAGAGATTTATTAGAAATATAGGTAATAGAAATGAATGAAGAACTTGTGCCAACTTGTTAGTTTTTTTTTTTTAAATCTTACTTTGAGTTATACAATTTTAAATATTTATTCTTATCTATTTATTTGATCTTCAGTTTTTGTTGTAGCGTATGGGATTTTCTAGTTTAGCATGTGGGATCTATATATAATTTAATTTAATCATTTAAGATATACAGTTCAGTGTTCTCTAGTATGTTCACAGAGTTGCTCTATCATCACCATCATCTAATTTTAGAACATTTTTGACTCCTCGAAAGATACCCCCAAATCTGTTAGCAGACACTCTGCATCTGCTGAAACCCAGCCCTGCTGCTGCTGCTGCTGCTAAGTCGCTTCAGTCGTGTTCGACTCTGTACGACCCCATAGACGGCAGCCCACCAGGCTCCTCCATCCCTGGGACTCTCCAGGCAAGAACACTGGAGTGGGTTGCCATTGCCTTCTCTGGAACCCCCAGCCCTAGGCAACTACTAATCTACTTTGTGTATCTACAGAGTTTGTCTATTCTGAATATTACATATAAATGGAATCTTACAACATGTGGTCTTTCCTGACTAGCTTCTTTTACTTTGCATAATGTTTTCAAGGTTCATTTGTGTCGTAGTGTTGTAGCATATATCCGTACTTCATTCTTTTTGTTGCTAAATAATATTCCATTGTATGGATAGACCACATTTGGTTATCTGTTCATCAGTTGATGAATATTGGGGGTGTTTCCACTTTTGAGCTACTATGAATCATACTGCTGTGAATGCTCAGGTAGAGTTTTGGTGTGTACATATGTTTTGCGTTCTCTTGTTATGTATTTAGGAATGAAATCCTAGGTTTTTTGAGGAATGGCCAGGCTATTTTCCACAAAGACTATATATACACTTTACATTCCTATCAGTGATGCTTGAAGAATTCAATTTCTTCACATAGTTTCCAGCACTTATTATCTTTTGTTACTCTCAGTTTGTAATGAAGCCTCTTTATTCTCACTTTCTGTGCCCTCCTGTCCACTGGTGCCCAGTTTTCCAGGCGGTTTCCTGGCTGCCCTGGGGGCCCTTATTGCAATGAGCTAGTTGAGATTATTGTGTGTGGAACTCATATTTTAAACTTTCCCTTTCTCCTTCAAAATATAGCCATCCCATAAGCTAGTTCATTATGACTCTGCTGTGCGTATATATCAATTTAATAAACTTATTTTTAAAGAAGCAATGACTGATAATATTTTGCCATGCTACCTCTCCCTGGAATTCTGGATTTTAATAGAAGACTGTTGAAGAGTCTATGGGATACCTTGTTAGTTGTAGCAAAGTAGAGGTAGGATGCAAGGAATGGTTGAGAAATATGTTTTTAGCTGAACCCATGTCACTAATCTGACTTAATTTGTTTCTTTTCTTGGACAGCTCTGCAGAGGTGTCTAGGATAAGGAGCTCTCAGAACTGGAAGATACAGTCCTCTTTCTTCCTGTCCTACAAAACCACCACGAAGGTAATACTGTATACTATTGTTTTGGTCTAAATGTAAGTAAAATCATACTTGCCTTATTATTTAGCTACATTCAGGAAAATGAAAATAGTTCATCCTTAGCAGATTACACTGGTATTGGGAAGTTGGTCAAATCAATGGATTCAAATCAGATTAACTATATATATTTTCAAAGAGTATCTAAAGGGTTCTGCTACTGCTACTGCTAAGTCACTTTAGTTGTGTCCGACTCTGTGTGACCCCATAGATGGCAGCCCACCAGGCTCCCCCATCCCTGGGATTCTCCAGGCAAGAACACCAGAGTGGGTTGCCATTGCCTTCTCCAGTTCTAAAGGGTTCTAGTCTTCAAAAGCTACCACCTTGGACACTGTGTCTGCATTCCAGGGATTTACTTGAAGAGTACTTATAAATAGAAGATCTTAAAGAACATTTTACCTGTTTTTGAATTGATGGGAAAATTAGGCTTTCTAGTAAATTATTAGTCAGGTCAATCACTTTATTGAGTTGTAAATGCTGCTATCTATGTTGTTTCCTCTCCCCTGGACCACACTTGGCTATCATCATGTTATGGAAGTTGGCTCTTACGGTTCTACTCTTCATGAGAAAAGGAGCTGCCGAAAACAAGGTTCTACACTGTATAATTTCTATGGCTTGTATTAATGCAGACAGTATAGTCACCATAAAGAAGAAAAATTACCAGTGGAAGATAAAACTAAAATACTAGTTGCATTACTATCGCATTCTAGTGCTGCAATAAATTGAGTGAAGCCAATAAAGCAAAACTAACTGAAGATATTTGGCACAAACCAAAAATGAAATGAGAGTCATTACGCTGTCTGCTATAGGGACATGCCTCAATGTAGTTAAAGCAATAAACTACCTGGGAGTAATCTTTACTTATTTTAAATTGCATATTCCAATTGCTAAGCTGTTTCTGGCATTTTTGCCACACTTAACTTTATGGAGTTAAGGAAAGAATTACATGTCTGAATAAGTCATGTTCTGCTAAATGTGCTTCTTATCTCCAGGAACTCATACCTTACTTGAATCCTAATATTGTTTATTCTAAGATTAATCATAGTGGTCTTCCATAAATTAGCTCTTCTCCAACAGACTGGAAGTGAATTGATCCTGAACTCTAATAGCTACTTATTTTATCAGTAGCTTCCAATCTTTCTTACTAAGCTCAGTTGCTTAGTCGTGTCCGACTCTTTGTGACACCGTGAACCATAGCTCACCAGGCTCCACTGAATCTGCCTGGAGTGCAGGAGACCCAAGTTTGATCCTTGGGTTGGGAAGATCCCTGGAGAAGGGAATGGCAACCCACTCCAGTATTCTTGCCTGGAGAATTCCATGGGCAGTGGAGACTGGCAGGTTACAGTCCATGGGGTCACAAAGAGTCAGAGACAACTGAGCGACTAGCACTTTAACTTTTCAGGCTCCAGTGTCCATGGGATTTTCCGGGCAAGAATACTGGAGTGGGTTGCCATTTCCTTCTTTACTGATCTCGGGCTTTTAAGTTTTCAGGATCAATGAGCTTTTCTTTGGACTGCTGCTGCTGCTGCTAAGTCGCTTCAGTCGTGTCCGACCCCGTGCGACCCCATAGACGGCAGCCCACCAGGCTCCCCCGTCCCTGAGATTCTCCAGGCAAGAACACTGCAGTGGGTTGCCATTTCCTTCTCCAATGAATGAAAGTGAAAAGTGAAAGTGAAGTCGCTCAGTCGTGTCTGGCTCTTCGCGACCCTCTGGACTGCAGCCCACCAGGCTCCTCCATCCATGGGATTTTCCAGGCAAGAGTACTGGAGTGGGGTGCCATTGCCTTCTCCTTCTTTGGACTAAAGGAACCCAAATAGGTCAAACCCGTTGGGATTTTAGAAGTGAACTTAGGACTTCCCTAGTAGCTCAGTTGATAAAGAATCCACCTGCAGTGCAGGAGACCCTGGTTCCATTTCTGGGTTGGCAAGATCTGCTGGAGAAGGGATAGGCTACCCACCCCAGTATTTTTGGGCTTGCTTCCCTGGTGTCTCAGCTTTTAAGAATCTGCCTGCAGTGAAGGAGACCTGGGTTCGATCCCTGGGTTGGGAAGATCCCCTGGAGAAGGGAAAGGCTACCCATGCCAGTATTCTGGCCTGGATAATTCCATGGACTGGATAGTTCGGTGGGGTCGCAAAGAGTCAGACACAACTGAGTGACCTTTTCATTTTCACTTTTACACAGTTTTAGGTAGTTTCCCTGGGAGACAGACTCTCTGAGCTGATGGGTGATTTGCCCAGGTGTACTGTTCTTTTATATGTTAATAGATCTTTTACTTTCAAAGAAATGCTCTCTTTAAGTCAGCAACCCAGAAAGTAATCCTGTCTTTTAAAGAGTAAGAATTTACAAAGTCAGATAAAATCTGGTCAGTGGATTACCTCAGCTACAGCCTACAGGAAGTGGGCACCATTCTTTCCTGGATAAACCAGTGACAGAGTTAGGGCGGTTCTCCTGCAGTGCTGAGAATAGAAGGAGCCTGGGGAGTTCCTGAAAGGTGAGCAAGCCCTGTAGAGATGACAGAATAAACTTATTCTTGCTCTTACTTAGTTATATTTTGACGGTTCAAATGTATTAACAGAATTGTTTGCATTCAGTCATTGAGCAGCTTTTTGTTCTTTGTCTTTGAAGAGTGTATCCTCATACATTGCTAGTGGGAGTATAAATCAGTGCATCCTTTGTGGAGGTCATTTTGTCAGCATTCATTAAAAGTCTTAAAAATAACATGTGATTTGGCCTAATAGTTACATCTATGAGTTTATACTAGGGAGATCATCATGACCAGGCTAAATAAGTTTGTACAAAAGCATGGTTTGTAGCAGCAATAAGTTAAAAACCACCTTGGCATCTCAGAATTAGAGAGTGTTTGAGTAAGTCCTCATAAATGCACGAAGGAGAATATCATGCCTACAGCCACTAAATGAGCTATCAGGGGACCTGGAGGGAAAAACTCAACTTTGGGAAAAGGTGGGTGAAATATTACCTAAGAAGCAGGTTACAAAATAACAAGAACAAGATGATGTCTTTTTTTGCTATTAAAATATGCATATTTAAATAAAACAAATTCATGTATCAGACTGTTAAGTGTGGTTGTGTCTGGTGGTGGTATTGTGACTTGCTTTCTTCCCTTGTATGTTTTGCAAGTATGTTACAATGAATATGTATTACTTTTGTAATGAGATAAAAATATGGCTTGAGAAAAATCTTTAATGAAATTCATATATTACAATGATTATTCCAATATGAAATATTATCCTTCCTTCCATCTTTAGGCTAGAAGTATACTGAGTCCTAGACAGCCTCGGTTCTCTTCTCCTGGGCTTCCCTTCTTTACCCTGCCCTGGGAAGAACCACTGTCTGTGCATCTTTGGGGTTGAGGGTCATTTGATGTTTGGCTTTGGGAGTCTCTGATTTCATGGGGATCACATCAGCTGCCTTTGTGGAGTATATGTATGGGGGAGGGGCGGGTTCATGGAGAAGTTGTGAAACATCTTCTGATACTCTAATCCTTTCAGAACTTCACTTCTTCTTTGTTGCCTTGGAAGTTTTAATGGGTGTTGGGGAGCATGTCTTCTGATGACCTTCATGCCTCTTTGAGAGAGGCAGTCTTTGAATAGTGTGAAGAACTGCTCCAAAGTCAAAGGAATATGGATTCACTTCTGTCTCTATGAGCCCCTGGGCAACTCAACTTCTCTGCACCTTGTTTCCTCATCAGTGAAACAGATCTAATAAGAGATCCTACCTCCAAAGCAGCATTTCTCATTTTATCACCTTTGATTTGGATCGTGCCCCAAGTGTGTAAAGGCAGTTTAGAAGGTTAGAATATGTCACTCCAGAACATACCGTTTGGGCATATTGATTACTTTAAAGGCACTTTGAAGAGCAGCAGATGCAAGAGGGCACTCTGACCTTCCTTTCTCTTCTTGAAAGCAGGAGATAAAACTCCCCAGTGCAAGGTGCCTTCTCTGTACCAGGAGGAAAGAAACAATCTTATCACCAGAGACAGGCAATCAAGGAGAAGAGAAATCTGTACAAACAGACCTTGTTAAACTAGCTTTTGTGTTCCTACTTTTCCATAATTAACATGCCAGCCCAAACCTGTTTGTCTTGCCATGTTTTTACCATTTACTGCTTTTCTTCCAACCTGGTATATATGCTTTGGGCCATACCTACTTCATTGGGTCTTCATGTTTCTCGTGAAGGCTCCCAGGTAAATGTAAAAATTGCTAAATAAATTTGTATGCTTTTATACTGTTGATCTATTTTATGTCAGTTTAGTTCTTAAGGTCAGCCAGAGACCCTTCATAGGTCTAGGAGAAATGACACCTTTCCAAGTGCACCCACTGAGAAGTGTTTGCTAATTATTTACAAGAAGGACTAGTTATCGACGTCTGACATCTTTGCAGGCCCTGTACTGGGTGTGATAGCTGTCCTCTCACCTAGTATTCTCTATAGGGTAAGCCTTGCCTTTATATTTCCACTTTGCAGATAATGAACTTGAGACCAGTCACCCACAACTTCATAGCTATTGAGTGGCTTTTAATCCCTGCTCTGTTTTGTCTTCAGTCTCTAAAATCAATTGCAAGATTTAAAATTGTTTGTTGACACTCAAGATTTAGAATTAATTTCTCTTCTAATTACTCATCTCAAGGTCAAAATTATCACCAGTTCTTAGCTGCCCAGAAGGTTCAGGACATCATGCTGGGCATGTGTAAAAGGACTAGAAGAAAGTGCTCTTTGCTAGGTTCAAGATTCCTCGTTTCAATCTGTCACTTAAGTAATAACTTAAAATGGATGCATTTGCATGAACAGTATCTTCTGAATTGAATGCAAGAGTTCCATGGTGACACATTGTGTTTTTCCTGCTGTGGTCAACCATCACTGGCATTAATTAATTATATTTTCTTTCTTTCCTTGCAAGGTAACTGCCCTTACATTTTTGTACAAAGAGAGCTAATTCCATTGTGCTTCCATGAAATGTCATCCTTTAAATAGGTGGGGTTTGTTTTTGCTGATGTTTCTACAAACCTTGTAGTTTTGCCTACAACATTCCTTTCTGTTTGGCTTGGCATGTTCATCAAGTTTTCTCAGAAAGTCTGTGACATCACAACGGGTATATGTATCACCTTAGCTTCCTCTGGAGTCCTTCCAGGTGATAGGAAAGGCATGTTTTCTATGAAGCTGGGAGAACTGACTTTTCCTCTCAAAAGGAGGGTTTAAAAATGCCAGCCGTCTGAAAAAAACTATAAATAAAAAGATATAACTGACTCATTTTTCTCCCCTTTTAAGCCAGGCTCCTTTTTCCTGAAGTCGTAAACGAGTGACAAAATGAATTGATTCAATGTTTTATTACTCATTTACTGTAAAATATTACACAGTCTTGGCAAGTTGATGAGTGATTATATAACTAAAAACATTCCTCCAATAATTCAAGAAACTTAGTTTGTATGATACGAAATTACAATATACATGAAACTAAGTAGGCATAGATTACTACTACTATTACCATAGCGTTGCCACTACAAGTTAACATTTGTTTGAGGGCTTAGTATGTGCCAGGCGTATCATTCATTTCTCATCATTATCCTACTGTGAGGTACTATATCTAAACACTTTTTTAAAAAACCTCATTTTACAGATGAGGAAATGGAAGTTGTAAGAGGTCTGGTAAATTGTCCAAGATTATACTGCTAGTCAGTGTTGAAACCAAGATCTGTACCTAGTGTGTCTATCATTTGTCAATGCCTGTCTTCATGACCATCATGTTATATTGCCTCTTCAAATGATTTCTAATTAGTTTTCATGTTTCTACTAACTCATACTACATAGCTTTGCTCAGCCATCATTTAAGAGTAATTATAAAATCGTCACACTCATAGCTCATGGTATCAATTTTACCTCGGACACATAAAGTTCATTTGGAGGGAGCACATTCATATTTCAAGACTGAAATGAAAGGTGGATGGAATTTTCGGAATGTCACGTAAATCACTTTTAAAAGGGCTTTGTGTTGAGAGAAATCTATCGTTGTGTTTGATATGTTTTCGAACGGAATGTAGCAGTGGGGAGATTGCCATTCCAGGGCATTTCAAATACGGCAGCACTGAAGAGCACTTGGATGGCTCACACATACTCTCTTCTGTAAATTCCATCCTCTGCATTCTTGCCTTCCAGTCCCACAGTGCACACATGGCTACTGCTGCTGCTGCTGCTAAGTCGCGTCAGTCGTGTCCGACTCTGTGCCACCCCACAGACGGCAGCCCACTGGGCTCCGCCGTCCCCGGGGTTCTCCAGGCAAGAACACTGGAGTGGGTCATACATTGCTACTCAGATATAATCATTGCTAAGGTTCCCATAGTCCTTTGCTTTTATTCTATTACATAATTTAAATTTCATAATAAAATTCTTATTGTCATTTTTGTTTTGGTCTTCTTTATGCCATAGTCAGCTCCTTGGGACCAGGGACTATGCTTCATTCATCGTTATTTTTCAAGAGCTTGGCTTACAGTTTGTGTTCATTAAATGTTTGTGGCTTTTTGAATTGGATATGTTATGGCTAATATTCAGATTAACTAGCTAATTAAACTGAACAAGTATTTATTGAGCACCAGATAAGTTCTTGGCAGTTTAATAGGTGCTGACTGTGAGGAATACAAAATGAGTATCCTATTTAAAAATTTCTCTGGGTTTATAATGTCATTGAAACAGTGCTTGGTGGTTGATGCTGATGGGTTTGCAGTAGGACATTGGATCTGGGGGTGTGGAGGGGGTCCTACTTTGGTATTTGGGGCAGGCAACATCAGCAGTCCAGAATGTGGATTAAGGTATCAGGAGAAGAAATATTTGTTCAGAAAAACAAAAAGAAATAAATATTATAGAAACAAAAAGCCAAGGTAACTAACTCTATGTCTCCTTTTAAAAGGGAAATGACAGGCTCCAAGGCCCTGCAGCTTACCTGCCTTGCTATATTTATGCTGGCAAAGGCAGCTTATGTGTGTCGTATAATAAAGAACTTGTCTGGTCTTTGTCTCAGGTTCCCAGCACAGAGCTTCTAAAACTGGAATTTCCCACATGATGAGTGTCTTTTTTTTTTTTTTTAACTCAACGAATCCCCCATTATACCTTAGCTTATGCTAATAAGGTGACTCCTAGTTAACCCCTAGATAGCCTCAAGATGGGAGCTGATCCCCAGAAAGTCTGACCATATGTTTAGAGCATTCAACTTTGAGCCAGCCTCATCTATAAGCAGCAAGGGGATTGGAGATTGAGTTCAGTCACATGGTCAGTGATTTACCCCAAAGCTCTGCACACCAGCACTCAATGGAGCATCTTCAATGTACTTAGAGAGTGAAGTGCCTTGATTCCACAGGGAGAAGGTGTGGAAGCTTTCCACTGGGGACCCTCCCAGACCTTAACCTATGTGTCTCTTCATTTGACTATTACAAGGGATTTGTATCCCTTGTAATAAAACTGTCATCATAAGTATAACACTTTCTGGAGTTCTGTGAGTCATTCTAACAAATTATCAAGCCTGTCATGGGAACATACAAATTTACAGTCAGTCAGTCAAAAGCATTGGTGGTCTGAGAAACCCTGAAGCACAATTGGCATTGGAAGTGAGGACAGCCTTACCGAGGACTGAGCCTTTAACTAGTGGGTGTGTAGTAACAGCAGGTGGTAACTCTAGAATTGAATTGCAGGAACCAGTTAGAGTTGGAACAGAATATCTGTACCACCCGTAAGTGAATACCACGAGTATCAAGGATTGAAGTCCAGACCTGATGCCACAGAAAAATGATATTTGAGGAGCTCATCTCTTAACCTTCTTCAAATCACAGTTTGTGGGTTTATTGCTACTTATATCATGGGGAAGGCAGATGTGTGGGTGCTATAGACAGAATGTTTGTGTCTCTCGCAAATCATATGCTACCTTCCAGTAAGCAGTCTGCTTGTATTAGGAGATGTGGGCTTTGGAAGGTGATTAGGTCATGAGGGCAGAACTCTCATGAATGGAATTAGTGAGTGTCCTTATAAAAGAGACCTCAGAGAGCGCCCTTTCCCCTTCCACCATGTGAGGGTACAGTGAGAAGATAGCTCTCTAGGGATTTCCCTGGTAGTCTTGTGGTTAAGAATCTGCCTTGCAATGCAGCATATGTGGCTTGCAATGCAGCATATGTGGGTTCAGTCCTTGGTCAGGGCACTAAGATCCCACATGCCACAGAACTGAGAGTCTGTGTGCCACAACAAAAATCCTGAGTGCCACGACAGACCCAACACAGCCAAATAGATATTAAAAAAAAAAAAAAGCCTAGGACAGTTACCTATGAACCAGGAGGTGGATTCTGGCCAGACTCTGAGTCATTGGATCTGTATTACCCTGCCAATGGACGCCTCAGGCTTTGGGGACTACAGTCTGTGGGGCCCTCCTATTTAGGGCCTAATTCTTCATGGTCATGGTGTGTGTGCATGCTCGGTCGTGGCCCACTCTGTGGCCCTCTGGACTGTAGACTGCCCAGCACCTCTGTCCGTGGAATTTTTCAGGCAAGAATACTAGAGCAGGTGGCCATTTCCACTCCAGGGGATCTTCCCAAGCCAGGAATCAAACCTGTGTCTCCTGTATCTCCTGCATTAGCAGGTGGATTCTTTACCACTGAGTCACCTGGGAGGTCATGGTAGTAGGTGTTTATCTTTTTTCTTCTTTAAAGTTAAATGTTATTGATATTGATACCAAAATGCTGTGTTGCTGAAATAATTGCATTGCCAAGATCCAGCTTTATGCTGACAGACCTAATTCTGACTGAATGTAATTTCCAAGTCAGTAAACTGTTATTATCTAAAGTTCCATGCCAGGATCTGAACACTGCCCTAATTTAATATGACTTAACACAGTTCTATAATACATTTCTACCCTTGTTCTGTCAGCTCAAAGAAAATACAACTATGTTTGAGGTGGTGGCACCCAGGGTTACACAGGTCCGACTCCTTTGGATGTGATTTTTTTGGAGACAGAGTTGCAGAGTAAGAAAATATGCACGTGGGGGCTCTTGGTCTGTTTTTACTCTGTTTTCCACCTGCGCTTTAGCTCCCACAAGACCTTCCTTTGTCAGGAGAACAGCCACCTTCCAGCCAGAAATAGCTCATAATGGTGGTGCCTTTCCCAAGGGCATCTGCATTTTAGCAAGAAACCCTTGAACTCCTAAAAGTCGTCAAGGTGTAAAGGCAAGTGTTTGTTGGAGTCTGCTGGGTAGAAAAATGCCCCTGGAGCAGAGATGTAGCACAGGCCCAGCATCAGCAAGGCTGATCAGGTTTCAGTTCTGCCACCCTCTGACTTCATAACCTTAGTCAAGTTTTTAACTCTTCTCGGACTCAGTATCTTTGCCTCTAACACCCTGGGAAGGTGGAACTATCATTTGCTGTGTGTTTCATACAATGATCTCATTTAGTCCTGTCCACAGGCTTCCCTGGGGGCTCAGTGGTAAAGAACCCACCTACCAATGTGGGAGAGGAAGGTTGGATTGCTGGGTTGGGAAGATTCCCTGGAGGAGGAAATGGCAACCCGCTCTAGTATTCTTGCCTGGGAAATTCCATGCACAGAGGAGCCTGGAGGGCTAGAGTCCAGGAGTTGTAAAAGAATTCATACATGATTTAGTGAGTAAACAAAAACAACTACCTTACATAGCATGCATGCTTATTCCCATTTTACAGGAGAGAAACAGGCTCAGAGTAAATATAGAAATTATCCAAGAACATGGATCTTACAGTAAATGAGAGAGCTTCTGGATGTTTCTGAAACTAGTTGAGTTGTCTGAAACTAGTTGTCTGAAACTAGTTGAGATGATGAACTGTCCTGACTCCCTACGCCACACCCTGCCTAAGGGGGCTTGGGTGGCAATGAACAGTTCTGGCAAGAGGTAGGAAGGCAAGCTTCCATCAGCTCCTCAGGAGAAGAAGAGATACAGGGATTGAATGACACCTATTCCAATGTCATTTACCCACTGACCATTCTTCCTTCCTCCTTGATAATAGGACTCACCCTTGTTCAGATCATAGGAGGCAGCTGTGGTCATCCCATTCCCCTCTGGTAGATGTGTACTTGCCCAGCAGCTCTCCTTACCGGTAGGTATGACCATCGGTCTGAGTTCTAGCCATTGAGACCCACTAGTCGCTCTGCTGGGGGAGTTTGGGTAAGACAGTTTCCTCTAATGCAAATAAATATAGGCAGAGGCTCTTTTCCTTCCTGTCCTCTGAGTGGTATTGTGGGAAGACCTGTGTGTAGAATGACTGTAGTCATGCTGTGACCAAGAGATCAAGGTGAGGAGAGTCACAGAGATGCTGAAACATAGGGGTAGAGCTTCTTTCCAAGTCTCTAGTTAGATGAGCTATTAAATAATTACATGTCTCTATCATCACTCTTGGTCCCATATTCTCTCTCTTTTTAAAATAACTGATTTATTTTTTTTCTGCACTGGGTCTTCACTGTTCCACGCAGGCTTTCTCTAGTTGCAGTGAGCAGGGGCTGCTCTCTGGTTGCAGTGCACAGGCTTCTCCTTGCCTGCCGTCTCTTTATTCCAGAGCATGGACTCTAGGCATGCAGGCTTCAGTAGTTGCAGGCTGTGGGCTCTGGAGCATGGGCTTCATTAGTTGTGGCTAATGGGCTTAGTTGCCCCAAGGCATGTGGATTCTTCCTGGATCGGGGGATCCAACCTGGGTTCCCTGCATTTGCAGGTGGATTCTTAACCGCTATCCCACCAGAGAAGTTCTCTTGGTCCCATACTCTGTTACCTGCAGCTGAGGGCCTCCTATCTGATAGTCCTGATCTGCAGTTGTCAGCGTCCTCCCCAACCTTCTGCCTCTGAGTGTCCTTTCCTAGGGACTTCTGTGTGCTAGGGATGGCACTATCAATTTTTGGGCTAGAATTTCCCAGTGGGTAGGACCCTTCCAGATACACATATCTTTTAGCAGATAGGAATGTCCAGAGAAAAGCTATCCTGTCCTTTATCTGTAGGGAATGAAGGACAAGAGAGCAGGGCTACTCCATGGACTGTAGCCCTCCAGAATCCTCTGTCCATGGGGTCTCCCAGGCAAGAATATTGGAGGGGTTGCCATTTCCTTCCTCAGGAAATCTTCCCAACCCAGAGATCAAACCCATGTCTCCTGCACTGGCAGGTGGATTCTTTACTGCTGACCCACCAGGGCAGGTGAAATGCAAAATACAAATCTGACACCTCTTATTCAAAAACAGAGAATTTCAAGGCAGTAACAAGCAGAGCATTCAACCAAGTGTGAGGCCCTTCTGAGCACAGGACATTGTATGACTGTTAAGGTCATTTGTTCCTGAAGCCATCCTTGCAAAGAGAGGCAGTTGAGAGTTGCTGGCTCCTGGCTAGAATCCAGCCACATGGCTCTCTACTGGTGAGGAAGGAGGTTTCTAGTGTTTTTCAATTGCCACTGAGTTGTTTGCTACTCCATTTTCTGGTAAGACTATCTCTTTGGAGCTTATGTTTTCTTGGCCTGGGCACCTTAATTTTGGCATATTTGTTCTGATATGTTCCTACTCCAAATTACTACAGGAGGAAAAGGAACTAAAAAGTCCCTTTGTACCAAGCACTTTCATGTGTATTATCTCTTTTATCATCACATCCTTTAGTTGTTGTTGTTCAATGTCTGACTCTTTGTGACTCGATGAACGGCAGCACACCAGGCTCTTCTTTACTTCACTACCTCCTGGAGTTGGCTCAAATTCAAGTCCATTGAATCCATGATGGTACCTAACCATCTCGTCCTCTGCTGCCCCCTTCTTTTGCCTTCAATCTTTCCCAGCATCAGGGTCTTTTCCAGTGAGTCAGCTCTTCACATCAGGTGGCCAAAGTATTGGAGCTTCAGCATCAGTCCTTCCAATGAATAGTCAGGGTTGATTTCCTTTAGAAGTGACTGGCTTGATTTCCCTGCAGACTCTCAAGAGTCTTCTCCAGCACTGCAGTTCAAAAGCATCAGTTCTTCAGTGCTCAGCCTTCCTTATGGTCCAACTCTCACATTGTACATGACTACTGGAAAAACTATAGCTTTGACTATAGGCACTTTTGTCGGCAAAGTTAGCCAAGTGATATCTCTACTTTTAATATGCTGTCTAGGATTGTCATAGCTTTCCTTCTAAGAAGCAAGCATCTTTTAATTTCATGGCTGCAGTCACCATCTGAAGTGATTTTGGAGCTCAAGAAAATAAAATCAGTCACTATTTCCACTTTTCCCTCTTTTGTTTGCCATGAAGTGATGGGACTGGATACCATGATCACCTTTTAGAGGAAAAGTGTTTTATGACCCTGTTTTATAGCTGAACAAATCAAGATTCAGAGGTGTAAAGTGATGGGAGGTATGGTTGGGGTTTCAGCCTTAGCTGCTTTATTTCCAAAATTTGAACTCTTTCTTTCCTATCAGAATGAATCTTTTTCCTCTCTTGGTTACCCCTTCCTACCCCGTAAATCTCCAATAACACTCTTAGTTTCCATGAGCCAGTCCCCTCCCTCCCAAGTGAAGTAGGATCATTACATCTTGTTCAGCCTTCTCTGTCCACAGCAGGGGATGTTTTAGCAATTACTTTACACTCTGTTTAATCCCATAGGAGTCATTACTGTTGGAGGGTAACAATAAAACAGGCTCATTGGAATTTCCTGAAGGTAAGGCTCTCCCTCTAAACAGTTTCATTGTGCTAAACCATAATGGCAGAGGCTGTTCCTCTCCATGACAACTTTGACTGGCAGGGAAATCCAGACTGCAGGCTGGAGCCAAACGGTCTCTTCTTTTGTCACAGAGGTTGGGCCATGTTCTGGGCACCATTCCGGTATGAGAGCCAAAGCTGATAAATGCCCTTGATAATCACCTTCCCACAAATTTCCAATCTATCCCTTTGCATTTCATAAATATTCCTGAGTGTCCACTCTAACTGCTGTGCTGCCTTAGGGCTAGAGAGTCAAGACGAATTCTCTGCCTTTACAACGTTCACTATATAGTAAGAGAGAAAGACAAGTTAATACATTTAATACAGTACAACAGAAGTGTGTTGAGGAGGAGGCAGACTACTTTTCTGTAGGGAATCCAAGAAGGCTTTCCAGAAAGGGGATACTCAGATTGGATTCTGAGAGATTAGTAACAGTTTCCAAGTAAGATAAGAGAGGCTAGAGGGTTTCCTAAGCAGAGGGAACAGCATGTACATAGGCATGAAATAGCATGTATGTGTAATAGTTAGCTATCACTGTGTAACAGATCACTGCAAAACTCAGTGGTTTCAAATGATAATCATTTCTCACGAGTTTGCCAGTATACTGGAAGATTTAGCCTAGGTTTAGAACCAGCTCCATTTCACATTTCTCTCACTCTCCTTCTGGTACTAAACCTCTAGCATGTTGATTGCAGCACCAGAAGAGGTACAAAAGAACAAGGGAAACCTGTACTCTGTCAGTTCTGCTACATTCAGTTGACCAAAGCAAGTTACACGACCGAGCTCAGAGTTAGGGATAGTGAATGAAGCCCTGCCCATGATGGGTGAGCATTGTGAACATAAAGGGCTGAGGGTGGAGAGAGAGGGACAGGTGAAAATTTGGGGCCATTAATGCAATGTACCAAGGAGGAGTTTCTCAACAATGACAGTATTGACATTTTGGGCTGGATTATCATTTCCTGTGGGCAGCTGTCCTGTGTACAGTAGGATGTTTAGCAGCATCCCAGTTTCTACCTGTAGATGCTTAGAATGACTCACTTTGCTTGTGACAGTCAAAAATGTTGTCAGAGTTTCTGAATGAACAGGTGTGTGTGTGTGTGTGTGTGTGTGTGTGTGTGTGTATGGCAAAATTGTCCCCCTTTGAGAACCACTGTTCAGAAGATTCAAGATATTCTAAAATTGTTGGAGTGTGAGATGTAAAGAAATAAGGGGACAGGGAAAGAGGAGTGAAGTGGGCTAAAGATGGAGTTGCAGAGATAGGGAGGGGCTGATTTGGGGGGAATCCCATGTGCTAAAATTAGGAACTTAGATTTTATCAAAGGACATCAGATTTGGGTTTTGGGAGACTGACTCTAGTATGTGGTGACCCCCATCAGCTGACTCCTTCATTATCTATGTCAAGCGGTCTTGGCCAGTCTTGGGCCAGGCCTCTTTTGGGGGTACAGATGCTTAGTAGGGGCTTCCCAGGGGCCACAGTGGTAAAGAATCGGCCTGCCGATACAGGAGACTAAGGAGGGAGAAGTTTGATCCCTGAGTTGTGAAAATCCCCTGGAGGAGGAAATGGCAACCCGCTCGAGTCTTCTTGCCTGAGAAATCCCATGGACAGAGGAGCCTGGTGAGCCATGGTCCACAGGATCACAGAGTTAGACACGACTGAGTGACTGAGCACAGCACAGCACATGCTCAGCACTGGCAGCTCTCTTGGCCCCTGAGGGGTGTCAAGAGGGAAGGCATTCATAGGGAGGCTCACAGCTCTGTGTGCTTCATGTGGCACGGAGCAGTGGTTTATCTCCACAATCGCATAAAGGTTAATGACAGCCTTTTGTGAAACATTTTGCTCCTGGGTCTCAAGGAATACATTGTTCCAATAATTTCTCTGATTTTTCTCATCAGGGGATGATGCAGCTGAGTAATAGCATTCATATAAATACTTTTTGCCTTTCAGAGAGCATACACCCTTCTGAATTACACACTGCAATTTAGAAATTACACTCACATGTGGAATAATATGGTTTGGTATACTTATTAGGGAGGCTGGCATCCGTCCTTCAGTTGTTAAAGATCCCTGGGTATTTCTATTATGGTGTAAATTAGCTAGTATTTTTCTGAGTTCATTATTGCTATTTTTACTTCCATTATTTATTTATAAGGTATTAGAGGTACACCCAGGTTCATGGCCTTACAAGAGAAATGCCTTCTGGTTAACTTGGCATTGCAGGGCTTGGCACAGCAGCACAATTTCTGTGAGATCAAAATTCTTTCAAGTTGATTTGATGGTGATGGTTCATAGCACAAACACATGAAGAGTGTGTCTTCTTTCTTTTTGAATTTTTGTTAAAAGGGGCAGAATCCTGTGAGAAGGGAATGCTTTCCAAATGGTATAGACAACTGGTTTCCTTTTATAGTGAAGTGAAAGTCGCTCAGTCGTGTCCGACATTTTGCATCCCCATGGACTATATAGTCCATGGAATTCTCCAGGTTAGAACACTGGAGTGGGTAGCCTTTCCCTTCTCCAGGGGATCTTTCCAACCCAGGGATCAAACCCAGGTCTCCCGCATTGCAGGCAGATTCTTTACCAGCTGAGCCATCAGGGAAGCCTAAGGATACTGGAGTGCCCTTCTCCAGCAGATCTTTGCAACCCAGGAATCGAACTGGGGTCTCTTGTATTGCAGGAGGATTCTTTACCAGCTAAGCTATCAGGGAAGCCCTCCATTTTATAGTGGGGGCTTCATAATGCCTTGTAGGACTATCCTGTTTCTATGTGAAATGATTAGTTCTTGGGAGGTATGAGATTTGGGTTGTGTAGCGTTTCTAAGCCTTCCAGGGCATTGTTTCCGAAACTTGCTGGATCCCAGGAAATACCTGATAGACTTGTTCAACATTCTGATAATAGGGTTCCATCTTAGGAGAGAGAGCCCTGGGAATCTGAACATTCACGAAGTCCTACAGGTACCTCTTCTGACTTTGTCTGCTATTATATCTTTTTGTGTGTGTGGCCATGCCTCACTCAGTTCTCCAGCCGAGAATTGAACTCATGCCTCCTGCAGTGAAAGTGCAGTTTTAATCACTGGACTACCAGGGAAGTCCCAAACTTGCCTAGAACCATGGTTGGGGTATAGTAGATGCTCAATAAATCTTAGTTTAATGAAAGAAGTCTTAATATAGCATGCTTCCGAGAGCTTCTTTTCTATTGCCTTGTTTTCTTCTGCTCTTTCTCCAGATGCTATAAGCATCAGATTGAGCATGCTTCCTCCCCTGGCATTATTCTTAGGGAAGAAATGTGCATTTAACTGAGCTAATATGCCTTTGTTCAGCTAGGGACTCAGGAGGGTCAACATTTCCATATATGATTGGAAAATATTGGACTAGCAATACAGGGTTCCCCAAAACAAAGCAAACCCCAAACAAAGGCTTTCTTCTTTTCTCCTCCATACACTTGATCTAGAAAGATCTCCTAGGACCTACCCTATTTCTGTTTATAATCTAATTACTCTGCATGGAAACTGCTCTCAGGGGAAGAAGAGGAACAGGCTGTCAGGATCCAGCCAGTAACTTTGGGCAAAACACCTTATTTCACCTCATCTGTGAAATGGAGATGGCACCTACTTCACAGGGTTGTGATGAGAATAAAAGTAAAGGGTTTGAAAGCCTTTAGCAAAATGTGAAATGTACACAAAGTATATGTATACTTATAAAAAATTCATATCATTGCTCTTCAGTTCAGTTCAGTTCAGTCACTCAGTCGTGTCCGACTCTTTGTGACCCCATGAATCGCAGCACGCCAGGCCTCCCTGTCCATCACCATCTCCCAGAGTTCACTCAGACTCACGTTCATCCAGTCCATGATGCCCTCCAGCCATCTCATCCTCTGTCGTCCCCTTCTCCTCCTGCCCCCAATCCCTCCCAGCATCAGGGTCTTTTCCAATGAGTCAACTCTTCGCATGAGGTGGCCAAAGTACTGGAGTTTCTAGGAAATAGTATATGATAATAGAGCTCAGGTTTTGGTATCAGACCATATTCAAATCTGGCTATGCTCCCCACTGCCAAGCTCTGAGATGCTCTGAGCCTTGGCTTCCTGTTGGGCAGTTTAAAAGATGAAAAGATTGAATGAGGCAATGCAAGTGGAGAATCAGATTATAGAGGAGATACCCTCATGGGGATATAGGCAATCAGTCTGCTTCTAAGATGCTTAGACACCAGTAACTCCAGACTGCCTAGCTGGGTGTCCTTCCTGTTATCACTGACTTCCTCACGTCTGCATGAGGGGAGAGGGTGGAGGCAAGTTATTGTTAATTGCAGTTTAAAAAATTGTGGTAAAACACACATATGAAGTTCACTGTTTTAAAGTACTGGGAGTTCCTGGTGGTCTGGCAGTTCAGATATGGCACGTTCACTGCTGAGGGCCTGGGTTCAGTCCCTGGTCGGGGAACTGAGGTTGTGTAGACTGTGTGGCAGAGTCAAAAACAAACAAAAGAGTACAATTGACTGGAATTTAGTACATTCACAGTGCTGTGCAACCAATCACCACTATCCAGTTCTGGGACATCTTCATTACCCTTAAAGGAAACCCTGTACCCATTAAAGCAATCCCTCCCATTCTCCATAGCCCCTGGTACCACTAACCTGCTTTATGCCTCTGTGGATTTGCCTACCCTGGACATTCATACAAAAGGAATCATGTAATATGCAGTCTTTTGTGTATGGCTGCTTTCCTATAATGTTTTCAAGGTTTATCTGTATTGTGTATTAAATGCTCTTTACTGCTGAGGAAATCGAGGTTCTAAGGAGGTGGGTAGCTTGTCTGAGGTCATGGAGCCCAAGCTCTTTGGTTTGGCCCATTCCTCATTTTTATGCCTGCCTGACTACACCTTTATAGACTGCCCTATAGAAAAAGCATCTCATCATGGCCCTACTTCGGTATCAATGCCATTCAAGCGTTCTCAGTTGAATTCAGTTCTATGTACTATGAGATAAGTCAGACTCTGGGCTTGTCCAAACTTCTAAAAATAGTCCATGTTTCTGGGTCAGCAGCTGTGAGGGTGACACTGAACAATAGCAAAGCCTTGGACACATTTAGCCCCAAAGCTTTCATCCTGTCCTCTATGGCGTCCTTAGTTAAAACAATATTTTCCCTAAGCTCTGATCCTGGGCCCATTTTAGACCAATGATGTATGGACCTGGGGATCTGACTGTTTCAGTGTGCCAGCTGATCATTGGGAAAGAAGGCATGATCAGGGAATACGAATTCTTTACTGCAGATAGGGAAACCGAGACCCAGCGGAGGGCTGGCCTCCCCATGGCTTTTGGATTTGGTCTGTTTGGCTTCTAATGAAGAATAGAGGTCTGAGACATCAGAGTATGACTCTCAATATATATTTATGTTTTATTACCTACTTGGCTCTTTGAGAAATGGTTCCATCAAAGGTCTATTAATCTATGAGCTCCTGGAGGACAAGGACAGATTGTTGGAGTGCCCTCCTAGCATGTTAAAAATTAGTGACGACGATAATGATGCTGATGACAATGGTGATTAGACTCAGTGCTCGGGCCTGGATCCAGTCCCTGAACTTCTCCGGATGAAGTGTCTTCCTTTGTTAAATCAGGATAATGAGACTCTCCTGCTGTTGTTTTGTGAGGCCAATTAACTACTGTCTTGGAAGGACTCAGACCTATAAACACTTTGTAATCTATTCAAATGTAAAAAGCTTGTTGATGAGGACTTTAGTTTGTGAACTTAAGCATACAAAAGCCAGAAAATGCAAATATTCAGGTCTGTCTGGTGAAGTCAGTCTGCCAACCCTATTTGCCGGTAATAGCTTTTCTAGTAATTCAAACCCTAGTAATTCAGAATATAAAACAAGCAACTAATGGTCTGTACTACAAATAAACAAACAAAACCCTGTATGGAATTAGTATGAATTGGACTTCATCAAGAAATTTTTTCCAGTTATAAATAATGGTTTGAGGGGTGTCTGCGTGTGTGTGTGTGTGTGTGTGTGTGTGTGTGTGTGTGTGTGTGTGTGTGTGTTGTTATGTTATGACTGTTACTGTTTTGGAGCTTTTTTCCCCCATGATATCAAGGCTAAAATAGTTATACAGCAGATCTGCTTTTGGAAATGATGTAAATTCAAAATAATTTGTAACAAAAAATCCTTTCTTAGTTTATTGGGGCTGCTAAAACAGAATACCATAGACTTGGTGACTTGTCAACAACAGAAATTTGTTTCTCAAATTTTGGATTTTGGAGGCTGGCAAGTCCCAAATCAAGGCACTGATAGAATCCGTGTCTTATGCAAGCCCACTTCCTGGTTCCTAGATGGCTGCCTTCTTGCTACAGTCTTGCTTGGTGGAGCGCATGAAGGAGCTCTCTGGGTCCCCTTCACAGGGACACTAATCCCATTCATGAGGAGTCTTCTCTCCTGATCTAGTCACCTTCCTAAATCACCACCTACTACTATCACACTAGAGACTAGAATGTAGTATACAGATTTTTCTTGGGAGTGGAGGGACACAAGAATTCAGTCTAGAGCAATTCCCAAAACAGAAATTCTGTTTCGTTTGTACTTACCAATAGACCTCTGTGTGTGTGTGTGTGTGTGTGTGTGTGTGTGTGTGTGTGTGTGTGTTGCTCAGTCGTGTCTGACTCTTTGGGACCCCATGGACTGTAGCCTACCAGGCTCCTCTGTTCATGGGATTCTCCAGGCCAGGATATTGGAGTGGATAGCCATTCCCTTCTCTAGGCAACCTTCCTGACCCAGGGATGGAACCTGGGTCTCCTGCATTGCAGGCAGATTCTTTACCATCTGAGCCATCAGGGGAGGTCCGATTCTTTGGCTGCCTGATGCAAAGTGCTGACTCGTTGGAAAAGATCCTGATGCTGGGAAAACTGAAGGCAAAAGGAGAAGGGGGATACAGAGGATGAGATGGTTGGATGGCATCATGGGTTCTGCGGACATGAGTTTGAACAAACTCTGGGAGATAGTGAAGGACAGGGAAGCCTGGCATGCTGCAGTCTGTGGGATCACAAAGAGTTGACCTGACTTAACTACTGATCAACAACAATAAGACACACTGCATGCATGTCTGTCCTTGTGCTAAGCCTAGGGGTTGAGTGTGAGGTTTGAAATCCTGTTTTTCCTACTTACCAAGTTATTTAATAGCTCTCATGCCTTAGCTTTCTCTTCTGTTTTTCTCTTCTGTTAAAAAAATAAATAACCACAACAGTGTGTTCCTCATAGAGGGATTGTGAGGATTAAATGAGTTAATACATAGAGCATTCTTACAAGCACTTACACCAGGGGTAGTCCCAAGGTCACACATGTTTGAAATATGCGTCCAAGTCCCTCCAGAGCCTGTACTCTTAAACCACTGACCTTTTCGCCCTTGAGACTAGATGCTTGTAAGTGCCAGCACACCAAGGCTCTGATATCATCCATCTGTTCCTTCAAACATTTCCGTGTGTGCCAAGCCAAGCAAAATGCCTGGAATAAGGTCTCACCATAAGTAAGATGCTGCCCTGGCTGTGGGGCATGCAGTGTGGGGTTTGATGGCTTCAGTAGGAAAGGGCATTGTGGCAATACTATGTGGTTGGTACCATGATGGCAGGAAGCCTAGGAGGTGGGGGGCCCTGAGAGGTCCGCCACCCAGCCTTGAGCTGAGTCCTGAGGATGGGCCAAAGGCCAGGAGTGGAGAGAGGCCTCGTGGAGAGAGCAGGGGCAGGAGAGAGGGGAACAGGAGGTGCTGCTGAGAGCAGTGACGGGAGAGGGTATGAAGGCCAGATTTGGAGGGCCAGGCACCCCATCCTTGGACTGTCAGCCAAAGGCGGCGTGTTTCTATCAGATACGCGTCTAGGGCACATTGGTGCCTGTCATCTGGAGAGCAGATGAAATGGGCCGAGGGGAGCCAAACAGAAGCAGGGAGACGAGCCGCCTCTGCCTCTGTTACAGAAACGGGGCAGCAGGGAAGATGAAGGGGTCTGAGTGGAGGGGATGGTATTGATAGTGGGGCTGGAGAGGGTCTTGGATTCCAGCACCTGCTTGTGTGGCTAGAACACTCCACTTAACATGTGTGTGTGTGTGCTTAGTCGCTCAGTCGTGTCTGCTCTTTGTGACCCCATGGATTGTAGCCTACCAGGCTCCTCTGTCCATGGGATTCCCCAGGCAAGACTACTGGAGTGGGCTGAAAAGGCCTAGTCAGCTCCCTTCGGTGACTTCCCTCTGTCCTTATATTATAGTTAGCCAGGTGTCTTGACAGAAACCTGTTTGATGTGAACTGATGAGGCATGCGGTGGGGATTGTCCGTAGGAGACTGGCAGACCCTGACAGCGTATCTCTGGGAACTTCATTTAACCCCCGAAGCCAACATCTTTGTAGGTGCAGATGTACTGCTGCCTTAAAGAAGGCTCTTCTTTGTTTTTGCACTGCAGGGTGTGGCATGGCATGTGGGATCTTTGTTCCTGGACTACGGATCGAACCCGTGTCCCCTGCAGTGGATGTGTGGAGTCTTGACCACTAGACCAGCAGGGAAGTCTCAGGAAGACTCCTCAAATAACCAGAGAGAGTTGGATAGAGTTTGGAGATCCTGAGGACACCAAGAGCTTTAATGCAGGGCATTTGAGGTCTAGGTGCCATCCCAGGCCTAGCGTCACAAAAGCCAGAGGTGGTAAGGAAGATGGATGGAAGAGACTTTTACAGCCTGAGTATCGCTTTGGTGAGGGAGGCACTTCAAAGTCAAGTGGCCCTACTTGAAGGAGAGAGGCCAGCTCTCAGCCTAGCAGGCGGCTGCTTTCCAGAGTCCTGACCTGGAAGAGCTGATCCATAGAGAGCACTTGCCAATTTCCATGGCACAAATAATCCCACTGTGTATGACTGCAGAGTGCTCATGTGACATGACCAAACCCAGAGCTGGGCGGAGATGTGCAGTAGCCCACCATTCCATAGCATCTCTGCACTGTTGCTCTAACACATATCCATGACCTCAGGGGCATAAATCGTGGTCACAGTGACGATGCTCAGTTGTCCAGCTCTTTGCTACCCCCGCAGACTGTAGCCAGCCAGGCCCTCTCCATGGGATTTTCCAGGCAAGAATACTGGAGTGGGTTGCCATTTCCTCCTCCATGGGATCTTCCTGACACAGGAATTGAACCTACATCTCTTGTGTCTCCTGCACTGGCAGGCGGACTCTTTCCACTGCACAGTCTGGGAAGCCCGTAGTAACAGTAAAATGTAGTAAAATAATTAGCATGTGATAAGTTTTAAATATTCTTCACCTTTGTTTTTAATATAGTTTATCTACTTGTAAATTTATATAATTCATTTTTAATAAAGCCTGGGTAACATTCCCGTTAAGAGCTGGCTTCAGGACCCCAATAACTGTAAGGCAAGCCTTGGTCACATTTATCCATTTTTTGTTCTGTCACCGTGTGGGCTGTGTTTATATCCTAGGGTTGGGCTGGATTTGCTGCTCCAGACTTCAGCATAATACTGTTTTCCCATAGACCTGCGTTCAGACAGCTTCTCTGCTTCTTTTCTCGAATGTCAGGCATTAGCCCTTCCATTCGCTTGTTTTCTGAGAGCATGGATTTGGGCCCCACCACTGTCATTTTTTTTTCCTCCGGGGTCACATCTGGCAGTTCTAACTCCGATTCCAGGGACTTCACCCCCAGATTCAGACAATCATCAAATCCCCGTCCTCCCTGCTGTTTCTCATGCGCAGATTCCGGCCCCACCTGCACCTCTTCCTCCTGTTGCCCAACGTCAGGCTCTGTCCGCTTCTCAGCTGTCCGCGGCAGTGTCTGCCCTGGTCGTCCTTCCTTCTGCTTCGCTCCTGCTCCACTCCGCCAGCCCATGCAGCGGAGTCCCCATCACTATTCTGATCACGTTCCTCTCTGTTTAAGATTCTGTGGTGAGCCCGGCTCCTTATCAGATCATTTTGGGCTCCCCATTCTTTTTCGGCCACTGTACTTTATGCCCTACTGCCATGTGGCAGGGTGAGTGGGTGGGAGAAGAACCAACACCCCCAGGCCCAAGGCGCTCTCTTCTTATTACACCAGGGCCACCCTGATGTGCTCACTGGCACACAGCATTTCTGGCTGGTCAGACTGCTTGACAGACTCCACACCCTGAATCATTTTGGTAACATGTCTTCTCCTACTGATTTGACTTACCTCTTGGGGAAATTTTAAGATTGTAATCAGCAGCACAGAGGGGGAGAGAGCGAGCGAGAGAAAGAGAAATGTGTGGAAACCACAGTTTCAGCCAAGATGAGCCCAGGCGGATTCAAGTTTGAATTCAAGGTCTCTTTTGGGTCTCTTTTGGGCTGAGTCCTTGTTCTGAGAGGCAGAGGTGGGGTAAACGTCAGGACCACTGGCTGAGAGAAAAACATTGAACCGGGCCGATGGTTTGGGCATTTCTTAGGCAAACAAGTGAGGAGGATTAGCATTGCTGATGGATGAAATTAAACACTGTACTACGAAGTGCACGTGGGTGCATGGATGTCGTGCAAGAGGTGAGAAAAATCTCTTACTGAAAAAACAACCAACCAACCAACCAAGCCACTAACTGTGACTGCTTACAAAGCTGAAGCAAAATCAGTGAGTTCTAAATCATCTTAATTTGTCATATTTTTTCCCCTGGGTGTAGACAGTGGCCAAACTAGAACAGAAAGCGAAGGAGAAATCAGATTCATGGGAGGAGCGCAGCCCTTTGAGTGAAGATGTTGAGCTGCTCGCACCCCTCTTCCTCCACCATCCCCTACCACCCCCTGTCCCCCAGGGCCTCCCACCACCTGGCAGAATCCCCATCAGCTGGCTTCCAACAAATCCTTTCTCTCAGTGCAGAGGAGGCTGATGTCTCAGATGGGGAAGAACTTCCTGAAGTTGAGCTCATGTAAACAGTTTTTGGACAGAATGTTTTCCCCAAAACTTCTTTCAAAAAGTGATATATGGAGCATAAGTGTCATAATAATTTTAATTTAAAAGAGTGAAAATATTTACCATTTATCAGGTCCTTGGCATTAGGTTAGACTTCCTTAGTGACTCAGAAAGTAAAGAATCTGCCTGCAATGCAAGAGACATGAGTTCAACCCCTGGGTCAGCAAGATCCCCTAGAGAAGGGTATGGCTAGCCACTCCAGTATTCTTGCCTGGAGAATCCCATGGACAGAGGAGCCTGATGGGCTACAGTCTGTAGGGTCACAAAGAGTCAGACACAACTGAGCAACTAACACACACACACAGGCACTAGGTGAAGTATTTTATAATGTCTCAGTTAATTATCACAAGTTTTGGGATAGAAGTAGGGTGGATAGGGGAATTCCTTGGTTGGCTAGTGGTTAGGACTCGTTGCTTCTCCTGCAGGGGGCCTGGGTTTGATCCTTGGTTGGTGAACTAAGATCCCACATCCCACTTGCCATGTGGCATGACCAAAAAAAAAAAAAAAGAGTAGCGTGGATATTAAAAGTATGTAACAACTAGTCCAGCAATAACCATTTCATTACAAGGTGATGGTGGAGTTCTGAAGGATTAAGGGGGAAGCAGGGCCACTTGGAGGGTTGGAGGAAACTTCTATTTATTGATAGGTATGGAAGTATGTTAACAAGTGGTATGATTACACAGTTATATACTGTCTGATTATCAGCCCTCAGTGGTAGGTACCATGAATGTACTCATCTGAAAAATGAGATATATTATTAAAGATTAGGTTTTTAGAAACCTAATAGAAAATGAAAATGCAGCATGTCAGTAGCCTAAAACAGATACTTATTTCTCACAGAAATGGTGAATATACTGAGAAAGTTTGCTGAGGGCTAGAGTGTTGTGGTTATGGGAGAAAGCATTATTTTGGGGACATAAAAATAGGTAGAACTTTAATGTCTGTCAGTGGATGAATGGATAAATAAAATATGGTACATCCATAGAGCAGAATATTATTCAGTCTTAAAAAGCAAGGAGATTCTGACACATCCTACAACATGGACATTATGCTCAGTGAAATATGCCAGATGCAAAAGACACTACTTAGCTTCACCATGAAGCCTAAAAGTTGTGACTTTCTTGGGTTCTCTGAAGCTCAGGGTAGCCATGTACCAAAGTTTGGCCAAAGAGTGAGCAGAAACCTGCTGAAGGATTGGTGGGGAAAGATCTTCTTTAAAAAGAGAAGCCAAAATGATGGCATGCTTTACATTCTTTTTGAGCTTTGGTGATAGATGTGATGTCTAGAGCTATGGAAACCATCTTGTGACCGTGCAGGAAAGATGAAGAGAATCACTGAGATGTCATTTCTGAATCATTGAGATGCTGGACCAATACCAACTGCCACCTATCTTGGGATGCCTTTTTTCCCCCTTAATTGAAGGATAATTGCTTTACAGCGTTGTGTTGGTTTCTGCTGTACAAGGTGGTCAGCCCTAAGTGTACATATATCCCTGCCTCTTTAGCCTCCCTCCTGCCTACGCCCTATCCACTGCTGTAGATCATCAGAGCACTGAGCTGAGCTCCCTGTGCTATACAGAAGCTTCCCACTGTCTGTTTTACACATGTCAATGCTACTCTTTCAATTCATCTCGCCCTCCCCTTCTCCCAGTGTCCACAAGTCCGTTTTCAACTTCTAAATCTCTGTTCCTGCAAATAGGATCATCAGTACCATTTTTGTAGATTCCATATAAATGCATTAATATACAATATTTGTTTTTCTCTTTCTGACTCACTTCTCCCTGTATAACAGACTCTGGGTTCATCCACCTTACTTCAACTGACTCAAATTTGTTCTTTCTTACGGCGGAGTAATATTCTATTATATATATGTACCACAACTTTGGATTTATTATATGAAAAAAAATAGACCCCTAGTTAAGCTATTTAATGTAGGTGAAAGCATTCCTTGCTGATACAAATATGCCTAGGTAATTCTTAATAGGTTTTCAGGGAGTCAGTGTAGACATACTTTCAGTCAATGTAGAAGACACCTTATTTGATCTAAAAATATTTGTTGAATGCCTATATTGTGCCAGGGTCTGTGCGTCTGAGGCTTTGAAAACTTTCAGGACGTCTTCCTGGACCTCCTAAGATGGAGTGAAATGTTCCCTCTCTGTGGTTATGTAGCAGCTTGTCCTGATGCCTCTCACAGCATTGACTACCTGTCTTGTCATTGACATGTATACATGCTCTTTTGATGGTAATTTCCTCAAGGACCAAGATCCTGTGTCTGAGTCATTTCTGCATCCCCAGTGCAGAGGGCAGTGTCTGACACACACAAGAGCACCCAATTAGTTGGATATATTCCTGAATTTCAGGCCAATCCAGGATCTGAAAAGTGTGAGAGCTTCATTTGTTATCAGTTGCTTCTTGGTACATTGAAGAATATGTCTCTCTCATACACAGAAACACATAAACACACATGCACACTTGCGTGCACTGCACATACTTATCCAGTGGATAGAGCTTTGGCAATGATTACTGTCATGATCTCACCTGAATCAGGCACATGGAATGGGGATGGGGAGCCAAGGCCCTTTATAAAATTAATTATGAACAGGCTCTGAGAAGCCGCTGCAGAGATGCTGGCAGCCGGGTTCTTAGCCTTTGGCTGCAGGGGATTGGACCCTGCTGGGAGGAGCAGCGTAGGTAAAAATAAGCTAATTAGGCCTGGCGTGTGGCTGTGCTTTGAGAGTGTCCTGTGTTCCCTGGGTATGTTTGCTGTCTCTGCAAACTGGAGAGAGGTCATGCCCCTGGACTGGGCAGCCCTGAGCTGTTTGCTGGGGCTGCCACACAGGGAGGGGAATCACAGAGCAGGACAGGGATTTGGGTAGTTTTATTGGAACACACTGGTTGAAAGCACAGACTGGCGGCTCGAGCAGGGAGAAATCCCGTCTCTCTGAACTGAAGCTTGCTTCACAGTTTTTCATAAGACCCAGCATCTGGGAAATAGGAGGCCCCACTGGACAGACCTCTCCTACTTATGAGTGAGTGAGTGAGTGAGTGAGTGAAAGTTGCTCAGTTGTGTCTGACTCTTTGCAACCTCATGGACTATACAATCCATGGAATTCTCTAGGCCAGAATACTGGAGTGGGTAGCATTTCCCTTCTCCAGGGGATCTTCCCAACTCAGGGATTGAACCCAGGTCTCCCACATTGCAGGCAGATTCTTCACCAGCTGAGCCATGAGGGAAGCCCAAGAATACTGGAGTGAGTAGCCTAGCCCATTTCCAGTGGATCTTCCCAACCCAGGAATCGAACCGGGTCTCCTGTATTGTAGGCAGATTCTTCACCAACTGAGCTACCAGGGAAGCCCCAAATGTGATGTGAAAGTGAAAGTTGCTCAGTCGTGTCTGACTCTTTGTGACCTCATGGACTATACAGTCCATAGAATTCTCCAGGCCAGAATACTGGAGTGGGGAGCCTTTCCCTTCTCCAGGGGATCTTCCCAACCCAGAGATTGAATGCAGGTCTCTCATTCCTACTTATACTTAGCAGATTTTCTCTCTAAGAAGAAAGGTCATACAGCGTAGCGATAAGAACCTGGACATGGGCCTGAGGCAGCCCAGATAGTGAACACTGGGGTCTGCCAATAACTGCTGTGTACCCGGAGGTCAGTTACTTCACAAATCCGAACTGGGACCCTGTCATCCCCTCAAAGGCTGTTGTGAACCTGAAAAGAGCATAGATAAAATGCTTTGAACAGTGCCTGACATGTAGTAAGAGCTCACTTTGTGGTAGCCATATTGCCATTATTGTGGTGGTGGTTGTTCAGTCACTCAGTTTTTCCCGACCCCATGGACTGCAGCATGCCAGGCCTCCCTGTCCTTCACCATCTCCCGTAGTTTGCTCAAACTCATGTCCATTGAGTCGATGATGTCAGCCAACCATCTCATCCTCTGTCTTCCCCCTTCTCCTGCCCTCAATGTTTCCCAGCATTGGGGTCTTTTCCAATGAGTCAGCTCTTCACATCAGGTGGCCAAAGTATTGGAGCTTCAGCTTCAGCATCCGTTCTTCTAATGAATATTCAGGATTGATTTCCTTTAGGATTGAGTGGTTTGATTATTATGGTAATCTTCGTTTATTCCAAGGAATAAGCAAAGAATACAGGCTAACTGTGTGTATGTGTGTGTGTGTGTGTGTGTGTGTGTGTGTGTGTGTGTGTAGAAAACATGTGTACATGCATCCCTTTTTGAATATCCAGATTTGAAGTACCTGCAGATGGAGATTTACTCTGGATAATCTTCAGGTCTCCCTCAGCTGTGTGTTTTAGTTACTAATCTGAGTTTACAGTTACTGAGCCAAGCACATGCCTCCTCTCATTAAATCTTCACAAACAACCCTATCAAACTGGTACAATCTCTTTGTTCTTGAGGACACCAAGATCTAGGGATTCTCACATTTGTTCAGGGCCCTGCAGGATTCATTTCCCCGGCAAGGAGTCATTCCCCCACCCCTCCCCACAGGCATCCTGCCTCCCCAAGAGATAGTAAGTCTTGTTGACTAGGCACCCTTCTTCCTTTGTAACTTCATCTGAACTGTTGACTCTGCTGGCTTGTTATGTTGCTCTCTTTCGTTGAGATCAGCTTGTTCTTTTTCCAATGCCGCAGACCTATTTGCACAAAAGCACTAAGGAGCCCAAAGCTTGCTGAATATTTAACATTTGCAGGCAACTTGCCACAGTAACCAAAAACACTTGAAACGCGACCCATCCGAGGGGGTAGGGGAAGGAAAGGGTTGGAAGCAGAGGCCCCACAGATTTCTGGCCAATGGAGGTGTCATTCAGGCACTTTTCATAATCAGGAAGAATCCACAGATTGGTTAGGTCAGAGAAACACTAGCCAACTCTGCTATCATTCACATCTGCCAACGGTAACTGCCTTTGACAGCAGAGTTTGCAAAACTCCAAACAAAAGAACTATTGATGGAGATCAGCCTCTGGGTAAGTGTGTAAATGGCAGTAACGTGTTTGGACAGGTAGTGTCTTGGAGTTAGGGCTCAGGGTTGCAATTCAACTACTTAACTGTGGCCCTTGACTTTCCCTTTCATAAGAAAGTATGACATCCCCCAATGTGAGGGGCAGGGGAGAAGGAATACTTGGCTGGGGGCAGAAAACACTCAGAGAAGGGCAGCTCTTTCCTTCTGATCTGACTTTTGAATCTTCACTTTCTGGGAGTTTTCATTTAATCCAGCTACATACATTTTTCTTCCTGCTGTAAGATGTAGGGGGTACATGGACCATATTTCCTTCTTAATTGTGAACTGAGAGGTACAAATGGAATGGAAATGTAAAGCTTGGGGATTGAATCGAATTGGGTTGTCAAGTTACATTGAAGAAAGTGTTCTTTAGTAGGGAGCAGGTACAGAAGGCCAGAGTTCTTGGCTGGAAAGGCAAAAACATGGGGGAGTGGAAATGCCAGGTGTATGACACTGCTGAGGCTAGCAGCTATGTAAGCCAGACAAATAAAATAGCTCATGTGCTGGGGAGAGAAATGCTATTTAGAAATAGAGCACCATTCAGGTGACAACTCCAACCTATGAGGGAATGAAAAGAAGAAAGACCAATCTTGGTATAATTTAATTTTGCGTATTTTAATTTAGGAAAGAAGAGTACCTTTGATTAACTCTAAGAAACACTTCCATGATTATTTCCTCTAACTAGGAAGCACTCCAGCTCTTTTCTACTTTCAAGTGAGAAGTAGTATATCCAAAATTAACTTAAACTTAGACTTGAAACCAGTAACCAGATTTGATGAATTAGATTGTAGGGGGATGGAGTGAGGGCAGAGGGTCAGGAGTCCTGAATGTGAAACTTCTCAGCTTTGTGTGTGATTCATTCATAAGCTCAGGCTCTGGTTTATGAATGGGATGGGGTCACGGAGCCTCTGGGAAGAGGAGGTGCTTCCACTGTGGGAGGAAGCCTTGAGCTGAACCCAATTCACAGTACCCTTATCAGTGAGGTAGGTCCCACAGCACCTGTATGAGTCACACATTCTCACCACCGTTGATCTGTTCTGTGAAGTCACAAGAATTTTGTCATTGGCTTCTCTTAGGTTTAGGATTTTGGAATGGCTGATGGTGACTTCACAGCTTCTTCAGCTTCTCAAATGTGACGATGCCAGAGATTATCTTGTACAGAGATTGTGCCTCCCAGCTTCCCTACCTGGAGAGAAACAAGTGTGGAAACGGAGCAGCAGAAGGTAGGCATATGGTCTGGGGCTGGAGAGACCTTGTCATGAATATACTTTCTCCCCAGACCAGGTTTTGGTCTTTGCACAAGGTCAGACTGGGTGAGATTTTTCTGAGTGGTATTTTAAGACATTCATCCTAAAGAGCATCCTGGAGATATGGGACAGGAGCAAGTGGCCATCAGCCTAATCTGATTTCTGCACTGGGTGGAACTGTTTAACTCCATCCACACACAGATTTTGGAGCTCCAGGTTGATAGCTAAGGTAACAAATTGCAAATTGCCTGAAGGACTGGGGATCGGTGGGAACCTATTGCTGTGTGACATTGCCCTTGGTATAGGTGGGTGTCTGAATGATTGGTCTCTCAGAAATCACCATTGCAAGAGTTTTTAAAACAATGTTGGCCCAGCCATTACTTGTATGAATGAGCTCTGAGTTACCAGGGCCGATGGCTTGTCCACAAGAAACAAGTGCAGAGATGGCTCAATTTCTTTAGTTTCTCCAGTAAGAAAGAAAGGTTTGAAGGTCAGAATCAAAAGTTCAAGGCCCTGCTTTTAACAGGCATTCCAGTAACTGCTCTCAATTTATAACCAAATACTTATGCCTGGCAAAGAACCAGTTCATGGGAAAATGAGGCAGTGCTTCCATCAACCCGAAGGAAGGTATGGCAGTTGGAAGACAGGTGTCCTTGGTGAGGACCCCTTGTCTTATTTTGCAGTGCCTCTTCGAGGATCTAGAAGAAATCTAAGCAGCTGCTTCTGGAGAAATCTCTTAGAGAGAGAAGCCGGCAGAGTTGAGACTGTGTACCCAGCTGGAGACCAGCTTCATGCTAGGTAATACATGACGTGCATCTCTTTCAGGCCAAGTGAATTGAGCTGTGCGAAGACACACCAGGTAGACAGGTTTGGCCTGTGGACTGAACCAAGGTGAGATGCTGGTCTGACTCAGAACTCCTGGACAGCCCGCTCTGCCTCTGTCATGGCTGAACTTCACCTTCTGGTGGGCAGATAGACACTGGACAAGGAAGCACGTGGGTGACAGTAATTCCAGACTGTCAAAGGGAAAAGGAGAAACTGCAAGTGTGTCGTGATAGAGGGGAGGACAGGGGGTTGGGGCGGAGAGCGCTAGGTAGGGGCCCAAAGGAAGCCAGTCAGCACAGGGTGAAACTTCACACAGATGCTCAAATAAGGGGTGGTTTCAGTGTTCCACTTGCCTTGGGCATGTGGAGACGGTTCTGCCCTCAATCCCCACCCCCCATGGATCTTTAGCTCTGACCTTGTGAAAAACACATGCACACATGCGGGTGTTGAGTCAGTTCCCCTGATGTTGAGAAGGTACAGCGGGTGTAGACCTGCTCCATCAAGCAGAAAGTGGGGAGAGGACTGGATGTCAAGCAAAGCTTGACATCTGGGAAAAGCCCAAAGGAAAGGAGAGATGGGTCAGTGCTGCAGAGAGCATGTTAGAATCACAGTCAGATACGTTGGCTTATATTTCAGCCCCATCACTTGTTGGCCCTTTAACCTTGGGCGCCTCACAGTGCTTGCCCAAGCCTCAGTTCTCTCTGCTTTAAAGCAAGCTCAGAGGGCTCTCTTCATGGTTCAGGGAGAGGACACGTGCAAAGCCCTTGGCACAGTGCCTGGCCTGTGGTAGCTGCTGATTGCATGTGTCCTCCCTGGCTTCCTCCCTCCCTCCCTCTCCTTCCTTCCTTCTGCCCTCCCTCTTTCCTTCCTTCCCTCCCTCCCTTTCTTCTTTCCTTGCTTCCCTTGCTCCCTTCTTCCTTCCTTCCTCCCCAGCCTGCCCAGGAAACCCTGATGACACTCCTGTTTATCAGATGTAGTTGCTCTAAGCCTATGAGACAAGACCCATTCTTCCCTATGTTCTAAGTCCTGTTAGGGGAAAAAAAAATCTGCTGGAGGTGGGGAAGCCTGGGTGATTTTGCCTGTGGTTGTCTCTGAAAGAGAAAAGGCATTCTTCTAATTGTGTTTTCTTTCTCCTTTAAAAACACGCAACACCACGCAGCTGGAATGAGCCCCTTCTTTGAGCTCCTCCTTTATCTTCCTCTGGCTTGACTTTGGGCTGCCTTAGTTGAGATCTCCACGGAGGGCAAGAGGAACAGCTCCTGGGGTGGGGGAGGAGGTCCTGGCAAAGCTGCTCCTGCTCTACGAGGCAGAGCTGGAGTGAGCGGTTCTTGGCCTGCCAGCTGCACGGACGAGTGTGCTTAGCTGTTTTTGGCAGCTCATTCCTGGTTTACTTGGCCCCAGCTGGGTCTCTTGATTTCAGCTAAGAAGTGCTGTTATGTCCTCATTTTGGAGGGAGGAGATACATGCATATCAGCCTTAGAGTTTTTATTGAATACCTACTACGTGCTTAGCTCCACACAAAGCAAGCTCTGGGGAGGCTCTAGATGTGTGAAAGTCTGGAATTGTGTGTAGGAGGGAAGGTAGGCAGCTGTGAGGAGGTGGGGCTTTTCTAAATTGCTGGAAGACTGACTTAATCAAACACATACTGAGCATCTATTCCATGAATGAGATGTGGCTGTGGCTCTCAGGGAGCTCTTGGTTGAGTGGGAAAGAGAGAGATAAGAAATCACAGTATAACAGGGCAGGTTGTATAACAGAAGCACAAAGAAGGCTCCATGGGAAGACAGAGAAGGAACTGACACGGTGAGACTGAAGGAGTTGCCTCTCCCCAGGGGTGGGGGGATGAGATATCATGGAGGTAGAAGCAGGGGATACCAGGGGTGGGGTTCAGAGGGGTCCAGGCAGAAGGTACAGGCAGAGGACCCCAAGCAGGGGTGAGGGCCAAGAGAAGTCCCTTGGTTAGATTTAAAACACATACTTTGGTCCTGAAGTTCTGAAGTACCAAAGAGTAACATGAGACTTGGAGCCTCGCATTTTCTCATTTCACATATATTTATCTTGTGCCCTGTATGATGCATCATACAGAACACAAAGACCCAGCCCCTTCTCTAAAGGACAGTATGGGTTAGAAACACAGGAGCAGCTACAACTCAAACACTAGTGAAGTGTGGTAAGTGACAGTCTAGGTAAAGGCACAGGGGCTCGAGTTAAGGAGATGAGATATGTCACCTCAAAAACCTGCCAGCCAAGAATGGCTCAAGTAGGGCAGACAGAAAGTTCCAGAATCAGAACTCCCTATGGGGCCCCATGGAGCAGGTAGAACACTATGGACTCTGAATTTCCAGCTTGTTATAGAAGGAGAAAGAAAGTCCTGGAAGAGGAGGACCAGGAAGGGGGAATTGCTAGCAGTTGTCACATGGGGTTCAGTTTGTGAATTGATGAGAAAACAAGAACTAGGAAGAGAATGAGGTTGATGTGTTGAAGACGATGGGAAGAACAGGATACAAGACTGAAGGCAGGAGGACAGGGTCGGACCTTGGTGAGCTGGATATACTAGAAGAATTACATTGCTGCCTTGTTGTTCAGTCACTCAGTCGTATCCGACTTTGCGAACCTATGGACTGCAGCACGCCAGGCTTCCCTGTTTATCACTATCTCGCAGAGGTTGCTCAATCTCCTGTCCATTGAGTCAGTGATGCCACTGAACCATCTCATCTTCTGTCATCCCCTTCTCCTGCTGCCTTCAATTTTTCCCAGCATCACAGTTTTTTCCAGTGAGTCCGCTCTTCACATCAGGAGGCTAAAGTATTGGAGCTTCAGCATCAGTCCTTCCAATGAGTATTCAGGATTGATTTCCTTTAGGATTGGCTAGTTTTATCTTCTTTCTGTCCAAAGGAGAAGACCAGTATTTTGCTGCCTTGGTTTCCTTGATAATAACAAGGGAATATGCATGGGTCTCCGAGGCATGCTGCCTTTCTTCTTCCAGAGTCCATAGCAGATGTAAGAAGTTTGATCACAGCATTTTTTTTTTCCTCCTTTGGGCTCAGTTATAGCTTCATTTCTCCCCAGCACCCCAGGCAGTCACTCTTCTCAGATGATGCCTATGCATGCAGTGAAACCAATCTATGAGCCCTGGACTAGATAATCCAAAAGAGTGCTTTAATAACTGTCATCTTAGGGTTCTGTAACTTTACCAACAGCTATGAACTTAGGAAGGGTCAGTATGTTCGCTCTGGAATGCCATTCCCCCTCCCTTCTCACTATGACTGGAAAGAGATGAAACATCCCTCTGAATTTTAAACTTAGGTTCTAGCACAACACAGACCAAAAGCTTTAGGAATCTTTGAGCTTTGAAGTCATGTTTTATGAATTTAGCACATTCATCTGCACAGAGAGAGTCAATGAGTTGTCTTTCTATTTATGAAGCCTCTTGCACTCCCCACTGAAGATTGACTGAGATATAATTGACATTTAATATTGTGTGAATTTAGGGTGTACAGTGTGATGGCTTGATACATTTATGTGCTATAAAACATTTACCACAATAGGGTTGGTTAACAACTCTGTCATCTCATATAACTATCACTTTTTTGTGTGCTGAGAACATTTAAGATTTACTCCCTTAGCAACTTTCAAGTGTGTACTACAGTATTGTAACTATAGACATTCATGCAGTACATTAACACCCCAAACTTGTATCTGTTATCAAGTTTATACCCTGTGACAAACATCTCCCCATTTTACCCACCCCTCAGCCCCTGGCAACCACCCTTCTATCCTGTTTCTATGGGTTAATTACATTAATTAATCTTTATCTCTTTTTTTTTTGGCTGGACTGCACAGCTTGCAAGATATTAGTTCCCTATCAGAGTCAACCCAGATCCCCTTCAGTGAAAGCACAGTCCTAACCACACCTAGTAGGTTCTTAGGAATTGTTTCTCAGCAGCATCCTCCCTGTGAAGATGAGCAGGAAAGACGAGGCACACATCACTGGGGGCATTTGTTGTTAACACCTTTGGAAAGAGGTCTTCTGCCAGATGTCTTTCCCAGCTTCCCTCTGTGGCCAAGGAATCTCTTATACATTTTGGATCCTGTTACCTGTAAAAATCTTCAATGGCTCCCTGTTGCCTACAGAATGAATTCTAAATGCCTTTGCATGGCATTCAAGGTCCTTCAGTGCATGATGCCCAACTGCCACATCAACCTTGTCTTCAGCATTCCTTGTCATGGAGTCTGCTCCATGCCTGCACTCCGTGCACCTGCTCTGCACTTCCAAGCCACTGAGCATGTCCAGTCTCAAGCCTCCTGACCTTAGCACATGCTGTGTCCTCTGCCTTGCTTGCCTTTCTTCCACTCACCACCTGGAGAATTCTTAGTTTTAAGGACTTGCTGATGTGTTGCCCCATTTAAGGTACCAGCCCTGACACCACTTGGGCAGACTCCCCTAGAGCCGCAGTCCCCAATCTTTTTGGCACCTGGGGCCAGTTTCCGTGGATGATAATTTTTCCATGGACCTGATGGGGAGGGTGGGAGATGGTTTCAGGATGATTCAAGCGTGTTAACATTTATTGTGCTAATGATAATCTGTATTTGCAGCTACTCCCCAGAGCTAGCATCACTGCTTCAGCTCTACATTAGATCATTAGGCATTAGATTCTCATAGTGAGTGAGTGAAAGTTGCTCAGTCATGTCTGACTCTGTGACCCTGTAGACTACAGAGTCCATAGAATTCTCCAGGCCAGAATACTGGAGTGAGTAGCCTTTCTCTTCTCCAGGGGATCTTCCCAACCCAGGGATCAAACCCAGGTCTCCCGCATTGCAGGCGGATTCTTTACCAGCTGAGCAATCAGGGAGGATTGTGCAAACTAGATCCCTTCCTTGTGTTGTTCACAGTTGTGTTTGCACTCCTAAAAGAATCTAATGCCGCTGCTGATCTCATCAGCTCAGGCAGTAATGTAAATACTGATGAAGCTTCACTGGCTCACCCACCACTCACCTTCTGCTGTGAAGCCTGGTTCCTGATGGGCCACAGACCGTACCAGTCCATGGCCCAGGGATTGGGGACTGCCCTAGAGTGCTCCATGCAGTCTTTAGATGACTCTGTTAGGACATTGATCACACTACGTAATAATGTTACATAAATGTTTGTCTATTTGTGAGTTCCTTGAGGGGACAAGGAACAGTTCATATTTGTTTTGTCCCTCTCACCCAGTGCTTTACCTGGCACATAGTAGGTGCTCAACAAACACGCATTAAATGGCTAACCAGAGAGACCGTTGTACTTTGTCTCTTTCCACTTACTGTTTGTGATTCAACTGCATAATTAGGAATTGGCAGCACTTTCAATTCTTCCCTCCCCACCTGGGCTTAAACCAACACTAAACAGTTTTATTTGTTTGACTGTTGTCCTTCCAGGCAGATAAAAGTGGCAATTCAACTCTCTCTTTCTTATCAAACCCTGCATGTGTCGGAGCATTTGAAGATGGCGTATGTGGGAGCTCTGGCTCTCTGGTGACTTCTCTCGATTTAATTAGTCTGACCTTCTGTGATAATCCCCCCGGATGTCCCTGGCTCCCCCTCTACTTCTGTATCATATTCAGGCTTCTGCCATCATCAGCAAAAGACCAACTGCTCAGCTCAGCCTGTAGCATAATTCACAGCTTGGCTCTCAAAAATGAACTTTTACTCTGATGGAGCTGCTCTTAGCATTAAAATTGGCCTGAGAGAACTAGGAAAGTTTATCTTGGAGCCAGCATGGGGTCCATCCCTCCAAGTCAAATATTTCTCTTCAAAACTAGAATGAGTTTTAGTGTGGCACTACCAATGGCTTCCTGAAATATTGGTATATCTTTAAACATTAACATTTAGTTACAGTGCTGAAGGCTTTCTGGAGAGTTTTTAAGTCTTTCCTAGCCCTCCTCGGAATAACATGGGCTTTCATACATGCTTTCCTTTCATTTCAGGGCATGGAGGAATGCATTGAAATAGCTCAATATGGGACTAATCAAACAGCCATTCATTTTCAGCCCATCCTTATAGGATTTCCCACATGAAGTACAGAGGCCACTTTAGAACAATCCAGAAAGTCAAAGTGGTACCCCTGGAACTTCTGGTCTTGAGAAGGCTGGAATTCCTGGGAGTTTAATGCTCTCCTTTCAAACCTCTAACCCAGGCAGTCAGCTAGAAAATTGTTATTTTCTCCATTTCCTATTTTGGAATAAAAATGTAGCAGTATATGAAGGAATAACTTCTTTCTCAGCAGTATTAAGTAGAATGGGGCAGTTTGTAGCAAAAGCTTATTCAGCATTGGCTGATGCATACCCTGGGCCAGGAAACATTCTGTCCCCTGGATATACAGGGATGAACAAGGCATAGCTACTGCCAATAAGAAATCCACCAGGTAGAAGAGAGGAACATACCAACGGAGAAGTATAATTGAGGCACATCAACTGGATATCTGGAACTCAGGGTGGGGAGTAGCTAGCTCTGCTGGGAAGAACTGGAGATGTTGCATAGAGGGTGGGCTACTTGAGCTGGGTATTGTAGGGTCATAGCGCTTTAGCTCTGCTGACTCAGACAGCAAAGAATGTGCCTCCAATGCAGGAGACCTGAGTTACATCCCTGGGTCAGGAAGATTCTCTAGAGAAGGGAAAGGCTACTCACTCCAGTATTCTTGCCTGGAGAATTCCATGACAGTCTATAGTCCATGGAATTGCAAAGAGTTGGACACAACTGGGTGACAGATACATAGAACTTCTTCAGTTGCTTCAGATTGGAAGAGGCATTTGGACCATGCTGTGGCACCTAAGAGAGTGGGCGTGAGTTTGGAGTAACTTGAACACAGGAAACACAGGAGTGAGACACTGGGTGCTGAGGCTGAAAGAGTCTTTGGGACTAGCCTATGCTAGTTTGTTTTCATTCAGTTCTTGGGAAATTGGATATATCCTGTTGGCACAGTGGCTATGATAAGATTTGAAGCAGAATAAAGGTATACTCAGATTAGAATTTTAAAAAGATAATAGAGGGTGGTTTGGCAGAGGAGGAATGGAAAGCAGTTAACAGCCCTATGATGATGGGTTCAGAGAAGAATTGATGAGGGCCTCAAGGAATTCAGTGGCAGCAGAGAGAGATGAGAGGGAGTTGTCTGTAGCTGCCAATTAAAGTCAGCGTGCAATGGCTCAGAGGGTGACATTGGTGACAGCAGCCATCAAACACCATGGCTGGCTGCCGAGGAGCCTGTGAGTCATCAGAGAGGGATGTGGGAAAGCTTGGCATTATGATGACTCACCCTGATGTGGGGAGAGATGTTTCAGGACCACTGAGACTGTGTGGCAGAACACTTAGCTGCTCCTTGAACATCCCTGTGCCCACCCGCATTTCCCGGTTCCCTTGCAGTTGGGTTGAGCCATGTGACTAGTTCTGGCCCATGGGCTATAAGCAAAAGTGATCTGTGCTGGTTCTGGCTGATCAGTAGCTAAGTTATGTCTTAACTCTTTGAGACCCCATGCACTGCAGCGCCCCAGGGTCCTCTGACCTCCACTATCTCCCAGAGTTTGCTCAAATTCATGTCCCTGGAGTCGGTGAGGCTATTTAACCATCCTGTCCTCTGCCACCCCCTTCTCCTTTTGCCATCAATCTTTCCCAGCATCACAGTCTTTTCCAGTGAGTGGGCTCTTCCCTTGCTGGTTTTAGGTTGAAGCAATTAAGAGCTGGCTGTTCCCTTATCACAGTGTCCTGAAAGCCATGTCTTCCAGATGTGCAGCTATAAAATGCAAACCGTCTGGATCCATGAGTCACTGCTTAAAAGGAAACTGCTCTGGGGTGTTGCCAGATCCACAGTGATCTTTGCTTGAGTAAAAATAGATTTTGATTGCTTAAGCCATAGAGATTTTAGGGCTCTTTGTTACTGTAGCATAACCTAGCCTTTCCTGACAAAGATGCTTTCCTTCTCTCTAAGGCTCAAACTACCGCACAATTGCACTCATCTCACATGCTAGTAAAGAAATGCTTAAAATTCTCCAAGCCAGGCTTCAGCAATATGTGAACCGTGAACTCCCTGATGTTCAAGCTGGTTTTAGAAAAGGCAGAGGAACCAGAGATCAAATTGCCAACATCCGCTGGATCATCGAAAAACAAGAGAGTTCCAGAAAAACATCTGTTTCTGCTTTATTGACTATGCCAAAGCCTTTGACTGTGTGGATCACAATAAACTGTGGAAAATTCTGAAAGAGATGGGAATACCAGACCACCTAACCTACCTCTTGGAGAAATCTGTATGCAGGTCAGGAAGCAACAGTTAGAACTGGACATGGAACAACAGACTGGTTCCAAATAGGAAAAGGAGTACGTCAAGGCTGTATATTGTCACCCTGCTTATTTAACTTCTATGCAGAATACATCATGAGTAACGCTGGACTGGAAGAAACACAAGCTGGAATCAAGATTGCTTGGAGAAATATTAATAACCTCAGATATGCAGATGACACCACTCTTATGGCAGAAAGTGAAGAGGAGCTAAAAAGCCTCTTGATGAAAGTGAAAGAGGAGAGCGAAAAAGTTGGCTTAAACCTCAACATTCAGAAAACGAAGATCATGGCATCTGGTCCCATCACTTCATGGGAACTAGATGGGGAAACAGTGGAAACAGTGTCAGACTTTATTTTTGGGCTCCAAAATCACTGCAGATGGTGATTGCAGCCATGAAATTAAAAGACGCTTTACTCCTTGGAAGAAAAGTTATGACCAACCTAGATAGTATATTCAAAAGCAGAGACATTGCTTTGCCAGCAAAGGTCCAGCTAGTCAAGGCTATGGTTTTTCCTGTGGTCATGTATGGATGTGAGAGTTGGACTGTGAAGAAGGCTGAGCACCGAAGAATTGATGCTTTTGAACTGTGGTGTTGGAGAAGACTCTTGAGAGTCCCTTGGACTGCAAGGAGATCCAACCAGTCCATTCTGAAGGAGATCAGCCCTGGGATTTCTTTGAAGGAATGATGCTAAAGCAATACTTTGGCCACCTCATGTGAAGAGTTGACTCATTGGAAAAGACTCTGATGTTGGGAAGGATTAGGGGCAGGAGGAGAAGGGGATGACAGAGGATGAGATGGCTGGATGGCATCACGGACTTGATGAACATGAGTCTGAGTGAACTCCGGGAGATGGTGATAGACAGGGAGGCCTGGTGTGCTGTGATTCATGGGGTCGCAAAGAGTCAGACATGACTGAGCAACTGAACTGAACTGAACTGAAGGCTGTTGAGGCCTTGGGAGCTGAGATGAGGTCAGTATCTATGAATGCAGGTTACTGTAGATCTTTACCACAAACTGATGCATCAGAAGTGTTTGAAAGAACCCCCATGGCAGAGGTGTGCTTATCTGCCTCAGAACACTTTGGCTCCTCTTGGCTGAAAAATATGACAGTTTTCTCAAGCAGGCAGCCCCTTGGGAGGGGAAAAAAAGAGTATATGGTGAAATGCCAGAATCCTTCTTGATGCCAGAGAGATTGACAGCAGTTCTTAGTACTTCTAGAGTATGTGTCATCCTGAGAAAGCGTAAATGTATTACAAGCCTCGAGGGGCAGGATGAAAGCTTCTCCATCATCAATAGTATATGCCTCTTGTCAGGCCTGAGGCAGAGAAGGAGGCCCTGGTGGGAAAGGAATTTGTCATCATGTGCTGGAGGAGGAATGGCTAAAGAACCTGGGGATGTTGGGATGGAGAAAGAGAATTGGGTGGGAGTTACGATATTGAATCTTTGGAAATTCAAGGCCTGTTTTGTGAAAGAGAGAGCATGTTTGATCCTGGTAGCCCTTCAGGGCAAAGTTAGACCAATGGATGGATATTGCATGCAGATAGATTCCAGCTCAATAGGATAAACATGTTACAGCTGTTGGAAGGTGGATTATTAGGGTTGCCTCAGTGGGTAGTGAGTTCTCCACCATTGAAAGTGCTTAATCATGGGCTGGAAAGACACCAGCCTAGCAGAGGGATTGCTGTGGTAAAAGGGAGATGTGAACTAGGAGACAGTCCCCGGGCTGCATGATCTTGGGCAAGTCAAGTGACCTTTCTGAACTGATTTCTTTATTTATGAAAAATAAGAAGTCCTACTTCTCAGGATTATGGCAGGTATATGATGTGAAGTGTATTTACAGGCTGCTTTTGAAAAGTATCTTGATAATAACATCTCCATCAACCATCACAATAATGGGACCTCACATTTATTGGACACTTATTCTGTGCTAGATACCATGCTTAGCACATGCCATTTCATTTGACACTTATAATGTCTACATAAGCACTATTTTTAACCCATTTTACACATGAGAAAATAGAGAAATGGAGTGACTTGACCACATTCACACAGCTAAAAAGTAGCAAAGTTGGGACTTCAATCCAGGTCTGTCTGGCTTTGGAGTCTAAATTCTTAATCATTATACTTGTTATAACTCTTCAAGATCAAAACAGAAGATGCATATGTGGTTTGTATTACCAAGGACCAAGGTCTTATTTGAAAAGTCTCATTATTGAACGGACAGCTGGTCTTGATAAAACTAAATTTTCTTCTAATACTGTCATTGCGCTGCTAAGTCACTTGAGTCATGTCCGACTCTGTGCGACCCCAGAGATGGCAGCCCACCACGCTCCACCGTTCCTGGGATTCTTCAGGCAAGAACACTGGAGTGGGTTGCCATTTCCTTCTCCAATACAGGAAAGTGAAAAGTGAAAGTGAAGTCACTCAATCATTTCTGACTTAGCGACCCCATGGACTGCAGCCTACTAGGCTCCTCCATCCATGGGATTTTCCAGGCAAGAGAACTGGAGTGGGCTGCCATTGCCTTCTCCAAATACTGTCATTGTGTGCATACTATTCAGTTGTGTTATGGCTGATGTTTTATAATGATATATTACAGTTATCTACTGCTACATGATAAACTACCTGAAAACTTAGTGACTTAAAAGACAAGGATTATTTTATTATTATCTCTCATATTGCCGGAGGTTGGCTGGGCTCAGGTAAGCGGTTCTTGCTCAGGGTCTTCCCTGTGGACTCAGCTGGGGCTGTAGTCATCTCAAAGGCTCCCTCATGACATGTCTGTGTCCTGGAACACCCACATGTGACCTCTGCATGTGGCCTGGGCTTCCCCAGCATGGGGACTCAGTTTCAAGAGTTAGATTATTGGGACTTACCTCGTGGTCCAGTGGTTAAAACTTTGCCTTCCATTTCAGGAGGTGGTGGTTTGATCCCTGGTCAAAGAACTAAGATCCTTTTGGCCAAAAAACCAAAACATAAATCAGAGGCATTATTCTAACAAATTTAACAAAGACTTTAAAAGTGGTCCACATAAAAAAATCTTTAAAAAAATAAGCGTGTTGAGAGAGCCATATGTCTTTTTGACCTAGCCTTGGAAGTTGTAATACATTATTTATTCTATAGTCAGAAGTCCTCCCAGATTCAAAAGGAGAAACCACAGACCCCCACATCTCAGTGAGAGGAGCATTGAAGTCCTACTGTAAGAAGTGTGTGAGAGATAAGCGTTATTATCAAGGCAATTTTTAGACAAAACAATTTGTCACAGGCTGATAGGCATTAATTCAAAAGCATGCTCTTGAGAGAGTAGTAAATAAAGAGTTTAGAAAGAAAGAACTGAGAATTTCCACTCTGTTTTCATTTTAAAGACTATCTCAGTTGGTATTTTCTATAATTTTTCTTAACTCAGATATTAGTCAACCCCTCATATAATTTTTTATCAGCTTAAACTTTGGCCTTCAACCAAGCCAGTGGTGGATATCTACCCTTCATGGAATAAACTGTTATGTATTTGTATATAAAAATGATCATCCATAGCTTATAACTTCAACATTTATAGTTATATCTTTTCCTGCTAGAAAGATTTTGCTGGAAATTATTTTATGAGCATTTGTTGATTAAAAAAAAATATTTATTTGGCTGTACCAAGTCTTAGTTGCAGACATGGGATCTTCAGTTGTTGCGGCATGTGGGATCTTTAATTGCAGCCAGCAGGATCTAGTTCCCTGACCAGGGATTGAACCCAGGCCCCTGCATTGGGAGCATGGAGTCTTAGCCACTGGAGCAACCAGGGAAGTCCCTGTTGTCTGATTTCTTTCTTTTTTTTTTTTTTTAAGTTTCCTTATTTTGATATTGAAGAATGGGAGGAAGGATGTGATGATACCAGTCATGATAACATTTGGTGGAAAGGAGAAATGTGAAGGAAAAGACTAAGAGACTGTGGCAAGTTCACATGTTATTTGGAAAATCAGCAGTGTCTCCTTTGAATGGTGTACTAGCAGCAAAAGAGCCCTGGATTCTCTTTGAAGTGTATTCTGACGAAAATATGTTTAGGGGCCAAAGATTTAGCATCACCTTTGGTTCATGCTCTTGATGGAAAGAATTCTTGTCACAGGAATCAAGATGAGGACTTGGGGAATCATGTCGTCTGCAGTTGAAGTTTGATGACTGGGCTTTTAAGTCTCTGCCAGGCTATGTGCAGCAGAGAGAAAGAAATAAAAACATAACTGCAGGTGTGAGATGTTACCTGGGCCCTTAAGATTGTTCTCTGTGGCTTCCCGAGGCTCCGTCTTGCCCTAGTTTCTGACACTGCGCATGCTCCTTCTTCCTGGGCTGTACTCACCAAACCATCTTTGAGCTTCTAATGGCTTCTCCTTGTTGTTTGTCAAATCCCTTAGAATCCATGTGGGTTAGTGCCTCGTAAGCACTTTGATCTGCAACCCAGTGCTTTTCAGAGTTCATGTCAGTGAATGGGACATCGAGGAAGGCTTGATGAATTCTGTGTCATGGACTGGAGTGGGACTGGGAATTTAGAGAGGAACAACCGAGGCAGATGAAAGGGGCGGGTGGGAGAAGTGATTGTAGGCTACATGGGATGTCACTCTGTCCACCTAAAGAGTGACTATGTCTTACAGTATGTGAAAAAAAGGTGAAAGTCTTAGTCACTCAGTCTAATCTGACTCTTTGTGATCCCATGGACTGTAGCCCGTCAGGCTCCTCTGTCCGTGGAATTCCCCAGGCAAGAATACTGGAGCGGGTAGTCATTCCTTTTCCAGGGGCTCTTCCTGACTCAGGGATCGAACCTGGGTCTCCTGCATTGCAGACAGATTCTTTACTGTCTAACCCTATACGCATACATAAAGCAGACAGAACTCCTGTAAGCCAGAATTGTTGTGAATCTCTCACTTGCCCAGCAGTGAGACCTAGAGGGAGAGAGAAAAGGAGACTGGTTGAAATGAATACTTGAAACGAATAATTATTTTAGGACTCCTCTGGTGGTCCACTGGTTAAGAATTTGCTTGCCAATGCAAGAGACACAGGTTCGATCTCTGGTCAGGGAAGAGCCCACATGCCATGGAGCAACAAAGCCTGTGCACCCCAGCTGCTGAGCCCATAGCCTGCAGCTGCGGAGCCTGTGCTCTCGAACCTGTGCTCTGCTCCAGGGGAAGCCACGGAAATGAGAAGCTGGCACAGCACAACTAGAGAGGAGCTCCATGCTTGCTGCAGCAAGAGAAAGCCCTGAGGGCAGTGACGAAGACCCAGAACAGCCGAGGGAGGGGGAGAAATATATATATATATAATTATTTTAGGTTTTAGACTAGAGAAATTTGAATATATATCAGTCATTTGTATGTCTTACTTATGTTGATATATACAACTTGAAGACACACATATACCTTCACACAGAAATAAATAAATGCAGGCTTTTTTGGTTTGTTTCTTTGGGCAGAGAGGGTGTTATTTGCATTATCTTGCATCGAAATTTTTTGCTTCAGCAGAGAATCCCTAGAGGTTGACCCACCCTCCTCCCTCCCTCTCTAACTCCCTTCTTCCCTTCCTCTCTCTCTCTCCCTTCCTTTTTAATCTTATTATGGAAAATTTCAAGCAAACACAAAATTAGAGATAGTGGAATAATGATCCTTGACAAAGAGTCTCTTTAAATGCCTCTTCTTTGGAACATTTACAATAGGGTTCAATTTACAAAAAGAATTGCCTGGGAAGTTTAGCAAGGTTCATCTTTGTGTAAAGTGAAGAGTAAATATATTTTATGAAATTATTCTCAGGAGATATGTACACATGATAAAACTGTAGAGATTGTGTCCTGACCTAGTATAAATCAGTAAATCCAGGAGAATTGCAGTATCAGAAAGGCTCTTTCTCCACTGGTATGTTCTTTTAAAATTCAGCCTCATGAGAATATAAGTCTGAAAAGAAACACTGAAAATATTTGTTTAGGCCAGTGCTTCTGGCCAGTTTGTTATAATGCATGACATATGATGCAACTGGCCAATTATTTCAGTGAAATATTCAAGCTGATAGTTTTTGTTTCCCAGCAAATTGACCAGTGGTTTGACAGAATCAACCTTTCAAAGGCTGATTCAGGCAGCACTTTTACTGCAATGCTGTATGGCTCAATAGGAGGAAGGAAGGCATATTTGAAGGTGGAAGGGGCTCCAAATACGGGCTTTGTGGTCATCCAGGGGGCAGGGTGGACTGAGCAGGAGAACCTGGCCTTTGGGTCACCACTGTTGGATCCCAAAGCTAGAACTGAATTCCTAGAGTTGACAGATCATAGCCAAGAGGTGGGCTTCCTTGGTGGCCCAGTGGTAAAAAAATCCACCTGCAATATGGGAGACTTGGGTTTGATCCCTGGGTTGGGAAGATCCCCTGGAGGAGGGCATGGCAACCCACTCTAGTATTCTTGCCTGGAGAATTCCTATGGACGGAGGAGCCTGGTGGCCTACTGTCCAGGTTGTCGCAAAGAGTTGGAGATGACTGAAGGACTAAGCACAGCACAGCCAAGAGGTAGACTTGACTCATGTTGAAAAGTTGAGTGTTAAATAAGGCTGGTTTCTGAGGGGCACCTGGGAAGTGAGGAAGGGAAAGGGCCAAGGAGAAGCATCTCAAAAACGAGAATGGTTCAGGATGGAGTCTGTGATCCAGGTAAAGGTGTCAGAAATCTGTCCCTGGGGGCTTGTCCCTGTGGCAGGCTGGGGCCTCTGCAAATGCTGAGCCATGATGCAGCCCTGGCCCTTGTCACCTGCACAGAACTGTCTTGGGTGCACAGAGTGTGACTCACTCCTGCACATTACAGAGCCTTGGGGAGCTTTTTACACATTTCCACACCTTCCAAATAAGTTGTACTTCAAATGAATTAGGAGCTTTGTAGATGAGACCTAGGCACGAGCATTTCTAAAAGTGTCCCAGGTGACTCCAAGGCACAGCCAGGTGAGAAGCAGTGGCCTAGAGCGAGAGACAAGGCCTAAGGCCCCAGGGTCCCATCTGCCACTCGCGCTTGTACGTTATGTGCTCTTGGACACGTCACCTAACTTCTCCGAGCTTCAACTCTTCAGCCTGAACTTGGACAGGTTGGACTAATGATCTCACTGATAGTTAAAAAAAAAACCTGCATGATTCTTTGAGGGCTGGGGTCTGTGTCCCCTCCCCTTCAATATGGATTTTGTGACTTCCTGCCCAGTAGAGTATGGTGGAATTGAAATGGTGCCAGGTTCAGGTCTTGGTCTTAAAAAGCAGACAGCTCTACTTTCTGTCCTAGCCATCATGCTGATAGGAAGCCCAGGCTGCATGGAAAGGCTGCATGTAGGTGCTGAGAGACTCATCTGAGGTCCCAGAGGATCTCAAGCATTACCTGTCAGACGTGAAGATGCCTTCAGATGATATTGATCCCCAGCTGTTGATCACTCTTAGCTTCAGATCTCTTTAGCTGATGACCCAGAGAGACTTTGTGGATGGAGACACGCTGTCCATGCCCCTTCCCCGCCTGCACTGCCCCACTACCCCACCCCCTGCGATTTCCTGTGCAAATTCCTGCCTCACATAATAAAATGGATGTCTTACTTTGTGAAGCTTGGGAAGTGTTTATTGTATAGTAATGATAGCTAGAACAATTAGCATTACCATTTACGCAATATTGGAGATTGATAGTACAGCCAAATGTTTAAGAAGATGGATTCTGGAGGGAGACTGTCTGGGTTCAAATCCTGGCTCTCCCTTTCTCATGCTGTGTAAATTAGGGTAAATTACTTACCTTTTCTATGTCTCTATTTTCTCATCTGAAATGGAATACTAATAGTACCTACCTCATTGTGTTGTTGTGACCATTAAATAATTCAATATATTTAAAAAGTAAGTCCCAGAGTGTAATACAAGTATTACAAATACTTGTAAGTACAAGTATTTACAAAGATTATAATGATGATGGTGATAAAGGGTGACAAAGGGCCACTACATGTTATCTGCAGTTTGAAAAATTCTGGGATGGGCAGGGTAGGTTGCATAAGCTGGGTGTGACCTGCCTTCGCCCAGCACACTTCCCATGTTTCTAAGTACATCCAGGGACACACATTGTTCTTAGCTATTCAGCAGGTGTTCAAAGGCACCTTGGAATTGTGTGTCATGTCTCTGGACCTGTCACTGTCACATTGCTCAGAAATTGGATTCTGCAGAGTGGAAACATGTGGCTTGTTGGCAAGGCAACTGGTTCAGAGCAGGGACATTTCCAGGCTGAGAGAGCTCGCCTTTGTCAGTTGGGTTACAGCCCTCATAAAAACCTGTTTGTTTGTGTTCTTTTTGGATGCTCAGAGGTGTCAGGCCACCTTGAGCGGTGAGGGGAAGATGCTGTCTTCGCATGGGTGGCTCCAGCTGCACCTCTTTGTACATCCTGGCTGCTAAACCAAACCCCCGGACCTCCCAAGTGCAGAGTACCTGGGCCGGTGATGGGGGATAAGATCTCCAATGGGGAGGGCTTGCAGTTCTAACTAAGTACTTCTGCCTTTTCTATTTTTGCTTCCAGGTAGATGGCGAGTTTGGGGCTCCTGTGCTCCTGCATATGGTGTCATCAATTTCCATTTAAAAACCAGAAGGGTAGCCTTCTAAAATATCGAATTTTGGAGGTGACAAATAGAAATTTATGGCACGAGGGTTAACTGCTGAACTAGGGTCTGTCAGCAATGCCATTATGAATGAAATGAAAGGATATGAAAGTTGAAAATTTAGGTGCTCAGGGTGGCATGGTGAGACTTGGTAGCTGATGACAAATTCTCGGTTTAAATGCTGGCCCTGGGATTTCTCTGATGGTCCAGTGGTTAAGACTCGGTGCTTCCAATGCAGGGGTCGCAGGTTCGATCTCTGTTCGGGGAACTAAGATCCCATATGCTGAGGGAGGCGACCCTACCCCCAAAATACTGGCTGTGCCATTCATGGCCCATGTGATCTTGAGCCTCCCTGGTAATGTTAGAAAGGGAATGCTGATGACATTGTATCAGAGCACTTTGAAGGAAAAGCTTGATTGATAATGTGACTATATAGACTGGATTGGAGTATCTTCATAAAGCATCCCTCTGGTTGTCACTGTCATGTAATGTTCTTTCCTTATTCATTCACTCACTCATTCCTTTATCCAACAAATATTTATCAAGCACCTCTTATCTGCCAGGCACTGTACCTGTTGTGGAGATATAATTAATGAACAAAGCAATAAGGTTCCTGTATTTCTGAGTTTAATTCTAGTGGTTAGAAACACAGACAAATAATAAAATATGGTATATTCAGTTCAGTTCAGTTGCTCAGTCGTGTCCGACTCTTTGAGACCCCATGAATCGCAGCACGCCAGGCCTCCCTGTCCATCACCAACTCCCAGAGTTTACCCAAACTCATGTCCATCAAGTCGGTGATGCCATCCAGCCATCTCATCCTCTGTCGTCCCCTTCTCCTGCCCCCAACCCCTCCCAGCATCAGAGTCTTCTCCAATTGAGTCAACTCTTTGCACGAGGTGGCCAAAGTATTGGAGTTTCAGCTTCAGCATCAGTCCTTCCAAAGAACACCCAGGACTGATCTCCTTTAGGATGGACTGGTTGGGTCTCCTTGCAGTCATAGGGACTCTCTCAAGAGTCTTCTCCAACACCACAGTTCAAAAACTTAGACCATGATAAATGCTATGTAGGTAAAAAAGCAGGTGAGGGAGGGACTCATGAAGTGGGGAAGCATTTCGGTTTTAAATCCCACATCAGGAACGGCCCCTTTGAGAGGGTGACATTTGTGTAAAGATTTGGAAGAGGCAAGGAAGTGAGCCAGAGAATTACCTGGGGGAAAAGCTTTCTAGGCAAAGCAGAAAGGATGCGCAAATGCCCCCAGAGGCCATCTGATGTGTTTGAGAAACAGAGGCCAGTGAGGCTGGAGTGGGGTGAGTGGGAGAGAAATGGCAAGGAGGGCATGCTGGTTTCAGAATCAGACCATGTAGGGTCTCATGGGTCATTCCAAGAACTTTGGCTTTTTCTCTGAAAAAGATGGAAAGCCTATGGAGCCTATGTATGTAGCCAAGGAGGGATATGATTCTACTTGACTGTGAAGTGAAAGTTGCTCAGCTGGGTCTGACTCTTTGTGACCCCATGGTCTATATAGTTCTTGGAATTCTCCAGGCCAGAACAGTGGAGTGGGTAGCCTTTCCCTTCTCCAGTGGATCTTCCTAACTCAGGAATTGAACTGGGGTCTCCTGCATTGCAGCAGATTCTTTACCAACTGAGCTATCAGGGAACCTCTTAGTTTTTAAAAATGTAATTAAAAATTTTAAAACAGCTTTGTTGAGTTGTAACAGTAAACTCTACATATTTAAAATGTGCAATTTGAGAATTAAATTATGGTGAAATAGACATAACGTAAAATCTATCATCTTAACCATTTTTATTTATTTTAACCATTTTTAAGTGTACAGTTTATTAATATTAAGACCATTCTTATTGTTGAATGACCAGTCTCACCATGCAAAACAAAAACTTTCTACCCATTAAGCAAAAACTCTGCATTCTCCTCTCCTCTCCAGCTCCTGGCAACCAGCATTCTACTTTCTGACAACTGTAAGTATCTCTTAGCTGTGGAATAATGCAGTATTTCTATTTGTGATGGGCTTATTTCACTTAGCAAGGTTCATTCATGTTGTAGTACTCTTCTGAAGAGAACTGTTAATTTTGATGAAAACCAATTTATTAGTTCTTTTATGGGCTTGTTCTTTAAGGTTATCTTCCAACTTTAAGAGGATTCCTTTGGCTGCTGTGTTGAGAAGATGGTGAATGGTAGGCAAAGGTGGAAGTGGAGAGACCACTTAAGAGGCTGCAACAAGAAGACCAACAAAAGATGATGATGGTTTGAACTGGGCAGGGGTGATGAGAAGAGGAGGGATTTGGGCATGTCTTTTAAAAATTTTAATTAATTATTTTTGTCTGCGTTCAGTCTTTGCTGCTTCACATTGGCTTTCTCTAGTTGCAGCGCAAATGTTTCTTATTATGGTGGCTTCCCTTGTTGCTGAGCATGGGCTCTACAGCGCAGGCTCAGTGGTTGTGATGCTTGGGCTTTGTTGCTCCATGGCATGTGGGATCTTCCCAGACCAGGGATCGAACCCATGTCTCCTGCATTGGCAGGCAGATTCTTTACCACCAAGCGACCAGGGAGGCCTGGGTAATGTCTAAAAGACATGAAAGCCCTTGGGATCTTTTGATGGATTGGATGTGAGATATGAAAGAGAGGATGTAGTGAGGCTCCAGCTGAGGACTTGGGAGGTTGGTATTGCTGTTACCTGAGACAGGAGGGGGTGTGGGCAGAGCAGGTGAGGGTGAAAACTTGGAGCTTGGTGTCTGATGTATTAAATTTGAGATGCCTGTTAATGTTAATTTGAGATCCCAAGTAGGGGAGAGTTTGGACCTGAGTCTGAGCTCAGTGTGATTCAGGCTCTGGTCGTGCTGGGTCTGTGTCATCCCCTGACATTTCTCTTCTGAATTCATATCCTTTGCTGAACTTGTCACTTCCTTTATTGGAGCTCAAATACCAACTGCCTAAGTTCTGACTCATGTAGGCAGTTGCTCATGATTCAAGCTCGAGACCTCAGCCTGGATCAACTTCATTTCTCTGCCTCATCTATACCGATTCCCACTTGTCCTTCACAAGCCTGTCACAGTGCAGGCACCGAGACTGGAGTTGCTTTCTCCCTATGCCTTTGTAGTGGAGATTTTTCAGGCCTTGCTGACTTTTGGAGGGAAGGCCAAGGAATCCTCTAACATCTCCCCCTTGTTACCCTGAAGGCCTGTCTCTCCCATGGTTTGAGTTGTTCCCAGTTTGTAGGTTTAAAAACCCTGGGGAGTTAACACCTGCTAAATCTTCGCAGAACATGGATGGTAGATTCTAGTCACTTGACCAAAGGGAGAAGTAACCATGCTTTCCTTGGTTCTGCAGATGAACTTCTTCACTGCAGAGCGTCTCACCTGGAATGTTGCTGTTCATCGGGAGCAGACTTGGATCTATTTACTGACTACCTGGAGATTTGCTTGAGAAGCTTCTGAGTCTCAGTTTTAAGATGGAGGGAAAAAGAAAAGCAGTGATCTTTAAGGAAGACTGAGCAACAAGCTCTGGAATATTATTGCCGTACTGTGCTTTGTCGCCCAGTTATGTCTGACTCTTTGCAACACCAAAGGACTATAGCCCGCCAGGCTCCTCTGTCCATGGGATTCTCCAGGCAAGAATACTGGAGTGGATTGCCATTTCCTTCTCCAGGGGACCTTCCCGACCCAGGGATCGAACCTAGGTATCCCGCACTGTAGACAGACGCTTTACCGTCTAAGCCACCAACAAATCCACCTCAGTCCCTTGGGCAAGTGAAATAGCGCCATCCACTGGCTGGTTCCCCCAACACAAGATGTCTCCAGGTGGCACATATGCTGAGTTTATTTTTAAATTTTTTAAAAAATATAAACTTATTTATTTTAATTGGAGGTTAATTAGTTTACAATATTGTATTGGTTTTGCCATACATCAACATGAATCTGCCACAGGTATACACGTGTTCCTCATCCTGAATCCCCATCCCTCCTCCCTTCCCGTACTATCTCTCTGGGTCGTCTCAGTGCACCAGCCCCAAGCATCCAGTATCATGCATCGAACCTGGACTGGTCATTCATTTCGTGTATGATAAACATGTTTCAATGCCATTCTCTCAAATCATCCCACCCTCTCCCTCTCCCACAGAGTCCAAAAGACTCTTCTATATATCTGTGTCTCTTTTGTTGTCTCGCATACAGGGTTATTGTTACCATCTTTCTAAATTCCATATATATGCATTAGTATACTGTATTGAGTTTATTATTTCAAAGTATCCCAGAGGCAGTGATCCCAGATTTAATATGAGGCTCCCCCAGAGAAACCAGTCCCTTTTAGGAGAATTTTACATATTCTAATTGTGTTTCCCCCAGATTTCTACTTACTGTACTAAAGCCAAATTAATTCCAAAAAGGGAGAAGGTTCTTTTGCTCTCGCCTTACTCATGCAGCATACATTTTCATTATTGCTTCCTCTTTCTGGTCCTCATCGACTTGCAGACGTGTTTATATTGTTGAAGGTGCATTGAATTGATAAAACTTTGTATGATCGTTATTCTGAAAACACAGAGTGCTGCTGTGAACTATACCCTCTGCTAAGAGCTGACAGCCACTTAAAAGTTTCACTGGGATTCTCATAACCACTGTTTAGGTATTCTGATTAGTCTTGTTTTCTAGATGAGGAAACTGAGGCTCAGAGCAGATATTTACAACCACCTACTTTAACATCAAGAAAGTCTGGAATTTGGTAGCAGGTGTTTGAGAGCCACAAAATTTGTGAGATTTTTGTGCAAATCACTTAAATGTTTCTGAGTCTTGGATCGTGATTCCTTGCTATATCCTGGGATCATTGTGAACTGAAAGGAGTTGTGTATGTGAAGGTGCTTGATAAACTGTAGGCTTTATTATAGTTCTAAACAATAATTTATATCCCTTCATTAATAATCTTCCTGTTGTTGGATTTAAATGGCCTTTTATTTGTTTGTTTTAGTTGCTAGACATAACATTGCAGTGACTATCTCGTGTTTTTGTTTTTTTTTTTTTGTCACGTGGCACATGGATATTAGCCTCCTGACCAGGGGTGGAACCTATGTCCCCTGCCTTGGAAGCTTGGAGTTTTAACCACTGGACTCCTGGGGAAGTCCCTTGTATAGTTTTAATTTTTTTTTCTTTGAAAGTTCCTTAGGATAAAGGGATATTATGGAATTTTAAGACGGTTCGTGATATGTATTGCCCACAGGTAATACCAGTTTATATGAATACCCACAGTGTGTGCGGTGACTGCTTTACCACAGTGTTGTAATATTGGATAGTTTCTGAAGTTCCTCTAAGGATGTGAGTGTAAGACACATTGTTTGAGAGGGCATTTCTTTGATTACAAGCAAAGTGGGATGTTTTCCCACATGCTTGTTTACTAGCAGTATCTCTGTTTTTATGAATTGTCATATCCGCTTCTCTGCTAGTTTATTGGGGACTTCATGTTTTGGTATCAATATGTATAAGCAAGCATATTGATAATAATAAGCACAACATAGGCATGAAGATTTGCTGCAAAGATTTTCTCTAGATATTTGCCCTTTGATCTTAGTTATACTAGTTCTGTCCAGTGGTTGTTCATGATGTACAAAGTGACCATCTATCATAATTTCTTTCAACATAACTTAAAAGTGATCATCCCCTGTGCTCTCTTCAGCAGGACATCTACTAAAATGGGAATGACATAGAGAAGAGTAGAGTGGCCCCTGTGCGAGGATAAATTCATAAAGTATTTTATATTTTTGTGGCAAAGATTCAGACATGACTTTGAGACTGAACAACAACGACGAATGGCATAAGAATTATATCTCAGTGAAGCTGGTGCCGAAAAACCCTACAAAAACCAAAACCCAACGTGTTTTTCCCCCTAAAGCATTATAGTAGAACAAGCTTCCTAGGGAGAATTTTATTTAAGCTTTTCATATCCATATTTACCTGTGATGTGTGATTGTGTGCTCAGTTGAACTCTGCGACCCCATGGACTGTAACCCTGCTAGGCTCCTTTGTCCATAGGATTTCCCAGGCAAGAATACTGGAGTGGGTTGCTTCTCCAGGGGATCTTCTCGAGCCAGGGATTGAACCAGATTCTTTACCACTGAGCCACCAGGGAAGCCCCTCACTTGTGATATGTGCTTATAATTTTCTTTTTGTGTGTTTTATTATTATCAGAGTTTAGGAAGAAGATCATGCTTGCTTAATGGACATTAACATAGTCTTACCTCTTTTTGCATTCTGGATGTTTTAAACAACATCGAAACCATCTGTTTCTTAAAAGAATGAAAATTGGTCTGGTGGAAACATTGGGACAAGCTACATTTTTTGGTTGTTATCAGATAATTTCTTCAATTTCTTCCTTATTATTCTGTTCTGATTTATATTTCTTGAGTTATTTTTAGTAATCTATATCTTTCTAGAAGTTATTAATTTTATGGAACATTTCAGCTTATTTGCCTACAAGTGTGCATAACATTCTCTTTGGGTTTAGAGAAAAAATATCTATTTTCTGTATTTTGTCCTATCTCCTTTCTCATTTCTAATTAAAAATGTTCCCCTTAATTATATTTGTCAGAGGTTTGTTTATTTTAGTGTCTTATCAAAAAGCCAACATTTGAACTAATTTATCATTCTACAGCTTTATGTTTTACAATGTATTTATTTCAGCTTTTATCTTCATCTATAGCCTCTTTTGAAATTACTTTCCCCTGTAATTTTTAAATTGAAGGCTCTGTTAATATCAGTTTGGATAATCCCAGCCTGAATAGGATTCTGAAGCCCAAAATAAGTTATGGGGAGAGAAAATGAAGTTTTATCAGTACGTGTTTATCAATCAGGGATCCGCAAGAAGTGAAGAGCCTGCACCAGTGATTTCTATAGCGGGAATCCATTCGGGAACTAGTTAGGAGGTGCTGAAAGCACCGAAAACCCAAGTGGGCTGGTGAGATGACATAGAGATGAGCAACAGCAGCAAGCTGCTCCTCCCCACCCACACACAGCTGGAGGGACTGAAGAAATAGGAGGGAACGTTCCCAGACCTGAGGGAACCAGCAGCACAGACCTGCTGAAAAGCCCCAGAAGGCAGAGCTGGGGTCCGGGTGGATAAGAAAAGTGAAGAGGACAACCGGAAGTTTACTGTCCTCCTCTTCCCAGGCTCTGCCTGGGTGCCTCTCTGTGCCAGAAATTAACAGGAAGTCAGCTGGCAAAGGAGCCTGAGAAATGTAATTTGCCAGAGTCAGGCTGAACCAGGAAGGGCAGCCGATGGACCCAGGAGTGGACAATGACCAGCACAGACACCTCTTCAGTGCAGGTGAGGTCAGATGGGTTTGTGATGCCAGCACCAGGGTGGTGTCATATCTTTGCAAGGTCCTGTGAGTCTCAGCTTCTATACCCCTTTCTCATGCTCCCTGTCTCTCCTCTTGCTTTTGATCACTGAGCCCATATTAAAAAGTTAAGGCAACTTCTGTCCAGGCTCTTTCCCTAGTCTGGTCTCTCTCCTTTGGCCACCTTACTACTTACAGCCTTGATTCTAACCTGGACCTGCGTGCAGGGGTACCCAGCCAGCTCTTTATCTCCGTTTGTGATTTTGCTGCTAACTCTGGACCTGGGCATCTAGCTGCCTGTTGGAGGAGGGAAATGGCAACCCACTCCAGTATTCTTGCCTGGAGAATTCGAGGGATACAGAGCCTGGTGGGCTACCGTCCCCAGGGAAACAGAGCCTATGCGACTAACACACACACACTCAGTCACACACAGTGGGCATCGTGGATGCCTCCGAATCCTTGTAAATGGGATTCATTATGTTCTCCTCCGCAGATCTCGTCTATCCCCTGCATTCCTCTCTCAGCTGATAGCACCTCCTCCATCCTGGCATCGGAGCTGCCCAGCTGGGAGTAACCCCTTAAGCCTTCCTTCTCTCTCCCATCCCAAACAGGCCTTCACACGTCCGCTCAGTTGTACACCCTGAGATTGCTGTTTTTTCCTCTTATCTCGTTGCACCTGTACCAGCTCTGGCCTCATTATTTCTCCTCTGGCTTCTTCCAGTTGTTGTCCCTTTCTCTATTCTCCTGCTCCACTCCATTCTTCATATTAATATGAAAATGATGGTTTGGGGAGTACAGACTGGCTGCGTTACTCAAGCTGTAAACTCCTGAAGGGCCTCCAGGTGTGCGAGATGGGCTCCAGGTGTCTTTGCTCTGGGATTGGCTCCCGCCTCCTCGGCCCACCCCATCTTTTACCATTTTTTGTCACTGCTGTCTGGACTATGCAGAGAAGGCGACGGCATCCCACTCCGGTACTCTTGCCTGGAAAATCCTATAGATGGTGGAGGAGCCTGGTGGGCTGCAGTCCATGGGGTCGCAAAGAGTCAGACATGACTGAGTGACTTCACTTTCACTTTTCACTTTCATGCATTGGAGAAGGAAATGGCAACCCACTCCAGTGTTCTTGCCCGGAGAATGCCGGGGATGGCGGAGCCTGGTGGGCTGCTGTCTCTTGGGTTGCACAGAGTCGGAGAGAGACTGAAGTGACTTAGCAGCAGCAGCAGCAGCAGTCTGGACTATTCTACATCCTTGACTTCTATGCCTTGAATCTTACTCAGTTTCAAATTCCAGCTTTGGGTAGCCTTTCTTGTTGGGCGCCCCCCCCCCCCAACAGAGTCAGTCACCTCCTCCACTGTGTTTCCCAGCACTTTGCTAATATCTCTCCTAGAGCTGTTAAATCTGTTCAATAAACTGAGTTTTGCAAGAGGAAAGCCTGAGTTCTGTTCATCTTTGTCTTCCCAGTTCCTAGAAATTTCTTAGAAATGCTCAATGTGCATACATATGTACACACATAAATAAGTACAATTAAAAATTATTTAACAAACACTTGCATAATGTTTACAACCGGGCATTGTTCTGAACACTGTAACAAGTTAAAACCTTGTAATGCTTATGCAACAGTTAGAACTGGAAATGGAACAACAGACTGGTTCCAATTAGGAAAAGGAGTACGTCAAGGCTGTATATTGTCACCCTGCTTATTTAACTTATATGCAGAGTACATCATGAGAAACGCTGGACTGGAAGAAACACAAGTTGGAATCAAGATTGCCGGGAGAAATATCAATAACCTCAGATATGCAGATGACACCACCCTGATGGCAGAAAGTGAAGAGGAACTAAAAAGCCTCTTGATGAAAGTGAGAGGAGAGTGAAAAAGTTGGTTTAAAGCTCAACATTCAGAAAACGAAGATCATGGCATCTGGTCCCATCACTCCATGGGAAATAGATGGAGAAACAGTGGAAACAGTGTCAGACTTTATTTTGGGGGCTCCAAAATCACTGCAGATGGTGACTGCAGCCATGAAATTAAAAGACGCTTACTCCTTGGAAGAAAAGTTATGACCAACCTAGATAGCATATTCAAAAGCAGAGACATTACTTTGCCGACTAAGGTCCGTCTAGTCAAGGCTATGGTTTTTCCAGTAGTCATGTATGGATGTGAGAGTTGGACTGTGAAGAAGGCTGAGTGCCGAAGAACTGATGCTTTTGAGCTGTGGTCTTGGAGAAGACTCTTGAGAGTCCTTTGAATGTCAAGGAGATCCAACCAGTCATCCTAAAGGAGATCAGTCCTGGGTGTTCATTGGAAAGACTGATGCTGAAGCTGAAACTCCAATACTTTTGCCATCTGATGTGAAGAACAGACTCATTGGAAAAGACCCTGATGCTAGGAAAGATTGAGGGTTGGGGAGAAGAAGGGGATGACAGAGTATGAGATGGTTGGATGGCATCGCCGACTCAGTGGACATGAGTTTGAGTGAATTCTGGGAGTTGGTGATAGACAGGGAGGCCTGGCCTGCTGCAGACCATGGGGTTGCAAAGACTCGGACACGACTGAGCGACTGAACTGAACTGATAGTTGCATTATAATGTTGTGTTGGGTTCTGCACAATAGAGTGAGTCAGCTGTATGTGTACATACATCCCCTCCCTCAGGGACCTCCCTCCCCCAGGCCCCTCATCCCACCCCCTCTGGGTTCTCAGCGCCGAGCTGAGCTCCCTGTGCCATCCAGCAGGTTCTCCCTAGCTCTCTGTCTCACACATGGTAGGCATGTATGTCGATTCCAATCTCCTGACCTGTCCTGCCCAACTTTACCCCTGGTCCCCCTGTGTCCACACATCCTTTCTCTCTGAAAGTGATTCTTGTGTTTATCATTTTGAAGTTTGAGGCCAGCAGCTTCTTGCCCACGTGGGACTGTTGAGAGCGCCCGCCCGTGTGTGCTCACGTGGGGGCCTCACCGTTGGTGCCGTCAGATGTACTCTGCCCTCCTGCTTCGTGCTGGTGGCCCGGGCTTGTTCCCTGGGCCACACATTATAAATCCCGAACTCCCATAGCGTCTTTGCTCTCATCCAAACTGTGTCCCATTCCTTCAGGATTTTGAATTAAGCCATAAACTAATTCAAGCTAAGATGTGATAGTTTGATAAAATAACTCACCTAACATATTTGCATTTTAATGGAGGCTCTCAGTGCCTTAAAGCAGAAGGGTTGTAATTTCAGGCACCCCGGTAAGCATGTTGGGAAAATATTTTTCTCCAGAGGAGCCTTTTAGTGCTCCTTAAATCTTATCACACTGCTCTGCAGACAGAACAGGACTGCGTTTTCTCGGCTGATTTCTGTCGTGTTCCAAGCCAGATACCACCTGGGGAGAGGGTGCGGCGCTAACCACACAGGCCCTATTTCATTAAGTATATTGGCAAGAGAAGAAAGGGAACCTATTCAGAGGGGATGGACTCAGGTGTGCAGAGAAAGACAAATACAGCATCCCACTACTCTGTCCCCTGATAAAACATCCGTCGCCATTCGAATTATGCTGCTTTTCCATAAAAGACAACTCATGCTTTTGTGCGGTTGTGGAAACAGCTAGGTTTCTTCCCCACTGTTTGACATTTTCCATGCTTGTTGCTAAATCTTTGACAGAAGCATTAGCTGGGCTGAAGAATAATAGTGTTGTAAGAAAGCTGATAATGGCCTAGGAAAAAAAAGTATGTATAATACATACCTTGACATCGAATCGCTGAATACTTTAATAAGTAATGCACACAAACGGAGGCCTTTTGTGTTGACATAAAATGTAAGCTCTACCTTTCTTCTCATCGAGAAGCATAAAGAACAGGAGAGGAAAATAGATGGGAGAAATTCAAATATTTTCCTTTGGGGACTTTGATGTGCCAATGTACTATACACCAAGAGGTTCTTTTAATTTCCTCAAGTGTTAGCGAGAGAATGAGAGTGGAGAGAGAGAGGATATAGTGTGTGTCTTGCATTTTTAAATTTTTTTAAAAATAATTATTTATTTGGCTGCACCGGGTCTTTAGTTGTGGCACTCAGGATCTTTAGCTACAGCATGCAAACTCTTATTGGTGGCGTGTGGGATCCAGTTCCCTGACCGGGGATGGAACCCCTGCACTGGGAACACGAAGTCCCAGCCACTGGACCACCAGGGAAGTCTCTGTCTCTTGCATTTCTTGGATACTTCCCAGAAACAAGTTCCAGATGTGAGCATGTATACTGAAGTGGTTTTCAGAATCCCAAGGGACTTGAAAGGCTGACTAGCAGCAAGCACCACTGAAGTCAAAGGGACCCAGGTTCCAGTAACCAGGAGCCAGCCTTGGTGCCAGAATGAGTGCATATGATCTGAGATGCAGCATCTTCTGGGCTAGAGCAACTGGCAGGACACACGGTCACAGAGAGAGCCTTCAGGAAAGAGAGTGAGTGAGAACAATGAATGCTGTTGAATGTATAGAGCAGGTTCTGGTGGCTCCTGCAATTTTTTGACTTAGATTTTTTTCTTTTTTTGAAAAAGAATTCTCACACATTTTCATCATCAAGACTATCCTGCTATAGTATCAGATGATAGATGTGAAACCTCATTCTTTTCTCTCATTTTCAAAATTTCTCCTCAAAAACTACAACTGCTTTCACCTTTCCCTCCCATCTTTGGGCAGCCTTAAGCAGTTACTGAAATACCTCTTTCTTGGTAACAGTGATTTCCGTGACACTGTGATGGCATGGAATTCAGACTCCAAATCTGCCTAGTAGCCTCCTGTAGATTATTCTTAACTCTGCCTACAAACTGATTGAGTTAAGACGTATGTTGCAGGTACTCAAAACTGAGGCTCACAGTGGCTTGAACAACAAAGATAGTTGTCTCACATCACAAGAGGTCTGCTGTTAGGAGGTCTGTGGTTAGACTTGCTACTGTTGTTATTAGTCACTAAGTCATGGCTGACTCTTTGGGACACCATGGACTGTGCCACGTTCCTCTGTCCATGGGATTTCCCCAGGCAAGAATACTGGAGTGGGTTGCCATTTCCTTCTCCAAGGGATCTTCCCCACCCAGAGATGAAGCCTGCATCTCCTGCATTAGCAGGAGGATTCTTTACCACTGAGCCACCAGGGAAGCCCATGCTTAGAGTGGTGGCTTTCAAATGTCATCAAGGCTCTTTCTGATTTTCCATTCTGCCATCTCTGGGTATGGACACTGGGGCCTCATGCTTAACGCCTCATGGTCACCATATGGCTGCTGTAGCCCCTAGGGATTTGATTGACAAAAAGGATCATCATTTTATAGAGGAGCAAAATAATTTTTCTGTGAAGTCCATGAACTCACTGGCTCTCAAATCTCATTGTGTACTCTAGATCACATAGCTGTTCCTAGCTGCAAGAAGGGCTGCAAAAATCCATATCTTGACAAGGCAAATAATAGGATTGTCCACAACTGACCTAGACTCATCCAGGTTTGCTACCTAGAAATGGATAGGTTCTGCTAATGAGAAAAGTGTGAGGGTTGGCAGGCAACTACAGTGTGTATCTGTGGGTAGACGGTACTTTTTTTCCCCTTCGGTTCAGTTCAGTTCAGTCGCTTAGTTGTGTCCGACTCTTTGCAACCCCATTAATTGCAGCACTCCAGGCCTCCCTGTCCATCACCAACTCCCCGGAGCTCACTCAGACTCATGTCCATCGAGTCCATGATGCCATCCAGCCATCTCATCCTCTGTCATTCCCTTCTCCTCCTGCCCCCAGTCCTTCCCAGCATCAAAGTCTTTTCCAATGAGTCAACTCTTCACATGAGGTGGCCAAAGAACTGGAGTTTCAGCTTTAGCATCATTCCTTCCAAAGAACACCCAGGGCTGATCTCCTTTAGAATGGACTGGTTGGATTTCCTTGCAGTCCAAGAGACTCTCAAGAGTCTTCTCCAACACCACAGTTCAAAAGCATCAATTCTTTGGTGCTCAGCTTTCTTCACAGTCCAACTCTCACATCCATACATGACCACAGGAAAAACCATAGCTTTGACTAGATGGACATTGGTTGGCAAAGTAATGTCTCTGCTTTTGAACATGCTATCTAGATTGGTCATAACTTTTCTTCCAAGGAGTAATCGTCTTTTAATTTCATGGCTGCAGTCACCATCTGCAGTGATTTTGGAGCCCCCAAAATAAAGTCTGACACTGTTTCCACTGTTTGCTCATTTATTTCCCATGAAGTGATGGGACCAGATGCCATGATCTTCGTTTTCTGAATGTTGAGCTTTAAGCCAACTTTTTCGCTCTCCTCTTTCACTTTCATCAAGAGGCTTTTTAGTTCCTCTTCACTTTCTGCCATCAGGGTGGTGTCATCTGCATATCTGAAGTTATTGATATTTCTCCTGGCAATCAATATTGTATTGGTTTCTGCTATACTTCAACGTGGATCAGTCATAGGTACACATATGTCCCCTCCTTGAGCCTCCCTTCCACCTCCCTCCTCACCTGGGTTGTCACAGAGCCCCAGTCTGAGTTTTCTGAGTCAAAAAGCAAATTACCAATGGCTGTCTGTTGTACATATATTAGTGTATATGTTTCCATGCCACTTTCTCCATTCATCCCATCCTCTCTTTTTTACCTCCACCCCAGCCCCTGTGTCCATAAGTCTGTCCCAGGTCTCCTTTGCTGCCCTGAAAATAGTTTCATCAGTATAGATAGTACATTTTATCCAGCTCTTGGTTTGTGCCACTGAGGTGTATCTTACCCTGCAGTTCTGTGCAGGTATTTCCCTGGATAATGGCTGTAAATATTTTTACATGATATAATTATTTTTTCACTGATTTCTATTTAAAAAAACTAAAGTTTCTGTGGAAAGCATTTTTGCCAAGATTATGCCAAATCACATGCTTAAAATGATGGTACTATGAGATACTGAAATGAAAAACTCTGTAGATAATTTCCATATTTGAACAATAAATGTGTTCCAGCAAAGTGCCCCTAAGGTGACTTTATGTAAAATAAACCCTCAATTCCCTTTAACCATTTTTTATGAAGTTGGAGACATATTCCTATTGGAAAATATGTTTCTGTAGGTGGTATATGAAACTAAATAGCAGATGAAGTTTCTGTAGGGTACCTCAGCTCCCAAATGGGGCTTTGTATCAGAACTACCTCTTGGGATTTTCTAAAACTATAACATTCCTAGATTTCTCTTCAGGTTTTTGGAAAAGAGGCCTGGGAGCTGTGGATTTATAAAGCTTCCCAAGTGACACTGATACACAGGGAGGTTTAGGAATTACATGGAACAGACACACAGTTACAGAACTTAATAGGATTTTGAAATGTGGTCCAATTCTCTCATTTTATGGATGAGGAAAGACGTTATGAGCCTTGCTAGTAGACATAGAAGGACTTAAGGACATAGAGGGACTTGAATTCAACCCTTGTGACTCTAATGTTTACACCTTTGCCAGGACATCACCCTACTGGGGAAGGGACTTAGAATATTCCATATATGTGTGATGAAATTTGCATAGGCAAGAGAGACCTTCAGAGTCTGATGCTATTTTCGTTAATCAAGTGTCTATTACTGGGACTGCTCTGGTGGTCCAGTGGTTAAGACTCTGTACTTCCACTGCGGGGGCATGGGTTTGATCCCTGGTCAGGGAACTAGGATCTCAATTCTGTGAGACTTGGCCAAAAGAGAATGATAGATAAAAGGAGAATGCTTGAAAAAGAGTCTACCACTTGCCTTCATGTCTTTTTCTCATTTCTTTGATTAGAACCTCCCTCTGAATGTAAAATTTTCTGTAGAAGTCATCAAACTCTTCATTCTTAGAGCTTCTTTCTTTGGGCCAAGGGTGTACATTGCCTTAGAGAGCCAGGGTACATAATTATAATTCACCAGGACTACTAATGAATTCATTCATAATGTGAATGTATGCATTTCCTAGGTTGAGTAAGGGGACATATAAGATCATAAACCAGGAGCGCCTAACACTTATGGGGTGCATTTGTCAGCTTTTTGGTGTACCAAACGACTCCAAAGGCAAAGATGTGAGACCACCAGCATGTGTTCTTTCTCACAATTCGTGGTTTGACTGAGTGGGGCTTCTGAAGGGGGGCCGGCCTGGCTTGAGGCTGGATGGTCTGTGATGGCCGTTCCCACATGTTTGGTGGCCGGCTCATTGTCAGCTGAGATAACAAGATGATTTGGCCACATGTCTCTCACCATTTCCACGACCCAGACTTGATCTCTGTGCTCCATTGCTTCAGTCGTGTCTGACTCTTTTGGGACCCTGTGAATTGTAACCCATCAGGCTCCTCTGTCCATGGGATTCTCTAGGCAAGAATACTGGAGTGGGTTGCCATTTCCTTCTCCAGGGGATCTTTCCCAGACAGGGATCAAACCTGCATCTCCTACAGCTTCCGCAAGGGTAGGTGGATTCTTTGCTACTGAGCCACCTGGGAAGCCTGCTTGTTCATATGGTGGTGGTTAGAAGGTCCCAGGAAAAAAAGGGGAAAACACCAATGCACAAATACTTTTCAGGTTTCTTCTTGTGTTACCTCGTCAAAACAAGTCACCTGGGAAACCCTGAGTTCATGTGGGAAGGGGTATAGACTCAGAAAGGGGGATTATTTTGGCTCTTTTGGCCAGCATTCTCCTGCAGGGGCATGATAGGTGACAAGGAAGCCCATGAAGACCTGAGCACTTACTTTGTGCCTGGCGGTGTGCCCAGCAAGTTAGAGAGGCTTATCAGCTCAAAGGCATCCTTACTAAGTGAATGAGCTATCATTCAACCCTTGCTCCAATGTAGATCCAAGTTCATGCTTGACTGTACTCGAACTCTGTCTAATTAGCCCAAGTTTCTTACATCTGCAAACCTTCACAGAGCACCAAGAACTCCCTTTGCTGCTGCTGAAACATACAAACAAAAAAGAATGACCCTTTGAGATTAGAGGTTATATGCTTTTACTTGACCATTTGTTCTTGATTATGTCTAAGGCTAATTGTTTATCTTATGGATGGTTAAGGCTATTAGGACCTTAAATGCTGCTAGCACATTCTGAGGTTTGGCACATCTGGCTTGGATGACTCATGGGGAGTGTTCAGATTGCCTTTGAAAGGTGTTTATTTTTCCTCATTAAGTCTGCATGCAATCTATTCTTTCTGAACACGGTGGTTTCTTCCTTCAGGCCTGCTTTCAAGAGGAGCGCCCTGGAGCAGGTGCCTTGTTGCATCCTTACTCCCCACATGTCACTGGGTCTGTTTTACCTCATTATCTCTTAGCAGAGACTCTGTGTGGGGAGTTTTTATTGCATGAGAAGGTGTAGTGTGCAGGACATCTGAAGGCCCTGAGCAAGTTGCATCCTCTGCCTGTAAATCCTTTCCTGGCTTAAGAAATGAGTGGACCGAGGAGATGATGAGTCCATATCCGCATCTAATTGTTTGCAATTTGTACTTTTTGCTTCTTGGGTTGCAGGAGAAGGGCAAGAGTCTGGATTAGCTTGCTGTGGAAGTTTGGCATGATCATGGACCCAAATGCCTCTCTGGCATGATTTCCTGCCACTGCTCTTCATAGCCAGGCTGTAACACTAGATATTTCCTAAGAACCCATGTTTTCTCCTGCCCTCACAACTCTGACCCTGTGGTTTCTCCTCCTGGAAGGACCCTTCTAACTTAAGGCACTTTTTCCTTTTCTTTATCTTAGACCCCAGCTCAACTCTCAGAGGTAGCACCCTCTGTAAAGTCTTCTACAATATCTACCATTTCACACAAGCTCCCAACAGTGCTGAGACTTCTTTTCTCTGCCATCCAGTGTCCTGTGTATATCTCTAATGAAGCAAGATCATTCTGTGTTGCAATTTTATGTCTCCCCTTTGGGCTGGGAATTCCTTGAAAGATCATGGCTTGGTTCTCGGTGTGTCTAGCTCCCTAGTATAGTCCTTGGTATGTAAATGATGCCATGTGTGATGAGACTGAATAGCTGCCCCTTTCCTATCTTGGAAAGTCTACAATTCCTCCATCTTTTCTTTCTTTCTTTCTTTTTTTTTGGGCTGCACCAAAATATTACTTCCCTGATCAGGGATTGAACCTGGGCCCTTGGCAGTGAAAGCCCAGAATCCTTACCCTTGGACTGCTAGGGAATTATCTCCTCCAGCTTTTTTCTGATACTAGTACTGACTTCCATCTCATAATGCTGGAAGTGTGTATTGTGATTGCCATTCCCCTTACAAGTCATAGGAGTAATGACTTCAGGTTTGGCAGAAAAGTGGGGTGTCTCCAGCTTCTGGATCCCCATTATTGAATTCTGGGAAATTCCCAGCATCTTGTATTAGTGTTTTCACTGACCTCTGGCTTGCAGTGATTTCAGATCCTTGAAACTGTCTGGTACTTGCAGAGACCAATCAACTATCTCTCTGGGTTCTGATACTTTAGATAAGTCAAGGGGTGATTTTATCAGGGAATGTGCCAGATGGACTGAAGGAAGGGAAACCAGAGGTGGGGGGAAACTTAGAGGGAATCATAGAAGTCAGGCAGATTCTGTGCTTGGGTTAGTAGGAGGAGGATGGTGGTGCATTTGTAGACTTGTCTAGGATGGAAAGAGGATCAGGTTTAGGAGATAAGACAGTACATGTTTGATCATGCTGAGTTTGATGTGTTTGTGGGACATCATTTTGGAACTGTCCAGCAGGCAGTCAAAAGCTTAAGGTTATAGGGAAATAAAGGTCAGAATCACAGTGAGAAAGACTAGGCTTGCTGAAGTTCAGGGGAAGATGGAGTTGCCAAAAGAAAATATACAGAGACAAGGAGATGCTGGCAAATGGGTACTTGCAAAACATCTAGTCTAACAATGAGCCAGAGGGATGGAAGAGCCCCAGAAGAATATAAAACCATTGAAATTTATGGGGAAGAATTTGTTGAGAAATTGTTTGGAGACTCTCAAAGGGAACTCTTACTTATATATCCTAAATGAAAAATGGAATTCATCTTTATGTAATGATACCCTCTTGAGCTATGTGCTGGGTGTTTTCAAGTTTGCATTTGAAGGCTGGTGGTTTCACCCAGACAACCTGATCAGCTGAGTCAGATTGGACAATAGACGAAAGACTTTGATTGTTGTGGGAGGGGTGTGGATTTCAATAAGATGGGAGGGTTAGGAGTGTCAGATGACACAGAGAATCCTAAGGTTTTAATAGAAACCTTATAGGTAGAATTCCTGACTGCTTTGTAAAAATAGCATAGTTTTTATTCCCTAGTCCTTCCCTACGAGCAAAAGGTATATTTCTAGTTTTCAAGTATGATAACTGGATCCAAGTGGGATGACCATTATGCTTTAATTATCTAATTTATTTTGGTGTTCATCCAGCCTCAGAAAGAGGCTGCTTTATTGACAGCTATTCTGTTTTGTTTTGTTTTTTAAACAAGCAATTAGTGCTTAGAAAATACATTGGGAAATCTTATTTATTATGGTAAAATATATAAAAATTCATAATTTTTACCTTTTTTAAAGTACACAATCCAGTGGTATTAAGTACATTCACAATGTCATGCGGTTATCACCACCATCCATTTCCAGAACTTTTTCGTCATCCCAAACAGAAAGTCTTTCTCCATTAAATATTAACTCCCCATCTCCTCTTCCTCAGACCCCTGGCAACCATTCTACTTTTCTATCCCTATGAGTTTACCTAGTTTTAGGTACCTCATATAAGAGGGATCACACATATTTATCCTTTTGTGTCTGGCTTATTTCACTTAGCATATCCTTAGGAATTCTTGACAGCTCCCTGGAATTTGGCAATCCCAATCAATGTCTTGGCTACAGATTTCTGGAATATGTGATGTAATTCTTCAAATATTTTCTCACAGGTTTTTGCTCTACCACTCTTGAAATGGTAAGTAGAAGTTTCTCTCCAAAGAAGCCACCTTACACACTTTGAATACAACTTTGGATTACAGCAGTTATGTGATGGTGATCCTGGTGATGGTTTCACCTTTTGAACTGTGGTACACAGCTATGCTGATCCACCATGAAGGTACCCTATATCGTGTACTTCTGGCCATGGAGGGACTCCTGAGAATCCTTCATTATGTGATGGAATGCCTGGGCTTCCTTATCCTGATTAATTGTGAGCTGGTCCTGTGAACACATGTCACATGTTGAAACACTTCTTCATTTTAATGGCTTTAATAAAATTTTGTTACAAGCCCCAATTTTTTATTATTAGATTTGCAGACATAAAACTGCTCTGCCAAATTGCCTTAAAAAGTTTCTGAATGCTTATTCCCGATTTCCATAATTATCTCCTTGTAGCCCAGGAATACATGGTCCCCAGACTACCCCGAGTAACACGCCTGTAGGAAACATCACGTGTGGGGGCAGGTTGCTTGGAAACACACTGAAATAGATTTTTTTGAAAGGTATTTTCTCTCAAGAAAACTTTCCTTCTTACTGACTTTTGACTGTGGGAAGAGATGGGATTGAATTAATCTTCAGCTATTACCCAGCTTCTGGATAAGAGGCTGCCTTCCTATTGTTCTGAATCATGTTTGTGTTAAGAACACTGCTATGGAGACTTCTCTGGTGGTCCAGTGGCTAAGACTTCATGCTCCCTATGCAGGGGGCCTGGGTTTGATCCCTGGTCATGGAATTAGATCCCACATGTTGCAATGAAGGTTGACGATCCCAAGTGCCTCAACTAAGAGCTGGCACAGCCAAATAAATAAAAGTAAATATTAAAAAAGATCTCTGTGAAGTAATAAAATATCATTGGCTAGAATAATCATTGGAGCTTTGCAGTTGTCAAATTTGTATATCTCAATATACTGTGGGTTTTGTTGTATCAGTTCCCAAGACGGGTCATACTACCTAAAAAATGTCCTCTTGACCACGTAGCTGAACTAAATGGTGCAGTTTTATAATATATATGCCAGTTTCCGGCCCACTTTTGGGGTCTTATTTACAATATTTAAATCTTTGCATGATTCCTGGTGCTAATGGCTGGATATCTTCAACAACTCTATAAGTTAATTCAATGCTGAGTCTTAAGTTGCAGGTAAATAACCTCCAATATACAGCTAATACCACCTTTATGGAAGAAAGCAAAGAACTAAAGAGCCTCTTGATGAAGGTGAAAGAGGAGAGTGAAAAAGCTAGCTTAAAACTCAGTATTCAAAAACTAAAATCATGGCATCTGGCTCCATCACTTTATGGCAAAAATGGGGAAACAATGAAAATAGCGACAGACTTCATTTTCTTGAGCTCCAAAATCACTGCAGATGATGACTGCAGCAACAGAATTAAAAGATTATTGGAAGAAAGGCTATGATAAACCTAGGCAGCATATTAAAAGCAGAGACATTACTTTGCTGACAAAGGGCCATCTAGTTTTTCCAGTAGTCATGTATGGATGTGAGAGTTGGACCATAAAGAAAGTTGAGCGCTGCAGAATTGATGATTTGAGCTGTGGTGTTGGAGAAGATTCTTGCGAGTCCCTTGGACTGCAAGGAGATCAAACCAGTCAATCCTAAAGGAAATCAATCCTGAATATTCATTGGAAGGACTGATGCTGAAGCTGAAGCTCCAATACTTTGGCCACCTGATGCAAAGAGCTGACTCAAGAGAAAAGGCCCAGATACTGGGAAAGATTGGAGGAGAAGAGGAGGAGGAGGAGAAGAGGACAACAGAGGATGAGATGGTTGGATAGCATCACGACTCAATGGACATGAGTTTGAGCAAACTGGAGATGATGCAGGACAGGGAAGCCTGGCATGCTGCAGTCCATGGGGTTGCAAAGAGTTGGACACGACTGAGCAACTGAACAACAACAACAAATCTTAAGTCCAAGCTGTGGTTTTTCCAGTAGTCAGGTACAGATGTGAGAGTTGGATTGTAAAGAAAGCTGAGGGCAGAAGAATGGATGCTTTCGAATTGTGGTGCTGGAGAAGACTCTTGAGAATCCCTGGGGCTGCAAGGAGATCAAACCAGTCAATCCTAAAGGAAATCAACCCTGAATATTCATTGGAAGGACTAATACTGAAGCTCCAGTACTTTGGCCATCTGATATGAAGAGCTGACTCACTGGAAAAGACCCTGATGCTGGGAAGGATTGAGGGCAGGAGAAGGGGGCAACAGAGGATGAGATGGTTGGATGGCATCACTGACTCAATGGACATGAGTTTGAGCAAACTCCAGGAGATAGTGAAGGACCGGAAGGCTGGGGTGCTGCAGTCCATGGGGTTGCAAAGAGCCTGACACAACTTAGCGACTGAACAACAAAGTCTTAAGGGAAGCTGGGATCATGAGAAATATTATCAAGACCTTTATTGGGACTCCACAGCTAGGTAATACTATAGTATATTCCTGCTTACAGGGTCATGATGAAAATCAGAAGACAGCCTCTTGGCATATGAATCTCAGGATGCAGGCCCATGGGCTTCAAACACGTCAACATAGCAGGAGGCCATGTGGTGTAGTGTGTAAAATATGGATGTCGGATTTAGATCTGAGTTCAGTTTCTCCTCTGCCATTTATGATCTATGTGAATTTGAGCAGGTATTTAACCTCTCAGAGCCTCGTGGATTAAGAATGGTAGGAGGATTAAATGAGAGTGTATAAAGCTTGGTGCCTGTGTATAGCAAGCACTCACATGTTGATTTCTCTGCTGTGGTCTCGAAAGCAGCTTTTGAATGCTCAGGTTATAAGGTGGAAAGCACAGTCAATTGCTTCACAGTAGTGGTTGAGAACAGATTTATACTGCCTGCTGTTGCTTTTTTTTCCCTAGAGAGTTTGTAGTTCTTGTCTCTTAAAGAGATTGTGTTTGGTAGCAATAAATAGGCTTTTAGCAAAATGGCTCTTTAATCCTGTTCAAGCATATTCTGCACTCACAATAGAAATGCAGATGAAAACTAAAATGAAATATGATTTCTTATCTCTCTGCTGGGCAAAGATCACACATTTGATACCATACTGGGTTCAGGAGTATGATGGACAGCTCTGTGGAGGGTAGGGTGGGGAGAGTAAATTGGAACAGTGTTTATGGAGAGCAAATTAGTAATATCTATCAAAATTCTGAATGTACATTTTACTTTTAGAAATACATTTATGCTTGCTCATATGCAAAATCAAGTGTTTACTGATATCATGTCATTTCCAAGATATATTTTTAAGTAAAAAATGCAAGTGGAGGGGAATGTATATTAGTTGCATGGTATGCATAGTATTTTTCTCAAATTAAAAAAAATCATTCACATATATATTAAAGAGTATTTTGGGCAACCCAGATATACTTAACTGTGGAAACACAAAGGGAAAAAAATGGGACCACAGGGACCTCTCTGGTGGGCCAGTCACTAAGACTCAGCTCTCAATGCAGGGGGCCCAGGATCCATCACTGCTCAGGGAACTAGGTCCCACATACTGTACCTAAGAGTTCTCATACCACAGCTAAAGATCCCTTATGCCGCAGTGAAGACCTGGTATAGCTAAATAAATAAATAAAAATAGATATTTAAAGAAATGGGACCACAGTGTTAGCAGGAATGTGTAATAATATGTAGCCTTCATAGTAGATGTGAACCATGGGTCTTCCGCAGCAATCTTCTCCAGTAAGTTATATGAGGTCAGGTTGAGTCTTTTGCTGTTAGACTCTCAGCACCTAGGACAGGTCCTGTTTCTGTAAACACTGTTGAATGAATACACTAGTGAATGAATGAAGAAACTTGACTTTTTCCTGAGCTTGCAACTGGATGAATACTGCCAGTGGGAACCAGGGAGTTACTGTATCACTGTGTTCACCTAATGTTCACTGCAAATGTTTTCAAAGATCACAGTTGGGTGGAGGAGAAGTAGAACTAGGACCCATATGGGACTTCCCTGGTGGTCCAGTGGCTAAGACTCCGTGCTCCCAATGCAGGGGCCAGGTTCTATCCCCAGTCAAGGAACTAGATCCCACATGCTCCAACTAAGAGTCTGCCTGCTGCAAATGAAAAGATCCCCCAGCCACAGTAAAGCTCAAAGATTCCACTTGCTGCAGCCACAACCTGGTGCACAAAGGAAAACAAAGCAGAACGGAAGTAGGACCCGTATAGCCTGGGCTGTGTGGCTTGGATCATTGATTGCTGGAAAGAGCCAACAATATCATATAAGAGAACTTAGTATTTGGCGCCACTTGAAGGGGTCATACACATAGAAAACCTCGTGATCATGTCAGCTTTATTAGTTATTTTAGAAAAAATAGATAAATGTTTATAATAAAGAATATGGATAATCAAACAGTAATAATTAGTACTCCCACTAGCCAGATAGAACCACTGTTGACATTTTTAGATACATCTTTCCAGTTTTACAACACATACACAAACATAGACTCACTGCCTTTTAAAATAACCCCCTTTCTGTTTCACTTAAAATAGAAAATTTCTCTCCTTGTTTGGCCTTATTTCTGCCTTTGTCCTTTGCCACATGTGAGCAATGATTGACGGTTCACCTTCTCTGATTTATTCCTGTACTCTGGATATTCTTACCCTGACACTCTGCCGTATTGTTTTAGGCTGTGATGCTCTCTTCTGATTATCCTCCATAAGACTGAGATGAGTTCTTCTATAGCAACACAGAATGACTTTCAGTGAATGAGTCATAGAATGACTCTGAACTGTCCCATCCTTTTCCTTTGTGCCATCTTCTGGACTTCTGTCTGCCTTGATGGTCACCCCAAACCCTGATTTCTGTTACCATTTAGTTCTTTTGTGTTCTTCAAACCTCAGCTGTCAAATATTATTTCCACAAAGAAGGCTTACATAGCTATTCATCCAGTTAGATGTCCCTTCTCTGCATATTCATTAGACCTTGTCCAGACTTCAGTATCTTCATGTGTTCATTGTATACTGTAATCTTTTGCTTCCTTATCTGTTTCTCCTACTTAGACTGTAAACTAAAGTAAGGGAACAGTGTCTTATTCAAGCTAAATTTCCTGGAAGCGAGTGATAAGACTGACCACATAGTAGGTGTTCAACAAATGCAAGTGGATAGAATATAAGCATGACATGCATACAACACTCCATAGTGTCCCTGAGGGCTTTCAAACGCTTTATCCTGTTCAACTGGCTTTTCCTGGTATTTCCATCTAGGTCGAGAGAGCACATCTTACGAGCCACCTTTGGCTCTTCTCTACCCGTTCATAACTCCCCCTCATGGGAGAAGGGAAGGGGACATCTATCTGATTAGTAGTCTGAAAAGAGTAATCTGGACATGCTCAGCTCAACAGAGCTCTCCTATTTTCTTCTGGGAGTGAGCTATCCACCCAGAGTCTGAGGTCTCCTTTACTCCTTAAGCCCTAAGACTTTATCTGACATCGTCTTCTGGCACTTGGCTGCCTGTCCCAGCCCAGCCTGGCATGGAACTGAGTGAGTCATCTGCCTCATTCTGAGGTTCAGGTGGCAGACCTTTTTATTTCTCATTTTACTCTGTCTTCTAAGCTGCCCTCTCTCAGGAGTACTTTTATTTTGTCTTTTTTTTTTCTACTTATTTAGGGCTTGGGTGATGAAGAGACATAATGTTTATTGAGGTGCCCTTGGTAACCTCAGTAGGTAGTTTAATTATTATTCTCACTTAACTGATGAGGAAACAGATTCTCAGGGGTCCGAGGACAGGCCTACAGTCATGGCCTTGCAGAGACTGGATATCAGGTCCTCTGACTCTCCAAAGTGTTCTTGCTTGCTTTGAGCTCAGTATATTTTGTTTCCCTTCCACTATCTGGACCGCAAACTATAGCCAGAATTCCCACACAGGATGAAAGGGGAAGCTCAGGAATCTTAAAGCCCCTTCCAAGTCTGAGTCTATAACTCATCTCCTCGGCTGGCATCTGACTGCTGCTTTACTACCCATCCCCAGGGGGCACATGTGACGTATTCGGTACGTGTATGCTTACCACCAGCCTGATGGTTTAGCATGGGAGGCCCTAGGAACAGAAACAGGCTGTGTAAACATTCACTAGAGGTGGCTGCAGAGGAGCAGTGAAGTCACGTCTTCAGTATGGGAAGCAGTAAGCAGTGGTTTTCTCAAGTCTCGCCCATCAGCACAGGTCGGGGCACCATCAATCACATCATCCTCAGAAACGAGGACTGTCGACCTAAGCATGAGGGTAGGGGCTGGTGGGCTGCCTGACCACTGGCTCCATCCCCTGCTTCTGGGGGAGCCAAGCCAGGCTTTCTGTTACAGTGTGCAGTTTCTCAAACAAGCTCAGCTTCAGAAAACAGTTTCCCTTTACTTTTTATGTGTTTTCTGGGCTTTCAAGCCCATGGGTATTTTGAGGGAAACATAGTCCATATGCTTCTGATTTACTTACATTAAACTTGCCAGAAGTTTCTTTTGTAAAATCTATCTCATGTCTGGGAAACCTTTTCAGCCTGTTTTTTTAAAAAGCCTTTTAGCCTGGATCTTCACACTCAAAAGGAAGCAGAGAATTGAAACAATTATTAGGATATAATTGAGACCAGAAAACCCTCTTTGCTTTTGTTACCTGGGCATTTCTGGGTAAAGGTAAAGCTGGAAAGCGTCTGCCATAGAGGTAACTGCCCTAGATATCCACTTCACATTTCATGTGTGGACACAATCTTTAAAGACTAACATCTTTCTTCAAAGCACCGCATGCAAGGTTTTGGTTTTCTAGTTAAGTTAATCTTGGCAAAGTGTCTCTAGTCTGTTTCCTATTCAGAAATCTCTGAATTTGAGTAGGTTATAAATTTGATAAAGCACTTTTATTTATTTATTCTTTGCTTGGAGAAAAGAGTGACATAAATTTAAGGACAAATAAATGTACATAAAACTTTCAAATGATACCACTAACTTTCAGATGATAAGTATTATTATTTTTATTAGCAATAAATGTCAAAACACTGAATAGTGGTTGGTAGAGTTGAAGAGGTGGGACAATATATTAAGAGAGAAACAGGGACAATCTACTTAAGAAACAGGAAAAGCCAATTAGAGCCAACCCGCCCAAAATACACATCAGTTTAAGAAGCAAAAATTCTTATAGTCATCTAAATTGCTAACCTAGGAGATTGAATGGAAGTCAAATGCTGGTGTGAAGTGCTGGGACCCCCTAAAAACACAACAGAGTCTCCTCTTCCCCTCTCCCAGCAGGGCTGGCATTATCACATCATTTAGGTATACCTTTTGGCAACTTTGAGCTGAATTTTCAGTTTTTCCTTTAAACTTATAACATTTTGATAAGGTTTTGATTTTGGAGTCTCATTTCATACTTTTTCCCCCCTTTGCAACATTGAATGGTGTTTATGCTGAAATGTTCCAGAAATTATAACTAGTGAAACTAGAGTGGCCCTGTGATAGTAAAAGTGCAACGTGAAGGTTTTCCTGGGACAGTGAGCTAACATGTTCTCGAATACCTGATGCAGGCACTTCCTATGCATTGCTGAACTCAAATCCTCTTTAAAGAGTTCCAGGGAAAGGAGAAATGAAACGTCTTGGGAAAGAGCACAGACTTAAAGTTTTTTATTGAAGTATAGTTGATTTACAATGTTGTGTGAGTTTCAGGTGTACAATAAATTGAGTCTGTTACACATGTATCCACTCTTTTTACATTTTCTACCCCATATAGGCCATTAAAGAGTACTGAGTTGAGTTCACTCTGATGTACAGTAGGTCCCTATTAGTTGTCTATTTTATACATGGTAGTGAAGAGCACAGATTTTTCAAGTGGGAGCATAGGTTTCCAATCAGACCCTGCCTTTTAACTACTGCTGTGCATGCTGCTGCTGCTAAGTCACTTCATTCTCTCTCCGACTCTGTGCAACCCCACAGACGGCAGCCCACCAGGCTCCCCCGTCCCTGGGATTCTCCAGGCACGAACACTGGAGTGGGTTGCCATTTCCTTCTCCAAGGCATGAAAGTGAAAAGTGAAAGGGAAGTGGCTCAGTTATGTCTGACTCAGCGACCCCATGGACTGCAGCCTACCAGGCTCCTCTGTCCATGGGATTTTCCAGGCAAGAGTACTGGAGTGGGGTGCCATTGCCTTCTCCGACTGCAATGCATAGAATTCCCTAAAAGAGTGGAGATATTGAGAACGATGAGGGGAGGAGAATGATAAAGGTTGAATTCCAGAATGTCTTTGTTCCCAGTGGAACTCCTTGCTGTTGGTTTCCTCCTTTGAGCAAGGACTTCTAGCGGCCTTAAGGCTATGGTCATATCCATCATTGTCCCTGTTCTAAGTCTTCTGAGAAAAAATCATCCTGTGCTTTGGATCAACAAAGGGCCGTGGTGATTATCTAGTCGAACATTCTTATTTTATAGTTGAAGGCACTTAGGTCTAGAACTATGAAGTGACCTCAGCACTCTGTAAGTCTATATGGGCTTAATGGCCCAGGGTCCCCCAGCTGGTTAATGGCTAATCTCAGACTCAAACCAAAGTTTGTTGACTTCAATTCCAGAGCCTTTTCCATTGCAGCAAGTGTCAAGATGTAATTTGTCCTCAGAATATATATAAGGTGCTCAGAATCATACAATATTCATGTGCTTTTTAATTTGTTATTTAGACTTTAAAAATCTGGCAAATGTGAAAGTTGAGGTAACTATGAATCACTAGATATTGCTTCATAATATTTCTATCTGAAATTTTGTATGTTGAGCTGGTATAAAATCCGAGATTACTCTCCTGCTCCTAAGAGCATACTACTTTTCTTGCCTACTTAAAAGGGTTTATTTTTAAATAAGAGAAACTTTTTCCCCCACCCTAATTAAACCAGATAGAAACCAGATGAGATTTCAACTTTAATGTTTTCCCCTGGAATTATGCCCTGCCTTATCTGAATACTTGCCTCACCAAAACAATCTGTGAGTAAGCAGGTTCTAAACTTGGTTCAGTTACTCCCTATCTAGGTGAATTTGTACATGTGGTTTACACTCACTGGGCATCCATGTCATTATGCAAGGAAAGCTACTCTAGGGTTAAACAGACAAGTTTCTTTCTGGCATTATATGATCATACGTGAAGCAGATATTTTTTGTTTGTTCGTTTCTTGGGGAAAGTACTGGAAAAAAAGTTTTAGTAGCTAATCCGGAATACTGGTGACTCCCGTTTTTACATAGGAGAAGAAAAACAATTGATACAGAAAAGTTAACCAAAATATTTTCTGAAAAACTTTACTGTGTGGTATGTGCTTACACTCATGTCAGACCATTGTTCTCTGATGGTGCAACACGAAATATTTTCCTGGGACAGCTGTTTTGACATAGTGAACTAACATGTTCTTGAATTCTTGACACAGGCACTTCCTATGCATTGCTAAACTCAAATCCTCTTTAAAGAATGGTTCCAGATTGATTCCATATCCAGGACTGGATGAAGAGTATGCATAGACCTTGTCACCTGGTGCCTTAGATATAAGAGATAAGATAGCTACATGCCATCAGGCAAACCACAGTTCTGAACATAATACAAAACAGTGTCACTTTCTTGAAACAAAAATCACCACTGGCTTCTTAGCGTGGTGGTAAAGGCCTCATGGTTTTAGGCCACTTCTACATCATCACTGTGACCTAGTTTTCATTATTCAATGGTTACATTAGTGTACATTTTATTGTGTGTGAGTTAGATCTGGAAGGGCAATCTGTGGTTGTGCTTCTGTTTGTTAGAATCTCTTGCACAATTGCCAACCCTCTTCCTTAACTGACCAAGATCTCTGTTTTGGGTACTTTCTTATGAGAACAAATTGCTTAAACTAAGGTCAAACAATTTCCTAATGTGCTTGAATGGAAGCACTACAGAGCAAGGAAATGCCGAAGGTCAGTAAAGTGCAAATTCAAAATCAGGTCCTAAGGTTTCTGATTTTTCTGGCAAGAAATGACAACTGGAATCAAACAATGAAATTTCAGAGAAAAAATAAGCAGAAGGTGACACTTCACTTGTGGCTGAGAACCTTTGGACAACTGTCCTCTGCTTCCTCACTGTAGAGGAGTTTGTCATCTTTCAAAGCCTTTCAACACACTCTGGTCTTCTCTGAAGCTTTTTGGGAAGAGAAAGTAAAAAAATGCAAGTTTCAGAATCAGATGGGCTTCAGCTTCCAGCTCATCTATGTCCTAACTCATCTATGTCCTAACTCTATGACTTTGAGTATGTTAACCTCTCTGAGCCTTGGTTTCTTTGTTATTGCTTGTTGTTCAATTGCTAAGTCATGTCTGACTCTTTGCAACCCTAGGGACTGCAGCACACCAGGCTTCCCTGTCCACTGTCTCCTGGAATTTGCTCAAGCTCATGTCCATTGAGTTGGTGATGCCATCCAACCATCTCATCTTCTGATACCCCCTTCTCCTCTGCCCTCAATTTTTCCCAACATCAGGGTCTTTGGTTTCTTCACCTTTCAAAAAATAAAGGCAAGGATTCCAATTCTTCAGCATAATATGAAGAATCAATGTACAATGTGTGAAGTGACTGTTGTTCTTCCCACAGAGTAGATGTTCAGCAAATGTTATTTCTTCTTAATTTCTGTATCTGCCTGTGTAAGGACATCAGCTTTTGTTTCACCTTACTAGTCTTCTTTTAAATTGAAGTATAGTTGCTTTACAATGTTGTGTTAGTTCCTGCTGTGCAAGAAAGGAAATCAGCCGCACATACATGTATATTCTCTCTTTGGATTTCCTTCCCATTCAGATCACCACAGAGCATTGAGTAGAGTTCCCTGTGCTATATATACAGTTCTCATTGGTTATCAATTTTACACATAGTAGTGTGTAGACGCCGGTCCTAATCTCCCACAAGTCTCCCTTTCTTTATTTGGATGTTGGGCTGCACAGTGTTTCAGAGCATTTCTTAAAGGGAGACAAGGGTCTCTGGCATAGTATAAGATGATCTTTGCCTGTGACAGGCTTCCTGTGGACTCTAATCTTCCAAACATCTGATCCTGCATGGTTTCTGCATTTTCTTTCCCTTAGTTTATCTCCTGGGATTTGTCTCCTTTCTTGCCTAAGCTGATGTACCTATGAAGCCTCTCTGAAGCCTGGTGGTCCCCTTCCCTTCCAATTTGGGTTTCAGTACCTTCTCAAAGCTCGCTAGTTATTTCTGACATCGCAATTGTAGCTAGTAGTAGTTTGAGGCTTACCGGGTGTGAGGCATTGTGCTAAGTGCATGATGCCACTTAGTCGTGCTGAACGTGATCTCATAGCAACTCAAATGAAGAAGATGCTTCTATTATCTCTCTGATAGCCATGCACCTGAGGCTAGTAGAGGTTGAGAGATGGGCTGAATCAATGGCAGAACTAGGACAGGACTAGAAAACGTCAAAACCAGTGCTTAGCTACTGCGCTGGAGAGTTTTTTCTAGTACCACCCGGTCACTGGACTCGCTGAATGCAGTTGGAACAAAACTGGAGGGCATGAACACTTCTTCCTCTGGAGAAAGTGATGATAACAGAAGTCACTCGGCTGAAACATTCAGTGGTGATGAACAGGATGCAATTAAGCCTGTAACCTGTTATGATCACCGAAGGATCATTTGGAAATGGGAACTCTTCCCAATGAGCTGTTCAGATGGTGAAGGTGTCCATGTTTGATACCCATAATGTCTGTGTTTATCATTACAGATGGGTGAGCAGAAAGTATCTCTGAGTGTCTTCAGAATGAACAACTGGGGGAGTCTGAGTGACCATACAGCCTCTCACTCTGTAGGCTTCTTGCACACACTAGAGCTTTTTTTTTTTTTGCCACTTTAGTTTTTAAATTGAAGGATAATTGCTTTACAGAATTTTGTGGTTTCTGTCATACATGAACAGAGGATGTCATACATCTTGTACAGAGGCATGTCTATAGATCCAGCCATCGGTAACACCCATGTTCCCTCCCTCCTGAACCTCCTCCTTGAACCTCCCCCCATCTACATCCCCATCCCACCCTTCTAGATTGGCACAGAGCCCCTGTTTGAATTCCCTGGGTCATACAGCAAATTCCCGTTGGCTACCTACTTTACATATGGTAGTGTAAATTTCCATGTTGCTCTCTCCATACATCTCACCCTCTCCCTTCTCCTCTCCCTGTGTGCCCACAGGTCTGTTCTCTATGTCTGTTTCTCCACTGCTGCCCTGAAAATAAATTCTTCAGTACCGTCTTTCTAGATTCTGTATATTTGCGTCAGTATATGATGTTTATACTTCTCTTTCTGACTTACCTCATTCTGTATAATAGGCACATGGAGCTCTTAATTCAATGGCTGTGTCCATCCTTTCAGAGCAAGAGAGCCTTTAGGAAGAGACTATCAGCTGGTAGAGTTGGTGACAAGTTGGAGAGCTCCTTTCCATCCTGGCGCTCTGCATGGTGACAGCACCTCCTTATATTCTGCAGCTCTGGGGGAAGGGGTGCAACATGGAGGTGGGATTGGGAGATTTTTGAATGCCAGCCTAGAAATAACTCAGGGAGGCAAGGCACCTGGGTAACAGCCTTTGCTTACAAAAAGGCAAAACTAGGAGTTTATATAGTTTCTATGGATAGCAGGCACTTATAGTCCCCTCTCCCACTTTGATCACCAAGGCAAAGAAAGCAACACAACCCCAGCTTACTGGGCAATTTTGATCTAGCCAAAGACATAGCCAGAGGGGTGCTTGGGCTTCTCTAGTGGCTCAGATGGTAAAGAATCTGCATTGTGGGAGACCCAGATTTGATCCCTGGGTTGGGAAGATCCCCTGGAGAAGGGAATGGCTTCCCCACTCTGGTATTCTTGCCTGGAGAATTCTATAGACAGAGAAGGCTGGTGGGCTACAGTCATGGAATTGCAAAGAGCTGGACTTGGCTGAGTGACACTTTCAAAGGGGTGTTTAATTTGGAATTAGACAAGGCTGAGTTTAAACTCCCATCCGGTTAATTTTTAGGAATGTGATCTTTGACAATGTAGTAATCTCTTTGTGTTCCCCCAGCTTTACAATGGGGATAGTCACATGACAGCAATTGAAAACTGGCCCCAAATTCGTTGCAACTCCTCTTGCTGAAAGGTGGATGTCTGTGTCTCTTCTTTTCAGATCTGAGTGGATCCTGTAGCTATTCCAGTCAAGAGAATATGGCAGAAGTGATGCTAAATGGTTCTGAGGCTCTTCCCACTCAATCTCTGCCCGGTATCCTGGGACATTTATTCTGGTGGGGAGACAATTCCAGTATAAGAGATCCAGCTACCCTGGAGGGCCACGTCTATAGATCCTGTTGAGCAACCAGCTGACAGCAGCATCCAGTGGCAGCCATCTGTGTGAGCCATCTGGGACGTCCAGTCTAGTTGGGCCCATAGATGATCACAGCATAGCCAACATCTGACCACAACTATGTGAAAAGCCCTGTATGAGAACTGCCCAGCCAAGCCCTTTGCAGATTCCTGACTCATAAAACTATGAGAAAAATCAAATTGTTGTTTTACTCCACTAAGTTTTGGAATGATTTGTAATGCAGGATCATTAACCAGGGCACATAGCAACACTGAAGGGTCACTGCAAGGACTGAGTGGGAGAACGTATCTGGAGATCCATTGTGCTTAATAACTGATGAGCAAGTGTTTCTTCCACACTGGTCTTTACCCATCAAGGGTTGTCCTTGATGCCCAGGATGACCTTGTGTCCTCGGAAGAGTGGGATTTGTGTGTGTGTGTGTGTGTGTGTGTGTGTGTGTGTGTGTGTGTTTGCAGAAGCTGAAAGCATATAATGAGGTCATCCCCTAAGTGATGTCCTCTCTTGTGTCTTGAGCCCAAGTCATGGTCTTGGAGGCACGTGTGTGAAGTGGAGGCTGTGTAGATAGACTTGCAAACTGGAGTCACACCTGGAAAGGTGGATATCATCCTTGAAGACGTAACTGCCACTCTCAGAGCTCAATGGCCTTTCCTCATTGCCCTTGCTGTAAGCCATTCCCACAGGGATGATTCAGACCACTTGCTTGACTTCAAGTTGGCTGCTTTCCTTTTCTGGTTATTAACTTTTGTTCATTTTGATCCTGATCTACCAGGGAGTCAAGGAATATGGAAGTACCAATCCGAGGAGAATACTGAGGTCAGGCCCTTGAGAAAGAGGCGTCCTAGGACATCAGTCTTTACGGGCTGCCAGTCTTACACGTGCTAGAGGGGGAGGTGGGTTTCCCCAGTTAACAGGAGGGGTTGGTGACAGAACTAATTTTACCTGGCATGGGTGGTGGTGGAATCCTGAAACTTACCTGGGGATTACTTATTTGCCAGGAACAGAAGCCACCACACAGGCTAATGTAAGAAAGAAGGTCACTGGGGACTTCCCTGGTGGTCCAGGGGCTAAGACTCCATGCTCCCAATGCAGCGGGCCTGGGTTTGATCCCTGGTTGGGGAACTAGATCCCACATGCCTCATCTAAGAGTTTTCATGTGGCAATGAATATCTAAAGATCCTGTGTACCAATGAAGACCTGGTGCAGCCAAATAAATAGAATAAATATATTCTTTCAAAAGAAAGAGGGTCTTTATAGTCATGATATGGAGGAAGTTTCAAGGCATCTAATTGTGGACTCAGAGTGGGTGTCAAGGAACTGAAAAGACATCCTTTGCACCTCCACTTTTCCTTCCCTTCTTCTGGGGCCACATGGTTTCTTGTCCTGGCTTCTCTTGGCATACCAATTTCATCTTCAGTACTCTTAATTTTTACTCTGATATGTCTTCTGGTGGCCCATGGCTTTGTGTTACTATAGTAATGGAAATGGTTGTTGTTGTTCAGTGACTAAGTTGTGTCCGGCTCTTTGTGACCCCAGGGGCTATAGCCCTCCAGTCTCCTTTGTCCATGGGATTTCTCTGGCAAGAATTCTGGAGTGGGTTACCATTTACTTCTACAGGGGATCTTCCCAACCCAGGGATTGAACCTGCACCTCCCATGTCTCCTGCATAGCAGGAGGATTCTTTACCTTGAGCCACAATAATAGCTAATATCTATGGAGAGCTTGCCATAGTCCAGGCCCTAAAGTAATTCTTGCAAGACCCCTAAAGGTGTATTACTATCAAGGTACCCATTATAGGTGAGGAAACTGAAGCATAGAGTTGTTAAAGTAATTGCCTCTTGAAGCAGAGCTAATGTGTAGCTAAATTGAAACTCAGGTCCATGTCAGCTGTCTTAGAGCCCAGTATCAGCTGCCTATCCATAAACGGGTTTTTTTTTTTTTTTTTTTTTTGGCTGTGCCATGTGGCTTAAGGGATATTCATTTCCTGACCAGGGATTGAACCCAGGCCCTGGCAGTGAAAGCGCTGAGTCCTAACTCCTGGACCGCCAGGGAATTTCCAAGATAAAATTTCTTGGAGAGTAGAATTTATTGGGTTGGCCAAAGAGTTCATTTGGGCTTTCCATAAAAATCTGAAAGAAAATTTTGGCAAACCCAGTAGCTAGCTGTGGCCCAGAGAGTGAGTTATAGTCAGATATCCAGTCGGGGTTGTGGCAATGGGACATTTATAGGCTCTGGGTCTGGGTGGGGTAAGGGCGTGTTCTCTAAAAAGGGAATGTAAGTAGAAAGGAAATACTGAGCATCTTTAGCAAGGTAAGGATTAAGGAGGGGTCAGAGCAGAGAGCAGAGTTGTCCCTGTGGTTCTTTTGCGCAGGTAATGACCTCTAACCAGAGCTGGAACTGGCTCAAGGCTTCCCTGGCAAAGGAGGCCAGTCTGATAGCCCAGGACTTCCTCCCCTGTACTCAGTCAAGTCTGCTCCTAGCCACGCTTCTGTCTTTTCCAGCTAGTCTGTCCCATCCTCTCTTTTCTAAGGGACCCAAACCTCATGTGTGTGTGTGCTAAGTCGCTTCAGTCGTGTCCAACTCTTTGCAACCTTGTGGATTGTAGCCCACCAGGCTCCTCTAGTAAAGTAATGCTCAAAATTCTCCAAGCCAGGCTTCAGCAGTATGTGAACCGTGAACTTCCAGATGTTCAAGCTGGTTTTAGAAAAGGCAGAGGAACCAGAGATCAAATTGCCAACATCCGCTGGATCATCGAAAAGCAAGAGAGTTCCAGAAAAACATCTACTTCTGCTTTATTGACCATGCCAAAGCCTTTGACTGTGTGGATTACAATAAACTGTGGAAAATTCTGAAAGAGATGGGAATACCAGACCACTTGACCTGCCTCTCGATAAATCTGTATGCAGGTCAGGAAGCAACAGTTAGAACTGGACATGGAACAACAGACTGGTTCCAAATAGGAAAAGGAGTACATCAAGGCTGTATATTGTCACCCTGCTTATTTAACTTATGTGCAGAGTACATCATGAGAAATGCTGGACTGGAAGAAACACAAGCTGGAATCAAGATTGCCAGGAGAAATATCAATAACCTCAGATATGCAGATGACACCACCCTTATGGCAGAAAGTGAAGAGGAGCTAAAAAGCCTCTTGATGAAAGTGAAAGAGGAGAGCGAAAAATTTGGCTTAAAGCTCAACATTCAGAAAACGAAGATCATGGCATCCAGTCCCATCACTTCATGGGAAATAGATGGGGAAACAGTGGAAATAGTGTCAGACTTTATTTTTCGGGCTCCAAAATCACTGCAGATGGTGACTGCAGCCATGAAATTAGAAGACGCTAACTCCTTAGAAGGAAAGTTATGACCAACCTAGATAGTATATTCAAAAGGAGAGACATTACTTTGCCAACTAAGGTCCGTCTAGTCAAGGCTATGGTTTTTCCTGTGGTCATGTATGGATGTGAGAGTTGGACTGTGAAGAAGGCTGAGTGCTGAAGAATTGATGCTTTTGAACTGTGGTGTTGGAAAAGACTCTTGAGAGTCCCTTGGACTGCAAGGAGATCCAACCAGTCCATTCTGGAAGGAGATCAACCCTGGGATTTCTTTGGAAGGAATGATGCTAAAGCTGAAACTCCAGCACTTTGGCCACCTCATGTGAAGAGTTGACTCATTGGAAAAGACTTTGATGCTGGGAGGGATTGGGGGCAGGAGGAGAAGGGGACGACCGAGGATGAGATGGCTGGATGGCATCATGGACTCGATGGATGTGAGTCTGAGTGAACTCTAGGCGATGGTGATGAACAGAGAGGCCTGGTGTGCTGTGATTCATGGGGTCGCAGAGTCGGACACGACTGAGCGACTGAACTGAACTGAACTGAACTGAGGCTCCTCTATCCATGGAGATTCTCTAGGCAGAAATGCTAGAGTGGGTTATCATGCCCTCCTCCAGGGGATCTTCCAACCCAGGTATCTAACCCATGTCTTTTAGGTCTCTTGCAATGGCAAGTGGGTTCTTTCCCACTAGTACCACCAGAGCAGAGACCATGATTTAAAAAACCAACAGCGAGTTTTCGTGTTGAGATAGAAGCCACAGCAGCATTGAAAAGAAGATTTATTTCCTGCCTTTATGACCTCAAGGCCAGGCCCATCTCTGCCCAGTAGCCCAGTTGCACGTGTGCATTAGTGTCTGCATGAATGCCAAGTTGTTCTGTGATCTCCTCCCCTTCAGCCCATGTAACTTGTTTAAACTCAGTGGGCTGAAGTTGGGCTCCTTTTAGCAGTGACTTTGGGAGGTAGGGAGGACTTTGGTAAGACTCAATGCTGGGCTCAGGTCACCTCATGAGTTAATTGAGATAAGAAATCCAATAGAACCAGACATTTGAGTGACACTGTTTGTGTCTGGGAGTGAAGGGTTTTATTTGGAGACTTAAGAAGGAGTCTCTGCTCTTTATAAAACAACAGAGAGAAGTTCAGCCTTTGTATGGCCAGCTTTCATCAGGGAGCAGATGGGGCTTTCAAGACCCAGGAAAGTTGCCAGACACCACATGCGCCTTTGGAAGGCAAGGGCCAAGTTCCGTAAGGAGCTGAACAGAACACGGTTGCCCCTGGGCCTTGGGAGTCATGATCCTTCCTAAGAAGGCATAAAGCTCCCCTGTGTCTCCCCTGCCTAGGACCACCCTCAGCCAACACTGCCAACAAGAGCAAATCAGACAGGACTGATGTCTCAGAAGGAGAGCGGGCAGGGAGGATAGGGAAGAATCCAGATCAGATTAATGATCTGACTTGTCAGAGTGGAAGGGCATGGGCCTGGGGGCATGCAACAACCTTGGTGCAGCCTGAGTGAATCACCTTTTTTTCTTTATTTTAAATATTATTTTGATGTGGACCATTTTAAAAGTCTTTATTGTATTCGTTACAATATTGTTTCTGTTTCATGTTTTGGTTTTTGGCCATGAGGCATGTGGGATCTCAGCTCCCTGACCAGGGACAGAACCCATATCCCCTGCTTTGGGGGTGAAGACCCAACCACTGGACCACCAGGGAGGTCCCCTGAGTGGATCACCTTTAACCTGTGTTAAGACTCGATCGTTATTACCTTGAACTAGTTCTGGGAGTGGCTGCTGATAGTTGGTAACTTAGCTCTGGGCTCAGATGGACACTTTTTTGGCCTGCATTTGGGCTGTGTGTGGTTTGCCCATGTTGTGTCATGAACTTTCAGGAGCCTAAGGAGCTAAAGACTCCCAGGTGGTGTTACCTGTCCAGCCTTGGGGCAGCAGCAAGCCTATGATATTCCTCTGATGATTTGAAGTGTATAGCAGGGGTGCTGGAAAACACAGCCTGGGAGCTTGATTCAACCTTCACATCCTGCCTGGTTTGGCAGAAAGAAAATTAAGGATGTTCTTTGTATGGCCTTAGTCACCCTCCTTGGCTACACATGTGTGTTTGTATGTGTGCACTTACATGTGTGCGTGTGTATTTGCGTGGGAGCCTGGTGGGCTGCCGTCTATGGGGGCTGCACAGAGTTGGACATGACTAAAGTGACTTAGCAGCAGTATGCTTCATCTGTTTCTCATTATGGCATTAAGGGAGAATTTGTGGAGAGTATGATAATGGGTATTTTCCTTCTATGCAATGAATCTCAAAAGTTTAAGAGTGCTAAAATATATAAAAGAAGTAAGGCATGTGGCTATGATATGAGTAGGCTCTGCAGTCCATCTGGCTGGTTTGAATCTCAGTTCTACCCCACATACTGGCTGTGTGATTTTTGTTGTTGTTGTTGTTATTTAACTTCCTTGAGCACCAAGTTTCTCATTTCAAAGACCCACTTAATCATGTAACTTACCTTACAGGGTTATGGTGAGGCTTAAATGACATAATCCACAGAAAGTACTTGGCACACTGCCTGTCCCATTGTCAAGGATTTATCAATGTAAATTGCCGCTATGATGAATCAATATCCCTATCAACCTCTCAGTGTTGTATTATGGATGGGCATCCTGTGTTTAAGTCTTTGCTGAACTCATGCATGCTTGTAGCTTCACTAGTCTTTGGAGAAAACGTACCCCAGATGGTGTTCCTGGGCAGCAGGAAGCCCTTGTGAACAGCAGCCCTTGTCCCACATGGCAAACTGAGTGTCTGCTGGCTTGGGATTTTGAGTGCCTGTCCTCTCCTGGCCTCATTCCAGGCTGGGACTGCTGGCCAACATTACTAGAGCTCTATTCTCAACTAAAGGATCAAAGGAACCCCCCCTCCAGGATGAATGCACTTCCCTCCATGAGTTTTAATAAGTTAATTATCTAAATGAAAAAGCCATGCAAATGGCAAGAGATATTGTGGGAGAGAGTGCATGTGGTGTGCAAATGTGAGTGTAAATGAGTGTGTTTATGGCTGTGTGCACCCTCATGGAGTGAGGTGAAGGAAAATGAAAACCGTAAATCCCACACTGCTGTTCGTGGAGCATCTTTGGAGTTTGAAGATTAGAGTCGGACGCTGCCAGTTCATTCATTATTGAACCCTTTAACTGACGACCGTGGCGAGAGGATGACAGCAGCGCATCCTTGGCAGAGAGGCAAATTCCATTTGCTTGTTTATTACAGTTGCACAATTTATCAGTGGAGAGTGAGGGATGGGAGGTCACCCATGCTTCATGGGTCAATATGCTGTTATAAATAACAATTAATCCACTTAGATATCTGGCTCCATTCAACCTGAAGAATCTCACTGGATATAAAAGATGCTGGAGGAGAATGTTGAAGAGGAAAAAGATTTTTCCATTCTCTCGGCTTTCATCTTACTGTCCGATCTTCCAAAAATGCCTGGGGTTTTCCAAGATGTTGAATATTCAGGAGTATTGGTATCATCTCTTAACTCCTTTGATAGTTAACCACACATCACCTTAGGATGTTTCTTTGAATTGCTATATTACATCATTAACATTTCTATTATTTATTTGTTATCTATATACTGTCTTCTTAAATAGATAACAAACTCCTTGAAGGCAGGGATCATCCCTTGGCTTACAGACAGGATAGATGCTTAATAACACAGGACAAAGTGATAATTAACATGAAAATTGATTGAGCTCCCATTGTGGCATAGGACCTATGCTTGGAGACTTCATATATGTTTGGTAAGATTTGAATATGGAGAAAATAAAGATACAGATCTATCTGAATTTTAAAAATAATATAAAACAGCATAACCTCATGACATAGCACAACATAATACAGCCTAATAAAGGAAATAATATAAAAAACTGTGAAACAGAAAAAAAAATGCAGTTTTGTAAATTCGGAGAGAATATGGTAATAACATGGGCTTTCCTGGTACTCAATGGTAAAGAATCCCCTGCAATGCAGGAGATCTGGTTCCATCCCAGGGTCAGGAAGATCCCCTGGAGCAGGGCATGGCAGTGCAACTCCAGTATTCTTGCCTGGAGAATCCCATGGACAGAGGACCTGGCAGGTTGCAGTCTGTTGGGTCACAAAGAGTCAGACACGACTGAAGTGACTTAGCACGCACGCACATGGTAATAACTCGACCATGAGTTATTACTTCTTTATAAGAGATTTAAATTTCATATCTACACTTGTAATCTGAGTGTTTATATTCACAAAATTTCACCTTTATCAGGGTCTTCTAGTGACTCTAAGCTCTCTGATATACTTCTATTGGCAAATCTACAGTTTCCTCAGGTTTAGTGAGAAAAATAGAACTATTCCCTGCATTCTGAATACAAGGAATCTCTGAAAAAGTAGACTTTAGGTATGTCCCTCGTGGTCCAGGGCTTCCCAGGTGGCACAGTGGGAAAGAATCCACATGCTAATGCAGGACACTCGAGAGACATGGGTTTGATCCCTGGGTTAGGAAGATCCCTTGGAGCAAGAAATGGCAACCCATTCCAATATTCTCACCTGAAAAATCCCATGGACAGAGGAGCCTGGCGGGCTTCAGTCCCTGGGTCGCAAAGAGTTGGACACGACTTAGTGACTGAACAACATTGTGTAACTCAGAGTGAAAAGAGTAACTTATTGAAACCAGGGTTTTCTAGAGGGCAGGTTGTTTGATTTTTGCTGAGATATCCAGGGATTGATTTCAGGACACCAGTTCCAACAGCAACCTAGAGCCTTATCCCAGGCTCTCTAGAAACTTCCCAGGCTATTCTGCTTCAGTTGTAACAGATAAGCGGCTGCTGTGTCATGTGAATAGTTAAGATAAAGCAGGTACTTAGTTCAGCACTGCATGTAAAATAGGAATCACTTGAATGTCATGGTCATTGTCATCAAATCGATGTGAGTCCATCCTCTGTAAAGCCTTTCCATTACTAAAACGAAAGAAAAGCAATGAGTTTGCCAGCATTTATTTATTCAAGGAGGCTTGAAGTACAGGTGGCAGCATTCACGTCACTGAAGACAGCTCCTCTCTGCCAAATGATTTCATTGTTTTGGAGTCACACTTTACAGTGAATGGGAACCTCTGAATATATGAAATGTGTAAGTAAACCTCCATAGAACAGATTTTTGGTTGCGCACCCCATACTTTCAGGTTCAAGCTGTCTTTATATTTTTGCTCCTTGTATTTCTAAAGCTACAAATAAGAGTTAGTGACTCATTCTTGCTCTTCAAATGGTTTTGGTGTCATTAATAGAGACTCATTCAAATTTGTGGCCACTTAAGTTCACCAGTCCTTGTGCTGTCTCATCAAATCTGGATCATCATCACTTGCAGTATCAGAAGGCAGACGTCTTTGCAAACTCCTGAAAGTTAAGAAAGACAAAAACAGCCCCTTTTGCTTTTTATTTTAAAAATGATGCAGATTCATTTTGGAAAATCTGGAGAATACTGAAAATAAAAACAAAAATAAAAGCCATCTATAATGCAGTGTCTAGAGTTGACCACTATCAAGATTTTGATAAATAAATATTTTTTAAACCTCTCTGTTTCTATTTGTACACTTCTGTTGGATGTTGGAATTTCCAATTCCAGGCCCATCTGTTTATAAACACTCTTGCACAAAATGTATCTTATCAGTGATTATGGATAGGTATGCTCTACATGGGAGGCTCCTCTGGGGGATCAGCAGTAACGAATCCGCTTGCAGTGCAGGAGACACAGGAGACTTGGGTTTGATCCCTGGGTCGGGAAGATCCCCTGGTGAAGGGACTGGCAGCCCACCCCTGCATTCGTGCCTGGAGAATCCCATGGACAGAGGAAGATGGCAGGCTACAGTCCACAGGGTTGCAAAGAGTCGCTTTTGTGCAACTGAAGCGACTTAGCATGCAAGCACGCACACTGTGCACTCTGCTTTATAATCTGGACTTACTTAAATATTTACTTATATATCATTAGTTATTCTGTAGCATCATTTCTAATGGCTACCTGCTGCCACTTAACAGGTTCTTTATGAAATGATGTTTAATTACATTACTTATAACCAGGTTTTCTTAACACATCTATAGTAAAACCTTGTCCAGTTGAGCCAGAGAAATATAGACGTTAGAGCAATATGACCAAGCCCAGGCTGAGGGTTATTATGTTTACTATCCTGTGAAGAAAGATTTTGCTGAGCAAACCTGAATGTTGGTGCTGGGAATGTGAAATGAATCAAAAACGACTATGTTTCGGGAAAGTAATTTAGCAACAGTCATTTCGACTCTCTGACTTGAGGACAAATATAATTTCTTTTACTCCTCCCAATATTCTGAATGGAGGCCCGCAAATACTTATTGATTGTGGAGCCATTTGTAGGCAATCATAAACTATACTACAACCAGTCTATATGTATATGGTGTTGAATGTAAACTATGTGCAAGATATTCTGGTAGATGTTTGAAGAGAGATAAAGATAAAAATCCACCAGAAATGAGTGTCAGGTACTTGTGGCTATACTAGTTACTCACTCCATATCCACTGCTTTCTTATTTTTTGTTAACCATGTCCCAGTTTTTTTGTGGGTATTGTTGCATGTGCCTTGCTCAGATGAAATGTCCATTTCTCCAACTTCCCTTGCAGGTAAGAGAGGCCATGTGATAGTATCCAGGCCAATAAGTCATAAGTGGGAGAGTCTTCAGTGGGGCTGGGTGGTGGGAGCTCTGGGAATGTTTTGGCTTTTCCTAGCAAAAGAGACTGACTTTGCTGTCATGCTCCTTCTCTTCTCTTTCTCCTATTTTCATGCATTGAACATAGATTCAATGTCTGGAGGCATGGCAGCCACTTTTTGGTCTTGAGGTAGGGAAAAGGAAAAGAATTCCTGGTCTCTGGTGGCACTGTTGAACAACTAAACTGGCAGCAGCAACTTTCCATCTCTGGACTTGTGATATGACCATAATAAATGCCTAACTGTTTCCACCATTATTAGTCAGTTACTCTTTCTGGCAGCTGAACACATTCAGCTATTTAAGAAAAATGCTATGTAAGTGCAGAGAGCAGTAAAGAATGCAAACGATCAATGATGTTTTTAGGAACTGTGTGAGGTTTCATTTGACTGGAATGGAGGGTATATTAAGAATGGGGAATATGAGTTCTGGAGCATATGTTGGGATCATAAAGAGGATCATATGTGAGGCTTGTCTGGAATATTTTGAAAGTCAGTGAGTTTATGCTCAATTTGGCAAACTGTAAGAAGCTACTAATAATTTGAGAGCAGAATTTAGGAAATTTAAGTTGGTACTAGTGAGAGAGATGGATTGGAGTGGAGAAGGATAACAGATGGGGCAAAAGTCAGGAATTTTTCTGCTGCAAACCAGGTAAGAAAGCCTCAAGTAAGGTTGTGGCCATCTTAGTCTACTTGGGCTGCTAAGTAGACATATGGTAACAAAATACCATAACCTAGATGATTTAAATAACAGAAATTTATTTCTCATAATTCTGGAGGCTGCGAAGTACAGGATCAAGGTGCTGGCTAATTTGTTCCAGGAAGATTCTCCTCCTGGCTTGCTGATGGCCGTCTTCTCCACTGTGTCCTCACAGGTGGCCATCTACATAAGAGACTTCTTTGTCTCATCCTCTTCTTATAAGGACACAAGGCCTTTTGAATTAGGGTCCCACCCTTATGATCTCATTTATCCTTTGTCATCTTAATAGACCCTATCAACAGATAGAGTTACACTGAAGGTTAGGGTTCCAACACATGTACTTGGAGGGGACAAAAACCTTTATTTCTTAACAATGTCTGTAGGACGGAAGTAAAGGATTGGTATCTGAGGAATTTGGGCCTCTCTGGTGGCTGTGGTAAAGCATCCACCTGCCACGCAGGAGATACAGGAGACCCAGTTTCAATCCCTGGGTTGGGAAGTTCCCCTGGAGAAGGAAATGGCAACCTGCTCCAATATTCTTGCCTAGAAAATCCCTTGGGTGGAGGAGCCTGGTGGGCTACAGTCCACGAGATTGCAAAGAGTCAAACACAGCTGAGTGACTGAGCGCGCACAGTCTGAGGAATTGCAGTGATGGAAACTACCGGACTTTACATTGGTTGATGTGGAGGAAAACACATGATGAATTGGATGTTTCTGGGTGTCAGGCTTGAGTGACTGCAAGAATAGTGGCATCAAGACTTCCCTGGTGGTCTAGTGGCTGACTCCATGCTCTCAAAGCAGGGGATTCAGGTTCCATCCCTGTTCTGGAAATTACATCCTGCATACTGCAACTAAGGATGCCACATGCTACAACTAAAAAAAAAAAAAAAATCCTGCATGCTGCAACAAAGATTGAAGATCTTTCATGTTGTAACTAAGACCTGACACAGTCAAAAAAAAAAAAAAATAGTGGCCCTGTGTGTAGTATTAAGGAACTTAGGCAAAAATGCAGATTTTAGAAGAGATGTGTGTACAGGCTGATTGAAATGGTGATGCTAACATGACTTTCAGGAAGAAATGAAGTGATGTGGCTTGGTGCAATTTGGAGGGGAATGTTTCCTATATATTAATATTAATATTAGTGGTTCCTTGGGTGCCTTATGCCATTTAATTATCAAACCAACATGTGGGGTACTACTAGTATAGCCTCTGTCTTATAGATGATGAAACAGACATTGTGGTATTCTAGGCTGGAAAATTATACCCCATGTTATTGGAAGAAACCTGTCAGACTCAATCACCCAAACTACTATGGGTGGTCTTAGTGAACACGGAGAATATTAGTGGTTTGGAAAATTGGAGACAAGCAAATGGAGTTTGGATTTCCAACCCAGAAAGAAGATGGAATCTGCAACTAAGTAGATTTCAAGAATGTCTAATGGAAGATTAAAGGGTTGGCATGTGAGCACCTAGAAAAGGAAGCCGCAGATACTAGCAGCCAGCGTGGGCTTACCACGAGCAAGTTTTGTGTGATTAACTTCATCCAGAATGCTGAAAGTCAGCATGGTGTTTGGCAAGAAAAAGGACAAGTGAGTGGAATAGTTGCTGATTAAAGAGCTCTATTTTTAAAGGGACTGATTTAAAAGTAAATGTTAATCCAGTGGGAAGTGTCTAGTGACATGCTTTGGAGCTTTGCTCTTGCATTCTGATATTTTCCTTTTAATCTATGATTTGCATGAATATTTAGAAAGAGGGTTTATTAAATTAATATATAGCATGAAGCTAGAAGCCGAGTAAGCATGTTGGAAACAAAAATCACTATTCCAAAGGCTGTAAACAAAAGGCTGAGGGGGCCAGATTTAACCAGATCAATGCATTGGGGAAAGTGTTAGGTGCCAAACACAGGTCCAAGTGCCCCCAGCCTGAAAAACATGGCTTCATAGCACCAAGTAGGAAAAGGAGTGTTATTGGGGAGTAAACTGTGTGACACAGCTGAAAAAGAATAAATGTGATCTGAGCTGACATTAGTGCAAGCACATAACCTCTCTGAGCCTCAGTTTTCCCATCTATAAAATGGACATAAAATCCTCATAGAGTGGTTATGGGAATTAAATGAAGTAATGGAGAGAATGCCTCTAGTGACTGCTGTGACACACAGTAAACCTCCATGCTGCTGCTGCTGCTGCTAACTCTCTTCAGTCGCGTCCGATTCTGTGCGACCCCATAGACGGCAGCCCACCAGGCTCCCCCGTCCCTGGGATTCTCCAGGCAAGAACACTGGAGTGGGTTGCCATTTCCTTCTCCAATGCATGAAAGTGAAAAGGGAAAGTGAAGTCACTCAGTCATGTCTGACTCTTCGCGACCCCGTGGACTGCAGCCCACCAGGCTCCTCCACTCATGGGATTTTCCAGGCAAGAGTACTGGAGTGGGGTGCCATCGCCTTCTCCGAAACCTGCATAGATGGTGCTTATTATATGATGAGCAGATCAAAGCACTGCTGGTCCTTGGCTAGGATGAGGGAGGACTCAGGATACGCATTTGGTATCTTGGGGAAGAGGGAGTTGGCTTGGTCTCTATGGCTTCAATTGGTAGAACCCAATGGGCAAAAGTTTCAGGGAGGCAGAATTGAGCTCAGCTCGAGTCCTGAGAGTCACATGTTACTTGAGAAGTGCTTCTGCTGCTGCTAAGTCACTTCAGTCATATTCGACTCTGTGTGACCCCATAGACGGCAGCCCATTAGGCTCCCCCATCCCTGGGATTCTCCAGACAAGTACACTGGAGTGGGTTGCCATTTCCTTCTTCAATGCATGAAAATGAAAAGTGAAAGTGAAGTCATTGAGTCCTGTCCAACTTTTAGCAATCCATGGACTGCAGCCAACCAGGCTCCTCCATTCATGGGATTTTCCAGGCAAGAGTACTGGAGTGGGGGTGCCATCGCCTTCTCCAGAGAAGTGCTTCTATGAACGTTTTAATAGTGATCTCCCTGATCCTGGGGGTATTAAAGCCCAGGCTAAATGTTGCCTTGCTGGGGAGGTTGTAGAGGGACTTGACTATCAAGTGAATCGTTGAACCAGAGCTCCTCTAACTTTGAGATTTGGTGATCTGTAATTTTGGTTGTGGGGTGGTTCTAGAACAAAAGCAAATTAACTCTTGTACTCCCTAAAATAACTTTGTTTTTATTGATGATCTCTTGACCAGAAGACAAATGGGCTTCCTCTGACTGAACAGTTAGAATCAGGGAGAGCCAATGCACCTGGAGCCCTCAGAAGACCAGTCACATCTGCAAAAGCACCCGTGAACCTTGAAGAAGGACCTTCAAAGGTCCTAAGAGGTAAGGGTCTAAGCCAGATGGCCCTTACCCCATTCTTAGAACCTAGCTCTGCCCTGGCACGTGAAACGTGTTGAATGAAAACTCGAATATATGATTCAGTGAAATGAAAAACCATCATCAGAACCTAAGCTTCCAACACTGCTTATCTTATCAGTGTCAGGGTCCTCTTCTGGAATTTCTCAGCTAAAACTTCTTCTCATGATCATGGATGTTATAAATCTTTCAGAATATATTATAATCATGTCTGGGTACTGCTAGTTCTTATAATAAACCAGGAGGAGAAATTCATTTTGGTGAATAGGAGTAAAAAAAAAAAAATCCTTCTGTTTAAGCCCACACCTCTTTGAAGGGCCTGGCATATGTTGCCGCAAACCCAAAACTACTACTAACATATCCTGCCTCCAGCAAATGATTTGTGTTTCTTTGGAAACAGTCTCCCATGGGAAGTGCTAGAAACAGAACCCTCACGCCCCCTGCTTCCACAAGAACAACACAAGTCAACAAATCTGGAATCCTTGCCTCTGTCCTTTTTTTAAACAGTTGTTGCTGAGAATCAAAGTCAGCCCACAGTGCATATGGCTTGATTCAAGTGGTTACGTAGAGAGAACACAGCTCCAGAAATATATATATAATGTTCTCAGACTCTCTGCTTTTGCTCCTTATCACTCCATGAATCAATAAATAGCAGCATATCACCACCAGCACCAATAATCAGCTGGACAAATTAGAGTGGCTATAATCGCATCTCTTATTTCCTTTGAACTCCTGCGAGGGGAAGACTGTCAGAGGTTTTATTCCATTATTTTTGTTGTCGGATGCTTAAAGCTAGAACCGTGTAATAAGTTGCCTGCACGGTTTCATCTAGGGAGCAGTTGGAGATCTCAGGGAAAGGGAGGTCTGCTGTGGATCCGGAGAAGGCAATGGCACCCCACTCCTTTACTCTTGCCTGGAAAATCCCATGGACGGAGGAGCCTGGTGGGCTGCAGTCCATGGGGTCGCAAAGAGTCTGACACGACTGAGTTGTCTTCACTTTCACGTTTCACTTTCATGCATTGGAGAAGGAAATGGCAACCCACTCCAGTATTCTTGCCTGGAGAATCCCAGGGATGGGGGACCTGGTGGGCTGCCGTCTATGGGATCGCACAGAGTCGGACATGACTAAAGTGACTTAGCAGCAGCAGCAGCAGCTGTGGGTCCAAGACAAAGTGTAGACCTCAGGGATATTGAAGGGGAGGAATAAAGGTTCAAGCCCCCTCTTTGGGTTTGTCTTGGTATGTCTCTCTTTTCTGCCATGTGAAGGAAAGCAGATGGTCCTCCAAGGTAAAGATCTTAAAGTAAAGAGATGGGAGGACTTTTGAGTCCCATGTGGGGTTCTGCCTTGATTACCAGGCTTTTGACTAGAGAGGGATTTGAAGCCCTGGATTCTGCTAGGAATGTAGCAGGGATGGAATGATGGCATCCATAGTCAATGCTGGTCAAGGGTTTGGTGTCTGGTCCATTTACCCTTTACAATCACTAACACCGGTTGTCCTGCATCAGACCGAGGCGAGTTCATGCATACAAGTTGGAGATTTTGATTTAGGCTCCTGAAGAAACTTGCATTGTTAACAGAAGGTCTGGTTTTCATTAGCAAATCTCAGGGCGAGAGAGTTTGTGCCTCAATTCTGATTAGCAGGAATCTGGGCTTGGCAGGGATGCAAACTTCTGAGTTCTTGAAAAAGCTTACTTCAAAATAAGCAGACTTTTGGTGTAAAATGCCTTTAGTATGTGGATTGTGGAGTGACTTAATAGACTTAAATTTCACTGTATTCTCTGGTTTTTGTTTAATTTCATTTCGTTTTTCCCATTCAGAGACAATGTTCCTTAGAAATACATAGAAGATGGGTTCAAACATTGGGAATTGGTGGTGTTTGTCCAAGAACAGATTAAGCAGAATGAGGATAAGTCTTCTGTATGCAGGTGGTATGCGATACTAGGTTAAATTAAGGGAAAACTGAATAGAATTATCCAAAAGTGAGTTGAAGGCCTTGGACATCTGTGGATTTTGGTATCCAAAGGAATGTGTATGTGGGGTCCTAGAACCAATCCCCTGTAGATACTGAAGGATGACTATAGTAAGTGAGTGGGATTATTTAGGAGTTGGTGTGTGAGCAGAAAATGCTCAGATCTTGAGAGAGATCTCAGGGAGAAATGTGATCAGCTTTAACATAGGTTTCAATTCTTTATACCAGAAGAGACCCTTGGGAAGAGGACCAGGAGGTGAGAAAGATCTTGAGAGGCTGAAAATGTTTTAGTTCAGAGGAAGGTGGGAGGAACAGGTCTTCTCATCTAAGGGCAGGTGGAAGGCTTAAAAATGCATCTGAAAAGCTGTGCTCCAGGAAAGCAGTGTTGGAGTTATCGAGGCTTGGGGAATTCAAGGATTGAAAGAAGACAAATGTTATGGACCTCATGTTATTACTGAGAGCAGGTTTGGGAAGTTCCCTAGAGGCAGCTGAAACTCAGAAATCTTTCAAGTGGATTTCTCCAGCTGGGGCGAATATGAAAACTAAAAGGGATGGTCTCCCTGGAGGTAGATGTTATGGGACAAAGCTAAGGCACTGCTGAATGGAAGAAGACGCAGTGGCTATAGAAATGGAAATGTTGCACAAATAATAAACCTTGAGAGTCTTCTGATTTGAAGAAATGCAGACAAAGCTGGGCTCCTGGGGTTAGGAGAGGATGCCAGGCTGTAGATTTTTGAAGGAGATTAGCTGCTGTGTTACTAGGCAGAGTCCTGTTCAAGGAAGGTTAACAGGCCGGACGCGCAGAGTTGGAGAAGGAAGTACACACGGTTGATTGAAGGAAGCACAAAATTTTATTGGCTGGACCTTGAAGGAAAGGTCTTGAGGGAGGGTGAGCTGACTGGCCTTCTTGCCCTTTCCAAAAGCTGTTTTCTTAGGATAAAGCAAGCTTAGTATCTTGATGAGATTCTTCCTTCTTGTGAATATTAACTTAATAGGTGGTGGACTTTGGGCACCAGGGAAGGCTGACTGACACGCTAGGAAAGCTGAAGCCACATGGGCTTTTTTGTTTCTCTTTTATTTTATTTTTTCTGGTGGCCTAATTCCTTCACTGAACTAATATGAACTCCTTATCTATGATTGGTGATAACAACATGGATCTAGACTACATGAGATGTTGATTTTAGGAAACATTATATCCGCTAGGGAATTGATGGTAAGATTGTAAACTACTCTAGTGGTCATATTTGGTTTGGGGATTAAGTGCTTTTTTTCCTAAATATTGTGGAAACGAGCCTCATGCTATTGTATTGTGTTTCCTTGTAATTCCCTGAAATCCTGGAAAGATCAGATATTCAAGAGATTGAGATAATCACATTTGGAAGGTGTTAATGTTCCTGTGGGAAATATTCCAGGCTGTGAGAAAGCTGAAAAGGAAACCCAGGTCTCAAATGCACTTCCTTTGTTCAGGGTTGAGTGGATTCAGAAGGAAAGGAGAGAAATGAGATAACTCTGTGGGTTGAATTGCTCTAAATTCACCTGAATGGATGAGGAGGGAAGGTAAACATACACAGGTATTTAAATGTTGCATCACAAATAAAATGGGCAACTTGGAAGAAATGGAAAAATTCTTAGAAAAGTACAACTTTCCAAAACTGAGACAGGAAGAAATAGAAAATCTTAACAGACCCATCACAATAATGGTAATTGAAACTGTAATCAGAAATCTTCCAACAAACAAAGCCCAAGACCAGATGGCTTCACAACTGAATTCTACCAAAAATTTAGAGAATAACTAACACCTATCCTACTCAACAGAGAAGGCAATGGCAACCCACTCCAGTACTCTTGCCTGGAAAATCCCATGGACAGGGGAGCCTGGTGGGCTGCCATCTCTGGGGTCACACAGAGTCGGACATGACTGAAGCAACTTAGCAGCAGCAACAGCATCCTACTCAAACTCTTTCAGAAAATTGCAGAGGAAGGTAAACTGCCAAACTCATTCTATGAGGCCACCATCACCCCAATACCAAAACCTGACAAAGATGCCGCAAAAAAGAAAACTACAGGCCAATATCACTGAAGAACATAGATGCAAAAATCCTTAACAAAATTATAGCAAATAGAATCCACCAACATATTAAAAAGATCATACATCATGACCAAGTGGGCTTTATCCCAGGGATGCAAGGATTCTTCAATATCCACAAATCAATCAATGTAATACACCACATTAACAAATTGAAAAATAAAAGCCATATGATTATCTCAAAAGATGCTGAGAAAGACTTTGACAAAATTCAACATCCATTTATGATTAAAAGAAAAACCCTCTAGAAAGCAGGAATAGAAGGAACATACCTCAACATAATAAAAGCTATATATGACAAACCCTCAGCAAACATTATCCTCAATGGTGAAAAATTGAAAGCATTTCCCCTAAAGTCAGGAACAAGACAAGGGTGCCCACTCTCACCACAACTATTCAACATAGTTTTGGAAGTTTTGGCCACAGCACTCAGAGCAGAAAAAGAAATAAAAGGAATCCAGATTGGAAAAGAAGAAGTAAAACTCTCACTGTTTGCAGATGACATGATCCTCTACATAGAAAACCTTAAACACTCCACCAGAAAATTACTAGAGCTAATCAATGAATATAGTAAGTTGCAGGATATAAAATTAATACACAGAAATCCCTTGCATTCCTATACACTAACAATGAGAAAACAGAATGAAAAATTAAGGAAACAATTTCATTCACCATTGCAACAAAAAGAATAAAATACTTAGGAGTATATCTACCAAAAGAAACAAAAGACCTATATATAGAAAACTATAAAACACTGGTGAAAGAAATCAAAGAGGACACGAATAGGTGGAAATATATACCATGTTCAGGGATCAGAAGAATCAATATAGTGAAAATGAGTATACTACCCAAAGCAATCTATAGATTCAATGCAATCCCTATCAAGCTACCAAAGGTATTTTTCAGAGAACTAGAACAAATAATTTCACACTTTGTATGGAAATACAAAAAACCTTTAATAGCCAAAGCAATCTTGAGAAAGAAGAATGGAACTGGAGGAATCAACCTGCCTGACTTCAGTCTCTACTACAAAGCCACAGTCATCAAGACAGTATGGTACTGGCACAAAGACAGAAATATAAATCAATGGAACAAAATAGAATGCCCAGAGATAAATTCACACACCTATGGACACCTTATCTTTGACAAAGGAGGCAAGAATATACAATGGAGAAAAGACAATCTCTTTAACAAGTGGTGCTGGGAAAACTGGTCAACCACTTGTAAAAGAATGAAACTAGAACACTTTCTAACACCATACACAAAAATAAACTAAAAATGGATTAAAGATCTAATAAGACCAGAAATTATTAAACTCCTAGAGGAAAACAAACCACAGCAGGATCCTCTATGACCCACCTCCCAGAATATTGGAAATACAAGAAAAAAATAAACAAATGGGACCTAATTAAAATTAAAAGCTACTGCACAGCTAAGGAAACTATAAGCAAGGTGAAAAGACAGCCTTCAGAATGGGAGAAAATAATAGTAACAAAGCAACAGACAAAGACTTAATCTCAAAAATATAGAAGCAACTCCTGCAGCTCAATTCCCGAAAAATAAAAGAGCCAATCAAAAGTGGGCCAAAGAACTAAACAGACATTTCTCCAAAGAAGACATATGGATGGCTAACAAACACATGAAAAGGTGCTCAACATCATTCAGTATCAGAGAAATGCAAATCAAAACCACAATGAAGTATCATTTCATGCCAGTCAGAATGGCTGCTCTCCAAAAGTCTACAAGCAATAAATGCTGGAGAGAGTGTGGAGAAAAGGGAACCCTCTTACACTGTTGGTGGGAATGCAAACTAGAACAGCCACTATGGAGAATAGAGTGGAGATTCCTTAAAAAACTGGAAATAGAACTGCCATATGACCCAGCAATCCCACTGCTGGGCATACACACTGAGGAAACCAGAATTGAAAGAGACATGTATACCCCAGTGTTCATTGCAGCACTGTTTATAATAGCCAAGACATGGAAGCAACCTAGATGTCCATCAGCAGATGAATGGATAAGAAAGCTGTGGTACATATACACAATGAAGTATTACTCAGCCATTAAAAAGAATACATTTGAATCAGTTCTAATGAGGTGGATGAAACTGGACCTGTTATACAGAGTGAAGTAAGCCAGAAAGAAAAACACCAATACAGTATACTTACGCATATATATGGAATTTAGTAAGAAGGTAACGATAACCCTGTATGTGAGACAGCAAAAGAGACACAGATGTATAGAACAGTCTTTTGGACTCTGTGAGAGAGGGAGAGGGTAGGATGATTTGGGAGTATGGCATTGAAACATGTATAATATCATATATGAAATGAATCGCCAGTCCAGGTTTGATGCAGGATACAGGATGCTTGGGGCTGGTGCACTGGGATGACCCAGAGGGATGGTATGCGGAGGGAAGTGGGAGGGGGGTTCAGGATGGGGAACACATGTACACCTGTGGTGGATTCATGTATGGCAAAACCAAAAAAAAAAAAAAACCCTCATATCTGTTTATTCCTTTCCCTGTATTTTTGTTTTCTATTGTGTTAATTTACGTTCTTTACCATTTTCATTCTTCTACTCTGTTTAGATTCATATTCTTGTCTATGAGTTCATCCAAGTTCTCAAGCTGGATGTTCAACTCAGTAATTTTTAGCTTTTCCTTTTTATTGTCAGAATTTATGTTAATTTCCTTTTACCCATTCCTTTTATCTGTATACCACAAGTTTTGATATATAGTATTTTCAATATATTTGATTATAAATGTTTAAACATTCCTGTTATTTCTATGTTGATTCATGAATTATGAAGAAATATGTTTTCCGTTTCCAACCATATCAATTTTTAAAGTTAATTTTTAAATTGATTTCTGTATCAGTTGGAATGTAGTAAGAGAATATGCTAAGCATGGTATCCAATTCTTGAAAATATTTGGAGAATTGTCTGTGGAATAGCATATACTTATTTTTTGTAAATATTCCATATGTTCTAGAGAACAGCATTGAAACATTATACCTAACTTGAGATCTTTATATCTTTCTTTACTTTTCAACTCTCCCTTTACTTAGCGTGTGGTCCTTAGGATACTCTATTTAATGCAAGGCTTTTATGTTTCTCTCCCCTGCTTTGCGTGGACATGGAGCCTGTTCTATTCCCTTAGGTGTAGCCATTAATCTCCAAAATTCTAGAGTCTTGGAATCAGCGTTTTCCTAAGACAACATAACTTTGGCATTTACTGACAAGTTTCATGTTGTTTCATGTTATGAAACATTCTTTCTTTTTCTTTTTTTTTTTTGCCCTTGGGGATTTTCCATATTTTCTTATGAACTCAGCAGTACATTTACATTTATTATAGTTCTTCCATCATCTGACTGTTTTGTGGGGCAAAAAATCTTCAAAATATCTGAAGAATCAGATTGCCAGAGGCAGAATGATCTAGATATTCTACCTACTTATCCCTCTGTTCCCTTCTCACCTTTTGATGAGTTCTGGAGTAAAACATGGTCCTCAAGGATGCTCACTGTTCTGCAATCTTCTTGGTAAGAGAAAGAACTAGAAGATGGAATGCTTCTTCTATAAAAGAAACAATTTCCAAGACATTATTTTCTCTCCAAACCCAGTTTTTAATGTGTTCCATCCCAACTGGAAGAGTTGGTCTTCAATTTCATATCAATTTGGTAATACTCTTTGCCCCTTGCTTATTTATACAGAGATGTTTTAAGAAGAATTTCAAAGAAAGGTATACTATCATGGTGGTAATGATGGTACACATAGAGGGAAGTGGAGGGAGAGAGCAAGAAGAAGAGAAAAGGAATGGGAAAAAAAATGAAATTAAAGTAGGTCTCAGTTTAGACATAATCTACATGGAATAAGTGAGAAGCACTTGGCATAGATATATGTTCAGGCACCTAGATTTTCAGAAAGGGTTCCTTTCATAATTTAATACTAGTAGCATAAACAGATATTAGTAAATTTGACAAAATATTGCTTTCCTACTTTTTTATGCACTGATTTTGGGGATCAGAGTTCAAGAATAAGAAACATCTCTTCCATTAAGCTTACAAGTTGTTTTGTTGGGTAAGATGTAAAAAGCAATAAGAACAATACTCAGCAGGAGAAGGCAATGGCACCCCACTCCAGTCCTCTTGCCTGGAAAATCCCATGGATGGAGGAGCCTGGTGGGCTACAGTCCATGGGGGTCGCTAAGAGTCGGACACAACTGAGCGACTTCACTTTCACGTTTCACTTTCATGCACTGGAGAAGGAAATGGCAACCCACTCCAGTGTTCTTGCCTGGAGAATCCCAGGGATGGGGGAGCCTGGTGGGCTGCCATCTATGGGGTCGCACAGAGTCAGACATGACTGAAGCGACTTAGCAGCAGCAGCAGCAGCAGCAGCAGCAGCAGCAGTGTATGATCCTTGCTGATGTAAAGTATTAAGGTGTTATCAGGGTTCATCTTGGGCACATTCACTGAAAACCAGTGGAGTACAATAAGCCTTCATAGAGAAAGAAAGACTGAAATTGGCCTTGAAGGATGCCCTCAATTTTCAAGGGGCAAAAAGAAACAGGGACCACTTCTCTATATAGAGAAAATGTCTATTTTTTTCCGCTCCTGACATGGGTTGGCTTGTGGGGCAGTTGGTCCCCATGACTCAGAATAGAAGCTTAATATTGATGAGTTGGGTTTCCCTGGTGGCTTAGCAATAAAGAATCTGCTTGCTAAAGCAGGAGACATGGGTTTGATCTCTGAGTTGGGAAGATTCCCTGAAGAAGGAAATGGCAACTCACTCCAGTAAACTGGCCTGGGAAACCCCATAGACAGAGGAACTTGGCAGGCTACAGTCCATGGGCTGGCAAAGAGTTGGACTCCACTTAGTGACTAAACAACAACAATTGCTGACTTAACTGAGTTCTACAACTTTCTCATTTTATAAATGAGGAAATCAAGATTCAGGGTACAAGGTCACAGACTCCAGGTCTTCTGGCTCTTGATCTATTAGTCCTCCTTCACATTCTGTGTTTAAAACTTCCTATAATTACACCACTAGTTCTCAATTGGTCAGGAGTTGGCTTCAGACCATAATTGAATTATGACTAATGCATGGACGGTGTAAGATTTGCATGAGCCATTATTATATAAGAATCAGTTGCTGATTTTAATTTTTCTCTACTTTGTAACTTTCTAATTTAGTGAAATCCCGCAGTAAATAATTAGTTGGTATTTGCAATGCTTACTCTCTTGAGAAAGGTGCTATATTAATACAAAGAAAAAGGCCCTTTGGTGTCAAGCTCAAGTACCTCTGAGCCTGGAAGTATCAATTAGCCAACAAAATAAACTCTTAGAACAAAACTGGATTTGTTGATCTGATACACAGAAGAGTCAAGGCAAAGACACAATAATCCAAGTAACTGAGCCTGGGCAAAAGAGGGAAGACTCCATGAACCACCAGAAAGGACTCTTGATTTTCACCTAATTTTTGATGATACTTTTAGTAATATCTGTGAAGGGGGGAATAAGGTATTTTGAGCCACTTTTGTGTGAAAATAACAAGCTCTGTATGTCATCCCTGTGCCTCACTGAGTGGATGCTGTAACACTGCAGAGAAGAATACTATCACCAAGTTCTAGTAGGTGAAACCTCAAGGCAGATAAATTGTCTTTTGAAATAAATGGAAACCATTTGATGATAGCCTGAGAGATTGCAAAAATCAGGCATATACTGAAAAAGAAGAATGGGTTTTCTCATAGGGCAACTGGGAGCTCCAGGAAATAATGTGTGTTACAGTAACTAACTGAATCTCATTCCTCACTCTGGAACCTTCTTCCTTGAGTAAATACTATATATTAGCTCTTGCTTGGAGCTGCGTGGAAAGGCCCAGTCATGTTTCTGGGCCTGAGCCTGGGACTGCAATTCTCCAGAAGCTGATTTCTTACTGTTGGCCTTGATTTACTAACTGGCCCATCTCCTGCAATTCCAGCCATCACCCTTGGGGTTCATTTCATCACAGACCTGCTTCCTCCAGCCAAATGGCACTTCTTTCCCCTGTTATTCCACTTCCAGTGGAAATTCCAATTTTTTTTAAGTTAAGGGTTTGAAAACATCAACTTAGAGAAAGTATCCCTCTCTGTTTCCAAATTGATCTCTCCTTTTCTCTTGAGGTGCCACATCCTTAAGCCGTGTACTGAGAGGAGGCTGTATGAATTTTGGTGTTCATTCCTGGAACCCTCAAAGAAGACTGGAAGGAATCTCAGATAAAGTATCATTGTCCCTATTTTTAGGATAAAACGAAAGAAGCACAGAGAACATGTCAGTCGTGTCAGAGCCATATTAACGTAAAGCAATTAGAAGAATACCTGACACACGGCAAACAAACATATTATTTAAATTACTAAGCGGGACTTCCCTGGTGGTCCAGTGGTTGAAATGCCGCACTTCCACTGCAGAGGGCATGGGTTTGATCCTTGATTGGGGAAATCAGGTCCCACAAGTGGTGGCTGTGGTAGAGCCCACCTGCCAAGCAGGAGATGCAAGTTCAATCCCTGGGTCAGAAAGATCCCCTGGAGAAGGAAATGGCAACCCACTCCAGTAGTCTTGCTGGGGAAAATCCCATGGACAGAGGAGCCTGGTGGGCTGCAGTCCATACCTTGGGGTCGCAAAAGAGTCCGACATGATTTAGAGACTAAACAATAGCAACAAGAGTGGTGTGGCCTCTCACCGCAGCCCCCTTCCATCAAATTACCAGGAGACAAAGCAGAAGCTCAGCTGGTTTAAGATGGGCCACCTTAGGATTGAATGGCAGGGGACTTCCCTGGTGGTCCAGCAGTTAAGATTCTGTGCTTCCCCTGCAGGGAGCACAGGTTCAATCCTCCGCTGGGGAACTAAGGTGCTGCACGCCGTGTGGTGTGGCCACATTGCGAAAGGGGGATGGTATATGGGGACCTAGAAAACCCACCAGGGTGGTTCATAGTTGGTGCTTCCCAAGTTTTTCATGTCCCAGCTGTCAGAGAATGGTAACACAGGGCACACTGGGCTTACTTGGGGTGGGAGAGTAAGGGTCCAAGGGCCACCGTCTGCCCTGGCAGCTGAGAGATCAGTATCTCAGCTCCCTGTAACCCATTGTGCAAAGCCCAGAAGAAGCATTTGAAAACTCAGTCGAGACTTTGACAGATGATAGGTAGGAAGTTTGGCAAAAAGGCAGTGGGGACTGGTGACAAGGATGGCTCAGACAGTGAAGGTGTCAGGATCAGGAAGGTTCAGGAAAACGTGGCTGGCTATGCTTCGGCAGCCCAAACAGAGCTAGGCCAGGCCTGAGCACAGGTAAGAAAGTCCCAGGGATGTCTCTGAGCGGTCTGCGGAAAGGTAGGGCCCCCTTCTTGGGGAACTGAGGTCTTGGTGTGCGTGCTACATTTTAAGTTGCTTCAGTTGTGCCTGACTCTGTGTGATCCTATGGTCTATAGCCTGCCAGGCCCCTCTGTCCATGGAATTTCCCAGGCAAGAATACTGGAGTTGGTGGCCATTTCCTACTCCTGGGGATCTTCTCAACCAGGGATTGAACCAGCATCTCCTGCATTGCAAGCAGATTCTTTACCGCTGAGCCACCAGGGAAGCCTTGGGATGAGTTGGCCTTAAGACAGAGGGGAGGACTGAGCGGTAGGTGGGGGCTGTGGGGTGGTGGATGGGCAGTCAGGCAGACCTTCATAGGATGCAGTGGGTGTCCTTGTGTCTGACTGTGGTCAGTGTCCTTCCCTCTACCACACACAGTAACTTCAGTTCCTCAGGAGGTGAAGTGGGCCATGTCCACGTCTGCAGAACATACAGGATGTGCCAGACCCTCCTTCTGGAGGCTCCTTGCTGGCTGAGAGTGGCCCCTTAAGCTGTAACAGAGCCACTCTCTCCTCCCTTTTCTCCACAAAGCTTTTTGTTTGCCATAAACAACACGGAGATCTCCCATTTCTAACCTTAACTTCTTATAAACATTTGTTCTTTTTATCTGTGTGTTTTTGTTTTTGTTTTTGCCATACCACGTGGTATGTGGGATCTTAGTTCCTGATTAGGGATCAAACCCATGTCTCCTGCAGTGGAAGCATGGAGTCTTAACCATTGGACAATCAGGAAAGTTCCAACTTCTCTTCTCTGATTATAAGAGCCATCATTTTTGATCCAGAAAATGTGGAAAAGATAGAAAACTAGAGGTAAAGAATCTGCCTGCCATGCAGGAGGAATGCAGGCGTGTTAGCTGCTCAGTTATGTCTGACTTTTTGTGACCCCATGTACTGACAGTGGGTTGCCATTTCCTTCTCCAGGGGATCTTCCCAACCCAGGGATTGGACCCAGGCCTCCTGCATTGCAGGAAGATTCTTTATCGTTTGAGCTAAGGAGACTTAGGTTCAATCCCTGGGTTGGAAAGATCCCCTGGAGAAGGAAATGGCAACCCACTTGAGTATTTTTGCCTAGGAAATCCTGTGGACAGATGAGCCTTGCAGGCTCCATGAGGTTGCAAAAGAATCGATCATGACTGACTGACTAAACAAAAACATTTTTGATCCAGAAAGTGTGGAAAAGATAGAAAAATATAAAGAAATGAATAAAAAGAGCCACAGTCTTATTGTAGTATCTGTGCTCTTCTAGATACCTTTTCTGTGTATTGTAACAGAGTGGTTTGAAACATGGGCCTGGAACCAGGAAAACCTGAAACTGACCCCTGCCTCTGCCACTAATTAGATGTTTTATCTCTGGCAAATTGCTTCACTTCTGTGTTTTGTTTCATTACCTATAACTTGTAGGTATTGATGCCTTCCTCTAGGGCTATTAAAAGAATTAAATAATATAGTGTATATACAATTCCTGGTAGTCAGTAAATATTTAATAAGGGATAGTTTTTTTTTTTTTTAAAGAAGAGGTATCATGTGTTTCATGGTATTTTGAAAAGTGTTTGTAAATTTAACTGTGTAATCTGAGTGTATTTTTTTATTTTTTAAAATTTTTATTGGAGTAGAGTTGATTTACAATCTTGTATTACTTTCTGCTGTACAACAAAATCAATCATTTATACACACACTTATATCCCCTCTCTTTTAGATTCTTTTCCCATATAGGTCATTATAGAGTATTAAGTAGAGGTCTCTGTGATTTCCCTGGTGGCTCAGATGGTAAAGCGTCTGCCTGCAATGTGGGAGACCCAGGTTTGATCCCTGGGTTGGGAAGATCTCCTGGAGAAGGAAATGGCAACCCACTCCAGTATTCTTGCCTGGAAAATCCCACGAATGGAGGAGCTTGGTAGGCTACACTCCATGGGGTTGCAAAGAGTCAGACACGACTGAGCGACTTCAATTCACTTCACTTCACTTCCTGTGATATACAGTAGGTTCTTGGATGCGTGCTAAGTTGCTTCAGTCATGTGTGACTCTGAGACCCTGTGGGCTGTAGCCTACCAGGGTCCTCTGTCCATGGGAATCTCCAGGCAAGAATACTGGAATGAATTGCTGTGCTCTTCTCTAGGAGATCTTCCCAGCCTAGGGATCAAACCTGCATCTCTTATGTCTCCTGCATTGGCAGGCAGGTTCTATACCACTAGTGCCATCTGGGAAGCCCACAGTAGGTTCTTATTGAGTGAGTGAGTGAAAGTAGCTCAGCTGTGACCGACTCTGCAACCCCATGGACTATACAGTCCATGGAATTCTCCAGGCCAGAATGCTGGAGTGGGTAGCCGTTGCCTTCTCCAGGAGATCTTCCCAACCCAGGGATCGAACCCAGGTCTCCCACATTGCAGGCAGATTCTTAACCGACTGAACCACCAGGGAAGCCCAGGTTCTTATTAGTTCTCTATTTTGTATATCGTAGTGTGTATATGTCAATCCCAGCCTCCCTTTTATTCCCCCCATCCAAGTGTATTATACATGAAATCATCTTAAAGAAGAGTCATAGCAACTCTGCATAGTGTTTCTAACCCTAAATTTTTATTCAGTGATGCAGCTTGCTTAGACTGACTGCTATTTATGAGTCAAATTAGAAAGTGTTAGTAGTTGAATATATTTCTGCAATCACTTTTATGTCTGTTATGATATGTTTTATATTGAAGGTATTCTGGTTTGCATTTAGATAGGTCTAGGATCCTTGTGTTTGAGTTTTCATTATTCGAGTACTCATAATTAAAAGTCTGTTTACACAGGAAATTAAGAGTTTTTGAATAGTCATTAACAGACTAAAAATCAGACCCTATTCAAACATGGCTCTTTTAACAAAAACCTGTATGGCATAAGTATTTGGTCAGTTTGCAAATGATTTTCAGATGTTTTGGCAGCGCTAAATCAAAAGCAAATGGAAACTGCAGATTTTGTAAATAACACAGGATTTCATGAAGTTGATGAACGTGATATACTAGGATGACTCATATTTCTCTCAAATTGACTGACAAATAAGGATATCACAAACAATTGAATAAAAAGAAATCAACCAACCGAATAATAGAAAACAAAGATCAAGATATTAAATAGGAAAAAGTTGGAATGCCACAGGACTTAGAGGAGCACCTATCTTGGTTCCTCTGAATATCTTGTAAGTTATATTTTTCATGATTATGTCAAAGGTGTTGTGAAGGGTGATATATCGATAGTAACATAAAACACTGTTGGGAAAACTGCCCAAATTTCCCAGTCAACCTTTAAGTCCTTTTTCCTTTGGAGAATATGATTAGATATTTTACCTATATTAGATTAAATAGAAAGCAAAATCACCTCTTTGTACATTCTCATTTTATTTTTCAAGATGAAGTTGCCGTCAAAGTCTTTTCACTCTTCACACTGAGATTTTGGCCCCTGTTTTACATGGATTCTTTTAGAGTGCTCATTTCCATTTTCTGGTGCCAGTCAGAATCTTCTGTGTATGTTGATCTGCATTGCTGATTGTGCTTCCATGTGTGAGGGGGCTACACCCAGGTCACTCACTCAAGTGTGTTTCTCAGTGACTTGGTGACAATAACCTTCAGTAGACAAGACCTGAATGTCCACTTGAATTAATGTGCTTTGAACTTTTATGATTCTATTAATCTTGATTGTCCAGCTATGCTTATTAATATGGTTTAATTTATATTGCTTAACTAGAAAGATTCAAGGGGGAGGTTTGGGGATTCCCCTTCCTGGAGAGCTTTGAAAAAGAAATAGAGGAGCATCAGTTCTAGATTCCAGAGACTTTCATCTGCTTGTAGGTAGAGGATGGAACTTGTCTGATGTCTTTGAAGCATCGTCTGCTTATGGCATGTTCAAAAGAGCCCTGGCATCTCCGAGCTGGGACTTTCAACCCCCCGTGACCTCTCTTTGCCATTTGCATTGACCAGGTAGAAAGGGAAATGGTACGGACTACACTCTTTGAAGTTTGCACGGATACTCCTCTCCTTTGGTTTCTGATGATGGGCTGGCTAGTTTACATTCAGTGGTTTAGCTAACTGCTATGCTGTGGGTGCAGAGGAACCTCTTAGCCCTCTCCTGTCCACTTATTCTTGCTCTGACCACCATGCTGCTGGGAGCTTTCATTCTTTTCTCATTTGTGTGTTTTCCAAATTAGTAGTTTGCTCTTGTGTGTTGACCTTTTTAATATTCTGTATTTTGATTGGTTGGTCTTACCATTCTCTCTCATTTTCAGCCTGGCTAACCCTCCAGGGAAGAGGTGAAACAGCTATCCAATAAAAATACAAAATACTGAAAAGGTCAAAATGCACTATTACAATAAATTACCATAACTGAAACAGGGAAGCAGGCATTAAAATTCTGATATGTACAAGGAGGGAGATTGGCGTGAGAGTTGAAAATGGCATTGCATTAATGCGCTTAGATGTCAGAGTTCACCCGAAAGAGAGTAAACATTCTAAAACCAGAGTCTGAACATTATCTTGGGAGTCCCCCATGCTGTCACATCCTGGTGTTGTTGGATAACGTAATGCTGCATGAAACTGACTGCTTTCACAGTTTCTCCCTCCCCAGAAGTGGGGATGAGTCGGTGGGGGGACAAAGAAAGAACAAATATAGTCTCTGCAAGATGAAACTCTTAAATCAGACTCACAGAGGACCAGTGACAATTTACTGGCTGGTCAAGACACAGAACATCCATTTTATTTTATTATCTGGGTTCTATGGGCTGTCACTCGGCAGAAATGTCATGTGTGCAAGATAGAAGCACAGTTTTCAAAGCCTTTTGATCCCCTCCCCAGCTGGAATATTTACTCTAGGGATGATACTCTGCAAGATGATGCAGAGAGCACCGAACAGGGGATTAGGAAACCTGGTTGCAGCCCATCTCTGTCGTGGACTTGCTGTGGCTTATGCAAGTTACTTACACCCTTCACCTCGCCTGCCCTTTTAATGACATCAAAGACTCTGTGAATCTTACACAGGACATTGGAGAGATCAAAGTGCCGATGTCAGTGTCTATCACTTTGTGAGTCTCAGGCCATACCAACTCCCAAGCTCCCCCTCCTCCCAAACGCTGTGATCTTGGCAAGTCTCCCTAACCTCTCTGAGCCTTGATCGACATTTGTTGTTGTTGTTGTTGTTTTTCCCCCAGAGCTAGAGGAGATCTAGTGGTAGGGCATGTGATTCAATGACTTGCCAGGAAGTCCCCCTCCTCCCTCCATCCCATGTGAGCAGCAGAAACTAAATAAATCAAATCTCCAGCCTGGAAGGCCATTTCATATTGGTCAGATCAATAGGAACTCCATTTTCCTCGAGACATCGCCAGCAAGCATCACTGGTGGCTACTGACAGCCGGGTGTGCTGGCAGCCGTGGCCCACTCACCTCGCCTGCCTGTCACCCGTAATGATGGCAGACCCCCACAGGAGGCAGGGTGTGCCATCAAACGCCTGACAGAGCTTTAGGGGAGGGGGCCTCCCGCTCACGGGCAACCACAATCTAATCGGCTCCGGCTTCAACAAATTATCTCTTAAGTGGTGGCGTGAAGAGAGCTGTGTTAATCTACGAAATCATAAACCTTCCTCTCAGTGTGATGCTAAGATCCAGACAGATACTAATCTCCAGCCGTACTGTCAGTTATGGTTTCGACACCAACACTTTGAATTGCCAACAGAAAATCGTATTTGACATTCAATTCCAATCATGCAGAGTCTTTCATTGAAAGTGCTGTCAGTTTACCTTTATTTGGGAGAAGGGGAGACAATATACTTATGTCTTCTGGTAATTTTTTTTTTTCCTAGTAGGAGGTGGTGGGGAGTGGAGAGGAGAAAGGAAGAAAAAAAAAATCAGATTTCAAATAATGTACCAATTGAAGAAGTACTTTAATCCTCGTGTCAGCCTGATGCTGAATCTGCTCCCACATGCCTTTGGTTTTTACAGTCTCAAATTTGCTGCCTTCCAACAAATCTCAATCATTTTACACAGATTAGGCGTTAATTCAGGTCAGATCAGGATTAATTAGTCAGTAGAAGCCAGCCAGTGGCATCAATGTGCCAACAAGCATTTTAAAATAATCTGTTTTGATTTTGAATCGTTATTTTCTGAGGGGAGAGGGGAGCCCTGGAGCATTATTGCAATCAGTAGATTGCAGAATTCCGACAGAACTAGAAAGGAGGGAAAATGTCAGTTTAAATCTCACCTGCCACTGAAATGCCACCTTTCTTAAATTGAGTCCTGGGTAATGAAGAGATGGAAAAAGGGCTGGACAAAGATGCCATATTCAGAGGTCAAGAGAACATGCCTTGAAGGCTGAGGTTCTGAAACTCAAGAGTGCTTGGGAATCGCCTGGAGGGCTTGTTAAAGGACAAATGGTGGGACTTCCCTGGAGGTCTGGTGGTTAAGACTCTGCACTCTCAGTGTGTGGGACATGGGTTTAATCCCTGGTTGGGGAACTAAGATCCTGCATGCCACTAGGAGTGGCCAAAAAATAAATAAATAAACAGGACAGATGGCTCTTAGGTACCACCCCCAGAGTTTCTGATTCAGTGAGTTGGAGTGAGGCCTGAAAATGTGCAGTTTTAATAAGTTGTCTGGTGATCCTGATGTTGCTGGCTCTGGATCACATTTTGAGAATCACTGCTTCAAAATCCATATAGCCTTCAGACAGGGCAGGATGGAGGCTGGGGAGACACTGACCCCCAAATAGGACAGAAAGCACATCAAAACTTTCAGGTATGACAGGGAGATAAAAGTGTAACTACACACCAGCCAATACTGGAGGATCAAGGGACCACTGATGGGATGTGGTTCAGCTTTTTCCCTTCACTTGTTGCCTTCCTAACCCTGTGACTATTTTGGCGGAGAATACAGAGACGAGGGAGTGGAGTCCAAGGTCAAACTAAAGATAAGCTATTTGAAGCACTGAAGAGGAAATGTAAGGGGAATCTATTGTTTAGGATGACGTTTTCTCATCGTTAGTGGGAGGTGCTCAGGTACAGGGGGCTTCCCCCGTGGCTGTAGTGGTAAAGAACCCGGCTTGCCCATGTAGGGGATGCTAGAGGTGTGGGTTCAATTCCTGGGTCAGTGCATGGCAACCCACTCCAGTATTCTTGCCTGGGAAATCCCACGGACAGAGGAGCCTGGCAGGCCACAGTCTGTAGGATCACACAGAGCCAGACTTGACTGAAGTGATGTAGCACGCACGCACCCTTCCCTTTTAGTATAAAAGGAGCCTGAATTCATGTAAGATGGTTCTTTGGGGATACAAGCCCACCGTCTTCTCAGTTTGCTGGCTTTCTGAATAAAGTCATTATTCCTTGCCCCAACAACTTATCTCTTGATCATTAGCCTGTCGTGCAGCAAGAAGTCGCAGTTTGGACTCGGTAACATTAGTGTTGACTCCATTGTTGTTATTAAGCAGATAGCTTGAAAGGTCTCCTTGACCCGCAGGTGATTTTATTACCCCCGCTTTGCATAGATCAGACACCCATCTTTCTGAATAGACTCTGCAAGGCCTGTTCGCTCTCTGAGCATTTGGGCTGGAGAAGAAGGGAGGGAGAGATGATTAAAGGTGGAGAGGGATGAAGAGAAGTCCTAAGGTGGAGAGAGAGGTGGTCGCTACCTTTTTGTAGACCCTAGGTCCCCTAGGCTGGCATCTAGTGCTGCTCAGGAGAGGAAGACCTAATCCTTACAGTGGGAATTCCACTCAGAGATGCTACTGGAAAGAAATTCTACTTATATGAATGTGCCACTTAGGAGGCATTCTATTCCCATAGCAACAGTGATAGAAGCAGGCAAAACTTAGTCTCCTTCAACTGGGCTTTGTGAGAAGTGTGTCTTTTGGCTTCTTGTTAGTAACTCTCCTGAGCTGAGCGAAACTCTCTAGCCCTTTGCATGTCAGCCACCCAAGGGGTATGCCAGACCTCCATGGCTGGGGGCAGGGTTTCACTCAGCAACTATTGGCTGAGTGCCTCTTTGGGTACTAATTGTTAGGACACACAGAAGAATAAGACACAGACCTGTATGGTCCTTGCTCCAGAGGACTGTAAAGTCCAGTCAGGGACGTTTAATCTCACAATTCTTTCATACCATGGGATGTGTTATAGCCAGACCAAATAAGATGACAGATGACAACTACTGATTCAGCAATAAATAATCAGATGGATTTTTATGATGAAGAGCTTGGCCTTGAAAGGAGAGACTAGCAGAAGCCTGGCAGGTTTCTGTCCTAGAGGAACCAGTGTCGCAGGCAGTTTATCAAAACAGGGTCTGGTTGGCAGAGGCCAGGACACAGGTGCTGTCATGGTTAATTTTACATGTCAACTGGACAGGGCCAGGTCCATACTAAATATTATTTTGGGGTATGTCTGTGAGGTGGTTTCTGAATGAGATTAGCATTTGAACTGGTGGACTCAGTAAGATGGGTTGTTTCTTAATGTGGGTGAGCATCATCAATTCTCTGAGGGTCTGAACAGAACAGCGGAAGTGGAGGAAGGAGGTTGCTGCTCTGCTTCTGCCCGCCTGCAAGCTGGGGCTTCAGTCTCCTCCTGCCCGTGGACTGGGACTTACAATTGTCAGTGGTCCTGGTTCTCAGGACTTTGGACTCAGATTACAACTGCACCCCTGGCTTTCCTGGTTCTTCAGCTTATGGATGGCTAGTTGTGTGACTTAGCTTCCATAGCTATGGGAGCCAATTCCCATAATAAGACTTTTTACATGCTTATTTCCTATTGGTTCCGTTTCTCTGAAGAATTCCAATATAGGTGCCAATGGAGAAGAAGCTCAGTTTTAAGAATGAGGCTATGGGACTTCCCTGGTGGTCCAGTGGTTAAGACTTCGCCTTCTAGTGCAGAGGATGTGGGTTTGATCCCTGGTCAGGGAGCTAAGATCCTGTACACCTTGATGCCAAAAAACCAAAGCATGAAGCAGAAGCAATATTATAACAAATTCATTAAAGCTTTTAAAATGTTCACCTCGAAAAACCTTAAAACAAGGAAAAAGAATTAAGCCACTGATCAGAGCTGAGCTGCCTGCCATCCGAATGCTCATGGTATGGAAGTCAGGCTCTAAAACCTCCCGAATTAAAGGCAAAAGTGGCCCGGAGGTTTGGGAGGGGCTGAGCCTTTATTCGGGTCCAGGAGTCTCCAGTAGGCCTGGTTGGGCAAGGATCAGGACAGGCCCTTATTCTCATTGGCTGCATCCTGTTTGCAGGTGGCAGATATACCAGAGAAGACCTCGAAGGCCCTGAACTAATCTTTCCCAAAAGTGGTCTGTCTGGTACTGAAGGGAGAGTCTGGAGAAGAGAGATTCCACTGGGGCTGTGACCTTGAGCTGCAGGAGGACTCCACTGCTCTTAAAAATCCAGCAATGAAAGAGGGGCCCTTCTTTGAATGCCTGCTGCCTCTTTTTCTTTTTTTCATATTCCCTGCCATTTCTTGGGAGTGGAGAATGTGTAGGAAGTGTGTGTGTGTGTGTGTGTGTGTGTGCGCGTGTGCGCGCACACACATGTGTATGCACCTGTTTGCCCATGCTTCCTGCTGGCCCACGTCTAATACACTTCTTGTGGTGAGATGACCTCGAGGCAGTGGCAGCCACGGCGGCTGAGGCAATAGCAGGGACCGACATCCTTGAGAAACTCAGAAGATGTGTGAATTGTCCATTTCACACTGCTCTTTCAGTGCCGATGCCCTCCCTGGTGATAATGAAACGGGAGGACAGGATACTGTGTTTTCTCTTCCTGCAACTTTCTGGGGCAGCAGGGTGCTATACAGCCTTGTGAAAACTCTAGTCACCAAGCGAGAGCCACCTGACCATGCTGCCAGATGCCTCCTGGTCCTCAGGGGTGTTTGTTACTGCACCTTTCACCATCTGAGAGTGAGCCTATGTCTGTCTCTAGTCTTAGCTGGGGCGAGGGAGCCTAGCACAATGCCTTTCCTGAGGTAGGCGTCCAGCAAATATTTATTAACGATTGTGATGGTGATAAGCGCAAAGATAATTGGAAATAGAGTGGCAGTAAGATTCCACTGAGGCCTCCCCCTACCCCCAAACTCCAGATTTGAACGGGAAAAGTTATAGTAGTCTTTGGAGATTTTTTTTTCTTTATAGAGCATAACTGCCATCAAGGTCAATGTGTAATCTTGGGTCATTTTGCATCTTTGAAGTTTCCAGTTCCTCTACTTCCTGGAGTTATCATGAGAATCAAATAAGATCAAATGTGCTTAGTAAAATTAATTCAATAAATATCAATGGTTATGATAATTTCATGGCATAGTGGTTGTGGATTTGGACGTGGATCATATGATTAAGGGTGTGGACTCTGGGGCCAGACTGCCTGGGTTTGAACACTGACTCTGTGGCTTACGTGACTCATGCTCTTGACCTATCTCTGTCTGTTCCCTTGTTTGTGAAGTGCGGATACAGAATCTTATGACAACTGAGTAAATTAATTTTTGTAAAATGCTTGGAGTAGTTCTTGGCATGTGATAACTGCTGCCTAAGTGTTCATGTCATAAACACATGAAATTAGGTATTGTACTATAAATATGTGGAGAAAATCTCTCGACAATGAGACAAATAGTAAAGTCCAACCTTTCCTAAAATTGCCCCTTTTGGATGAGTTCTGTTATTGGCCAACTTTACGCACACAACAAAAACCTCACGTCTCAGAGGCTTACAGAAACAAAAGTAATTCCTTGCTCACGTTTTAGGTGAGCTGCTGTGGGTCCATGGGTTTCTTCTCATAGCTCTGGGACCCAGATTTTGGAAGAGTAGTCCCAGTGTGGGACATGCCCACACTTCACAGAGGGGAATAGCAAGTAGCCTGAACAAAACTCTGCAATTACATTGATAACCTCTGATAGGGTGTGATGTGGTCAAGCCTGGGCAAGTCATGTGGCGGTGGACTTGATGCTACTGGCGGTGGACTTGAATGCTACTGGCGGTGGACTTGAATGCTACTGGCGGTGGACTTGAATGCTACAGTCTCCTCTCTGGGAAGGATCTAGTATGTAACTGTCAACAGTGTAGCTATCTACTGCGAGAGCCAAAGCGGTGAGGAGATACGGTACCAGTTTATGTGAGGAACACTTGAAAGCATTTCCATGAGTTCATAGAGATACTTGTCCTTTTTATTCTTCTTGTCTTGATACAGCTGATTGAATTGTTATCCTATAATTTATTTAACTTGTCCTCTGCTGGTGAACAGAATAGTCATGCTTTTACAAACAATGCTGAAATAAATAACCTGGGCCCAGGTCATTTTGCATGCGGCACTCAACACTGGATGTGAAGGACCAAAGATTTATGTTATGTTTTGTCAACTTGTTCTATCAGGGATTGGGAGAACAGAATTAAAGCCTTCAGCCGCTGGCAGGTTTTTGTTTATTTTTTCTGTATGTCAAGATAATTTCTGCTTTAGGAATATTGCTGCTATATAATCAGGTATATAAATATTCATAACTGATATCTTAATTGTGAATTGTACCCTTCAGCATTATAAAATGCCCTTCTTTGTATCATTTAATGCTTTTTGGCCTCAATTCCACTTTGCCTAATATTAATACCATAAACTCTGCTTCCTTTTTGTTTGCATTTGTGCCTGCTAAGCCTTGTCCAGTCTTTTATTTTCTAAAATCATTTTGTTTCACTCTGTATCTTTACAACATAGAGTTTGGATTTTCTTAGGGCTCTGATCTGAAAAACTTTTAATAATTATTAAGGCTCATTTACATACTGATGTGTATGCTTGGGTTTAGTTTTTCATATGATTTTATGTGTACTCTTTTATAATTGCTTCTGTAATCATTTATAGAACCATCTACTCTGTGATCTTTGCTCTGTGTGTGTGTGTGGTGTGTAGTTCTGATATTTAGGAAAGCTGATAATTTTGTTCTAGTTGCTATCTTCATAAAATTAATTATAGCTTTATAAAATTCTCATAGTCCCTATTTATTTACATAGTATCAGATGGTTTCCTAATATGAACAGTTATAAACTAAATGTGTTTCCTGTTGTTTTGCCCTTCCTTCCTTCTCCCTAGTTTCCCAAATTTCATCAGTAACATTATTTTACTTGCAGTTTACATTTGAACTGTCAGTGAAGCTTTAGTACTTCTCATACACCTCAGTTATTTGATCCGTCTGCTTTTCTAAAAAAAAAAAAAAATTATTTGGTTGCTCTGGGTCTTAGTTGCAGCCTGCAGGATCTTTAATTGTAGCAGGCAGGATCTAGTTCCCTGACCAGGGACCGAACCCGAATCTCCTGCATTGAGAATGTGGAGTCTTAGTCATGGACCACCAGGGAAGTCCCTGTCTGCCTAAATCTTTAAATAATATTCTCTGACTCTTACTGGTTACAGATGAGGGAAATGGCAGAATTGCTGAGTCTTTTCCTTTTTATCTTCCCTTATCCATTAAAACAAATTTTTGTTGGTGTTTATTTCTAGGTTGTCAGGTTATATAACACATTCTCCTCCATCATCCAAACCTATATTTGTATTTCATTTTTTGCTCTAAGGTGCATATATTTAAGACTCACAGCTAATTCCTTTGCACTAGAACCCAAGGCATTTCTCGCACTGCTGTGGTTTATCTTCTGGAAGTTGCCTCAAGAAGGGTTGTGGAATAATGTTCCTTGAGTTTTTGCAGGTTCAGAACTGTTTGTTCATAGTCATTATTCTTGGAGGATGATTTGGATAAATATAAAATTCTTGGCTCAGATGTTGAATCCTTGAGGACTTAGGCATCTCTCCAGTGTCTTGAAGTGTTGAATGTGGAGAAATCTGAAGTCAGCCTGATCTTTCTCTCTTGTAATTGAACTTTGAAATGACGGATCAAAAGATTTTTTAGAGTCCAACAGCTTCGCCAGGCGATGTCTCAGTGTTGATTATTCTGGGTCCGTTTTCCTGAACACGATAGGCCCTTTCAACACGTAGAATCAAGCCTTTCATTTCAGGTTTGTTGAATTGTATTGTCAAGAATTTGTTTGCTTTCATCGTTCTGGTTCATTTGATTTCTTATATCTTAAGGGAGTCTAGTGCTGCCTTTGGCATCTTGAATTTTCTCTCTCCGGTTCTGAAGCTCCTTGTCTCATTTTGTGTCCTTTTATTCACCTCTGTTTCCCTTGTTGTGTTTCCTTCGATGTCTGTTCTGCCTTTTGCAACTTCATGTTTTGCTTTCATTTCTGTGCTGTTTATTTTATTTATTTCCACTTTCCCCCAAAGTTTGCCAGCTACATTTCATTGTGAAATTTTGAAAGGAATAATTTTCTGCTTTTTGTCCATATTTTCCCTTTGTTTTTCTTTCTTTCTTTTTGGCCATGTTGTGCAGCTTGTGGGATCTTAGCTCCCCAGCCAGGAAATGAACCTGTACACTTGGCAATGAAAGCACTGGATCACCAGGGGATTCCTTCATATTTTTTTCTTATAGACTCCCTGCATTGGAGCTGAACTAGTTATCTATACTATCTATACTAGTTAGATAGTATACTAGTATACTATCTATACTATTACTATAGATACTATATACTATATAGTATCTATATCTATATAGATACTATATAGTATATAGTATATATCTATACTATCTATATACTATATACTATATAGTATATATCTATACTATATACTATAGATAGTTATCTACCTATAACCTATACGATATGTATGTTTTTAAACCTCATATCCAAATTCTTTGTTTTTAATTTTAAAAATTGAAGTATAGTTGATTTACAATCATAAGTTGATTTACAAGCGGATGACAGAGGATGAGATGGTTGGATGGCATAACAGACTCAATGGACATGAATTTGAGTAAACTCTGGGAGTTGGTGATGGACAGGGAGGCCTGGCCTGCTGCAGTCCATGGGATTGCAAAGAGTTGTGCACGACTGAGCAAATGAACTGAACTGAACCGATTTACAATGTTCTGTTTATTTCTGAGAGTGATTCAGATATAAATATATGTATATATATACACATATATTTTTTTCATTATGTTTTATTATAGGATATTGAACATAGTTTTCTGTGCTATACAGTAGGAAAGGACCTTGTTTATCATTTTATGTAGTGTGTATCTGCTACTTTTTGAGTTATAGTTTTCTCAGGACATATTCCCAGAAGTAGGATGGCTGGGTCATATGGAAACCCTATTTTCAGCTTTTTAATGAAACTCTATACTGTTTTCCATAGTGGTTTCACCAATTTACATTCCTACCAAGAATGTAGGAGGGTTCGCTTTTCTCCACACCCTTTCTAGCCTTTGTTATTTGTAGATGTTTTAAATGATGACCATTCTCATTGCATTATAGTTTTGATTTGCATTTTTATAATAACTAAAAGTGTTGAAATCTTTTATGTGCCTCTTAGCCATCTGTGTGTCTTCCTTAGAGAAATGTCTAGCTAGGCCTTCTGCACATTGGTTTTTTTTTTTGATTGAGTTGTTTGTTGTTTTGTTATTGAGTTTAGGAGCTGTTTATATACTTTGGAAATTAGGTCTTTGTTGGTTGCATGGTTTGTGAATATTCTTTCAGCCAAGTATATGATATTATATATGCGATTACTTTTAATACTAATATTGTTCTTCTTCCAGCAATGAATAATGATAATAATACCACTGTTGCTGTTGCTCATAACGGAATGAGTTGGGTCTTTGAACCAGCTCGTTGCTGGGAGATCCTGTGTGGGGAGGGGCCCAGGCAGCCTTGGATCTTTCCTTTTCTGCTCCATGGAGATAACCAGCTGCTGTGGCACGGCTCAGCCTGTGATTCTCTGTGTGCCCCGCCTCCTCCCCTGCCACTGGGAGCCAGCAGGGCCCCACAGGTTGCACGTCACCTGTTTTGTCTACTTAGTCCCTGTAACCATGAGACGAACCTTCACCTTCAGGCCATGCCATGTAGGCGGCACTTTCTGAAATTTATTCCTGCTGGACTTTCCTGCCTCCTTTATTGCTTCTGCTCTTCGCTTCCCCCAACTGAATCTCAGTCCAATCCCTCAGGGACCCCTTACATGTACTTTGGAATCCAGATTATATTTGTCTCCAAATACTGTGGACACCACAGTTTCTGTAGTTTATTCTTCTCTTTTTGCTTTTGCATGATTTCTAGGGGAAAAGGAATAAAATGAGGAGAGCGTACTTATTTATGTGGCTGTATTCAGACCAGAAGTCTTGCTTCTGAAACCAATCTGAAATCCATGTACTATTGATATTCTTTTGTAGCCCCTTCCTGTGACCTAATTTAAAGCCTGGAGTGCTTGGTTGTAAGTAGAGAAAGTTGCTTTATGAAATACTGTTTTCTCTCAGCAAGGGACAAAGAATACTGGGAACAGTGTTATTCTTCATGATGATGGTACTTTTAGTATCTACCAATTCTGGATTCCTTTCTCAGGATTGAGAAAAAATGTTTTCACAAAGTAACAATCATTTTTTCCTGCCAGCTCTCAGAGTGGTTGTCCTGTATATTGATTTCTGATCCAAAGTTGGAGAATGAGTTCTGATACCTGCTGGTGACGTCAGAAGAACTCTGGTTCAGTACAAAGGGTGCTCACATAAACAGCTGGTGGAAGTGTAAATTGGTACAAGATTTCTGAAGGGACTCTGGCAGTCTATATCAAGAGACGGAGAAAAAAAATCATACCCTTTCACCCAGTAAGTCTAATTTTAGGAATTCAGCTTGATATAATCAGAGACTTAGTCAGAAATCAATGTCCCAAAATAATTACAAAAAGTTGGAAACTGCTTAAGTTTTCAAGGGTACTAGTTAAACTGTGGTGCATTCATATGGATGGAGTAGAAATCATTCATTAAAATAATCTTTCTGTTAACGTTTCAGGGATGTGGGAAAATGTTTATGGTGCTATGTTAAGATAGGATGTAAAAATCTATAAACCATGAGATCTTAGTTATATAAAATATGCACAGAAAACAGCTAGAAAGAAATAAGCATTAATAATGATGATTTCTAGTTATGAGACTTAGTTTCAGGTATAGGCTTAAAATTCTTTCAGTCATTTCTGCAAACTTTCTCTCCTTTGCCCCTTGTGGTTGCCCTGTGGAATAGATTAGAGCAGTCAATATTCCATCTCATGGGAGAGATCAGTTAGCAAGCACTGTGTCCCCTGTTTGGTGGCTATTCTAGTGTAGACAGAGCCAGCTTTCTCTAGTTCCACGCTTCGGTCTCTTCTTGCTGACTGAAGTGCATGACAACTTTAGCCTTCTCAGCTTCTCTCTTCTGACAACCATTTATTGCAAGACAACTCATTTATTTACTAGGGGTGATATTTCACCACCTGCTTCTCTTGGAGATTTTACCAGTATGTCACATTGCTTAAAACTAGACCTTCTATGTTTGACTTCTTCATTGAGATTTTATGGCTCTGGTGGGCTATTTCCAACTAAAAAATATTGCAGCTATTCTTATTGGCATTGAACTTTAGGGTCTCTGTCTCCAATTTATCTCAGGGTTGGAGCAGACCCAGAGCTGTTTTCTGAGAAAAATCTTGGCCCTGTATGGGGCTACTCACTCAATTCACCTCAAGCTTGTATCCTGGTTGGGCTCCTTAATTTATAGGCAAAGATGTCAAATACAATCTTTGCTCCACTGGCTGTTAAAGGACAAAGATCAGCTCTTAATCAGCAGTACAGAGTGTCTGTCCTCCAGGTCCTTGTTGGAGGGCAAACCCCTGAATTCTTTGCTACCTAATGCATAACCAACACTCAGCAAAGCTCTAGTCTTCTACTCTGCCTGCCTATCTATTCTTTATTGCTACTTATCTATAATATCTTATTCTCCTTCTAGAATTAAACTTAAAATTTTAATATATTCATTAATTCAGTCAACAGACAGGCATAGAGCCTGACTAGGTATTAGGACTAGGTACCAGTCTGGGCATTGGGAATATAGCAGTGAACAAGACAAAGCTCCTACTCTCAAGGAATATACATCCTATTTGGTAGAGACAGATAGACACTGAACAAATAAACAAGTAAAGATATGGTATATCAGATGACGATAAATGATATAGAGAAAATTAAAGCAGTTTAAAAGAAATAAAGTGAAAAAGGCTGTGTGTGTATGTATATATGTGTGTGAGAGTGTGTGTGTGTATCACACAGTTTTATGTAAGTAAGTTTGGGAAATCTTCATAGTCATATAACATTTGGATACAGACCTGAAAGAAGTAAAGGTGTGAGGCATTTACTTAGAAGAACATTCTAGGAGGAGGATGTGGGGGACACTGAGGTCTTTAAACTTAAGTGGGCTTATCGTGTTTGGGCAACAATAAGAGACCAATATGGCTGGAACAGAGAGAGGGGAAGGTGGAAAGAGTTGAAATCAAAGAAATAATGGTAGCGCAGGAAAGGGTGCTGGGGTTGGGGTAGGTGGCCTGTAGGTGTATTAGGCAGGGTTCTCCTGCCTGGTGACTATTTATGTATGTGTGTGCTAAGTCACTTCAGTCGTGTCCGACTCTTTACAACCCCATGGACTGTAGCCTGCCCGGCTCCTCTCTCCATGGGATTCTCCAGGCAAGAATCCTGGAGTGGGTTGCCATTCTGTTCTCCAGGGACTCTTTCCAACCCAGGGATCGAATGTGCATCTCCTGCGGTTCCTGAATTGCAGGTGGATTCTTTACTGCTGAGCCACGGGGAAGCACCCATATATGTATCAGTTCAGTTCAGTCGCTCAGTCATGTCCAGCTCTTTGCGACCCCATGAACTGCAGCACGCCAGGCCTCCCTGTCCATCACCAAGTCCCGGAGTTCACTCAGACTCATGTCCATCGAGTCGGTGATGCCATCCAGCCATCTCATTCTCTGTCGTCCCCTTCTCCTCCTGCCCCCAATCCCTCCCAGGATCAGAGTCTTTTCCAATGAGTCAACTCTTCACATGAGGTGGCCAAAGTATTGGAGTTTCAGCTTTAGCATCATTTCTTCCTTGATTCATGGACCTGACATTCCAGGTTCCTATGCAATATTGCTCTTTACAGCATCGGACTTTGCTTTTATCACCAGTCACATCCACAGCTGGGTATTGTTTTTGCTTTGGCTCCATCCCTTCATTCTTTCTAGAGTTATTTCTCCACTGATCTCCAGTAACATACTGAGCACCTACTGACCTGGGGAGTTCCTCTTTCAGTATCCTATCATTTTGCCTTTTCATACTGTTCATGGGGTTCTCAAGGCAAGAATACTGAAGTGGTTTGCCATTCCCTTCTCCATATATGTATAGTATGCTATTATATATAACATTATGTAATTAAGAGAAATATGAGGAATTGGCTCACACCATTATGGAGGCTGAGAAGTCCTATGACCTGGCCTCTGCAATCTGGAAACCCAGGAAAGCCCGTGGTGCAGGCTTCCAGTCTGAAAGCCGGCAGGTTTGAGAACCCCAAGAAGAGCTAGTGTTTCAGTTTGAGCCTGAAAGAGAAGACCAGTGACCCAGTTCACATCAGCCAAGCAGGAGGCATTCCCTCTTCCTCAGTCTTTTCTTCCATTTGAGTCTTCAACTAATTGCATGAGTCCTATCCACATTAAGGAGGGCAGTCTGCTTTACTCAGTCTACAGATTTCAAAGTTAATCTCATCCAGAAACACACTCACAGACACAGCCAGAGTAGTGTTTTATCAAATACCTGGGCACCTTGTGGCCCAGTTAACTTGACACATACAATTAACCATCACTATTGGTGATAGATGGGCTTCCCTGGAAGCTCAGACAGTAAAGCTCCTGCCTACAATGCAGGAGACCCGGGTTCGATCCCTGGATCAGGAAGATGCCCTGGAGAAGGAAACGGCAACCCACTCCAATATTCATGTCTGGAAAATCCCATGGACCGAGGAGCTTGGTGGGCTACAATTCACGGGGTCGCAAAGAGTTGGACACAACTGTGTCTGACTTCACTTCACTTCATTGGTGATAGTGGGGCAGTCCTGGTGGCTCAGCGGTAAAGAATCTGCCTGCAATGCAAGAGTCACAGGGGACGTGGGTTTGATCCCTGAGTCGGGAAGATTCCCTGGAGGAGGGCATGGCTACCCACTCCAGTATTCTTGCCTAGAAAATCCCCATGGACAGAGGAGCCTGGTGGGCTACAGTCCATAGGGTTGCAAAGAGTCGGACACTGCTGAAGTGACTTAGCATGCACGCACACACATAGTGGTGGCCATTCTGGCTTTTGCTTGTAGAGAGATGGGGAGCCACTGGAGATGTTTGAACAGGAAACTGACATGAGCTGACTTAAATTCTAGCAGGACCCCTGGCTGCTTTGTTAAGAACAGCCTGGGGCAGGCAGGAAGGGGAAGGGCAAGAGTGAAGGCAGAGAGAAGAGCTAGGAGGCAACTGAAACAGTCTAAAGGAGAAATGAGAGTGGAATGGACTAAAATGGTATTATGGACTAAATGGTGGAAATGTGAAAGGGCTGTTTCTAGATATATTTTTTTAAGATAGAGCTTCTGGGGACACACAGGACTTGTACTGTTGTGACAGCACCTTTCATTTTTGACTGAAATTATTTACTAGTGTGTCTCCTGAATTGGTTGCTATTTTATTAATCTTTGTGAAAATAGCAACATAGTAATCATGTCTAACATATATTGAGCTGTACTCTGTGTTGGGGGCTGAGCACATTTCATCTTCGATTCTCACATCAACCCTATGAACTTATTTGTTAATTATTTTATTTATGCATTCATTTTCCCCCGTGCTGGGTCTCGATTGCTGTGCGTGGGCTCTCTCTCGTTGTGGTGCGTGGGGGCCACTCTCTAGTAGAGTGCATGGGTTTCTCTTTGCGGGCAGTTTCTGCTGTCGTGGAGCACGGGCTCTAGGGTGCACGGGGCTTCGATAGTTGTGACGCACTGGCTTAGTTGCTCTGAGACATGTGGGATCTTTGCAGACCAGGAATCAAACTCTCGTCTCCTGCATTGGCAGGCGGACTCTTCACCACTGAACCACCCGGCGAAGCCCTGAACTTATTCACCCAATTTTATAGAGGGTAATCATCAAGTCTGAAAATGTGGATACTATCATTTATCTCTGAACAAGTTCAACATGCCCTTGATGACATTTTGTATCTGGATACACTATTGCTTGTATTCTAATAGGTTGAGGAGATCCTTGGTGCCATTATTTGTATTTGCCTTGGTCTCCTGACTTATGAACACCCAGTAAATGAGGTTTATAAACTTAGACAAGATCCTATGCCAGTCTGTGCCTAGCACTGTGTTTAGTGCCTCCCAGGTATTAATGAGCAATATTCATCATCACAGGTTTCTGAGGGCTTCCCAGGTAGCACTAGTGGTAAAAAATCCACCTCCCAATGCAGGAGACGTAAGAGATGTGGGTTCCATCCCTGGGTTGTGAAGATCCCCTGGGGGAGGGCATGGCAAACCACTCCAGTATTCTTGCCTGGAGAATTGCATGGAGAGAGGAGCCTGATGGGCTACAGTCCATAGGGTCACAAAGAGTCGGACATGACTGAAGCGACTTAGCAGGCACACACACACTGTGTGCCAAGCACATGGAGGTCTGGTAGTATTTAAAAGATAGTCTGAGTTGCTTCACCCATGAACCTTGTGTTCTTGTGGAATGGCATACTTAGGAGTCCACAAGTAACCCATTTTTGTGTGAGTGGAGAAATAGAAAAAGGCCTTGGAGTGGTGAGTAGGCACAAGATAGATGAGAACCTCATAAACTCAGGTGAGGAGCTTTATTCAAACAGGAGGCAATGCCTCTAGTTAGGACAGACAATGAGATGCCTGGGTGTGACAAAGGGCTCTGTTTTCCCCAACTCATCTGCTATTTCTTCCCTTTATTCCCATTTTCCTATAGTGCAGTTACGGAAAAGTGCTTCCCTGGTGGCACAGATGGTAAAGCGTCTGTCTACAATGTAGGAGACCCGGGTTCAATCCCTGTGTTGGGAAGATCCTCTGGAGAAGGAAATGGCAACTCACTCCAGTACTATTGCCTGGAAAAATCTCATGGACAGAGGAGCCTGGTAGGCTACAGTCCCTGGGGTCACAAAGAGATGGACACGACTGAGCGACTTCACTTCACTTTACTGGCTGAACTAAGTCTTCTCCAGTGGCTCAGCAGTAAAGAGTCTGCCAGTAATGCAGGAGACCAGATTTAATCTCTGGGTTGGGAAGATCCCCTGAAGGAGGGCGTGGCAACCCCCTCTAGTACGCTTGCTTGGAGAATCCCATGAACGGAGGAGCCTGGCAGGCTACAGTCCACGGGGGTCGCAAAGAGTTGGACACGACTGAAGCAACTGAGCTTGCACGCACTCACTGGCTGGACTAAAATCCCTACCCCTTTTACTTTACTTGATGCTTGGCCAACAGGACATCTCCTCAGTGGGACCTCAAAACAAGTGAGAACAGCAAGAGAAGTCGCCCCGGAGCTGGGAGAATACGTTGTCTCTGCCGCTGCCGTTTAGAGGAGAGATTCACGGGCGAGCAGCTGTGGTTTGTGTCTGAGCATATGGCTGGGCCTGGTATGGCCGAGATTTCACCCGAGTGCCCTTAATGAGCCAGCAGCTGCTTCCGCCGCTGCCTCACCGGCCCTGCCCATCGCCTGGCCTGCCCCGCTGCCGCCACGGCAGTCCATTCTACAGGCAGAGCAACGCTCTTTCTCCTCTCCAGCAGCTGGGGTGCAGGGTGTGGGGAGAACCAAGCGCAGCTAGCCCCTTCTGATAGCCGATCACCTGCTGGCACTGCGGTCCACCGTAGTAATGGGCCACACAGGAAACATCCGGAGTGGTCAGCTCTCCTGGGAATTGCAGACAAACCACATGATATCAAAACAGCCCTTATGCAGCAAGTTTGATTTCAGTATAAGTCTTGGTCAGCTGGCGGCATTTCCTATTTAGGGGAAGATCCAGGGTGTGGGTTGTGGTCAATGCCAGCATTATAAAGACCTGGGTTCTAAAGCTGGTTCTGCTACTGACAGCTAGATGCCGTTGGGCAAGTCCCTGAATGGCACTGAACTGTGCTTTGTCCTTGGCAACAGGAAGGACTCAGGGCAGATAATACCATCACCCCCACCACAGCTGCATTTTATTTTCCCTATGTGCCAGGCACTGGTCCATGTGTTTTCCATGTACCAGCTGAGCCACCAGGGAAGCCCAAGAATACTGGAGTGGGTAGCTTATCCCTTCTCCAGGGGAACTTCCCGACCCAGGAATCAAACCCGGGTCTCCTGCATTGCAGGCAGATTCTTTATCATCTGAGTCACCAAGGAAGACCAAGAATAACTGAGTGGGTAGCCTATCCCTTCTCCAGGGGATCTTCCTGACCCAGGAGTTGAACGGGGTCTCCTGCATTGCAGGTGGATTCTTTACTAGCTGGGCTATCTGCTGTTGCTGCTAAGTCACTTTAGTCATGTCCGACTCTGTGCGACAGCCCACCAGGCTCCTCTGTCCCTGGGATTCTCCAGGCAAGAACACTGGAGTGGGTTGCCATTTCCTTCTCCAATGCACGAAAGTGAAGAGTGAAAGTGAAGCTGCTCAGTTGTGTCCAACTCCTAGCAACCCCATGGACCGCAGCCTACCAGGCTCCTCTGTCCATGGGATTTTCCAGGCAAGAGTACTGGAGTGGGTTGCCATTGCCTTCTCTGAGCCCAGCTACTGGGGCAGTCCTTTTCTGTGTATGAGATCCACAAATATTAATTCTATTTCAGTTTGCTCCCTCCCTCCATTTCAGAAGAATCCTTCCCTCCATGAAATGGTACATGGAACCCACATTTAAAACAGAATGGCTTTGTTTGAAGCAGGAACAGGGGATAGGATTGCTACTCTTTTTTTTTTTAATTGCCAAACTATTTTCTTAAAATTTTTTTAAATTTTTGGCTGTGCTGGGTCTTTATTGCTTCATGCAGCCTCCCTCTAGTTGGGCTGAGCGGGGGCTGCTCTCTAAGTGTGGTGCTCAGGCCTCTCACTGCAGTGGCTTCTCTTGCTGTTGGAGCTCATGGACTTCCGTGGTGCTCAGGCTTAGTTGCCCTGCAGCACGTGAAATCTCCCCAGACTGGGGATTGAACCCGTGTCCCCTGCATTCGCAGGTGGATTCTTCAGCACTGCACTATCAGGGAAGTCCCAGGACTGCCACTCTTTACAGCCCTTTAATGTCTCCAGCTGCCCCGAGGTGTTTCTGCCAAGAATTACACCCGTAAGGTGGCTGGTGCCTGCATGTTAGCGTCTGTGGCTGCCATAACATACATGTTATGGAAACCAGAAGTCCAGTCAGCTTCCCCACGGTGCTGGCAGGGCGAGTTTCTCCTGGGAGCCATAGGGGAGAACCTGTTTTCTTGCCCTTTCTACTTCTTGAGTCCGCCTGTATTGCTGGGCTCGTGGCCCTTCCTCACATCACTGTATCCTCTTGCTTCCATCCTCACATGTCTTATTCCTGTTCTCTCCTGGTCTCCGCCTTATGGGGATATTGGCGATTACATCCGACCCACCTGCAGAAACCAGCTTAACCTCCCTAGTGCAGGTTCCTTAATTTAATCACATCTCGAAAGTCCCTTGTGCCTTGTAAAGTAGCATTCACAGCGTTTAGGGGTTAATATCTTCGGGGGACTACTGTTAACTGTACCCCTTCTAAGTCTCTTCAGACCTGATAGCTCTTCCATATACTCAGAACTGGGCACATGAGTCCGTCCAATAGTGTTCATTTATGTCGTTGATTTTTTTTTTTTTTACAATTAAAAAAATTTTATTGGCGTATAGTTGCTTTACATTCACTTAGGTGCTGATCGATCCTTTTCAGAGCTCCCCTCTACTTCCAGCCACCCTCTGCCTTCTATTTTGAGTGTCCCTCTAATGCGGTGCAATAGATTGGGCGGTGTTTGTTCTGAGACTTAGCTGGCTGGAGCGTGAGGATGGTGGACGCGTGAGGGTCCTTGTGCTCCCCCTCAACCATGCCAGGGGTGTCTTTGATCACCGCAGCAATGTCAATAACAGTTATTTTCCCCTTCATGATTAGCTCTACTCAAGCTGAGTCTAAATGATATCAAAACAGCCAGTCAATTTAGTCAATTTACTCAGTCTGTCAATTTAGTAGAAAATAAAAAATCTATTAAATTAGTGGTTTGAGTGAATTGACAGTTTGTCTTACTGATTCAGTGGAGTCAGGAAGCCCTGTATGAGGCTCCGGAGATGAGAGACCCACCAGATGAATACTGTTAATTCTCCCAACCGGACATTCTATAATCATGGTGATGAAAATAATACCCTTGCTCCACATTTTCAGAGAAATAATAGCTTTTCAAGAAAGCTCACAGTGATGATCTAATTTTGTTGTGCCAACATCTAAGATAGGATGGCTGAGGAAACTGAGGCAGGGAAACTAGTAACAAATTTAAAGGGAAAGACAAATATTACATGATATCACTTATGTGTGGACTCTAATACAAGTGCATGTATTTACAAAACAGAAACAGACTCCCAGGCATAGAAAACAAATATATAGTTATCAGAGAGAAAGTCAGGGAGGAGGGAAAAATTAGGCATATGGGATTAATGGATATATACCACTATATACAAAACAGACAAGCAACAGGATTTATTATGTAGCACAGGGAATTATGTTTAATATCTTGTAACAACCTATAATGGAAAGGAATATGTAAAAGTATAATTGAATCCCTTTGCTTTACATCTGAAACTAGCAGAATGTTATAAATCAACTACAATTCCAGACTTTGTCAATATATTACAATCAAATTCTTAATGTTAAGTTTAGCACCTTTTTATTTATTGAGTTTTTTTTCAGCATAAAAAGTAAAGCTTTTAAATGAAAAAAACTTTAAAGATTCACAGCAACAATGACCATAAACACGCTCCTCTTAAGATATGCTGAGAACTGATTTAAGCACCTTCTATGTTTTAGCTTATATAGTCCTCTCTACAAATCCATGAGGCAGATTATTATCCAGATTTTATAAGGAGTAAGTTAAGGGTAGAGGTGAGATTTAAACTTGGGTTTCTTAATAACCTGCTTTTTTCTGTAGGTCAAGAGTTCTCAACCTTGGTTGTACATTACATTCTCAAGAGTCCATGAAAATATGAAAAGTTGTGCATATAAGGTTCTACACTGCAGCTCTATCTGTAATAGCAAAAAAAAAAAAAGCTAGAAACAACCCAGAAAACACTGTGTCACATCCCATGCTAGAATATTATGTCCCTGTGAAAAGGAGCAAGGAAGATCTCTAAGCAGCATGAGGGTCCAGTTTCCAGGATTCCATGAGGAAAGCTAAGTGTGTGGTTTGCTACATTTATTTAAGAAAGGGAAGGACTATGTGTTTTCTGGTGAGAAATTCTATAGGACGTTGTCCTGATTTCTTGATTAATAAGTTTTTGCACTGTGACAGAGAAAGAAAGAGCAGGCACTTGTAGATTAGAAGAAGTTTAGGAGATTGTCCATGAATTGTAACACAGAAACAACTGGGAAAAATGTAAACTGATTTGAGTAATCATATTGTTGATAGTAGTTATTTGGAAACTGTTGTGTGTGTTAAGGGATAAAACTAATAATTATGAACTGGGATACTTTTTTTTAATGGAAGAGGTTACACATGTAAAAGTCACTGAGATCAATAAAACCCTGTAATTCAGAATTTGAATTGAAATAGGGCATGTGGCTGAACCATACTGACTTGGTTTTCATCCCAGGCCCCTAGTCCTGTCTCTTGCAGTTTCCGTATGACTGAGCATTAGCCTTCTTACAAGGTATGCAGCAAAGTCAGATAAGCTCCCCTATCAGCCTTTACTCTGTCCTTCATCTGCTATGAAAACTGGAAAAATGACTTTGCTGATGCAGATGAGTTAATGGACATGAGACCCCAAGTAGGAAAAAAACTCTGGGTTCCCACTGGTACAGACCTGCTTCTCAGTCAGATCTATTTTTAGATCTTTAAAATCCTCTGTACTTCCTTTTAAAAATGTTTATTTTAATTAATTAATTAATTAATTTGGCTGTACTGGGTCTTAGTTGCCACATGCAGGATCTTTAGTTGTGGCGTGGGAACTCTTGGTTGCAGCATATGGGGTCTAGTTCACTGACCAGGGATCGAACCTGGACCCCCTGCATTGGGAGTGCTGAGTCTTAGCCACTAGATGACCAGGGAAGTCCCTCCTCTGTACTCCCTAATGGATGCATGGAGTGTAGCCATCAGTACCTCTGCCTGATTCTTTCTGCATGTAAGTTACCCACAGTAAACTTCATAATCACATTTTGAGTTGCCTGCTTTGTTTTACAGTCTCAAAGTTCTTTCTCCATTTAGAAGATATTCAATATCTCCTCCTCCCAAAAGCATGATAAAACTCCTCCTCCTCTCTTTAAACATATAATGTTTTCCAGTTTTGTCCATTGCAAAGGCCCAGAAACAAATCACCAACTCAGCAGCAATAAGCACCCTTAGCACCTTAGACTGTGGCCTCTAAATACTATTTTGCATAAAACCAAGCCAGGGCCTCTTAGAAAGATGCGTGATTCTAGTTGGGGACAAGAAGGTACATATGGGCCTGAAGCATCTTGTCACAGGAGCTCAAGGAAGCTGTCAGTGATGACAAGGACCGTCACAGGAGGACACAGGAGAGAGATTAAATAGGTTTCCACTGACCAAAGGTTAAGTTGAACGGAATTAGAATAACAAATTGAAGCACATTAAACATGTTTGTACTGTTGCTGTTGTTCAGTTGTTAAATCGTATTCGATTCTTTGCGACCCCATGGACTGCAGTAGTCAGGCCTCCCTGTCCCTCAGCATCTTCTGGAGTTTGCCCAACTTCACATCTATTGAATCGGTGATGCCATCCAACCATCTCATCCTCTGTCGCCCTCTTCTTCTGCCTTCAATCTTTAATGTTTATATTATTGAGTTCTTAATGATACTCTAAAAATAACAATTATGAACCTCTGTCATGTTTGGTTGGCAAAGAGGAAGTATCAAGCATTTCTGCTGCTTTTCTTATATGACCTGTATCTCAGGTCACAGAGCTGACAAAAGGAAGTTTCTATTTATGGAAACATTCTAGCTGCTGAAAGAAGGAATCATAGATTTGGAAACCTAGGTTTAAAAAACCCTAATAAGTTAGTGAATCTAGGTAATGATTATTAATAACTAACATCATGAAAAAGAGGCAACTAGATTTCATCTTTGATTGGAGTATAAAATTGTTGTTGTTCAGTTGCTTAATTGTGTCTGATTCTTTGTGACCCCCATAGACTGCAGCATTCCAGGATTCCCTGTCCTTTATCATCTCCTGGAGTTTGCTCAAACTCATGTCCATTGAGTCAGTGATGCCATCCAACCATCTCATCCTCTGTCACCCCCTTCTCCTCCTGCCCTCAATCTTTCCTAGCATCTAGGTCTTTTCCAATGGGTTTGCTCTTTGTATCAGGTGGCCAAAGTGTGGGGCTTCAGCTTCAGAGTCAATATTTCCAATGAATATTCAGGACTGACTGGTTTGATCTCCTTGCAGCCCAAGGGACTCTCAAGAGTCTTTGTTAGTTCCAGATTTCAAAATCATCAATTCTTCAGTGCTCAGCTTTCTTTATGGTCCAAATCTCACATCCATACATGACTACTTGTGGAGTATACAATACCACCTATAAAATAGTATTATCAAATAATTCAAAACTGAATTTTATTAGGCTTCCATAATTTAACATAAATGCAGAGACAGGAGAACATGTTAAACCATGACATGGTGATTCAAACAGCAAAATATGGACAGCAAGAAAGTCTACAGAACACTCGTCCTCATTTCTTCATTAAAAAGATAAATAATTTTCATAATAAAAAGAATGAGATAGAGTAAGAATCTATAAATTAAAATAATTTTAGGAGCCACATCAACAAATTATAGCACCTAGACCTTATTTGTATTCTACCTGGAACAAATGCCTAAAAGTTTACCAAACTGTGGGAGAAGTTAGATTTTGATAGATTTGAGGAATTACTGTTATAAAGAGACCTTATTATTATTTGGATAATATAGTATTGTAGTTTTTCTTTTGGCATGACTGAGCCTTTATTACTTGACAAAACAAGGTTATTTTTAATCAAACTCTTCAAATTAATGGGACAAACACCATACGGTGGTATTGAAGGAGAAGCAAGATTATTTTGTTTTTATTTTTTATTAAAGCATAGTTACTTTACAATGTTGTATAGCAATGTGGATAAGTCATACATATACATATATCTCCTCTGATGGCTCAGCAGGTAAAGAAGGCACCTGTAAAGCAGGAGACAGGACAATTGGGTTTGATCCCTGGGTCAGGAAGATCCCCCTGGAGGAAGAAATGGCAACCCACTTCTGTACTCTTGTCAGTATTCTTTAAATAATACAGTATTCTCCAGTATTCTTGGGCTTCCCTGGTGGCTCAGACAGTAAAGAATCTGCTGGCAATGCAGGAGACCCAGGTTTGATCCCTGGGTTAGGAAGATGCCCTGGAGAAGGGAATGGCTACCCACTCCAGTATTCTTGCCTGGAAAATCCCATGGACAGAGAAGCCTGGTGGGCTATAGTCCATGGAGTCAGAAAGAGTCAGACACAATTGAATGACTAACACTACATCATCACAGATCATTAAGGAGAGTTTATAGTTATTTTTAAAAAAGGAGCCATTATCTTTCAGTTACATTCTAAAGTTTGACATCTGGGATTTGTTTCAAAACAATTGTATTTTGTGGGCGGGTGGGTGGTGGGGGTTGGGGCAGAGGTGAAACATGACTGATCCCGAGCTATTAATTACTGAAACTGGATGTGGCACATGGGTGGTCAGCATAATGTCCATCCACACTGTGTGTTCTTAAAGTTTCTATGTAACAAGTTACATAATTTATAGAGAAAGAATTCTTACTGAATTGCCTATGGTAGGGCAGGGGCTCAGTTTTGCTTTTGTTCCTATTTGAAAGCTCCCTTGGACTGCAAGGAGATCCAACCAATCCATTCTGAAGCCCTGGGATTTCTTTGGAAGGAATGATGCTAAACCTGAAACTCCAGTACTTTGGCCACCTCATGCGAAGAGTTGACTCACTGGAAAAGACTCTGATGCTGGGAAGGATTGGGGGCAGGAGGAGAAGGGGACGACAGAGGGTGAGATGGCTGGATGGCATCACGGACTCGATGGATGTGAGTCTGAGTGAACTCCAGGAGTTGGTGATGGACAGGGAGGCCTGGCGTGCTGCGATTCATGGGGTCAAAAGGAGTCAGACACGACTGAGCTACTGAACTGAACTGATGTGGATTTAATGTGCAGCCCAAATTCCAGAACCTTCTTTAATTTTCTTGACCTCTCCCCAGTAGAGTTTTGAATGCAGTCCCTCTAGAAAGATGCTGTTCCTGGGGAATGACCCTTCCCATATGATTGATTTCATCTTTACAATTTTTTTCCAGCTTCCTCAGTTGCAGGATGTTAAGATCTATTTTTCTATTAGTTTTTCTAATTTCCCAGCTGGTTTGAAACTTCAGGAAGTTAATAGGCATTTTGTGTTTGACTTATTTTGCCCTTGAGGCCTCTGAGAATGCCTACCAATAATGAGCTGACCCATTTTTAGGAAGAATGTGTAGTTCCTAAGATGTCCTTGTTTCTTTCACTCAAACAGGAGATGCCCATCTACTTTTAAAAATTATTTTCGGCCACTCGGCCTGTGGGATCTTAGTTCCCCAACCAAGGATGAAACCCGTGCCCCTGCAGTGGAAGTGTGAGGTCTTAATCACTTGACCACTTGGGAATTCCCATAGAAATGCCCGTTTTCATAGACACCTGCCCCAACTTAGTTCATGTCAGTTTCAAAATGCTCGAGAGAATACGCACAGTTTCAACAAGAAGTTAGCAGTTTACAGAGGTAGAAGAGGGACATGTGAGCCATTCCCTAAAGGGGCTTCTACCCATGTGTTTGAGTGTTTTTTTGGGTCAGGGAGAGCCACTGGGCAGATACTTCAAAGGAGCCCACGCGGGCTCGAGGGCAAGGACCTTCTGCACTGGAGCTGATGAACTTCCAGGAAGAGCATGGACTCACAGACCACCCATTAATCCCACGGACAGTGTCAAATGAGGACAGAACTTCCCTGGAGCTTCAGGAAGAACTTTGGGTCTGTTCTCTGTGTCCAGAAACATGGGGTTAGTACAACCTGTGCAGCTGTCCTGGGTGGTTTAATGGCCTCTGTCACTGTCTTAAAATTCCTAACAATTTTTTTTTAAAAAGAGTCCCTTTGTTTTGATTTAGCTCTGGGCCCTGCAAATGATGAGCTGGTTGAGAGGAATGATTTTGGATGTGACACTGTGGGGAGGGTCAAACCAACTCTTGATCCAGGCCCCAAATGATCTTGTGCCTGATTTGGAGGGCTGTGTAGAATGAAAACTGCAAGAAGAACTAGGAATGGAGAGAGAGGCATGCCACGGTGAGCAGGAGATCAATACGAGTATTTTTAGTACTGGTGAAAGGACTTGTCCCCTTCACTGGGTCTCTTTTGAACTGATGCCAGCAGCGAGAACAGGGTTGCGAAGATTAGATGTCTTCAGTTTAGGAGATAAGTGTTCTTAGAGAAGCTAAGCCAGCCACCCAGGACTGCCTGGGGGAGGGCAACTTGTCAGGGAAGGAGCAGTGATAGTTCAGAGATTTTCTGCTCAGGACTCTGAGCCCTGAAGCTAGACCTCAAAACCAAATGGGCCAGCTTTGAGCCCGCTCTCCTGCCCATTTCATCTCTCGCTCTCTCTTTTTCTGGTTGCACTGTGTAGCTTGCAGGATACTAGTTTCCTGACCAGGGATCAAACCTGGGCCCATGGCAGTGAAAGTGCTCAGTCCTAACCATTGGACTGCTGTGGAATTCCGTTCTATTTATTTTTACTCCCGCCCATTTCAGGGAGTCCTGCTATATAGGTACTCTGTCCATTAACTGGCTTGATCACCGGACACAAACACATTTTTGTTGTTCAGTCACTCAGTTGTGTCCGACTCTTTGTGACCCCATGGACTGCAGCAGACTTCTCTGTCGTCCACCATCTCCTGGAGCTTGCTCAAACTCATGGCCATTGAGTCATCTTCTTCTCCACCTGCCCTCAATCTTTCCCAGCATCAGGGTCTTTTCCAGTGAGTTGGCTCTTCTCATCAGGTGGCCAAAGTATTGGAGCTTTAGCTTCAGCATCAGTCCTTCCAATGTATATTAAGGGTTGATTTCCTGAATGCATTTTTTGTGTATATACGTATACATATACACTGTTGTTGATCGTTTACCACTGTTTACCACTTACCACAGTTATTGGTAAGTCATGTCCATCTCATTTGTGACCCCATGGACTGTAGCCGGCTTGGCTCTTCTGTCCTTGGGATTTCCCAGGCAAGAATACTGGAGTGGGTTGCCATTGCCTTCTCCAGGGGCTCTTCCCAACCCAAGGATCAAATGAGTCTCCCGCATTGGCAGGTGGGTTCGTAATCACCAGGGAACCTCATACATATACATACAGGAACACATGTGTACACACACACACACACATCCACAATTCCAGATTGAGTTTTAGGCCTTGGAGTTCTATGGCAAACAGGACAGACAGGATCTTTGTTCTCATCATGCGGGAGGAGGAGACAGATGGATAGGAATATGGTAGGCAGAGATGGAGAAGTCCAGATAACGTCAGGAAATATGGGGCAGGGCAGTGGGTCACAGTTCAGTCATCCTCTGAAATCTTGACCCAAGCTTGAAAATGATCCGCTGTTGTTTCTTACATTATCAAAAGCACCAGGGAATATGATTTGATTAAAAGAGACATGATTGGACATCATTGTAATAGCCAAATTAACCTCAGAACGTTACTTTCTACTAGTGGTCCTCCATGTGAGGTCCCTGGACCAGCAGCATCAACATCGTCTGGGAGCTTGTTGGGAATGTAAATTCTCAGGCCCTACCCAGACTTAATCAATCAGCTACTCTTGGGGTAGAGTGTAATAATCTGTGCTTTAAGAAGTCCTCTTGGTGATTCAAATGCATGGTGAGGCAAAGAACCAGCATCATGAGCCACCTCCCTTGGGGACCTTGAACTCTGTTCAATTAGGGATGATTCTGATGCCCTCTCACCTTTGAGAATATTACTGTTTATCCAGAGCCTTCACACCCACTATCTCATGTATCCTGATTTACACCTGGCAACTAATAGCCTCTTAGTCACTTTCTTGCTTCCAGCCTTTAAAATCTACCTCATGGAGTTTTCACTGAGCTATGATTCCACCTAGCAGAAAAAAATGGAAGCGCTTCTTGAGAAAAGAGATAAAATGGTAGAATGTGGTGTTTGATTGATTTTTGCCAGCTGGGGCAATTCTACCTCCTCTACTGTCTGTCTGTCTACCATCCTACCTACCTATCAACCTGTCTTTCTTCTACTATCTATTGAGTATTTGCCCTTTGTCAGTCTATTTGTACTTCTGTATACCTGTCTATGTGTCTGCATATCTGTGTGTGTATATAGTTATGTATGCATATATCTATTTTCTGACAAAGAGGGAGTGGAAATGAAGAGAAAATAAAAGCGAAAAGAGGGGGGTGGTTCTGAGTACATTTTTGAACTCATGGAGCCTCAGATTCTTCCAATGTTAAAGAAATGTGTGTGTGTCTCTGTGTGTGTTTAACACTACTATTTCACATGGTTACCATGAGGTTTAATGGTGAGAGCATATAACAGTTTCTGACTCATTCAGGTGGTCAGTTGATGGTAACAGCAGCTGAATCTGAAAGGAAAAGAGGGGAGGGGAGGGAAGTGTGAGCACAGTAGAGCAGGGGGAAGGAGGACCAGAGGGCAGGAGAGGAGGCAGGAAAGACCTGTCCAATTCCACGATTCCACAGGAACTGACCTGGAATATAAGGAGAGTGGGTGGGAGGGAGCAGGGTAAGCGCAGTGACGGTGGATCTGAGGATCTGGAAGGGGAGGCTGAAGGTGGGAGAGCCAAGCGGTATAGGGTGCCTGAGAAATCAGAGGGGAAAGCACTTTTATGGCAGCTATTAAAGAACCTAAATGAATGTGCCTTTAAATGAATTGTGTGTTTATGTTTCTGCAATGGACATGTGCCAGGACTGCCTGGGGACGCTTCCTCCACAACTCACCCACCCGCTCCCCACCAAGTTTGTGAAAATATATACCTGCTTCTCTCTCCAAGTCGTTCTACCAGCTAATTATCTGTGAAGATTCAAATCGTGAACGGAAACTCCGAAGCTTTTTATAGGCATTAGGGGAGTATTAAACAGGAAGATTGGAAGCAAAATTACAGTTCCCCAATAGATTTTTGGGGGATTGATAAAAATCTGCTTTTAATTAAAAATATAAAGCAACGAAGCTCCCATACACAAACTGGAAAGTCTTTGGGGTTTAGTCCCCTGTGCAAATGTCTACGGATGTCTGGTGGGCTCCCAGCCTGTGCTGCCTGGTCTGTGGGCCTCCAGGAGGAATGATTGATGGGCTGGCTGGATTTTTGGCTGAGAGGCCTTGCTAATAGATACACGAAAACAGAGGCCATAATGCAGCTCACAAGATGAAGTAATGGGCTTGTCTCTGTCTAGGTAGGGAATTCTGCCAAGCCCTGTGTTTTAAATAAAACGAGGCTTTTGTGGTTCTTGGCATGGGCCCACTAGTGCAGGCTAACCTTGGCATCTGTGTGCTGGGCTTTCTCTAGAATGTGGCTGAGAGTGGACAAGAGCTCATGGGTGACCCAAGGGAAGGGATACTGGACTTGGAGACCCTCCCCATCAAACCTATTCCTCTTTCAGTAAAGGCCTCTGCTCATTTTCTCAAGCTGCACACCTAGGAATCAGCCTTGATTCTACCCTGATCTCAGATCTGCCTTTGTTGTTATTCACTCACCCAGTCATGTCCCACACTTTTGTGACCCCATGGACTGTAGCCCTCCAGGCTCCTCTGTTCATGGGGTTTTCCAAGCAAGAATATTGAAGTGGGTTGCCATTTCCTTCTCTAGGGAATCTTCCTGACCCAGGATTGAACCCATGTCTGCTGCACTGGCAGGCAAGTTTTTACCACTGGAGCCACCTGGGAAGCCCCAGGTATATCTTAAGTCTCTTCATTTTTCTGCTTTCACTGCTTCCAACCCAGGCCTGCCACCAACATCTCTAAACCAGATGCTATAAGACTTTTTCTTAATTAGTCTGTGTGGTTCTCTTGCTCACCCTCCACAATCCACCCTCCTGCTATAGTCAGAATGATTTTTTTTAAAGATTGTGCACACTTTTTTTTTCTGTGTATATCAATCCATTTCTTTTTATTATTGAGTATTATTCCATTATATGAATATAACCACAATTTATTGATTTTTTTCCCCATAAGACAACCATCTGGGTTGTTTCCAGTATTTGGTTACAATGAACAAATAAGGACATTTATGTTTAAATTGCTGCGTTGCTAAGAACACTCACATACAAGTATTTCTGTAGACATGTATTTTCATTTTTTTTTTTTTTTAGTAAATACCTAGGAATCAAAGGGCAGCATTGTGCATAACAAACTTTTCCTGGTCGCTCAGTGGTGAAGAATCCACCTGCCAGTGCAGGATACGCAAGAGACACGGTTCCATCCCTGGGTCAGGAAGACCCCTTGGAGTAGAAAATGGCAACCCACTCTAGTGTTCTTGCGTGGGAAATCCCATGGATGCAGGAGACTGATGGGCTGCAGTCTGTGGGGTCAAAAAGAGTCAGACATGACTGAATGACTGAGCCCACACTAGCACCCTTGCCTCCACACATGCGCAGCCTCCTGCATTACCAACATCTTCCTCCAGAGTGGTGCATTTGTTACAACTAATGTACCTACATTAACACATCCTTACCACTTAGAGGGCTCACTCTTGGCGCTGTGCATTGTTTGTTTGAGTTTGGACAAACGTACAGCTGACCCTGCACAATGTGAGTTTGAAGTGTGTGGCTCTACGTATGTGCAGATATTCGTCAGTAATGGAAACTGCTGCTGCTGCTGCTAAATTACTTCAGTCGTGGCCAGCTCTTCGCCACCTCATGGAGTGTAGCCCGCCAGCCTTCTCTGTCCATGGCATTCTCCAGGCAAGAATACTGGAGGGATTACCATTTCCTCCTCCAGGAATAAATATTATAATACTACACAATACATGGTTGGTTGAATCCATGGATGGAAGAGCAGATACCGAGAGCCAACTATAAGCTATGTGCCAATTAACCCCCATGTTGTTCAAGGGTCACGTTTCCATTGTGATATCCTACAGTGTATTTTCACTGCCCTAAAAATCCTCTGTGCTCCTATTCATCCCCCTCCTCCCGCCACACACAGGATTGTTTTTCTGTGTGAGGTCCCCAGCAGGAAAGGCAGTGCAGTGTTGTGCTTAAAACATGCACTGAGAAGCCAAGTCACCTGGGTTTGGATTCTGGCTTCTACAACCAACTGACTGTGTGCCCTTGGCAAGTTGCTTAACCTTTCTGTGCCTCAGTTTCCTCAGCTGTAAAATGGGGATAATGGCATCTACTCATGCAAATTTTTGAGAATTTAACTGATATAAATGAAGTGCTTAAAACAGTACCTGATACTATACATGTAGTCTTGCTATACATAAGCTTGTTACTATGCATGTAATGGTTAGGTATTGTGGTGGTTCCTGGAGAAGGGAATGGCTATCCACTCCAGTATTCTGGCCTGGAGAATTCCATGGACAGAGGAGCCTGGCCGGCTACAGTCCACGGAGCTGCAGAGTCAGACACGACTGAGCAACTTTCACTGATTTTGGTGGTTGGGCTTCCCAGGTGGTGCTAGTGGTAAAGAACCCGCCTGCCAGCACAGGAGACATAAGAGAAATGGGTCTGATCCCAGGGTCGAGAAAATCCTCTGGAAGAGGATATGGCAACCCGCTCCAGTATTCTTGACTGGAGAATCCCATGGACAGAGGAGCCTGGTGGGCTACACTCCACAGGGTCACAGAGTTGGACGTGACTGAAGTGACTTTGCATGCACGCACTGTGGTGGTTATTATTATTTGTATCAATTTACCCTTGCTCTTAGAAAATACCAGATTTCTCCCCCTGGTGCTCAAGGTCATGCATAATCTAGCTTTTCCTTGCATCTCCAATCTTAAATTCTCTCATTCATGACCTTCAGCCATGCTAGCCTCCTCCTCTTCCTCATACTTGTCAAGTTTTCTCTCTTTCTTTATTTTTCACTTTTTTGGCAGCAGCACGCTACATATGGGATCATGGTTCCCCAACCAAGGATTGAACTCGCACTCCCTGCATTGAAAGGTGGAATCTTAACCACTGGACCATCAGGGAACTCACATGTTCTCACTTTCTTAAGCCTTTGTGCTCTCATTCCCTCAGTCTGGAGTCCTTCTGGTGGCTGAGTCACTCTCTTTCTTTAGGTGTCTCTTCCAGATATCACCTCTGCAGAGAGGCCTTCCACTTGCAGCGTGAAGCAAAGTGACTGGTCAGCCATCAAGATCACATGGCGGCCAGTGCAGATCAAGGACTGAAAGTCCTTCCAGAGAAGGTTTTCTGAAGCAGGAAGGCAAAGTGAACATGTCAGGTTTTCCTGAAACTGAGCAGGAGATCTTACATCAGCAGCCTGTCCCTCTCACTGCCCACTTAGTGGAGAGATTCTCTGGGGGTCTTACTTCCTCTCCAATGGACAGGTTCACTTAGATGTGAATTTCCTACAGGAACTTGAATACCAAAAGAGTAGAGAGAGATTGATTCTAGCTGGGTAACAGAAGGTGGACTCTTAGCAGATAGCTCAAGAGAAGGGCCATTGAAATGGGTCTTGAAGAATGAGTAGGGTTGGACACGGAGATCTAGTGGTGGTGTGGTTGGCACTGTAGAGTCCAGTGTTTGGAACAGAGTGAACCCTGGGGTTCAGAGGCTGTCACCTAGGCAGGTGGGTATCTGACTGTGGGGAGCATGCCAATCACCAGCCATCTGGTTTCAGAGGCAGACTCCTGGATTCCACCTTCAGAGACCTGATTTGGAAGGTTGGAGGAAGGTGTGTTTTAATGGCACATGAATGATTCTGATGCAAGTGGGGTCTTGCTGAGGATGCTGTCTTGGGCTAAACAAGTGAATGTAGTGGGCAGTATGTTTGGTCCAGTTGGAAGCAACAGCCTGAGTCCAGAGTTCCAGACTGGGGATTTGACATGTTATCTTGTTGGGACTGTTCGATGACTTGAGGCTCTGAGTCTGAGCTCCAGGCAAAGGCCTCCAGCCCTGAGGCAGGCTTATATGTAAAATGTATTCATTAGCCACATGCAGAGTGAGGCAAAATGGAGCGTACAGAGGAAGCCACAGCTGCAACGCGAGTGTGAAAGTCAGCCTGGACGAGGACCAGGGCAGGGGGAGGGGAGGTGTGAGAGATGAGAGGAGGCAGAAATGGACTGAAAGTGCCACAGGCAGAGGGACTCCATCCCCCTTGTTCACCTACTGTGTGCTTGGCACCTGGGAGGTGCTCAGTAAGTATTTCTGAAATGAAAGAATCCAGAAGACTTGCTTAAATATCCTGATGCTCTACGGTTGCTTAGAAAACACTTCAGAGCTGTGATTTCAACCAATAGTCCAAGCAGATGGGTTCAATAAAGCCAATGGTTATTTACATCAATGCAAAGATTGTGTGAGTTTATTTCTGGCTCCTGGGGTCTGGAAAGGAAAAGGAATGATTGAAATGAGGAACGTGCTGAAAGGAAAAAATGGACAATCTAACAAGGAAAAAATGCTCATGCTTAGCCTAGACCCTTTCCTCCCAGGGATTTCTGAGGGCTCAGTGAGGGGATCTGTGAGCCCTCCAAAGATCTCAGATCCTCCCAGCTGGCATATAAGGTGAGGGCTCTGGGAATCCATCTCCTGAGGTCAGGGGACAGAGGGCTGGTGTGGGAATGCAGGAGGAGCAGGGGTTGTGCTCTGGGGCTGGAATCCTGCCCGCTCCCCGCTCCCCCCTTTCCTAGTGCTGTGACATTGGGCAAGACCAGAACCAATCTGGGTTTCAGTTTCCACATCTGTAAAAGGAGCAGAGTCATCAAACATCCCTTGTCGGGGTGGTGGGAGTTAGGAGAGGGGTTGGGAGGATTAAGCGAGTCTGTTTGAATGCTTGGAACAGCCTGGCATTATAAGCCCACTTGCTGTTCCAGTTAGGGAAGTGCCACTGGTTCTTCAGTGGAAGGCCTTCTCTACATCCTTGGTGATGCCACAGTAAACATCTTTGAGAGAGGACAGGACTCACAGAACATTTCACTGATTTTTGTGGGGCTCTTGCCCTTCTTTCTTTTCTTCTTCTTTGTAAAAATTTGTTTATTTATTTGGCCTTAGTTGTGGCACACAGGGTCTTCTTTAGCTGTGGCGTGTGAAGCTTTAGTTGTGGCATGAAGGACCTAGTTCCTTGACCAGGGATCAAACTTCGGCCCCCTGCATTGGGAGCCCAAAACCTTAGCCACTGGACCACCAGGAAGGTCCCTGTTGAGCTCTTTTCTTGGGCATAGTCAAATGCGGCATGATTTCCTTCTTTCTTGGGGTGGGAAGAGGGGAAAATCTAGTAACTCAAGGAATATACCAAGCCAAACCAAGCCCCCAGAGGAGGGGACTGAGCTATGCTGATTTCACGGAAGAAATGGAGGATGGTATGGTGTGCTTGTCTGAGACATGTATGGTGCTGTAGTTACTGCTGTGGCTTTTGAGACTATTGTCTGGGCAACACCTGCCTGCCTGTTCAGGTTTGTGTTCAGCTTGTGCTGGCTCGCTCAGTGGTGTCCGGCTTTTTGCAACCCTCTGGACTGTAGCCTGCCAGGTTCCTCTGTCCATGGATTTTTCAGGCGAGAATACTAGAGTAGGTTGCCATTTCTTCCTCCATGGGATCTTCCCACTCCAGGGATCGAACCTGCGTTTCCTACATCTCCAGTATTGCAGGTACACCCTTGTGGCTGAGCCATCAGGGAAGCGCCACATGCTCAGGCAAGAATGCCTGGCACCTGGCCGCCTTCTGTCTCCTGGAGTCCTGCACTTGGGCTGCGTGGCTGGGGCTGGGGCTGGGCTACATCAGAACCAGTAGGATTGCCCAGGAGAGTGACCCTCAAGGAGGAGGCCTGATTGAAGCTCCATAGATCTCTTAACTCCTGCTCTGCTCAGGGGAGAAGAAAAAAATGTAAAAAGAGTATGTAGGCTTATCTAGGTCTGTAAATGTCCTTGTTCAGCACTCTTGGGTAAATGCCCTTGTCCAGAGCTCTTCCTTATAAATCAGGCCCCACCAGACTTACGGCTTCCCAGGTGGCGCTAGCGATAAAGAACTGGCCTCCCTAAACTGTAAACATAAGAAACGTGGGTTTGCTCCCTGGCTCAGGAAGATCCCCTTGAGAAGGAAATGGCAACCCACTCCAGTATTCTTGGCTGGAGAATCCCATGGACAGAGGAGCCTGGTGGGATACAATTAATGGGGTCACAGAGTTGGACATAACTGAGGCAACTTGGGAGAGCCTGGTGGGCTGCCGTCTATGGGGTCACAGAGTCGGACACGACTGAAGCGACTTAGCAGCAGCAGCAGCAGCAGCAGCAGCACGCACACATACCACAGACTTAGCATACCAGTCAAGCACGTGGCTCTTTAGATAAGACCTAGCATCACCTCAAACTGAGCATCTTAAAGGCATCTCTGATGCTGCAAACACTTCACCAGAGCCCTGCCACAAGGAAGCTGCCTCCTAACGGTGTGCTTCTCCCAGGGTCTGGGGTGCTAGAAAGCTGAACCTGCGGACAGAACCAAGAACAATCTGGTCTTTTCTCTCACTTCATCCCATACATTCCTGGGCTGTAGAAAGCCTTTTGCTTTTCATTTTTATGCTGGATGAGGAAACCAGCTCAGGGGTGGAACGAGCAGGCAAGTGCTCTTCCATTATGAAAGCTCTGTTGCATGTATTCTCACCCCTTTTCCAGGCAACAGCGCTGCCTGATTTGGGAGCGCCTTCAGGAAGTGCTCTTTTACTTACTCTTGAATGCCAAGCAATGGAGGACACAGGGTGGGTGCTCATGACTGTTGGCTGAGTGGATAAAAGAAGAACAAAAACTGGCTCCTCTGCAAATGGAGTGGAAAGCAGCAGAGACCGTGGAAGAGCAAGAAGTGGGATGCATGGAATCCAGCTGCAGGACTGGCCCCATCAGGGTATGAGGATGGTGGTGGTGGGGGGGTGGGGTGGGCAGAAGGAGAGCCAACTATTCAAATAACAGAGCTCAAGGAGCCACGAGTGATCTCCAGCTCCAACCAGCTGCCTTTAGTTTCCAAACCATCCCCCATTGTAGGGGCTATGGGGCTGCAGGAGGAATCTCTGGAGAGGGACATTTCTTGAAGTTGGGTGAGTGGCAGGGTTTTAGTTGTAAATGACTTTATCCCACCTGGCAGGAGTCTACGCAGCATCAAAGCTTTGGGGGCAGGGTCCTGACTTCAAATTTCTCAGGCTAACAAGAGTAGGCAAGGAAGGCAGGACCCAGCCAAAGTGGTTGGAGTTCCAAGAAATGTCTTCCTATGGACTGAATGCCTGTGTCCTCCCCTAGTTCATATGCAGAAATCCTATTCTCCAATGTTATGGCATTTACAGGTGGGACCTTTGGGAGGTAAATTAGGATGAGGTGAGGTCATGAGGGTGGGGCTCCCGTGATGGAAATAATGCCTTTCAGAAGAGACGAGAAGGACTGATGCTTTCAAATTGTGGAGCTGGAGAAGACTCTTGAGAGTCCCTTGGACTGCAAAGAGATCAAACCAGTCAATCCTAAAGGAAATCAGTCCTGAATATTCATTGGAAGGACCAAAGCTGAAGCTGAAGCTCCAATACTTAGCCACCTGATTTGAAGAGCCAACTCATTGGAAAAGCCCCTGATGCTGGGAAAGATTTAGAGCAGGAGGAAAGGGGAGTGTGACAGATGATGAGATGGTTAGATAGCACCATCACCTCAATGGACATGAATCTGAACAGACTTTGAGAGATAGTGGAGGACATAGGAGCCTGACATGCTGCAGTTCATGGAGTTGCAAAGAGTTAGACACAACTTCAGAGAAGGCAATGGCAACCCACTCCAGTGTTCTTGCCTGGAGAATCCCAGGGACGGGGGAGCCTGGTGGGCTGCCGTCTATGGGGTTGCAAAGAGTCAGGCACGACTGAAGCGACTTAGCAGCAGCAGCAGCAGCAGCAGACACAACTTAGTGACTGAACAACAAAGCCAAAAAGAGAAGGAGACAAGAGATCTGTGTCTTTGGCATGTGAGGGTATAACACTCAGACAGCTGCTTGTAAATGAAAAGGGGGTGACTTCACCAGATACTGGATCTGCTGGTGCCTTAATCTCGAACTCCTCAACCTCTAGAACTGTGAGAAACATGTATCTGTTGTCAAAGCACATGGTCCATGGTATTCTATTATAGCAGCATCCTCTCCCTCCACGCAGCCTAACTGTTTGGCTGGAATCCAGTTTCACAGCATAGAGAAATAGAGGCCACCTCTTGATGATGGTGGGAGCTGTTACATTGCAGAGGGTGTGCATATAGGGTGGGGTGGGGATGTAGCTCTTTCTGCAAATGACTCTGGAGCCATCCTCAGCTCCCACCTCTCATACCTGATTGGTTGCCCTATGCTGTTGAAGCTACCTCTGCAGTGCCTCCCTTAAACTACATACCTATTTTTCATTCCATCACTGCAATCACTTATCTCTATCTTTTAAAAAAATAACAAATACACTTATTTATTTATTTGGCTGACTGGGTCTTAGTTGCAGCATGCAAGATCTTTGATCTTCATTGCAGCATGTGAGATCTAGTTCCCTGACCAGGGATTGAACCCAGGCCTCCTGCACTGGGAGCATGGAGTCTTAGCCACTGGGCCACCAGAGAAGTGTCTGCAGTCCCTTATCTCTTACTTGAACTTATGCAGTGAGAGCATTTACAGCTTTCTAACTGGCCTCTGTGTCCCTATCTTCCCCTTTCACCCCAATCCATCTCCCAGGAGCTTCTGGAGTTATTTTCCTAAAGCACATCTGACCAAGATCCCACTGTCCACAGGAAAAGATTAAAATTTCTCGGCATGATATTCAGGCTGTGATTTACTTTTCAGCCTCACTTCCTGGCATTTTCCACCCACATATTCCAGAAATACCAGGCTTTTCTCCTCTCTCTCGAAAGTTCTCATCACTTTTCCTTTGGCTAACGTTCTCCCTTCCACTTTACTATAGACTGTCAGAGTCCTGAGCATCCTCCATAGCTGAGTGCAAACGCCTTCCTGTGCCATGTTCTGTGATTGCCTGCATCTCTCTGCCTATATGGCCCTCTGTCTACAGGTCACTGCGCAAACGCTCGTTCAATTAACTTGTGCCTGTGTTGGGTGCTGGGGTTATAAGTTGTGTCTTGTCTGCTTTACTTATTTGTTTGTCTGCTTCCTTGTCTGATTTCCCTTAACCATGGAATTGTGAGTCCCACAAATAAATGGAATATGCCTTCCAGGGTGTACCAGGGTAGTGGGTGTTTAGCAGACCTTTGTAATTCAAATTGAAGTAAAACACATTGGCTTGTGGGCGAGAAGAGAGTCACCTTGTGCGTCATATGAATGATTGGATTCCATCGATGTGGAATATAGTATAAAATGCACTTAATGCTAAAGTGCTACTGAACATAATTTAATCTTTCTTGGATGATTCAAAAGCTCTCCAGACTCTTGTAATACTGCAGAATCATCAGTGCAAGCACCCATTCTCATTGTGTGACGCTGCCAGTCAGGAGTTCAGGTTGATAAGAGTTCTGGGGAAATTGGAATTCTTTTTTTTAAAACCAACAAGTTGCTTACGTGTTTTAAAAGTACATATTATAATCAAATGCTTGATTTAAAACACCTTTTTTTTGGACAGAGCAGGTTAATTCTGGTGAGCTGTGGGGTGGATGAGAGTATAATTAATAGTGGTTATCTGGGCGATGAGGTCGCGTGTGCCGGGTGCTTGAAGTTGAGGCTTCTGAACTGAGGGCACAGCAATCACATCCTGGAACAATGACACCAGTGCCGCTAAGGTTGTAGGGTAGCCCAGGCCATGTGCCATGTGCCCAGATGTGTCGGACTCTTCGCGACCCCATGGACTGTAGCCCATGAGGCTCCTCATCCTTGGGACTTCCCAGACAAGAATACAGGAGTGGATTGCCCTTTCCTCCTTCAGAGGCTCTTCCCCACCCAGGGTTCGAACCTGCATCTCCTCTGTCTCCTGCACTGTAGGCAGATCCTTTATTTGCTGAGACACTGGGAGGAAGACCTACCGGAATGTAACTGTTCTTGTTTTGTGCAAGTAACTCTAGGCAGGAGGGGTCCTCACATCAGATTGGAAGATGGATATCTTGCATCTGAATTAGGAACTGCTTTCTCTCTTTAGCCCAGGCCTGGCCAGGGGGATAGAGCAGGTCTGAGCTGAGGGACTGGACACTTTGGGAAAGCAGCAAACACAGCTGTAACCTCCATGATGTGAGACGATCTGCGGACTTCTTTCCGCTCCAGCTCCAGCATGGGATGAACTTGGAAGTTGTGAAACTTCCTTGTGGTCCAGTGCTTAAGAATCCACCTTCCAGCATAGGGGATGTGGGTTCAACTTGTGGCCAGGGAACTGCATCCCATATGCCATGGGGCAACTGAACCCACAGCACAACCACTGAGTCCACTCACTCTGGAACTTGTGCTCTGCAACTAGAAAGAAGCTCAAGTGCCCCAATGAAAGATCCCACGTGCTGAAACTAAGACGTGATGCAGCCAAAAATAAAAAGTACAACTGATACACTAAGAGAGGAGACAAGATGTAATCATATAAAATCTCAATTAAAACCAAAGAAGTAGAAGGAAATGGCACTCCAGAATTCTTGCCTGTGAAATCCCACATGGATAGAGGAGCCTTGCGGGCTACAGCCCATGGGGTCACTATAGTTGTACACAATTCAGTGACTAAACAACAACTCTGACTATAGGCATCCAGCCTAAAGAAATCTTCATGCAAGTGTCCTAGGAATCAGGTGTAAGACTGTACCTTCAGTCAGTCAGTTCAGTCACTCGTCATATCCGACTCTTTGCAACCCTATGGACTGCAGCACTACAGACCTCCCTGTCCATCATCAACTCCCAGGGCTTACTCAAACTCATGTCCATTGAGTCAGTGATGCCTTCCAACCATCTCATCCTCTGTCATCCCCTTCTCCCGCCTTCAATATTTCCCAGCATCAGGGTCTTTTCCAATAAGTCAGTTCTTCTCATCAGGTGGCCAAAGTATTGGAGCTTCAGCTTCAGCATCAGTTCTTCCAATGCATAGTCAGGACTGATTTCCTTTAGGATGGACTGGTTGGATCTTCTGGCAGTCCAGGGGACTGTCAAGAATCTTCTCTAGCACCACAGTTCAAAAGCATCCATTCTTCAGCACTCAGCTTTCTCTATAGTCAAACTCTCACATCCATATATGACTACTGGAAAAACCATAGCTTTGACTACTTGGACCTTTGTTGGCAAAATAATGTCTCCGCTTTCTAATATGCTGCCTAGGTTGGTCATAGCTTTTCTTCTAAGGAGCAAGTGTCTTTTAATTTCATGGCTGCAGTCACCATCTGCTATGATTTTGGACCCTCAAAAATAAAGTCTCTCACTATTTCCATTGTTTTCCCATCTATTCGCCATGAAGTGATGGGATCAGATGCCATGATCTTTGTTTTCTGAATGTTGAGCTTTAAGCCAACTTTTTCACTCTCCTTTTTCACTTTGATCAAGAAGCTCTTTATTTCTTCTCCACTTTCTGCCATAAGGGTGGTGTCATCTGCATATCTGAGGTTATTGATATTTCTCCCGGCAATCTTGGTTCCAGCTTGTGTTTCTTCCAGCCCAGTGTTTCTCATGATGTACTCTGCATATAAGTTAAATAAACAGGGTGACAATATACAGCCTTGATGTACTCTTTTTCCTATTTGGGACCAGTCTGTTGTTCCATGTCCAGTTCTAACTGTTGCTTCCTGACCTGCATACAGGTTTCTTAAGAGGCAGGTCAGGTGGTCTGATATTCTCATCTCTTTCAGAATTTTCCACAGTTTATTGTGACCCACACAGTCAAAGGTTTTGGCATAGTCAATAAAGGAGAAATAAACGTTTTTCTGAAACTCTCCTGCTTTTTCGTTGATCCAACGGATTTTGGTAATTTGATTGCTGGTTCCTCTGCCTTTTCTAAATCCAACTTGAACATCTGGAAGTTCATGGTTCTCGTACTGTTGAAGTCTGACTCGGGGAATTTTGAGCATTACTTTACTAGCGTGTGAGATGAGTGCAATTGTGTGGTACTCTGAGCATTCTTTGGCATTGCCTTTCTTTGGGATTGGAATGAAAACTGACCTTTTCCAGTCCTGTGGCCACTGCTGAATTTTCCGAGTTTGCTGGCATATTGAGTGCAGTGCTTTTCTTACAGCATCATCTTTTAGGGTTAGGAATAGCTCAACTGGAATTCTATCACCTCCACTAGCTTTGTTTGTAGTGATGATTCCTAAGGCCCACTTGACTTCACATTCCAGGATGTCTGGCTCTAGGTGAGTGAGCATACCATCATGATTATCTGGGTTGTGAAGATCTTTTAGTACAGCTCTTCTGTGTATTCTTGCCACCTCTTCTTAATATCTTCTGCTTCTGTTAGGTCCATACCATTTCTGTCCTTTATTGTGCCCATCTTTGCATGAAATATTCCCTTGGTATCTCTAATTTTCTTGAAGAGATCTCTAGTCTTTCTCATTCTATTGTTTTCCTCTGTTTCTTTGCATTCATCACTAAGGAAGGCTTGCTTATGTCTCCTCACTATTCTTTGGAGCTCTGTATTCAGATGGGTCTATCTTTCCTTTTTTCCTTTGCCTTTCACTTCTCTTCTTTTCACAGCTATTTGTTAGGCCCTCTCAGATGGAGATTTTGCCTTTTTCGCATTTCTTTTTCTTGGGGATGATCTTGATCCCTGTCTCCTGTCCAGTGTCATGAACCTCTGTCCATAGTTCTTCAGGCACTCTGTCTATCAGATCTAATCCCTTGAATCTATTTCTCACTTCCACCGTATAATCATAAGGGGTTTAATTTTTGTCATAGTTGAGTGGTCTAGTGGTTTTCCCTACTTTCTTCAATTTAAGTCTGAATTTGGCAATAAGGAGTTCATGATCTGAGCCACAGTCAACTCCCAGTCTTGTTTTTGTTGACTGTATAGAGCTTCTTCATCTTTGGCCACAAAGAATATAATCAATCTGAGTTCAGTACTGACCATCTGGTGATGTCCATGTATGAAATCTTCTCTTGTGTTTTTGGAAGAGGGTGTTCCATAAGCTTCCATATGGGTGTTCTGTAAGCTTCCATAAGCCTCTTCTCCCTCTCCATCAGAGGGCAGACAGACTGAAAACCACAATCTCAGAGGACTAACCAATCTGATCACATGGACCACAGCCTCGTCTAACTCAATAAAACTATGAGCCATGCCATGTAGGGGCATCCAAGACAGACAGGTCATAGTGGAGAGTTCTGACAAAATGTGGTCCACTGGAGAAGGGGATGGCAAACCACTTGAGTATTCTTGCCTTGAGAACACCATGAACAGTATGAAAAGGCAAAAAGATAAGACACTGAAAGATGAACTCCCCAGATTGGTAGGTGCCCAATATGTTACTGGAGATCAGTGGAGAAATAACTTCCGAAAGAATGAAGAGACAGAGCCAAAGCAAAACAACACCCAGTTGTGGATGTGACTTGTGATAGAAACAAAGTCTCATGCTGTGAAGAGCAAAGTTATATAGGAACCTGGAAGGTCAGGTCCATAGATCAAGGCAAATTGGAAGTGGTCAAACAGGAGGTGGCAAGCGTGAATGTCAACATTTTAAGAATCAGTGAACCAAAATGGACTGGAATGGGTGAATTTAACTCAGATGACCATTCTATCTACTACTGTGGGCAAGAATCCCTTAGAAGAAATGGAGTAGCCATCGTAGTCAACAAAAGAGTTCAAAATGCAGTACTTGGATGCAATCTCAAAAATGACAGAATGATGTCTGTTCATTTCCAAGGCAGACCATTCAATACCACAGTAATCCAAGTCTATGCCCTGATCAGTAATGCTGAAGAAGCTGAAATTGAAAGTTCTATGAAGACCTACAAGACCTTCTAGAATTAACACCCCAAAAAGATGTCCATTTCATTATGGGGGATTGGAATGCAAAAGTAGGAAGTCAAGAAACAGCTGAAGTAACAGGCAAATTTGGCCTTGGAATACAGAATGAAGCAGGGCAAAGGCTAATAGAGTTTTGCCAAGAGAATGTGCCTTACAAAGCATTTTTTTGAAATAATAAAAAATTAGAAACAGCATACTTGTACATAAACAAAGAAATTATTGAATTAGTACATGTCAATTCCTGCCATGCAATATTCTGCAGCAGATAAAAATGGCTTCATAGTGTGGACATGAAAATATTCCTAAGACATAATGATATGGAAAAACAAATTGTACAATAATACTTAATTGCTATCTCCTGTTTACATTCATGTGGTTATGAACCTGTTTACATATTTATGGCATATGTGTGTCTGTGTGTGCCTAGAAAAAAGCCTGTAATAATGGATATCAAGTTGTTGATAGCTTCTTTTGCTCAAGGCACTATGATTGGAAGAAGAGGAATGAAAAAGGACTTTATGTAATCTACTCCATCTGCTTCTAGGTTATTTGATCTGTTTATAATCATGTTTTTATTAATTACAAGTAATTTTCTTGAATAATGCAAATATATAATGTTTGATACCATAAAAAATATCAAAGACAGAAAAAGGAAGAAAAAACCCCAAAGAACAAATATAACAAACAGAGAACAGAAAACCAGTCATATATGTGAGAGACAGTAATTCATCTTGATCAATTATCATTTTAAATGGGAATGGTCTACCTTAAGTAAATTTAATCTATAAAGATTCTTTTCCTAAATAAAGCGAAATTTACACGTGTGGGAGGGCATAGGTCATGGACGTATTTTTTGTATGGGGGTTACCATTGCTCTAGACCTGAAACTAGTATAAGGTTAAATGCTAGTGGTAAAGAATATGCTTGCTAATGTAGGAGATGCAAGAGACACGGGTTCGATCCCTGGATTGGGAAGATCCCCTGGAGTAGGAAATGGCAACCAACTCCAGTATTCTTCCCTGAGAATTGCTATGGACAGGCTGGCAGGCTACAGTCCATGTGGTTGCAAAGAGCTGGACTACAACAGACTGCACACACACTTGTCAATTACACCTCAAAAAAAAAAAAAAAGTACTTTTGTGTGTCTTGAATTCCTATGAACTTCACAACCAGTATCTGTGAAATAGGTATTAAAGTATGCACTAGACAGATCATTTCACTTCTTTTCATAGATTATATAATCCAGGATTCAAAGAGGTGAAGTCACTTGGCTGTGATTACCTATCTAAGAATTGACATTGCTGGATAGAATACCCAGTTCTTACCCACTATTCCTTCCACTCCACTAGGTTTTCTCTCAAAATAACTGGGTTGAGGGAGATTTTGTTGCCTACTGCTATTTTGGACTTTGTAGACACAGCATTAAGGGAAACACCCCCACCAACACACTCCAACATCTGTACAAAATACCCTTCCAGAGATGTTTTTTTGAAAACAGCAGCTAGTGTTTATGAAGTCATTCTGGATTTGAGAGGATGCAGTCAAGTAGTCAATGCCTCCCACCCTCCTCCCTGTCTCATTTCCTCTAGACCACTCCCTCCACTTCTCCCTCCTACAGACACTGCATTTGAGGCTTCCATTGCCTCAAGAACAGAGCTGGAGAAAAAGGGCTTCCCATATTTTGCTTTTAAGATGAAATCCTTGTGTAAGTCAGAGATATTTTGGAGAATACAAACTGTATCAGTATCTGGTTTTTCTCCTATTTAAGGTGAGATTTTGAAAGCAGGGGCTCTCGCTGGGTTGGGGTTGGGTTGATTTATAACAGGGGTCCCCAAGCCCCAGGCCATGGACGGGTATGGATCTGTGCTCTGTTACGGGCTGGGCTGCAGAGCAGGAGGTGAGCCGCAGGTAAGTGAGTGAAGCTTCACCTGCATGTACAGCAGCTCCCCGTCACTTGCGTTACCACCTGAGCTCTGCCTATGATCAGATCACTGGTGGCATTAGATTTTTATAGGAGCACAAACCCTGCTATGAACTGTGCATGAGAGATCTAGGTTGCGTGCTCCTTATGGGAATCTAATGCCTGATGATCTGATTTTGTATTATGGTGAGTTGTATAATTATTTCATTATATATTACAATATAATAATAGTAGAAATAGAGGGCACCATAAATGTAATGCACTCAAATCACTGGAAGCTGGTCTGTGGTGCCAAAAGGTTAGAGATCACTGATTTATGAAGCGATTAGGGCCCTGCCAGTGTTCTGCCTCTCCACATCCCTTACTGATGCCCCACTGTCAAAGGGAGGTGGGCAACAGAGCTTCTGAAGCCTATAAGCTCCTGATCCTAGAGGGCTGCTTTGCAGGAGCTGTGCTTGGTATGATCTGGAAGGAATAACTGCAGGAGGAATCTACTGCAGTCAGAGGATGAGAAACCAAGCTCCTGATGACCTTGAACCAGCAAGATGAAACTGGCAGAAGCCTCAGGGCTCCCAGGCCAGGGTGGCAGGTAGCTGAGCGAGGCTGGTGGGCCCCGTGGCTCATCATTACACAAAGAGGACCCTGCTGTGCAGCACCCATGACTCTCGGGCAGAAACTGATGCACTGTCCACCTCCGTTCCTCCTGCCGCTACTGGGACCCCAAGTGTTAAGCGTGTTTTCTCAGCTTCCACTGCATCTGGGAGTGGCCATGCTCTCACCAAACAACAGCCACTAACTTGCAGACTTTGTGTTTTGTGAAGAAAGTAAATTATTGGTTCTCAAGCTTGAGATGCATCAGAATCACCTGGAAGGCTTACTTAGTGCAAGGATTACTAGTTTTGACTCAGTCTCCTGGAGTGAGGCCTAAGAATCTGTGTTTCTAATAAGGACCCAGATGAGGCTGATGAAACTTCCAGAGACCAGACTATAAGAAGCACTGATTTAAGTCACCATAAGTCAGGACAACAAGTATTTTCAGTGGAGCACAATCCTAAATGATGCCAGGTCCTGCCTGAAGCCAGATAGTGACAGAGACAACTCAACAGATGTCAACTTGGAGAGGTGACCCTGGGATTTGAATGACTGCAACATCCACCTGCATCCCAGGTGGCAGAGCAGTGAAGACCCCCGCCTGCCAATGCAGAAGTCTCAAGACATGTGGGTTCGATCCTTGGATCGGGAAGATCCCCTGGAGAGGAAGTGGCAAACCATTCCAGTGTTCATGCCTGGGAAACCCCGTGGACAGAGGATCCTGGCTGGCTACAGTCCGTGGGGTTGCAAAGAGTCAGACATGACTGGGCATGCATGCACACCCAGCAGCCCAAAATACGGCTTTATAAATCTACTGCGAGTGGAGAGCCAGAACTTAAATGCCAAGATGAGGAACTCGGCTGGAAGCAGAAAAAGAGATCCCAAATTTAACTGAGTTCACCATGTATTGGCAAGACTTCAGTTTTCAGCTGGGGGTGTGGGACAGAAATTAAGTTCAGCTTAGAAAAACAAAGTTAAATTTTCGCATCCTCTTCTGAGTCAATGGCTTGTGAATTCATACTTACATATTTAATAGGGCTTCCTTAAATTTGGGGAGGGAAAAATAGAAAGCCCACAGGGAAGTATTAAATGAGTAATGTTCAACTTAATTTACTGTTTATGATTTTTAGATGAGTGAAAATTGACTGTAATTGGCAGCCTGAAGGAAGATAGTTTAAAAATTCATTAAAGCACACACAGGTCACATTCAAGAAAAGGGTTGCAACAGAAACCTTTCATAACTGGGATCTCAGTGCTATGCCTACTTGTCTCCCTATTCCCAACTGATTCAACAGAATGCTGCTGTATTCCGAATTCTAAATTCTAGTGCTAGAGAAGACTCTTGAGTGTACCTTGGACTGCAAGGAGATCAAACCAGTCAATCCTAAAGGAAATCAATCCTGAATATTCACTGGAAAGACTGATTGGTGCTGAAGCTGAAGCTCTATACTTTGGCTACCTGATGCAAAGAGCTGACTCCTTGGAAAAGATCCTGATGCTGGGAAAGATTGAGGGCAGGAAGAAGAGGGGGCAATCGAGAATGAGATGGTTGGATGGCATCACCAACTCAATGGACATGAACTTGAGCAAACTCCAGGAGAGAGAGTGAAGGACAGAGGAGCCTGGCATGCTGCAGCCCATGGGGTTGCAAAGAGTCAGACACGACTTGGCAACTCAACAACAGCAACGAGGCTGGTATAATCAGAAGGATTTCTGTATCTTTTTATGATGGGATATGAGTAATGTTCAACTTAATGTTCAACCTGGTCACTTAGTCTATGCAAACACACTTGCATATTTGAAAAACAAGACAGTGAAATATAGCACGGTGGGATATCAAGTAAATGTTATCCATTACCCGGATGTTCCACAAGTGTGTGCTGACCCCTGGTTGCAGGTTGGGGTGTGCTGGGAGGGGTACACACAGATGAATGGGTTCAGTTCAGTTCAGTCGCTTGGTCGTGTCTGACTCTTTGTGACACCATGGACTACAGCATGCCAGGGCTCCCTGTCCATGATCAGCTCCTGGCGTTTACTCTAATTCATGTCTGTTGAGTCAGTGATGCCATCCAATCATCTCCCCAAATGGATTTTAAGTTCCTCAGGAGGAAGGATTAAGGCAAATCATAAATGTCTTTAGGATTAGATGTGATAAGGCAAGGGCCCTAAAAGAGTTATCTTAAAAGGGGTGGGGGATTCATGAGGGTCCTTGGTAAATTCAAAAGGCAACTGTTTGCGACTCCCTTGAATTATGGGTGGGTTTTTATAGTTATATGTATTTACTTGTTTTAGTTTTCACTGTGCTGGGACTTCATTGCTCATCAGACTCGTCTCTGGCTGCGGCAAGCGGGGGTCGCTCTGTAGCCGTGGGGCGTGGGCCTCTCACTGCAGCGGCTTCTCTTGCTCTTTGGAGCGTGGGCTCTAGGGCTTGCGGCCTCAGCAGCTGCAGCTCCTGGGCTCTAGAGCACAGGCTCAGTAGTCGTGGCGCACGGGTCCAGCTGCTCTGCGGAATGTGGGATCTTCCCGGGCCGGGGACAGAACCTGTGTCTTCTGCACTGGCAGGTGGATGCTTTACCACTGAGCCACCAGGGAGGCCTTATGGATGGGATTTTTTGATTGTGAAGAGCAGACTTTCTTTCTTTTTTTTCATTTTGCAAAGGACAGATGAGAACACAGTCATGGACTAGCTTGAGTTCAGGAACTGGCAGTTGGTCATTTGTGTAAGAACAGCAACTAGTATGTGGCAGAGTCAGAGGATATTCAGGCCTGTCTGACCCCAAAGCAAGTGACACTTCTGTATCCATCTACCTTTGACCCATGCATCCCTTCTGTCATTCAATAAATATTCATTGAGAATCTATTATGTACAGGGTACCATGCTCATGTCAAGGACATGATGAATCATTTTCTCCCTGTCCTTCTCACCATTTCTGTTTCTCTTGGCAGTTTTTTTTTTTTTGGGGGGAGGCGGGGCTGCACAGCATGTGGGTTCTTAGTTCCCCACTCAGGGATCAAGCCTGCATCCCCTGCATTGGAAGCATGGAGTCTTAACCACTGGGCCACCAGGGAAGTCCTGAAGGGCAGTTATTTGGGCATTAAAAACAGACTTCAATTCACATCTATTCTGGCCACTCACTTAGAGGCTTTTAATTCCCTCCCAGACTATGTCCAAATAGTCATTGCCTCCAGTCATCTCATCTCTTCATTCCTTGGCTTGTTCAGCACTTATTTGCTGAAGCTTTTGTGTGCTGACATGGCAAAGAGATGGTGAGCAAACTCAGATTTAGCCTCTGCCCACCTGGTGCTTACAATCTCATAGGTGAGACAGCAAACAAAGAAACGGGGGGTCATCTGCGGTGAGGAGAGCCTGGAATAAAGGCAATGAGCTCTCTTAAGCGTTAGAGCCTGACTCTGTCAAGATTTCAAGGATGCAAAGCATGCATTAGGTTTAAGAAGGGAGAGAGGAGGGGCTTCCCTGGTATTTGGTGGTTAAGACTCCAAGCTCGTAAGGCAAAGGGGTCTAGATTTGATCCCTGGTTAGGAAACTAGATCCTGCATGCTGCCACTAAGACCGGTGTAGCCAAGTAACTTTTTAAAAAAGCATACTTAAAAAATGAGGGTAGAGAAGAGCTTTCTCTGGGGAATGGAACTGCCCCAGCAAAAGTCTTGAGCAGGAGAGTATGGCGAGAGGTTCCTAAGTGGGGACAGAAGGAATAAGGAGGAGAGAGAGGAAGATGAGACCAGAATGAGCAGAACCTTACTGGCTGCATGGAGAGCTGTGCTTCTGAACTCCGAGGACACTGGAAAGTCCTAGAAGGGTTTAAATCAGGGGTTTGGGTAGGGGTGGAATGGTAGGGGAGATATGTGTGTGGGATGAAGGGATTCTGACTGTGTGTTTGTGTGCGACATAATCAGATCTGTACTTTTTAAAATTTTCAATGTTATATTGGATGGCTCAGATGGTAAAGAATCTGCCTGCGAGGCAGGAGACCCAAGTTCAATGTCTGAGTCAGGAAGATCCCCTGGAGCAGGGAATGGCAACCCACTCCAGTATTCTTGCCTGGAGAATCCCATGGACAGAGGAGCCTGACAGGCTACAGTCCACGGGGTCCCAAAGAGTCAGACCCAACTGAAGTGGACTTAGCAAGCATGCTTGCACAATTTCTGAAGGCGGAGCAGACCCCGATTCTCCACCTGTTTCTCATCTGACTTTACCTGAAGTCGCCTTTCCACCGTGGTCTTTTCCCTCAGAGCCTGCTAGAGCCTAGCCCATGAAGTGTGATGCTCAGAATGAACCAGAACCAAGGGATAGTCTGGCTGGCACGTGCGTTATCTCTCATTCTAGAAGCTACACTTTTAGTGCAAGCTAAGGTTGTGCTGATTTTTTTTGGCAGTCAGATCACACTATTGACCCACGCTGAGCTCCCTGGCAACTCTGGCTCCCCAGGCTTTCCACGTAAACCGCAGCTGCACACCATTCCCTCTTTCCGCATATATGCCTTTTGGACCCAAGGGCAGAACCTTACATTTGTTCCAATTAAATTTTATCTTGTTAAACCCAGCTCATCACTCTATCCTGTCAAAAATGCCTGGAGCTCTTATTAGGTTTTCCAAAATATATGCTGTACTCCCACAAGTTCCCACCCATCAATCTACACATATTTGAATGGCTTTTCTGTGTCAGCTCTGTTCTCCGTACAGAGGATTTAGAGATGTTTAAGGTTCCGTCACTGCCTTTAGAGAACTCACAGATATATGAGAAGGCAAGTAGAATGCAGTGCCTGGGGTGTAATAAAAGAGGCACGGGGTTTTATGATAACAGGTGGGGAGAAATCCCTAATGGGGACCTGGAAGATACCATGGAGCAGGAGGAAAGGCTCCTTGACAAGGGTGGCACCCTCAATAAATACCGCATAAAAAGTAGAAGCAGAAGATAACAGGGTAAATGGCACTTCAGACAGAGGAGAAGGCTCAGAGGCATGCATATTGAAGAACCTGCAAGCACTTTGAATAGCGTAAGGATAATGGATGGTGGAGAATAGTGAGGTCAGATTGTGAAAGGCTGAGGTTTTAGCCTTCAGTTTTCATCATGATGGGAAACAAGAACTGAGCTAAAGAAACACCACTTAGGCTGCGAGTGGAGGGGATTGAACCCATCTAGAAGTGGAGAGGGCACTAGGGCTGTCTCAGTGCCCCGGGTGAGGGCTGATGGAGGTGGTGGGGATGGAGAGAAGGATACAGATCCGGGACTGGAGCAACAGGGCTTGGTAACATTTGGGAGGAGGGACGCTCAGAATCCCAGCCTTGGCACCTGAGTACGTAATGGCAGTCTTCAGTTGGATAAGAAATTAAGAAGAGGAATAGGTTTCAGTTTGAGCATTTGAGGTTGAGGCACTGTGAGACATCTGGCTAGAGATGTCCAAAAGGCAGCTGAATACATCCATCCATGGGGTCTGGAGAGAGCTGGGTTAGAGATAAAGATTAGGGGATCACTTGCCCGGAGACAGCAGCTGAATACGGAGTAGATGAAAATGTTTCGGAAGAGTATGTGGAGTAAAGAGAGGCTGAGATGTGACCTTATGAGATTAGTATCTATCCATCCATCTAGTAATCCATTTATTCATCCATTCTTTCATCCATCCAGCAAACTGAGAACCTCTGATGGGCCAAGGATAGTCATAGATGTCCTCAAGGAACTTATATTCTGGTGGTGATGGGAGGAGACAGCTAACAAACACACAAAAATTACTTCAGTCATTCACAAGTGGCACAAAGAAGATAATATAGGGTAATGTGGAAGAGAGTGGCTAGGCGAGACTGTTTTAGCTAGGATGCTAAGGCAAAGAGGAAAGGCATTTTGGTTGAGGCCTGAATGAGAAGGAGGCATCCATGTGACAGTCTATAGGAAAATCCCAAGATGGCTAAGGAACAGCAGTGTAAAGCTCCAGGAATCGCTTAGCCTTTGTGAGCAAGAGCAGCCAAAACAGCTGGACTGTCCTGAGCAAGAAGGAGGAGAGTGGGGGAGGGACGGCATGAGAGAGGTGAAGGAGGTACATCCTCGTTCATGCAGGTTCTTTCAGACCTTGCGAAAGAGTTCAGATTTCATTCTGGTTGTGATGGGAAGATTTGGGAGAATTTTCATTAGTGATACAGTCTGATTTGATTTATGATTTGAAAAGATCACCATTGCTGCCATGTGGAGGATGTATTCTAGGCAGGCAAAGTGAAGTGAGGAGACCAATTAAGTCACCGTTAGTGGTCCAGGCTAGAGATAATGGTAGTTTCACCAGGGAAGTCATAGGGAGGTGGGAGAAAGGGTCCTGTTGGATAGGAGTTTGGGAGGTTTAGCTGAAAAAACACACTTATGGTAATCAAGGATATGTCTAGGTCTTGTGCATGCACTTTTGGATGATGTTGATGCTATTTTCTGAGAGAGGCAAGGCGTGAGGATGGAGCTTTTTTTTTTTTCCGTTTTGTGGGAGGTGAAATGGTTTGCCTTGTATCAAGGTAGGTTTGAGTTTTCTCTCTGTCATTCAAATGAAGATGTTGGACAATCAGTTGGCGATAGGCATCTGGACCAAAGGGACATATTGAAATGTGGTGATCACAGGGAGGAATTCAAAGCCCTGGGAGTGGATGCAGACTTTCAGAGTGGAGAAAGAAGAGACTCAGCAGGGGAAGGAGGTCTGGCAGGAAGACTGAAAGGAGAGTTGGGGACAGTGACAACAGGCTTTAAAGAAGAGAGGTCAGGAATTCCTGGTGGTCTAGTGGCTAAAACTGCACTCCCAATGGAGGGGGCCATGGTTCCATCCCTGGAGGGGGAACTAGATCTTGTATATTCATCAGAAGGACTGATGCTGAAGGCCATCTGATGTAAAGAACTGACTCATTAGAAAAGACCTCGATGCTGGGAAATATTGAAGGCAGGAGGCGGGGACAACAGAAGATGAGATGGTTGGATGGCATCACTGACTCAATGGGCATGAGTTGGAGCAAACTCCAGAAGATGGTGAAGGACAGGGAAGCCTGGCATGCTGCAGTCCATGGGTTCATGAAGAGTTGGACACAACTGAGCAACTGAACTGAACTGACTGATCCTGCAACTAAGAGTTTCCATGCCATAACTAAGGATCCTGCATGCCACAACTAAAGATTCCACATACCACAACTTAAAAAAATCCTGCAGGTGGCCCGAAGATTCCGTGTGCCACAGCTAAGACCCAGTGAGAGAGAAAGAGAGGTCAAGTTAAACAAGGGCTGAGGACCGTTCATTGGCTTTAGCAAAAGACGGGACAATGGTGATGTCTTTGCCAGAACCTTTCAGTGGTGTTATGGCTTGAAGAGTAAGTGGGAAATGAAGATATAGAGAAGTTACTGCACACCTTTTCCAATAGCTTTTACTCTGAAAGAAAGCAGAGAGACAGGGTAGAAGCCAAAAGCTGAGGGAGAGTTTTAGAAAGAATACTCATGGTTTAAAAGATGGGAAGGACTTGAACTTATTTAAGGGCAGTGGAAACGGACCATGAGGAGTGAAAACCATGAGTTTTGGGAGATTGAGAAGACAACTGATGAAGTGAAGGCTCTGAGGAAGAGAGAGAGAGGAAGGCTCAGGTATTACATAGTAGGATTAGTCTCCTGTAAGGGAGGGAGAGCTCAGCCACTGAGATGGAAAGGAAGAAGCAAAGAGTGGGTATTGAGGTGACTGTTTCACTTGATGGATTCTGTTTTTTACCAGGACCCTGAAGCAGCAGCGTCTCTTAAAAGGGAAGGGGAAGGTGGGTTTTGGATAGGGAGAGGAGGAAGACTGTAGTGTAAAATAGAAGGACTGTTACACAGAGTCATGGGCTCAGTTCTAGACAGAGACTTCAGTCTAAGGGGGGTGTAATTTTTCTTCAGTTCTATTTGGCAAGTGGTGAGAGTACTCCTGAAAAGTAAAACTATTGTAAAACCTCAAAGAGTCCTGTACCCAGTGGGGAAAAAGGGTGTGGAGCTAACCTGTCACGGCTATGTTTCCAATGAATCCTTGCTGCTTCCTTTTTAAGTGCTCAGAAACCATCTCTTCTAGAAACCTTCTTAGATCAACATAAAGCCCATTTGTTTGGACTCCTCTTGGGTTGTGAGGCAGGATTCCAATCTTTTTTTCCTGTCTCAGAAAACTGGCAGAAGCAAGATATATTGTCACTTTTAAGAGTGAAGGTGAGAGGAGCTTTCAAAAGAGGAACTAGATGGAGGGGCTGATACTGGAGGCTGAGAGAACTAGTCTCCACGTTTTCGTTACACAAAGTGTGGTTTGGGGACCAGGAAGGTCAGCACTGTCCTGAGTTTGTAGAAATGCAGAATCTCAGCCCCTACCGTAGACCTCGAAGAATCAAAATCTGTGTTTGTTCTGAGTCCCTATACGAATCCTCAGCCATTAAAGTTTGAGAAGCAGCCTACATGCATCCCATACTCATCAGAAAAGAACTTCTGGGAGTGAGACGAGCATTTTTAACAAACTTACAGGTGATGCTAATGCTCCAGGCCCATGGACCACACCTTCAGTAGCATGATTCTAGAGCTGGGACTGGTCTCTGATCACTGGCGGGAGCTGAGAGCACCCGACACTCCCGGCCAGGCTGAGGAATGGCAGAGTCAGGAATGTCCCTTGGAACCTGTTAGCATCCCAGCAGGGACTGTTGACCTCACAGCCCTTGAATAGCATTACAATGTACTCTGCTTTGGGGGCTGTCAGAAATAATGGGAGGACCCTTTGACAAGGGCATATTTTCTTCTTGAGTAACTTGGGGAGGTGTGGATTCACCAGAAGGCAACCCCACTCTATCCTTCCCAAATGGTAAGGCCTGATGTTTTGTTTGTCATCTAGCTATCTATTATCTATATTTCTATTTTCTACTATCCACTTATCTATCTTCTATTATCTATCAATTATTATCTATATCTATATATCTTCTTATCTGTTATCTGTATTTATATATCTTGTACTGTTTATCTTCTATTAATACTTATTATCTATATTTATATATCTATCTTCCAGTATTATCTATCTTCTACTTCTATCTTCTTCTTCCATCTTCTTCTATCTTCTACTTATTATCTATTAGTTATCTATTGCTGTTTAGCTGCTTAGTTGTGTCTGACTCTTTTGTGATACCATAGTTAGTAGTCCGCCAGTTTTCTCTGACCATGGGATTTCCCAAGCAAGAATACTGGAGTGGGTTGCCATTTTCTTCTCCAAGGGATCCTCCTGACCTCGGTCTTGAACCCACCCTCCTGCACTGGCAGGCAGATTCTTTACCACCGAGCCACCTGGGAAGCCCTAATTATCTATATCTATATATTTATCTTCTACTGTCTGTGTGTGCGTGTGTGTTAGTCGCTCATTTGTGTCCACCTCTTTCCAACCCCATTGACTGTAGCTTGCCAGGCTCCTCTGTCCATGAAATTCTCCAGGCAAGAATACTGGAGTAGGTTGCCATTCCCTTCTCCAGGGGATCTTCCCAACCGGGGATCGAACCCGGGTCTCCCACATTGTGTGCAGATTGTTTACTGTCTGAGCCACCAGGGAAGCCCCTTTTACTCTCTATCTATTAATATCTTCTGTCTATTATCTGTCTCTCTCTTGATCTATCATCCACCTACCCACACTCCTACGTGCATATACAGACTATTGCTTTGCTCCTCGTTAGTGAACTTTAGCTTACTAATTGCTGCTGTGTAGACTAGTCTGGATTGGCCATACTTTGTTAAAATTTCCCATGAGGATGAAAGGCAGGGCTCTGAAGAAGGAATGAAGGAGTGTTCTTCATGTGGGACAGCAATTTGCAAAGGTCAAAACCCCAGTACCAGTAAGGAACACCCAGAACATGCTTCTGGGAGGCCACAAAGCCGTGTCCTTTACTGCCATTTCCCGGATTCTATACGAATTCTCCATGTGGGACAGGGTGTGGAGAAAAGGGAACACTCTTGCACTGTTGGTGGGAATGTAAGTTGATACAGCCACTATGGAAGACAGTATAGAGATTCCTTAAAAAACTAGAAATAAAACCACCATAGGACCCAGCAATCACACTCCAAAATTGAAAGAGAAACATGTATCCCATTGTTCATTGCAGCACTATTTACAGTAGCTAGAAGCACCCTAGATGGAAGCAACCTAGATGTCCATTGACAGATGAATGGGTAAAGAAGTTGTGATATATATACACAATGGAATATTATTCAGCATAAAAGGAGCACATTTGAGTCAGTTCTAATGAGGGGGATGAACCTAGAACCAATTTTACTGAGTGAAGTGAGTCAGAAAAAGAAAGATATATACCATATTCTAACGCACATATACAGAATCCAGAAAAATGGTACTGAAGAATTTACTTACAGGGCAGCAGTGGAGAAACAGACACAGAGAAATAGACTTATGGACCTGGGGAGAGGGGAGGAGAGGGTGAGATGTATGGAGAAAGTAACATAGAAACTTACACTACCATATGTAAAATAGATAGCCTGCGGGAATTTGCTGTATGGCTCAGGAAACTCAAACAGGGGCTCTGTGTCAATCTGGAGGGGAGAGATGGGACGAGAGATGGGAGGGAGGCTCAAAAGAGAGGGGATATATGTATACCTTTGGATGATTCATGTTGAGGTTTGACAGAAAACAGCAAAATTCTGTAAGGCAATTATCCTTCAATAAAAAGTAAATAAATTTTAAAAAATTAAAAAAAAAAGAAAAATTCAAGATGTGTTTGGAAGCTGATGTCTTGAAATGAAGATCCCTGTGTCTTTAGACTTTATGGAAACTCAGTGAGAGTTGCATGCAGCCGTAGTGTTCAGCGGTGAAAATCAGGGGTGCCCTCAATGACAACTGGTCCTCGTTAGCAAGCACAAATGGCCCGCAAACGGCCACAGATTGGCAGCTTGTGGGCTTTGCACAGTGGAAAGCTGGCTCCACTGGAAGTTGCAGAGCTGTGCAGCGGTCCTGGAGTCATCTGAAGCAGCATGTCCCCACCTCCAAGCAGATGTGTGCCCTGGTGAGTTGGGTGGCATTCTGCGATGCAGATGGTTTGATGCGCACAGCTGCGTGCATAGCGTGGGTGGGTGGCGGGGCCAGAGATCTCACCCACCCAGAACAGAGGGCACAGAGCTGCTTCATGGCCTTTCAGCGACTACTTCTGCCGTTGTTATACTCCTCCTCCCGGGCTAGGAAGCTTGCTGCCGCCTCTGACACTGCTGTCACCCCCTTTCCATGGCTCTGATTCTGCACGGCTTTATCTGGAGGCCAGATGTCCTTTACCAATACTGGCTCAGCCGGGACGGGGCAGCCACCTAGGGTAGGGCAGGCGTGGGCGAGAGCTGACCTTGCCCCAGCACCACATCTGAGAGCATCCGTCCCTCTCATTAATCCTGGAAGCATGAACTCCCAAGAACCCATCAGTCAGGGTTGCCCAGCAGCAGGGGGCCTAAGTGGTAGCCGGTATGTGGCAGTTGGGTTAGAGCCTGTGGGCCTGGCTGTGGCCGGAAGCAGACCCTGGAGAATCTGGAGGACATGTATGCTGGTTCTGAGGAAAAGGGGTCACTGGAAGCCAGACGGAAGGCAAGGATGCCCCTTGGGACTTCCATGCAGGTTGGTATCATTGGGGAGACAGAGGCAGGGCAAACCCAGGATGGGGCTTGGGCCCAGGGTCCTAGGACTGGGAGAGTGACTTCGGGCTGAGTTCCCAGGACAGTAGCACTGAGATCACTGACGGCTGCCCTGACTTCTCAAGACTGACTCCAGGTGCAACAAAAGCTTCAGCTTTGAGAAACGATTTCATTAATTAATGTATTTGGCTGCACCAGGTCTTAGTTGCGCCGGGCGGGGTCTTTAGATGCGGTACTCAAACTTTTAGCTGTGGCCCGTGGGATCTAGTTCCCTGAACCTGGGCCCCCTGCATTGAGAGTGTGGAATCTTAGCCACTGAGCCATCAGGGAAGGCCAGAGAGCTTCAGCTTTGGTTTCACGGGGCCGTTAGCCCTGAAAGCTGGGAAGCTGAGGTTGCACAATGAAGCAGAGTCCTTCAGGCTGAACTGTTATCCAGCTCTGCTTCTCCTTGAAAGGACATTTGAGGTCCCCTCTCCTCCTTTTGTTGACCTTACTCTGGTGAAGTCCTTAAAATAATGCCTGGCACATAGTAGGTGCCACAGGTATGCTGTGGCTGCCGCCGCCACTACTGCTCCTATTGAGCTCCTGCCCCTCACGCTCCAATCCCCTGACACCTCCCCTCTGTTGTGGTTTCTCGTCCACAAGCGTTTTCTCTCTATTCCAATTATCATCATGCCATTTTTAGCCCTCCATCATCTCTTGTCTAGAAATAGCCTTCAGTTGGCCTCCTTTGATTGGCAATTAAGTTCCCCCTTTGAGCCCTTTTCCACTCTGCCTCCAAGAGTGTTATTTTTAGAAAATGCAAATCAGACCATGTCATTTTGGTCTTACTTGCAGTGGCTCCCGTGTTGCCCACGGAGTGAAATTCATGCTTCATCTGACCCCGCACCCTCTGCTGAACTCTCCACCTGTTTCACTTTTGCTCCAGATACACTAGAATTCTCATCCTTTGTCAAACTGGCCTCCGCCTGCATTTGCCCTTCTGCCTGAAATTAGCTAATTTTTCTCCCTCCCTCCTCCCCTCTTTGTCCTTTTCTTCCTCTCCTTCTCTCTCTGCCAAGAAAACTCTTACTCAAACTTTAAAACCCAAATCGAATCCTCGCCTATTTTCTCAGTGCATAAGCCCAGTAGTCTTCAGTCCTTGCAGGCCAGGACAGAATCTCATTCACTGTGTGCCTCTCACACCTGGTGTCACCCCTGCATGGGCAGGAAGGAGATGGCAAGTCTGGAAGCCCTGTCCTGCCCCTACAAGGATGTACAACTGAGAGTGAGCCAGGGAAGCTGAAGCGGAGCCAGCCACTGTGGCAGTGAAGGAGGCCTTTCAGGGAGCACCAAACACAGATGTTTCCATTCTGTTTAAAATGCCAAATGCTAGGCAACCCCAAGACATTCAGACTGTGGGTACAGAAGAGCCGAAGTCTCTAGTTTTCAGCTTTGTAGACAGTGCACGTGTGCTAAGTTGCTTCAGTCGTGTCTGACTCTTAGAGACCCTATGGACTGTAGCCCGCCAGGCTCTGTCCATGGGATTCTCCAGGCAAGAATACTGGAGTGGGTTGCCATGCCCTCCTCCAGGGAATCTTCCTGGCCCAGGTGTCAAACCTGAGTCTCCTGTAGCTCCTGCATTACAGGCAGATTCTTTACCACTGTACCATTGAGGAAGCCCTCGTAGGCAGCATCCACTTTGAAATTTGGAACATTCAGAGCAAGAGGTTCAGGAAAACAGATGCAGAGCAGCTCCAAGCTGCCTTGAGATGAAATAGGAGCAGCTAGGGACAGAGATATTAAGAAGAGGTGGCAAGAGTACACAACAGAACTATGAAAGAGAACTAACTATACTAGAGCCAGTCATCCTGGTGTACAAAGTCAAGTGGGCCTTAGGAAGCATCACTATGAACAAAGCTAGTGGAGGTGATGGAATTCCAGTGGAGCTGTTTCAAATCCTAAAAGATGATGCTGTGAAAGTGCTACACTCACTATGCCAGCAAATTTGGAAACCTCAGCGATGTCCACAGGACTGGAAAAGGTCCGTTTTCATTCCAGTCCCAAAGAAAGGCAATGCCAAAGAATGCTCAGAGTACTACACAATTGCACTCATCTCACACGCTAAGTAATGCTCAAAATTCTCCCAGCCAGGCTTCAACAGTATGTGAACCGTGAACTTCCAGATGTTCAAGTTGGATTTAGAAAAGACAGAGAAACCAGAGATCAAATTACCATCATCAAAAAGGAAGAGATTTCCAGAAAAACACCTACTTCTGCTTTATTGACTATGCCAAAGCCTTTGACTGTGTGGATCACAATAAACTATGGAAAATTCTGAAAAAGATGAGAATACCAGACCACCTGACCTGCCTCTTGAGAAATCTGTATGCAGGTAAAGAAGCAACAATTAGAACTGGACATGAAACAACAGACTGGTTCCAAAATGGGAAAGGAGTACGTCAAGGCTGTGTATTGTCACCCTGCTTATTTAACTTATATGCAGAGTACATCATGCGAAATGCTGGGCTGAATGAAGCACAGGCTGGAATCAAGATTGCCGGGAGAAATATCAGTAACCTTGGATATGCAGATGGCACCACCCTTATGGCAGAAAGTGAAGATATAAAGAGCCTCATGATGAAAGTGAAAGAGGAGAGTGAAAAAGCTGGCTTAAAGCTCAACATTCAGAAAACAAAGATCATGGCATCCGGTCCCATCGCTTCATGGCAAATAGACGGGGAAACAGTGGAAACAGTAAGAAACATTATTTTTGGGGACTCCACAATTAGTGCAGATAGTGACTGCAGCCATGAAATTAAAAGACAGTTGCTCCTTGGAAGAAAAGTTATGACCAACCTAGACAGCTTATTAAAAAGCAGAGACATTACTTTGCCCACAAAGGTCCATCTAGTCAAAGCTATGGTTTCTCCAGTAGTCATATATGGATATGAGATGTGGACTATAAAGAAAGCTGAGTGCTGAAGAATTGATACTTTTGAACTGTGGTGTTGGAGAAGACTCTTGAGAGTCCCTTGGACTGCAAGGAGATCCAACCAGTCTGTCCTAAAGGAAATTCGTCCTGAATATTCACTGGAAGGATTGGTGCTGAAGCTAAAGCTCCAAATACTTTGGCCACTTGATGCAAAGAACTGACTCACTGGAAAAGATCCTGATGCTGGGGAAGATTGAGGGCAGGTGGAGAAGCAGATGACAGAGGATGAGATGATTGGAAGGTATCACCGACTCGATGGACATGAGTTTGGGTAAACTCCAGGAGTTGGTGAGGGACAGAGAGGTCTGGAGTGCTGCAGTCCATGGGGTTGCAAAGAATCAGACATGACTGAGTGACTGAACTAAACTGCACTAAAGGGCAGAGTTTCTGGAGTTCTCTGAGGCGGGGTGGTGAGTCCTGGAAACAAAGAAAGGGCCAAGTCTTCCTGAATCGGTATACGATGGCACACAGTGGGAACCAGCAAGTAAGAGTGATGTTGGTGACCTGTTGGTAAAAGGGCTCATGCAGGGCAGAGTCTGGCTACTCCAGGCCACCAGGAACTGGGTTCTCGTCACTGTTACTGCTGCACATCCCCAGCCTTTTCAGGTACTCATGAATTGTCTGTAATTAGACACAGATCTGTGGAAAAGGATTGACTTTGTTCTTTGTGGTGTCAGCTGGGGTGATGGAACTGGGGACTGGAGGATCCACTCTCAGAAGGCTCTCTCACATGGCTGGAAAATTAGTGCTAGCTATCAGCTGGAAGGGCTTCCCTGGTGGCTCAAACAGTAAAGAATCTGCCTGCAGTGCGGGAGACCTGGGTTCGATCCCTGGGTTGGGAAGATCCCCTGGAGAAGGGCATGGCAACCCACTTCAGTATTCTTGCCTGGAGAAGCCCATGAGCAGAGGAGCCTGGTGGGCTATAGAATTCAAGGTTGAAGAGTCAGACACGACAAAAGCGACTCAGCATGGAGCTCAGTGAGTGATGAGCCTGAGGCCTTGGTTTCCTGCCACGTGACCCTCTCTTTGGGACAGAATTCTGGGAGTGAGCATCATGAGAGAACCAGGTGAAGCAGTGTGTGGGAAAATGAAAAACAACTGGCTTCCTTGATGGAAAAGCCCTGTCTGTCATGTTTTTTTCATGATATGAATCCTCCCACCATGGCCTATTTCAAGCCACTGAACACAGAGTTTGGAGCAGGGGTACACAGTTGGTGTGATCCAAATCCAGCAGGGGGTCACTTCGGGTCACTTCTGCAGAAGTCCGCATACATGCACATGTTTAGAAGAAACTTAGACCCCATGTCTTCCTGGGAAATGTTTTTTTCTTTTTAAATTTTACTGCACCGGGTCTGAGTTGTGGCATGTGGGATCTTTGATCTTCACTGTGACATGCAGGATCTTTAGCTGCAGCATGTGGGACCTACTTCCCTGACCAGGGATTGAACCCAGCTCCCTGCATTGGGAATGCGGAGTTTTAGCTGCTGGACCACCAAGGAAGCCCCCGGGAAGGATTTTTGAAGTCACATTGTAAGAAGAGCTTGTGGGAAGGGAGGTATTTTGCGGCAGTTTAGAAATACAATAGGCCTGGGACTATAGATGCAAATGCCCGGAGAAGCCAGGTGGATGATGTAAGTTAGTGAAGGGGTCAGGTGACAAAAGCAGTTGTCAAGTGCCCTCAGTGTTGGGGAGAAAGGGGCTGGAGGAGGCCCTGGAGAGAACCCACAATGGGAGAGACAAACACTTTTGAGCCCAGATCCAGCCGGCAGGCCTCTTGTTGGCCAGGTTAGGTTGAACAGTTTTCAACTCAGGAAAGACCAGAGGAAATGAGTTAATTCTTTTATTTTTTTAAACAAAGCATATTAACTTTTAAGTCTTGGTTACAAAAAATAACAAACTGCCTTTAGGCTATCATTAGAAATCCTCTGAAATTAGTAGACCCACGTGACATGTGCATTCAAGATTCTGATTAGCAGTGGCTTCATGAAATGGTTCTCAGATCAGGTCTGTTTCTTCCTGAGTTTGCCTTGTATTCCAAAGGCACAGTAATTGTGCATAACACACACACACTAATTGTGCATAACACACACACACACGAATGTGTAATTGGCAGATGTCATAGTTTCCATCATTGCTCAGTCACTAGGTGATGTCTGACTCTTTGCAACCCCATGGACTGCTGTATGCCAAGTTCCTCTGTCCTCCACTATCTTCTGGAGTTTGCTTTTAAATTCATGTCCATTGAGTCAGTGATGCCATCCAACCATCTCATCCTCTGCTGCCCTCTTCTCCTTTTGCCTTCAATCTTTCCTAGCATCAGGGTCTTTTCCAATGAGTCTGCTTGTCCCATCAGGTGACCAAAATATTGGAGCTTCAGCTTCAGCATCAGTCCTTCCAATGAATATTCAGGGTTGATTTCCTTTAGGACTCGATGTCATAGTAGGTGTTCAGTAACATTTGCTAATTGAATTAAGTAGATCTGGCCTGCGTGGTGTGATTCACATTTTATTTTCCATGTGCGTCTCTGTTCCAAGGTCTCATGAGATGTCAGCCTCACACTGGCTGATTTAGCCAACGGACATGCTTGGCTGGTGACCACGGGGGTCAGGGTGTCGTTAGGATTGGAATTTAGTGTGTGATCCTATAAATCCTCTTTGTCCTTTGACACAGCACCAGGCAAGGCCTCCTGAGAAGCAAAGCCAGGCTTTGTTATCTGAAGGCTGATTAGCAAGCAGGAGGATTGTCTAGACTTTGGGCTTCCCTTCTCCCTGACAAGGATGGCTTTTGGCAAGATCTGCCCCAGCCAGAGAGAAAGGAGGGGTGGGGAGAACAGTAACTTTCACAGTGGGACATTTTCATACTGGCTGGAAGCAGCTACTAAAATTAAACGTATGGATTATTTGTGGGTTTCATTATTCAGACTATTCCTGTTCCCCACTGACACAGATAATTGGAAATTGACTATATTCGCTCTTTGAAAAGATTACAGAAACACAGTGAATGATTTATGTAGCTGGATGAAAAGGAACATGGGTCTTATGATGTTGTGTGTGTGAGTGTGCTAATAAAAGTGTTCAGGATACAGCTTTCAATTAACTGGTTACTATTTACTGGGAATGTTCTATATACCAATATTATGTTTAGGGATTGACGAAATAGGTTGTGGTCTCTGACCTCCAGGGAAACAGGATCTGTCTATGAAAAATCATATAGCGTTACAATGAACCAGTCAGTGGTTGAAGCCAAGAGTGAATTGCTGTTCATTTTAGGCCTGCAGACCACAGAGTGCCCGATTCTTCCACAGATGTCGTCTCCTTTACTCTTCTCAATGGTCTTGTGAGACAGGGATCAGTTCCCTATTTTATTGATGCAGATACTGAGGCTCAGAAGGTTAAGTAAACTTAGCCATGATCCCCCAGTCAGTGGAGTCAGGATTCAGGTTCATACCTTTTGGATTTTACCCTGACTGTCTTGTTTGGTGTCTGTGAATCTTCCTTCAGATTCCAAGCCCGTCTTTTGAGCTGGCACAGCTGTGCTTCGTTTCCTTCCCATGGTGGCTTGAGAAGGCTTAGGTAGGAGGCATGTTGCATGAGGGGTAAGAAGGGGTGCCAGCTGGGGCTTCCAGGGGTTGGGCTGGGGATGTGGAAGAGCTGACAAGCGCTCTGTGCGAACTATAGCCACGGTGGGAAAAGTGGGCTGGATTAATCCTGCTTTGGAGAGAAAAAGCTGACCCTTGCCCTGGGGCTGAAGAGCAGGTGGTTGTGCAGTGGAGCAGGGGAATGGGTCAGTGGACGGGGTATGAAGGGGTAGGTAGAGGAGCAAAAGCAAAACCTCCCAACAGAGAAAGTAGAGACAACCTTTTTTTTGGCTTTCGTGTTTGATTTGGGTTTTCCAGGCTTTAAAAAAAATTTATTTATTGACCCCAAACTGATTTATTATATTGATGAATCTGTGAAAGACTATTATTATTTTCAAAAATAAAGCTAGGGGCTTCCCTGGTGGTCCACTGGTTAAGAATCTGCCTACCAGTGCAGGGAACATGGGCTTGATCCCTGGCCCAGGAAGATCCCACATGCTTAAGGCAAATAAGCCAATGAGCCACAGCCACTGAGCCTGCATGTCATGGAGTCTGTGCTCTGCAACATGAGAAGCCATTGCAATGAGAAGCCTGGGCAATGAAACTAGAAAGTAGCCCCCCATTGCCACAACTAGAGAAAGCCCAAGTGCAGCAACGAAGACCCACCACAGCCAAAAATATATAAAAACATTTGTAAAACGTTTAAAATAAAGTTAAATGTATGAATGGAGAAAGAAAATGTGATGTATATGTAAATATAATGGAATGTTATTTAGCCATCAAGAAGAATGGAGTCCTTCCATTTGGGACAACATGAATGGAACTTGAACACATTATTATGCTAAGTGAAATGTCAGACAAAGCCAAACACTGGATCGTCTCACTTAATATTTGGAATCTAAAACAAACAAAAAATGAGATTTTTTCAGGCCTTTGTGTTTCAAGGTATAGAAGTTTGTTAAACCAGCTCAAACACCTTTGGTGGTTCTTGTAAAGAAAGCTCACAGAATCCAAGAAAAAAAATTCCAAGTAGAACCAGCCTCTCAGTCACTCTGGCTGGGAAACAGATGACAATGGAGGTTTTGTTCTCTGTCTCTGTCTCTCCCTGGGGTCCTGTGCTGCTGGTTTGTCCCATTCTATTCCTTCTACAGATTGACTTTTTCTGGAAAAATGTCTGCCTCGGTCCCTAAATCTATGTGACCTGTCAACTCCAGAGCTTATCACTCCTCCTGGCAAGTTTCTATGCCTTTTACTGAAAATTCTGGTGAGAATTAGACTGAACCTGTTTATCTATCTGAGCAGAGCCTTAGGTCACACTGGCTGCCTTTGGGTCACATGTCCACCCCAGGTCCTGTGAGCTGTTCTTGAGAGGGTGGGAGGCCTGGCTCTTGCCCAGCTGTGCAGACTGACCCTTAGGGTGGCTTGGCATTATCTGCACTGCTGCACTAGGAGCCACTTAGTGTGAAGACCCTGAGAGCACCAGGTCTAGTGTTCACCTTGACACACAATTTGATGCCTTGCAAATAATCCGCCCCCACCCCCCATTTGCTCTCTTGTTGGAAGATACTATCCTTCAGAAAGGACTGAGAAGCCTGCATCTTAGCTATTTATTCAACTGCCATTAAGGAGTGTGGTGAAGCAGAGAGGACTCCAAAATTAGTTACTGCCAGGAGGTAATGGTTTGGAGCTGTGTGCTCCTCTTATGAACAGGATCAATAGATTATTTTCATTAGAAAAACAAGATGAAAAAAATCCCAGAGAAGCAGAACAGCTGCAGCCTGGGATATGTCCTCTAGATAGAATTTAACTATATGTCGACTCAGGCCCCTGTAAGTGTGACAGAGTAATAAACTCTTAATTGGAATATCTTGGAGGGTGGCCAGTCTGAGTGAGTGAAAATTGTGAAATTATGACAAGCGCTTAGCCAAATACAAGGCCCGCTTTAATGACTAGATAAGAATCATTGATAAGCACAGTGTTTACACGAAAATGATGCTGATAAAGTGATTGCCAAATATCCAGAATTAATTTTCTTAAGTAGATTAAACATTCCCCTTCCAATTTTTGTGAACATTGATAAGGTGATTCACAAACATATTTCTAAAATCACTACGAATCCCAAATGAACTGATTCTGAAGGTATATTTTACTGGTTTAAAAACATATATTTACTACCAACTTGTGAATTTATAATCGCTAAAAATGGCACTACATTTTAACTGTTTTCTTGGGGAAAACTATTATACAGAGGCTGCATGTAAATGTGTGTAAATCACTTATGTTCTGCTAAGGTGGGTGTTTGTCTGAGGCCTTACAAATAGTTGTAAAAAGAGAAGCGAAAGGCAAAGGAGAAAAGGAAAGATATACCCATTTGAATGCAGAGTTCCAAAGAATAGCAAGGAGAGATAAGAAAACCTTCCTCAGTGATCAATGCAGAGAACTAGAGGAAAACAATAGAGTGGGAAAGGCTATAGATCTCTTCAAGAAAATTAGAGATATCAAGGAAACATTTCATGTAAAGATGAATAAAAGATGCATGCAAAGATGAAATAAAGGACAGAAATGGTAGGGACCTAACAGAAGCAGAAGATATTAAGAAGAGGTGGCAAGAATACACAGAAGAACTACACAAAAATGATCTTCATGACCCAGATAATCACGATGGTGTGATCACTTACCTAGAGCCAGGCATCCTGGAATGTGAAGTCAAGTGGGCCTTAGGAAGCATCACTATGAACAAAGCTAGTGGAGGTGATGGAATTCCAGCTGAGCTGTTTCAAATCCTAAAAGATGATGCTGTGAAAGTGCTACATTCAATATGCCAACAAATTTGGAAAACTCAGCAGTGGCTAAAGGACTGGAAAAGGTCAGTTTTCATTCCAATCCCAAAGAAAGGCAATGCCAAAGAATGCTCAAACTACCGCACAACTGCACTCATCTCACACACTAGTAAAGTAATGCTTAAAATTCTCCCAGCCAGGCTTCAATAGTACATGAACTGTGAACTTCCAGATGTTCAAGCTGGATTAGAAGGGGGTTCAGGATGGGGAACACGTGTATACCTATGGCGGATTCATGTTGATGTATGGCAAAACGAATACAATATTGTAAAGTAACCTCCAGTTAAATAAATTTATATTAAAAAAAAGAAAAGGCAGAGGAACCAGAGATCAAAATGCCAACATACGTTGGATCATCAAAAAAGCAAGAGAGTTCCAGAAAAACATCTACTTCTGCTTTATTCAATATGTCAAAGCCTTTGACTTTGTCAGTTCAGTTCATTTTCAGTTCAGTCGCTCAGTCGTGTCTGACTCTTTGCGACCCCATGAATCACAGTGGATCACAACAAACTGTGGAAAATGTTTCAAGAGATGGGAATATCAGACCACCTGACCTGCCTCTTGAAAAATCTGTATGCAGGTCAGGAAGCAACGGTTAGAACTGTACATGGAACAACAGACTGGTTCCAAATTGGGAAAGGAGTACATCAAGGCTGTATATTGCCACCCTGCTCATTTAATTATATGCAGAGTACATCATGAGAAACGCTGGGCTGGAAGAAGCACAAGCTGGGATCAAGATTGCTGGGAGAAATATCAATAACCTCAGATATGCAGATGACACCACGCTTATGGCAGAAAGCAAAGAAAAACTAAAAAACCTCTTGATGAAAGTGAAAGAGGGGAGTGAAAAAGTTGTCTTAGAACTCAACATTCAGAAAACGAAGATCATGGCATCTGGTCCCATCACTTCATGGCAAATAGATGGGGAAACAATGGAAACAGTGAGAGACTTTATATTTGGGGGCTCCAAAATCACTCTAGATGGTGACTGCAGCCATGAAATTAAAAAACGCTTGCTCCTTGGAAGAAAAGCTATGACCAACTTAGACAGTATATTAAAAAACAGAGACATTACTTTGCTGACAGAGGTCCATGTAGTCAAAGCTATGGTTTTTCCAGTAGTCATATATGGATGTGAGAGTTGGACTATAAAGAAAGCTGAGCACTGAAGAATTGATACTTTTGAACTGTAGTATTGGGGAAGACTCTTGAGAGTCCTTTGGACTTATCCAACCAATCCATCCTAAAGGAAATCAGTCCTGAATATTCACTGGAAGGACTGGTGCTGAAGCTAAAGCTCCAATACTTTGGCCACCTGATGTGAAGAACTGACTCATTTGAAAATACCCTGATGCTGGGGAAGATTGAAGGCAGGAGGAAAAGGGGACGACAGAGGCTGAGATGGTTGGATGGCATCACCAACTCAATGGACATGAGTTTGAGTAAGCTCTGGGAGTTAGTGATAGACAGGGAAGCCTGGGGTGCTGCAGTCCATGGGGTCACAAAGAGTTGGACAAGACTGAACGACTGAACTGACTGAACTGAACTGAAGGTGGGATTTATGCACCGTTTGTATTTGTTCCAGATCAAGGGGTATTGTTTGGTGGGAAATAGAAGGGAATAGGGTTCTGGAAATCAAAGTTCTGATCTGTGTGAAGGTAGCTAGAACAATCTTTCATCTGGAATGTGTCTGTCCTACTCCATCAAGAAGTGGAGAGTCTGCACCCCTTCGACTCGTAGTGGCCCTGTGAAGTGGTGACAGACGGAGTACCGTGGAGCTGACTCTGTGCTGCTTCTAGGCTTTGCTCTTTGCTGGCTCAGCAGCTTTCAGTTCCTCCCTCTTCGGAGCCAGCTACCATAGAACTGTGTCTTAAGGACTTCTCCGGTAAGTCCGTGGCTAAGACTTCATACTTCCGATGCAGGGGGCACAGGTTTGTTGCCTGGTCAGGGAGCTAGATCCCACGTGCTGTAATCCAGCGCAAGCAAAGAAAGCAGATTCACCCTTCCTCTGCCTTTTGCTCTGTTCTGGCTCCTTGACAGACTGGCTGATGCCCACCTGCATTGGTGAGGGCTATCTTCTTTACTCAGCTCACCAACTCAAATGCTAACCTCTTCCAGAAACATTCTCACAGACACAGCCAGAAATAATGTTTTCGTAGTTCCCAGAGCATCCCTTAGCTCAGTCACATAAAATTAACCATCACAGCACCTTAAATTGCTCAGTTACAGCCTGGAGGATACCTGGTTTAGTGAGTGTGAAAAGTGAAAAGATTTTAGTTGACTAAAAGCTGAGTGTGCATCAATGTCTAGAGAAACAAAGAAAAAAAAACCCCACAAAACACGATATAGTGACTTTCATTAGAATCAACAGAGGCAAATAGGCTGGCTTGAAATAGGTGAGGGATCTACTCTGCCTGCCTGCACAGGTCAGATCAGCCCTGAAACGTTGCACTCAGTTCTGGGCATGGCTCAGAGCCAGACCTGACACCTCGGGGCATGAATGAGAAAGGGTGTTCCTGCAGGTTTCTTGCACTTGTTGGAGGGTTCTAGGAACCCAGATCCCAGCCTAGCATAAAAGGCATTCATTTATTCTGTACTTTTTCTCTGAAAAGCACAGGAATATGTCCAGAGGGAAATCTACAGACACTTTGAAGCTGTTGAAGGAGGAAACAGAACAGCTCCATCTTGAAAGCAGAACTCCATCTTGGGCTACACTGTGGACTTTGAGTTATATGCCCAGTATCTATGGAAATGATGCACCAACTGGAAAACCAGACCCCCCAGTTGGAAGAGCCCCAGGGCTCATATCTAGACCCTCCATCACCTAAAAGAATACTGTACTTATCTGTGTAACCAAACAGAATCATAAATTCTATTACGCTTATTGGGGTATGACCACAGGCCTACTGATAACTGTCCACTGTTAACTACCTAGGCTTAAGGCATATGAATCATGGGTTAACTTTGATTGTATCTTTCTTTTCCTTTGTTGAGACTAGTTTCAGAGAATTTGGGGAGGTGGGTTTGAGCACGTACACTTAGGCGTAATAAGCTGCACTCCACTATCTGCCCTGTCCTTCTGAGTGAGTTTGTTTCCTGGAACGCGTGGCTGCAACACTGTTGAAACTGAACCTTCTAACTCTTCTCTCACCTGAGTCTCTTCTAAGGCCTTGATGAGGTCTGGATTGTAACGCATCCCCATGGTTGTATGTTTTTGTTAAATTTGTAAACCTGAGCTATTATAACAGGATTGATTAAGAGTCCTGCCTCTTTCATCTCTGAGCTCCCTTTCATGATATTATACTTCTTTCCACTTGAATTGGGTGTCACTGGAGGGGTGGTCATCATTTTTTTTTTAACCATCTGAAAGGGAAATTGAGGTGGTAGGCATTTTCAACTGAGTTTAGAGGTATGGATAGATGTAGTTTGCTCATTTATAAGCATAGTCAAGTTCTTGCCTTCCTTTTGTAGGTATGGCTTCCAGGAATACTCTTAACCTCCCTGGTATTGATTTACCTGGTATCATGACACAATGGTACTGTTGACTGAAAAAATAGTCACAACCTAGAAATTGAGAGTTATGTTTTATTTGGTGGGAATGTTTAGGACTTCAAACCTATGAGACAGCATCTCAAATAACCTTGAGAAACCACTCTCAGGAGGCAGTGGAAGGAGTCAGGTTATATAGAAGTTTGCAACAAAGGGGGCAGGTAGTCTGAACATTAAAGATTATTATTAATCAAAGAAAACCAGATATGTTAAGTTAAAGAGTTTAGTGCTCTTTTGCCAAGTGTCTTGGCTTACTGAAATCATTTCTTCCATATGCATCTCAGCTGTCTGGGGCCAGCATCCTTCTTGGTTTTTCAGGTAGGCAGCTGGCAGCCAACAGCCGCTGGATCGCAGACATTGTCCTCTCTTTGGGACACTCTTAGGGCTCATAAATGCACATTTGGAGGCCTGAAATTGCTGATGGCTGTAACATCCTTCTTTACTGATATGGCAGTAAATACTCCATTTCACAGTACAAGATCAAAAGTCATATAGTAATATGACCATATGCTACAGAACCCAGAACCAGAAACAAGTAAGAAATGGGGAAGAAAGACGATTTGAAATGTACAAAGTCATAACCTAGTCTGGGGAAAATTCAAGTATCAGACAGGTAAAATTGCTAGCAAAGGGTTGATTGCTCTCCATGTTTAGATAAAATGGAGTTCCTTTCTGTAAATAAAACTTAACCACACTCCTGCAATGAGGACATTTATGACACATTGGTAAATTTTGTTGCTGTTCAGTTGCTCAATCATGTCTGACTCTTTGCAACCCTATGGACTGCAGCACGCCAGGCTTCCCTGTCCATCATTTCCTGGAGCTTGCTCAAACTCATGTCCATTGAGTCAGTGATGCCATCCAACCATCTCATCCTCTGCCGTCTCCTTCTCCTCTTGCTTCGGTCTTTTCCAGCATCAGGGTCTTTTCTAATGAGTCAGCTCTTCAAGTTAGGTGGCCAAAGTATTGGAACCTCAGCTTCAGCATAAGTCCTTCCAATGAATATTCAGGATTGATTTCCCTTAGGATTGATTTATTTACATTGGTAAATAAGGGTCATCAAATCAAGGGTATTTAAGATATGTCCATGAACAAGAACACTTGTGATGTCCCCAAATCTTACAGCTATTTTAGGAAATAACTTGATAAATGTAACATTCCCATTGACAAGTTGTGATGCTCAAATATACCTTTCAAAACTCTTGATAACACAAAACAAAACTTAATCAACCATGCTCGCTATTGAAAAAGGTCTAACAAAGTTTTTATCATATGAAAAGGCAATCAAAGTTATGCAGTTTAAAAAATGGTAGTTAAAAAAATTTTACACAGGGGCATTAGGAGGGCTGGAAGAAGCACAAGCTGGAATCACGATTGCCAGGAGAAGTATCAATAATCTCAGATATGCAGATGACACCACCATTATGGCACAAAGTGAAGAGGAACTAAAAAGCCTCTTGATGAAAGTGAAAAAGAGAGTGAAAAAGTTGGCTTAAAGCTCAACATTCAGAAAATGAAGATCATGGCATCCAGTCCCATCACTTCATGGGAAATAGATGGGGAAACAGTGGAAACAGTGTTAGACTTTATGTTTTTGGGCTCCAAAATCACTGCATATGGTGATTGCAGCCATGAAATTAAAAGACACTTACTCCTTGGAAGGAAAGTTATGACCAACCTAGAAAGCATATTGAAAAGCAGAGACATTACTTTGCCAACAAAGGTCCATCTAGTCAAGGCTGTGGTTTTTCCAGTGGTCATGTATGTATGTGAAGAAAGCTGAGCACTGAAGAATTGATGCTTTTGAACTGTGGTGTTGGAGAAGACTCTTGAGAGTCCCTTGGGCTGCAAGGAGATCCAACCAATCCATCCTAAAGGAAATCGGTCCTGGGTGTTCTTTGGAAGGGGACTGATGCTGAAACTCCAATACTTTGGCCACCTCATGTGAAGAGTTGACTCATTGGAAAAGACTCTGATGCTGAGAGGGATTGGGGGCAGGAGGAGAAGGGGACGACCAAGGATGAGATGGCTGGATGGCATCACTGACTCAATGGGCGTGAGTCTGAGTGAATGCCGGGGAGTTGGTGATGGACAGGGAGGCCTGGCGTGCTGCAATTCCTGGGGTTGCAAAGAGTCGGACGCGACTGAGCGACTGAACTGAACTGAACTGATTAAGCAGTTGGGGCTTCTCTGGTGGCACAGGTGGTAAAGAATCTGCCTGCAGTGCAGGAGATTTGGGTTCAGTCCCTGGGTCGGAAAGGTTCCCTGGACAAGGGAATGGCTACCCACTCTAGTGTTCTTGCCTGGAGAATTCCATGGAAAGAGGAGCCTGGTGGGCTACAAGAATTTTGCACTTTTTCACTATCAGGCAAAATACTTTTGCACTTTTTCACTATGAGGAAAAAATATGTTATTTTGGGGGTTTTATTATATTTATCAGTTTTTAAAATTTGCATTTTGTTGTGAGTTTCTTCTTCATTATAAAAATATATTCACTTTTTACTCAATCTAATGTTTATAATTTTACTGATTTCCTTCAAGAAGTTCCCCCTGAGTCGTTTAAACTACAGGATTCAGAAAACTTATATTTATCCTGGCTGGGTTTCAGAGAAATTAAAATATGAGTGTGGCCAGTGTCTGGCCAAAGAACTTGTTGTAAAGAGGAGAGATGAGACAAGTTCATTCAAGAAGAATGTCCTGGGGGACATGACAGGGGCCTCAAGAGAAATGTTCATCAGTTTCTCTGAGGGTTTGGGGCTCTCTGGGGACACCTTCACCGAAATCTCAGCTTTCCAGTCTGCCCTGCTCCTTGCATTCACAATTCTTTTCCTAAAAGGGAGATTCCTTTTTAAAGCAGTCAGCCTTCCCCATGCAAGTCACATGCCCAGAACTGGAGCACCTGTATATCTCTTAGACTGTTACCTTGGCCTAGACTGTCCTTCCCCTTAAGTGACTTAGTAGGCGAGTCATCAACAGTGTCAACAGTCAGTGACTCCCTTGTTCACTGGCTACCTGACCTTGACCAGGTCATTTGATCTTCCCTCCCATCTACAGTCCAGGGTTAAAATGCCAACTTCAAGGGCAACTGAAAACCACTAAATGAGTTAATGTATGTAAAACACTGATCAAATTTAAGCTCTGAACAAATGTTTAATGTTATTACTCCCCATCCTTCAAAGCCCAATTCAAATATCACCTTTGTATTGAAACGCTACCTTTACAAAGACTCCCCCGCCCCTGCCACCCCACTGACCCTTCCTCACTCTACACACTTGTCTGTTTTTTTCTTGTATTTCCTTTATTCTTTTACTAGTGCTAAGCCATTCACTTACTTAGTCATTCACTCTTCTATTTCATACATATTTATCGAGCTCCCCTCCATTCCAGACGTCAGTTTGCTCCCTCACTGCATTTGTAAACTGGGCAGAGGCTGTCTTATTCTGCATTGTGTTCCTGTCAGCACTTAACTCATTACCTTGGCACTCAGTAAAAACTCAGCGATGGCTGCTTTTCTGGGTGACTGGTAGAGACAAATATTCTCAGCCCTATTTCCTCTAAGGTAGGAGGAATGGCTCCAGCCTGGCTAGACATTAGAATCATTGGGAAGGAGCTTCAGAAGAAGTGGGGATGCCTGCACCCCACCCCCAGGCATTCTGCTTTAATTAGCCTGGAGTGAGGCCTGGACACCGAGTTATTTTTAAAGCCCCACAGGTGATTCCAATGGGCAGTAGTGTTTGCTAACCACTGCTCCAAGATAGGGGCTTCCCAGGTGACACGGGTAAAGAATCTGTCTGCCAATGCAGGAGATGCAGGAAACTCTGGTTCAATCTCTAGGCTGGGAAGAGCCTCTGGAGTAGAGAATGGCAACCCACTACAATATTTTTGCCTGGAAAATCCCAGGGACAGAGGAGCCTGGTGGGCTACAGCCCATGGAGTTGCAAAAGAGCTGGGCACGACTGAGCACGCACCCTCCAAGATAATCTTCTTTGGTGACTGAGAGCTGCCTTTAGTTCACTGGTCCATCCTGGGGGAGACTCTGGGGTCACAAACCCTACTTGCTAACTAGTGCCTGGATCTTTTGAGGTCATGTGCAGTTTTGATGCACCTGCCAAAGGCCAGGTCAGATACACTGCCAACAGCTTTCTAGTCTTTTTTTTTTTTTTTTTTTTGATCCTTTGCTGTTACTTCATTGAAGTGAATTAGCAGGTAGGTCAGGGCCATGTGGCTTTGCCAGGACCACATTCTCCCCTGTTTCTCACTTTTCTACAATCTTCTGCTTTCCTCCACCAAGGGCTGAAAAAAGGGACTCTCAACCACCCACGCAAGGACTAAAAAGAGATCCAGAGTCCCCTTGCACCCTGACAGCCCCATTTCTTCATTTCCTTTCACCTTCCTACGTCCCTAATCGAATTTTTACACTTCATTTATATGTTGTTAGTCAGCTCATCCTTGTGTTTTCTTTCTCTTCTCTCCTTGAACAGCTTCCCCTCGGGGTCTACCACCTGTGATTATGCCTCCCAAGCAGCCAAGCCGAGCAGTATTTAATAACAGGGGTGCTCCCCTGACAGCGGTTTTGATAAAGGTGGTGGGGAAGCATCTTTCTTTCAGGGCTGCACTTGGAGAGAAAGCCTCTCCAGGTATCACAATCTAAGATGCTCCAGGCTCCACCTGTAATTACACCTTCTCCACCTCACCTATCCACCTCCCTTTCAGAGAAAAACTATAGCAGGTGACACTCACCTCCCCAGTGGGGAGGCGCTGACGCCTCAAAGTGGAGCCGGCAGGAGTTCAGTAGGGAAATACAATGCACATTCCATTTTTTATCTGCGCTGCGGGTGCTGTCAATACCAGAAGAGGACTCCTAGCTGCCCTCGGAAAGATCCTTCACTTGGGCGGTAAAAACAACAACCTTTACGTTTTTAGGGAAGCTTGTTTCCAAAAGAAATTCTGCCTCCATCACAGGCGTTTTAGACCCTGAGCGGTGTGTTTGCACTGCCACAAGAATGTTTACCGTTCCCTGTGGGGAACTGAGGCCATCAGGGGCTGTTCGGAGTTAGTGACTGTGATCAAAGCTCATGACTTTAGCTCAGGGAACCAACAGGTTCTGGAGTGGAATTTTAAGTCACTAATTGGCTCTGCAGGTGCCTTTGTTTTTGCGTTCCACTCATAAGTGCCCGTGTCTGTCTTGGGCTGGCCTCCCTGGGTGCTAGAGAATTCTAAACAAGCAGAGGCCCGCAGAGCGTCCCAGGAAGGTGGTGTCTGTCGGTCAGCTGAAGGTGAGTGTGAAGATTCTTTCGGAGAGTCTTCTGTCGCTTTAATTTGTCACTTTAATTCTGCGTGCCTGTGTTTTGGTATAATTATGGTATTTACCTACTAGGTTCACACGAAGATTAGGCGGGATGAGGCAGATAAACTCAGCAAGTGCACAGCGGGTGTTCCTGCTCGCTAAATGGGGGTCGTTTTCCTTTTGGTGTTCTTTCCTCCCGATACACAAGTAGGGAGCAAAGTTCTACATGGAGGATGGCGCTCCTTGCTTCTCCCCCAGGAAGGAACCACCGAGGAAACACACAGAAACCTTCTGAAATCCTCAGCACCATGGCAAAGTAATAGTTGGAGGGCTCCCTTGTTGCTTTTCTCCATTTTGGCTGTGCCGGGTCTTCCTTGCTGTGCACGGGTTTTCTCTAGTTGGGGTGAACAGGGGTGTGGGGGCTACCCTCTCGCTGTGGTGCACATGCCTCTCCCTGTGATGGCCTCTCCTGTTGTGGAGCATGGGTTCTAAACGGAATGAGCTGCAGCTCCTGGGCTGAGTAGTTACTGCACACTGGCTTAGTTGCCCCTTGGCACGCGGGATTCTAGTTCCCAGACCAGGGATGGAGCCCTCAGGCCCTGCACTGGCAGGCGGATTCTTATCCGCTGGGCCACCAGCAAATTACCTCTCTTGTTGCTTTTCAATCCATGGTTCCCTCTTCTGCTTGATACTCACAGGACCAGAGATGCACCCTCTTTCCAAGGATGCCTATATCATTTTCAGACTTCAGAAAGTTTTTATTCACATTGGGCTCAAACCATCTTAATGTGTTGTGATGGATGGGATTGCAATTAAGACAAACCTTAGGATAGAGAATTGAATTCTTGGGTCCCTTCCAGCTCTGAGCATCTTATGAATCCTGTCTTTTTCTCATTCATAACACAGGAGGAGTTATTACTTCCCCTGACACCACTCCTAGGAGGATTGACTGTAACCACGTTGGTTTCAAAAGTGCTGAACAATTTAAGGGATATTCATTAATGTCCCATAGATGGAGGAGCCTGGTGGGCTGCAGTCCATGGGGTCGCTAAGAGTCGGTCATGACTGAGTGACTTCACTTTCACTTTTCACTTTCATGCATTGGAGAAGGAAATGGCAACCCGCTCCAGTGTTCTTGCCTGGAGAATCCCAGGGACAGTGGAGCCTAATGGGCTGCTGTCTATGAGGTCTCACAGAGTCGGACACGACTAAAGCAACTTAGCAGCAGCATTAATGTCTTGGGCAACACATGACATGTTTAGCTCATTTTTAGTAAGACTGATAGAAGTTGTTCAGACACACTCCAAAATACAAAGAATAGTAGGAAATTACCCCATGTGCTTATTATCCAGCTTCAAAAATCAGTTTTTCTTTTTTAAATAATATAACGATATTATATTAGTTTCAGGGGTACAGCATAGTTGATTCAATATTTTTATAGATTGTACCCTAAAGTTATGACAAAATAATGGCTAAATTTCTCTGCTGTATAATATAGCCTTGTTGCTCATTTATCTTATTTTTTTTTAAATGTATGTTTGTTTATTTGGCTGCGCCGGGTGTTAGTTGTGGCACACAGGATCTTAGATCCTTTTGTGGAATGTGGGGTCTTTAGTTTGTCGCATGCAGACTCTTAGTTGCAGCAAGTGGAATCTAGTTGCCTGACCTGGGATCGAGCTCAAGCTCTCTGCATTGGGAACATGGAGTCTTAGCCACTGGACCACCAGGGAAGTCCCAACCATTTATTTCATGAACAGGAGTTTGTGGCTCTTAATCCCACACCCCTATCTTACCCCTCCCACTTCTCTCTCCCCACTGGTAACCACAAGTATATTCAAAAATTACCACTGATTTTTAAAAAATCTTGTTATGTGATTTCTTAACCTTGTTCCCACCTGTTTTCCTCTCCGCACTTTCTAGGTTGGCGGTGCCTCTATTGAAATAACTGCTGGACTGTAAACTGAAGGCAGAGAGCATGTCTGTGTTGTCCACCATTATTTTACGAATGCCTGGTACTGCCCTGGTCATGATAGTCTCTTAATAATAAAAATAATAAAAGGCTGCTGAACTGAAAAAACAAAAGAGCCTTTGGGGCTGTAGCACTCTCTCAAATACTGAGTCCTCTGGAGGGGTAGGAAGTTGGTTTTTCTTACATACCAAGGAGTATGAATCATGATAAAAATTAACTGACTACCGTTGGCTGCTGAGGGAATTATGGGAATCCTTGGGCCCCTGCTGGGTGGAGTGCTGGTGCCAGGTGGGCCTTATTGTGTCATTGGTTTGGATGAGAAAACACCCCTGAATCCTCTTCAGGATGTGTGCTCTCAGGGTTTCCTGAGAGTAGAGATGGGTACCACCTTGATGCTTCTCTCTTAGGATCTGGCCTCATGATTCTTCAGTGCGCCAGGCTCTCCCCAAAGTCAAGTGGAGCATCAGTGCTGCTTCCGAGGGGAGCATGAGAGCATCAGAGATCGTGATGGGTCCCTTCACCTCCTGTGCCTGTTTGCTCATCAGTGAAATGAGTTTCCTCCAGGGGCCGTTGGGAGTTATAAGGAAATAATGAGTGTGAAGTCAGTGCCTGGCATAGGATCATTGTTCTCTCAATGTTCGTTTTTGTTTTCCAAGTGTTCTGGAAGGAATTGAGTATGAGTATGTGGCTGCTTTTGAACCCACTGAGTAGCCTTCCAGGCCTGACCTCCGCAGTCTTCCATGCTTTAGTGACACCTCTCATGTCCCAGGCATCATTCTGGGTACAACAGCCTGGCTGGGATGTTAAAACACTGAAGGTAGTATTTGTGAGAAGTTGTTCTTCTTCAAGTGTTCTTTGCTGCCCTTTCAGAGGCAGAACATGGGCCTGAAAGGACAAGTGGTCTGTTATGGGGTGGAACTTTTTGGTTATTCTTGATATTAAAAGGTTAACAGTGTGCCATTCATTCTTAACTAGTGAACTATTGGCCAGTCTTACTTGGCTTGCATATTGCGGGAACTCAATCAGTTCTTCATCAGTGTAATTCATGTATTCATGAATGGATGTGTAGGGAGGTTAGCCCTTGCTTTGTCAAGGTATTCTGAAAGAATCTCTTTTGACACAAGCAGCCAGGAGTACTAATTATTTTTACTGGATGAAAAGAAAAACCATGCATAAGAACCACAAAAGTATTGCCTCACCTAAGGAAAGAAAAAGAAAAAAAAGTATTCATTTTCCTTTTGCCATGCATTTTTCTGGCACTCCATGCTTAAAGAACTACTGGGGCTTCTCTGGTAGCCCAGCTGGTAAAGAAGCTGCCTGCAATGCAGGAGGCCCTGGTTCAGTTCCTGGGCTGGGAAGTTCCCCTGGAGAAGGGATAGGCCACCCACTCCAGTATTATTGGGCTTCCCTGGTGGCTCAGACAATCCGCCTGCAATGTGGGAGACCTGGGTTCCATCTCTGGGTCGGGAAAATCCCCTGGAGGAGGGCATGGCAACCCATTCCAGTATTCTTGCCTGTTGAATCTCCATGGACAGAGGAGCCTGGCGGGCTACAGTCCATGGGATCGCAAAGAGTCTGATATGACTGAGTGACTAAGCACCGCACAGTGACTTCTATACAGCACAGTCAGTTACCAAAAAAATGAATCCGGGTATGGCCTGTGGGGAGATACTGCTCAGTACTTACAATGGATGAGATCTACTTTGCATTAAAATTTGGCAGTTGACCAGTGGGATGTCTCAGCTTCTTCCTGTTGATACCCACTGACCCGCTTCACCTCCACACCTTTCCTAGGCAGGCAGAAAGACTTCCTGAGCCTCACAGCTACGTTCTTACCTTAGTCTTTATAAAAATGTTACTGATTAATTTTTTATTGTAGTTGTGTTAGTTTTTGCTCTACAGCAACGTGAACCAGTGGTACATATATATACATACACATACATACATCCTTTCTTTGTCCCCACAGAGCATTGAGTCCCCGTGTTTCACAGTAGGTTCTCACTCTTACACTAATCTCAACTGCCGTTTCTTCACAACCAAAGCTTCTCCATTAGTGGCAGACACAGCTTGAGATTTGGCAATTTCCTGTTTTTGTGTTTTTTTTGGTCCTTTCTTCTGACTACTCATTTCCAGAGGCAAGGTACTCAGAGACTTCACTGAGGGGGTGGGATAATGAAAAAGGCCCCCAAAAGAAGAAGGAGATGCTCTCTCTCTCCTCCTAATTCCCACCCCCTCCCCCGTCCCTCCCCTCCCAATGTCTGTCTCTCTCGTTCTTAACACTAATGTAGCGGAATGAATCATCTACTTTAATACTGGTGAAAAGAAAGTCATAAACAGGAAGAGGGAGTGTGGAGAAGGGGGAGAAAGGTGAGTAGGATGGGAGATTAGAAAGCCTACATCTGCTCCCGATGGAGGATTGCCTGTATTCGTGCATGCATGCTAAGTCACTTCAGTTGTGTCCAACTCTTTGTGACCCTGTGGACTGTAGCCCACCAGGCTCCTCTGTCCATGGGATACTCCAGGCAAGAAGACTGGAGTGGGTTGCCATGCCCTCCTCCAGCAGTGGAGGAATCCAGGCTGTAACTACTTCCCTTTGCTGCACTTCTTGGGAATCCACCTCCCAACACTGTACAAAGCCCAGTCTGCATCCATTAGGATAAGTGCAGAAGTAAGGGGGCACCTGGGAGCCATGAGCTCCCAGGCCACGCCCATGCTCTTGGGATCTGGGAATGATGCGTTTCAAAAGAGGGCCTATTGACCACGGAGGAATTAAATGAACCCCGTAGTCTCTCTTCCTGGCTTTCCCTTACACGGCGTTATTACTGGGCTGTATTTGTTCCCTTTGCCTCATCTTCATCTAGAAGCAACAGCCAGCAATGATTTCCCCTGACCAGTGTAAATTACACACAGGCGTGATGAGGCGGTTCTGTGGCAACTGGGCCGGGCAGTTCCCAGGCTGTCCATCCCGAGACACGTTCATCACACCAACCCTCTTGGGGCCTATGGACTGGGTAATGTGACCCCAGGGCCTGGGAAATGGTGGTGTGTGTGCTCGTTAGCAGAGAGTCAGAGCTCTGTCTCTCCAGCCCTGTGGAATTCTGGAGTGACCATAGGAAGAAAAATCACACCAGAAACAGATGCTCGTGTTGCCTTATGACAGAAGAGAAGCAATTTCTTCTTCGCTTTCACATGCTCTTCCTTTTTATAAAATCTTTATTTTTATTTATTTATTTGGCTGTACCAGGTCTTAGCTGCAGCATGTGGAATCTTCTCATTGGGACATGTGGGATCTAGTACCCTGACCAGGGATTGAGCCTGTGCCCCTACATTGGGAGCGCAGAATCTTAACCACTGGACCATCAGGGAAATCCCGGAATTTGAGCATTTGAATGAGGTACTAGTGGTAAAGGGCCACCTGCTAATGCAGGAGATATAAGAGATGGGGGTTCAATCCTTGGGTCGGGAAGATTCCCTGGAGGAGTGTAGGAAAACCCACTCCAGTATTCTTGCCTGGAGAATCCCATGGACAGAGGAGTCTGGCAGGGTATATATAGTCCATGGGGTTGCAAAGAGTTGGACGTGACTGAAGTGACTTAGCACGCATGCACCTGGCAATGTTAAGAGCCTATCGCATAAGTCCTTCCAAGTCCTTTCCTTGTTTAAAAGCCCCAGAACAAGTTGCTGGCTCTTAGAATTTGAGATTTAAATTAGCCTGTGGGCTTTCTATAATGAGGCCACTCTGAGTGTGCAAACTTAGCCTTCCCCCTTCCTTATTTTACCTGCTTGGCCTAGGAGGGAAGAGGCAGGGAGCAGATTTTGGTCTATGGTGCTCGTGGAGTATTTCCGGATGCTAAGTGTATAATCCCTTTGGTTCTGCTGTACCTGCCAATGGAGCAGAGCAACCATGTGCTACAGCACAGAACAGAGAGTCCAACAAGTGTGACACGGTGCTGTGCTCGTGGAGGACACAGGCTCATTAGCATGCGGACAGACCGACATTTCTGCCCCCTTTGTGTGTAATTTTAAAGAATTTTGAATGGAAAGATAGTTGAGAAAAGGGAAAGGTGATTTGATGGATCAAAAATATCTATTCATGGTGTATTTCACTGGTTCTAATGAAAGGAGATTTTATGAAAATTGTTGATCAGTGACTAGACTCATGTTGACCCGGGAGACAAAGGTGAGCTCTCACCCAGGAGGGGTGGTGGGGAAATTGAACTCAGTGACCCATTGTCTTCTCTCTCACCACAAAGTGGTGTCAGCTTGTTTGGGGGCTGCTTTCTCAGTAGTGGGAGGTGATGGGCCACATGCAAAGATAAACAGGAGAAGGAATTCCTGGTGGTCCAGTGGTTAAGACTCTGCCTTTCAATGTAGGGAGCGCAGGTTTGATCCCTGGTTGGGGAACTAAGATCCCCAAATCAAAAACATAAGTTGTTGTGGGAGCCTGATGGGCTGTAGTCCACGGGCTTGTAAAGAGCTGGGTACCACTTAGTGACTAAAGAATGACAACAGCCACGAAGGGACAGCCGACCTTACACGTCTGCCACTCTGTAGACCACAGAGCTGCACTGGTGTCTTGGTGTCTTTACTGGGCTGTGTCTGCTGTTTTTTTGTTTTTCCCACTGTGTTTCTCACAGCCCTCAGTGTGGAACTTGAGTTTGTGGTTCAGTTTAGAGAGCACCTAGAATGTTTCAAAAATGTTATAGAAAGTCATCAAGCATTTTGTTTTTCCTGGAAAACAATTCTATTTAAACTCATCACTTCCATTTGCAGTATCATCATCTTTTACATCATACATTTATATTTTATTTAACAGAAGTTTTCGGAGTCCTTTATCATTTTTGTCCAGATCTTGAGAACTGCTAATTGATTGTGAGTGTGGCTGGAGGGCAGGGATGTAACAAGTGTTTCCAGGAAGGGAAAACTGAGCCGAATTCAATGTGAAATACATTGATATTAATAAGTTCTCAAGCAAGTAGTGAGCATGGGGCATGTGGAGTTAAAGTACCAACTGCACCATGTAAATAATGTCTGTGCTTGTTCTTTGTGGGAGTGAGGATGAAATCACCTATGCAAAATTCTTTGGAAGACTTAGGTTGCGTTTAAAAAATTCTGTTTGGGGACTTCCCAGGTGGTTCAGCAGTTAGGATTCCATGCTTCCGGAGGTGGGCTTGACTTCAATCCCTGATCAGGGAACTAAGATCCCACATGCCCAGTGATGCAGCAAAACATTAGAAATAAGTAAAAAAAAAAAAAAAAATTAAAAATTCTGTTTGTATTTTAAACTTAGAGAAATTCACCCTCTCATACTTTAGCCTACACCTTAGTGAATATAAAACTGACAACTTACAGTGTTGATCCAATTAGTATTCAATTATATTTCCCAGATAAACAGCTGGAGGCCATCACTTCAGTGACAAATGTGTTTGATTTGACTTAATCACCACCACAAGGCACATCATTTTCCAACATTTTGCTGTAGTATCATTTTAATAAGTAAAGTGATTCACCCTAGAAGAGGAGAGAAAAATAATGTAAAATGCTGAGACACAAAGGGAGGATTAAGCTAGGATGGAGTGAGAAAGATATCTGAGCCTTTAAAAATTCCTACTTTCATTGAACCCATAACTTTGATACTGAAAAGTGTACCGATTTTAAGGGTATACTGTACAATGAACCATCATGATTCAATCATATCCAGGCCATGAACTAGAATAAACAACAACGCAGAACCACTCTCACATACCCTCAGTAAGCCTTCCTCGCCCAAAGTAACCAATATCACTTATATCTCTCATTGTTTTTAAGGATGTTGGCCACTGTCATTCTGGAAGTTTCTCAACCAGACTCTTCTGAGGAAGTCCTTGGTATGTTTGTTGACTAATGTTTCCATGAGTCAGGCCTAGATTTGAGTGTGTTCCAAAGTTTAATAGTGGCTGGGAGGAGAGCAGAAGTGGAGGGTGGATGGTGAACTAAGGGTTGTGATGAGACTGAAATCATGCAACTCAGGTTGCGACTTGAACCCCCGTGAACTCAGGTTGCGACTTGAACCCCCGTGAACTCAGGTTGCGACTTGAACCCCCGTGCTAGGACTTGAATCCAGCCAAAACCCACGATCTTCCAACTGAGATCTTCACCTAGTTTTAGCACTTTATGAAGCTCAGGCTCTTGATGTCTCATTGCAGAAAGAATTCAGTGAGACAAGGTGGTAGGTAAGAAGTGGATTCATTTAGAGAGAAACACACTCCACAGACAGCGTGTGGGCCATCTCAGAAGGCAAGCGTGACTTCAAAATAAGGCATGGTTAGTTTTTATGGACTGAGTAATTTCCTAGGCTAATGAGTGGAAAGATTATTCCAGCTATTTTGGGGAAGGGGCGGATATTTCCAGGAATTGGGCCAGCACCCACTTTTTGGCCTTTGATAGTCAGCCTTGAAACTGTCATGGTGTTGATGGATGTGTCTTTTAGCTTGCTGTTGTATTACGATGAACGTATACTGAGGCTCAAGGTCTAGTGGAAGTTGACTTTTCAGCCATCTTGGACCTATTTGGTTTTAATCAGTTTATGTCATGTCCTCAGGCTATGTCATTCTTTCAGAGTTTATTCCTTGTTCTCTTCCTTCCTGTTCCCAAACAACCATCCTTCCCCCTCCATGTCGGGAGAAGCCAGCATGCTCTCTTCTGCTACTTACCTCTTCAGCATGAACACAGGCAGACACCTGATCTACTTCTTCTCTGGGTTACTGTGAAACTCTAATGATGTAATGGATATGAAAACACATTGAGTGGGATAAAGTACTATTCAATTATTACATCCCTTGACCAGTGTGATGGAGAGACATCGATTGCAGAGGGAGTTATTTTGAACAAGAGGAAGACAAGTACACATATTTCTAAACCAAAAAGGTACTGAGCATAATGGTTTTAAATGGCCCTAAATGTTTTCTCTTAATTTGGAGATGCGCCATTAGCTTAACTCTGTAGCCATAGCTGCAGGAAAGCCAGAGTCATGTGCTGACATCCATATCTTAGAACCATAAACCTGGCCGCTTATAAACAACAGGAATTTATTTCTCACCGTGCTGGAGACCAGGAGGCCCACGATCAAGGCACTGGCAGGCTTGGCGTCTGGTGAGAGTCTGCTTCCTCATTCTTGGCCGTCTTCTTAAAACCTCCTCGTGTGGTGGGCAGCCTCTGGGGTTTCTTTTATAAGCACATTGATCCCATTTATGGTGGCTTTGCCCTCATGATCTAATCACCTGCCAGAGGCCTCACGTCCCCACATCATCACACTGGGGATGTGTTTTAAGATATGAATTTGGGAGAAATACAGTCTATAACACTCTATATGATCTCATTGACTTTATTATTTCTTCTTTTGTACAATCCTATGTTGATCTAACTGACTTTAACCTGTTGTGTATATGATCTTATTTCCCTAATTGCATTCAATTTATCAGAAATGTGAACTGTTGATTATTAATAACTATTGGTCTGATTATGAACACATTATCAGCGTATTGGGGAAAAAATCAAGATATATAACCTACTAATAGAGAACTCTTTTTACATTAAAAGGAAGCATATTCTAATATTTATGATGTGAAATAACGGTGTGATGGTGCTTTGGTTAGGTTTCAGGCAACTTTTGGAACATAGACAGGTAGTGAATAGGCATCGTGTTAGCCCTTGGTGTTATAATGGTGAACAAAACAGTCATGCTCCTTTCCTGGTGACATTTCAAACTTCTCAGCATGTTTTTCTATCTTTCTTTTTAAAAAATAAGCTTATTTATTTATTAGACTGCACCGGGTCTTCGTTGCAGCACATGGGATCGTTGATCTTAGTTGTGGCATGTGGAATCTAATTCCCTGATCAGGGATTGAACCCGGGCCCCCTGCAGTAGGAACACAGAGTTTTAGCCACTGGACCACCTGGGAAGTCCCTCTTTACTTATCCTTGACAGAGGAAGACGTAATTTATCATGGTTCCTACTAATGGCTGGGTTTGTGCATTGCGTATTAGGTTCACTTACGTACTGGGTCCAACGTGCTTCTCAGATTCAGTGAATAAAGCTCCAAAGACTATTCCACAGTGTGGAGAAAGTTGACGCTAAGAAGGTTCTGCTGGTGGAGATGGGACCTTTCATTCCCACAGCCCAAGGTTCCAACAGGTGTAGGAAGTGAAACCTTAACGTTCAGCTCCCAGGATGCACGGCTCCAATAGCTCTTCCTGGGTACCTCCCTCCCTGGGAATTTATCTTCCAGAGGATATCTTGCTCCTGTTCTTCCACTGGCCCCACCCATTTCCTGGGACCGCTTATTTTCTGGGGGTGACTGGTTCTGATTGGATGTTTTATTTATTTATTTATAATGTTAAAGATTTTTTTAAAACTTTCCAAATTTAGAGTTTCAGTTAACATCATAGTGTTATTTTATGAATTGTATAGCATTTAGAGTTTGCAGAGTCTTTTCACAGTCATTACTACTCAAAACAATACTGTGGGATGAATGATCTATTTTATGGAGGAGAAGATCAAGGATCCTGGAGGTGAATCTACTTGGATCATTAGCAACAGAGGTGAAACTTTTAACTCTTCTGCTTGATTTAAATGGTTATGGGCAGATACTAGATTTTGACCAAAAGAACAGGATAAAAAGTCCAGAGATAAACCCACCCACCTATGGCCACCTGATCTATGACAAAGGAGGCAAGAATATACAATGAAGAAAAGATAGTCTCCTTAGTAAGTGGTGCTGGGAAGACGGGACAGCTACATGTAACATCATACAAAAAATAAAATGCATAGACAAAAATAAACCCCAAATGGATTAAAGACCTAAATGTAAAGCTGGAAATTGACTCAGTGAATGTTTTAATGAGCCCTTGATTTGGGCGAGGAGAGAGAGAGCTTGGAGGAAGAGGAATTTCACTCGGATGGCCTCAAAAGCCCGCATTCTTACAGGAGAGGGTATCTCTCTCAGGTTTCTGATGATACATACCTGGAACCAGAGAGCAAATATAAGCAAAGGAAGGAATGCTGTGTGTCTGCTTTCAGCTCACGAGGCATCAAATTGTCTTTTTTTTTTTTTTCCAGTTCTATTGCTTCATAAAGGACAATCTTCCCAATTATATCCAGAAGTAGGTTGACCACCGGTCCTATTTTCTTATGGAGTTGTGAATTTTAATTTTTTTCTGTGTTTTAAGAGGCATTTTAATTAAAAGCTGTGAAAGGCTGTTTCAGGGCTGCTCAATAGATGTTATTTAAAACTAGAAGCTGAATACAGCCAACTTCTGCTTCATATTATAATCATATTTATCCTTTTCTCCTTCAACCTCAACCTGTCTTTTCTACTTAATGAAGTTCTCTGTTTTCTCTCATCACAAATATTATTTCTGTTAAATACTTTGAGCTTTTGTATTTCTATTTAAGTGCAATTGGAAGGCAGCTTTATTCTACCAGTCTAATACTGTCTCACAATTAACCCTATTTATCTAAATAAAATTGTGTTCTTTTTCTATTCTTGATATATTTGAACATACAACTCCCCTTTGAACTCTAATTTTGTTATTTATTTAGTTTTAATTTTTGACCTTGCGAGGAGATGTGTGGGGTCTTAGTTCCCTGACCAGGGACTGAACCCACATCCCCTGCAGTGGAAGCATGGAGGCTTAACCACTGGGCCACTAGGGAAATCCTTTTATGTTTGTTCAAACAGCACTTTGTCAGCAGATTCTTTCCTAACCACCCTGCTAAAGTAATAATCAATCACCCAATTCTTTGACCTCACTTTGTGTTTCTTTGGAGCACTTGACACACTTCATATTTATTAGTTTATACATTCACTGTCTGCCCTCCCCATTATTGTGTTCACTGCTATATCTTTTGTGCTTAGAACAGCTCCAGGCCCAACCCAGTTTTGATGAATGTCTAAATGAATGGTTCTTAATTTATTAGGTTTGCACTTTTTCATTTCATCAAGTATCTTCACTCTGGTTAGGAGTTTCAAACTGTTTTTCTGCTATAGAACATTCTCTGTAAACAAAGTCTTATGAGGAACATTAATGTACAAAATTGATACGATTGGAGTCACTTAATTGAAAGAAGGGCCGGAGCAGAGATAGGGAAAGCTCCCCTCTCTGAGCTCTTCATGGCAGACCCTGAGTGTTTTTGAAAACTATCAATATAGGTTATCTCCCTCAATCCCCATAACTACTAAAGGAGGAAGATATAATTATCCTATATCTTAGATGAAGTAAATAATGAGATGGAATAAGTGAGCCAAGATGGCATCATGAAATGAGTAAGCTATATGGTATAGACTTAAAAAATATTCACAAGCTAAAAGTAGAGTGTTACTTCTAAAACTTATTTTTAATTGGAGGGTTATTGCTTTACAATGTTGTGATAGCCATGCAGCAACATGAATCAGCCATAAGTATACATATATCTCCCTCTTAAACCTCCCTCCCACTCCCCACTCCATTCCACCCTTCTAGGTTGTCACAGAGCACTGGCTGAGCTCCCTGCGTTGGAGAGTTATGTTTTACTCAGCGGGAATTTTTAGGACTTCAAGCCCAGGAGACAGCATCTCAAGCAGCCCCAAGAGAACTGCTCCCTGCGCTGAGAAGCCAAGGGCAGGGGAACCAGGTTATAGAAACATTTTGCAATAAACAGTAGGTAGTTGGAACATCAAAAGATGATTTTTAATTAAAGAAAACCAGAAATCTCAAGTTAAGGAATTTAGGGCTTTTCTTCGTGTGGGAAAATGCAAGACTCTGGGATCACTGAAACCACTTCTCTGATAGGCACCTCAGCTATCTGGGGCCAGTATCCTGTGTTCTCACATCTTGAGCTTCCCCAGGGCTCACCATAGGGAGTGGCTGCAGTCTGCTGGCTGCCGGATGGCAGGTATTCCTTCCTTCCTGAGTTTCCTCAGGGCTCACTGGCTCACCTTGGAGGGCTGCAGTCGCTGATGACTGTGAGAGCCTTGTTTACTGATATGGCAGGAAATAGTCCATTTATGAATGGACACAGAGTAACAAAGTCAGCCAGACACCAACTCAAGTCAGCTAGCTGACACAGCCACTTCTCAAAAATTCATTCTCTGAGATGATGCACATCGCTTCCACACACACTCCACTGGCAAAAACAAGCCCCCTGAAAGACCCTGGATGCGAGGAAGCTGGTAAAGATCAGATCCTGACAGAGGACCTGCCAGCTATGAAAAGGAGACCACATTTCTGTATATAGATAGAAATCTCTAACATCCCCTCTCCCATGCCCCCTAAAAGGTCTTCATCACAGTCTATAATGCTTGTTGAACTTCTTAGAAGTTGCATCCTTTGGAGATTGAAATTCTGTGACTAGAGTCCAGTGGGAAAATCATACTGTCCAAGAGGCCGAGGAACAAGGCAATAGCTGACATCTGGCTCGTACATCTGTGCAGGACACACCCCTCAGGCACATGGGTGTGCATGTTCATAGCGGCTTCTCCAAATGTGCCCACACTGGACTTTAGAGTCTGGCAATTTCTCAGAACGGTTCACTGGACCACCCCTCCCGGTTTCCATATATATGAGTTGCTGTGTACTTGTGCAGGAAGTTTCGGTTGTAATTTTGACAAATGGAGGGAAAACTGTAATTTTCTCCTCTGGAGGAATGAGTGCACAGGAGAATAAAGATGAAGGTGATTTGAGAACTGGCCCTACCAGGCTATATGGACACATTTTTAACCCTTTGAAAGAGAGGACATGGGACAAGCAGCTGAAGAGTTTGTTCCCATAAAAGTTATGTTTCATAAATATATGGTAGGATTGTGTTTCTTGGATCTGGTTTATTTTTATTTATTTATTTTAAAGAAGACATGTTTTTAAAGTGTTTATTTTTATTTTTGGTTGCAGCTTGAGGCATGCAGGATCTTAGTTCCCCAACCAGGGATAGAAGCCGTGTCCCCAGCACTGGGAGTGCAGAGTCCTAACCACTGGACTGCCAGAGTTTCCAAGTCCTTTTTTTTTGAGTGGAGCCAAGTGACTAGTTTTGGCCAATGAACTGGGAGTTGAAGCTATGTGTATCTATTTTAGGCTGAGCATTTAATTCCTGGTGAAGTCTCACCCAGGCCCTCTTTCCTTCTGCCGCAGTAACATACAAATATTCAGATGGTGGGTTTTCCATTTGCTTAGGCTCTTACCTGATGATAATGAGCAGGGCACCATTGCTGATCTGCAATGGATATGCTGGAAGGGAGCAATCAAGCTTTATTGTTTGGGCCTCAGGGATTTTGGGTTGTCATTGTAGCACAAACTAACCTCACTTGACTGATAGATACAAAGGTCCTTGTGAGACTGTAGGAGAAAAATGTGGTGTTTTCACAGAAAGAGGCAAAGTATAACACACAGTAGACAAGTGAGCATTCCTTCTTTTTCACAACAGAGCATAGCAACAGCACCAACTCTGTAGCTGCAGAGAAACAGCATCAGGGTCCACCATATCTAGCAGAATGAAAAGAAAATCATATCCTTGGGGATCAAGAAATCAGTAAAACAAGTATATTTGAGGTTTGTTTCACCAGCTAACATTGCCCTAAGGTAGGACTTTATACCTCATGCGACACAGCTAATGATCTAAGAATCCTACTTAGATACTTTTCCTCCCCAAAGTCTATCTCTGGCAAAGCTGCTCGTGTCCTCATACCTATTCTTTCCCAAATAGTGCAGTTTTAGGTTTCTCTTCCTTTCCCCAGGATTATGACTCTCTAATCTGCATCTTACTTTTCTGACCACTCTGTTAAGCAGAGCTATTCTATCACAGATTCTGACCCTGAACTATATTCCCATCCTCAAGAAGGAAGTGGAAAAAATCTCCATTTAACAGAACCCATTCTGCAAATATGGATCTCCTTTAGAAGGCAAAAGGAGAAGAGAGAGGGGGACAGATGATAAGATGGTTGGATGGCATCACTGACTCAGTGGACATGAATCTGAACAAGCTCTGGGAGACAATGGAGGAGAGAGGAGCCTGGTGTGCTGCAGTCCATGGAGTGACACAACTTAGCAACTGAACAACAACAACATTCTGCAAAGAGTGTTGAGAAACTGTTTCTAATTCCTTAAACTTTTCTTCTGGGTTTTAAACTCTGTCCTAAATGGATCACCAACTATTTCTCCCTAACACGAGGCCAGCTGATCCCAAGGGGATTCCTGGTGAGCATTTCATGTTCCTCATGTTTCACAGACGCATTGTGGGGCAATGGACACAGCACCAACCAGGGGACTGGAGACCTGGATGCTAGTCCTGGCTTAGCCTCTTAGCAGCTGCATGCCTCCGGATAGATTATTTCACTTCTCTGGATGTCAGTTTACAACACTTGAACCAAGAAGGCATCTGAAAGAAGCAACAGAACTGTTTCCATTCCTGCCATTCTAGTTCTTCACCAGTGCTATGCCTGGTGGTGTGGGCAACAGTAGATTTTCCAACATTCTGCTTTCCAACAAAGCAAATGGATTTCAAACCAGACTGAAACTCAAGATGCTGACTCATGGAATAATTTTATTTTGATGCATATCAGTTTCTATAAGAGACATTTATAAGAACCCTTTTATTTAAGTCCCAAGTGGTTTTCTTCAGGTGTGTTGGAAAAATAAAACTCTTGCAGGAAGGGTTGGACCCCTTCCAGGGCCTAAGAGTGGGCTCTTGTCTAACACTTGGAAACGAGTTATCTGAGGGGACATGTGCTGACAAAACAGGAGACTTTATTGGGAAGGGGCACCCGAGGAAGAGCAGGAGGGCAAGAGAACCCAGGAGGAGTGCTCTGCCACGTGGTTTGCAGTCTCTTGATTTACAGTGCTGGGATTAGTTTCTGGATTGTCTCTGCCCAATCATTTTAACTCAAGGTCCTTCCTGGGGGTGCTTGCATCACTGAGCCAAGATGGATTCCAGTGAGGAGGATTCTGCGGTGTTGGTAGGACATATGGACTGGCCCTTCCTGTCTCCTTTTGACCTTTCCCAGATTCTTCTGGTTGGTGGTGGCTTATTAATTCTGTGTTTCTTACCAGGATCTCCTGCTCTAAAATAACTCATGCAAATGGTTACTATGGTGCCTCACCAGGGTGGGCAGTTTCAATCAGTGTTTCCTCTAACAAGACTTATAAACCCTGTCTTTATTCTCTCCCTCTCACACACACAAGCATAAGCCCATCAGCCCTTAGTATCAAAAAAGCAGCTTGGCTGCCTTGAAGCTTTTATTGATTTAGAGATGCTTTTGGTGAGTGACAGATAAACTGATACTGAATGAGGCTTTCTGAGATAATAGAATGCATGAAGTTTGAAAAGAAATCTCAAGGGATGAAAATCTTTTCAGGAAATTTTTGAGGAAAAGTTGCCATCTCATCTGGGCTGTGTGCTCCTGCCTGTGGGGGACACTGTGAGGGAAGGATCTCAAAGACATTGGAGAGACAGAGCCTCCTGAGCACGGCTGGCATCAATGAGACACCCATGGCTAAAGCCTCATTTCACAGCTAGATGAAAATTAAACATAAAAGACTCTTCCTGCTCCATAGAAATTGGAAGTATTTGCTATTTTGAGTTGAGAAATGCTACCTCTAGTCAATGAATCACTAGCTTCCAGCCCCACCTTGCTTCTGAATAAGGGTCCATGAATTTAGACGCATTTGCTCATCATTGAAAGTAATTGCTCATTACATCTCAGAGAGTTTGCAAAACTCTCTGGAGTCTCAAAGCAACATGACCTCCGGAAGACCCTTCCCCATTGGAATTCTGACCCTTTGCATGGAATCATTGACTCCAGTAGTCTGCTCTGTGATCCTGGAGAAGCATCTCTGAAAACCACATTTGGCTCTGTTGTTGTTAGTTGCTAAGTTGTGTCTTACTCTTCTGCAAACCCATGGACTGTAGTCTGCCAGGGTTCTTGTCTGTTAGAATCTGCCAAACTGGGGCTAGAGGGAGACTGCAAGGGGAGGAGGAAGTTGAGGACTGCCCCTTCCTGCTTGCTTCCGGTGGACTTCCTATTCTTGTCAGGGTCACCCAGGCAGAAGTGGTTCCTTCTGATAGTATTATAGTAACTAAAGGTCTACAGTCAAACCTTCAGATAAATACAGGCTCACGTCTTGGCTGCAGTCTCATGAGAGGACCATAAACCAGAGTCACTCATCTGAGCTGCAATGAAATTCCTGCCACAGGGTAACTGTGTGAGAGAATTCATGTTTCTTATTACTTTATGCCACTTGGCTTTGGGGAGTTTGTTACACAGCAATAGATAGCTGTTACCTATAGTATGTGTACAGCCCTGAGTTTGAGGGTATAGAAGTAGATAATGCAGACAAGTTTCTCTTGTATGTTATTTGTTGCTTTTACCTTGCTGCTTCTAATATTCTCTTTTTATCTTTAATTTCTGTCATGTTGATTACAGTGTGTCTTGGGGTGTTCCTCTTTGAGTTAATCCTGTGTGCAATTCTGCACTTTCCGAACTTGGATGACTGTTTCCTTTCCCGGGTCAGAGGTCTTCAACTATTGTGTCTTCAAACATGCTTTCAGCGCCTTTCTTTCTCTCTCCTCCTTCTGGGATCCTTGTAGTGTGCTTGATACTGTTCCAGAGGTCTCTTAAACTGTCCTAGTGTCTTTTCATTCCTTTTTCCATTCGATGACAGTGGTTGTTGTACGTTGCTTATGTTTTTAGTTGTGTGAGATCTCTTCCGGCAGGTTTTGGTCTTATTCACTGATGGCTGTTCTGCAGATAGTTGTGCTTTTGGTGCATTTGTGAGAGGAGGTGAGCTCAGGGTCTTTTGTGTCTTAGCCAATCTAAACAAAATATTTTGAAAGGGAAAAAAATGATCACTGATAGTTATAACAGTTTTTAGCTTTAAATTAAATTCTGTTCCAGTTAGTCTCTATGCACATTTTTTAAACACTTATAACTGGAGTATACACATAAATGTAAATTCTTCATTTTTTAATTCATGCTTTCCTGGAAAATTTCTATAATGTGACATGTCCTTCAAAGTTATTTTTATGGCTATACAATGTCAATGAACAATTAATCAGTTGATCTAAGAAAGAATTAGAAAGTTTTATTTGAGGAACATTGAAGATTATAATCTGGGAACAGCATCTCAGAAAGTTCTGAGAACTGTTCTGCATACTAGAAATCAAGGCACAGTTACATAAGTTGTTTTTGGAGACAGAGGGCTGTACATTAAATGATACACAACGTGGTGGGTCATTGTGACTCTTTACAAGATCAAGAAGTAACGTTATATTTTAAGGCTTTGTCTTGTCAATGCTAGGAGAATGTTGCTCTTTATGGCTGAGCAGGTATTTCCATAGGTTAGAGGGTCTGGCCCATGCCTAATGCATACACACCAGGCACAGTAGAGGGGAGACAGGATGCCAAAAGGCAGAGAAAAATTTTTATGTTTAAAATTTTCTTTTCTGGCCTCAAATATCTTTTGATTCGCAATAATATATCATGAAGCTAATTTCTTGTACCTTACTTAGCTATTCCCACATTACTGGACAAATCGTTTGCAGTTTCTCAATATTGGGCATAATGCTGAGATCTTTATTCTACTGCATGTAGCTTTTCGTTTCTTTTACGTTGTTTCTCTTTTAAAGTTTTATCTATTTCTTTTGGCTGCCTTGGATCTTCTTCGCTGCATGCAGCCTTCCTCTAGTTGTGGCAACCAGGGGCTGCTCTCTAGTTGCGCAGCACGGGCTCCTCACTGCGGTGTTTTCTCTTGCTGCAGAGCACAGGCTCTAGGCACGTCTGTTTCAGTGGCTGTGGCACACAGGCCCAGTAGCTGAGGTTCGTGGGCTTAGCTGCTTGAAGTATGTGGAATCTTCCTGGACCAGGGATCGAACTTGTATCCTCAGTATTGGCAGGTGAATTCTTAACCACCGGACCATCAGGGCAGTCCTAAATTATTTCCTTATAACAAATCCCTCAAGTGGAATTACTGGGTTAAAAGGTATATTTGTTTGTATTACACTTAATGCATATTGTCTTGTTTTCCTGTGTATTTGTCAATGTAAAATGCTCTCAGCTTGAATGTTTTTGTTTCACACAATTGCACCAAAATTTTTTTTCTTTCCTTCCTTCCTCCCTCCCTGCTCCTCCTTCACCTCCCCCTTTTTCTCCTCCTGCTGTGAAAGTGAGCCACCAGGGAAGCTCTCTCCCCCTGCTACTTCCCTTCAATTCCATGTGGGTAAAATACCTCCTTCTTGTTTTGATGACCATGTCCCCCATCTCACCCTTGCTTCAGAAATGTTCTTGACTTTGAGTCTAGTGCAGCGGAGGACATCATGAGGAAACAAGAGACAAGTGGCAGTTGGGAAGATCAGCGGGGTTTAAGCAAACTGTGTGGGGTCCCAGAGGCTTTGAGGACCAGTTATCAACCTAGAGGCTGGCCAGTCGCAGCCCTTATTGGAGACTGGCCCGTCCTGGATTCCCCTCCAGAGCCAGGTCTCTCGAGCCACCCTACACCCTCCCTGCAAGAAAAGGAAACAGAAAAGAGAGACAGGGCTTCTTTCTTTCAATACCTGATTTTCATTAGGTTTGAAGCAGTTCTTTGTTGTGGTTTAAACTGGTTCTTTTGTCTGGCCTGAAACCTGCCGTGCTCACCGCTGTGCAGGACAAGAGGGGCCTGGGGCCACAGAAAGTTAGACCTGTGGGATCCTTGCTCCAGGACTGGTGTGAAAGAAGGATTGGGTGACAGGTGATTAACCAGCTGCAGGGCTCGCCCCTCCCTCTGGATGGTGGGGGGCGGGGCGCAGAGCCCTGCCCCGTGTAAATCTACTCAGGAGGGCTGAGAGGATGGGGATGGGTGTGAGGCTACGAGCTCAGCCTTGCTGTCAGGAAGACCCCCTTGCTCCTGTGAGAGGCAAAATAAAATATTATCTAACCTCCACCTTCTCCCTCCTTTCCTGTATAAAATACACATAACAAAATTTAGCATCTTAACCTTAAAAAAAAAAAAAACCAACAACCCTCTTGGCTATACCTCGAGGCATGAGGGACCTTAGTTTCTAGACCTGCAGGCAGAATCTTAGTTCTCCAACCAGGGATCAAAATGGCACCCCCTGCAGTGGAAGTGTGGACCACCAGGGAGTCCCTCATCTTAACCAGTTTTATAAGTGAAAATGTTAGTCAGTTCAGTTCAGTTCAGTCGCTCAGTCGTGTCTGACTCTTTGCGACCCCATGAATCGCAGCACGCCAGGCCTCCCTGTTCATCACCATCTCTCGGGGTTCACTCAGAATCACGTCCATCGAGTCCATGATGCCATCCAGCCATCTCATCCTCGGTCGTCCCCTTCTCCTCCTGCCCCTAATCCCCCCAGCATCAGAGTCTTTTCCAATGAGTCAGCTCTTCGCATGAGGTGGCCAAAGGACTGGAGTTTCAGCTTTAGCATCATTCCTTCCAAAGAGATCCCAGGGTTGATCTCCTTCAGAATGGACTGGTTGGATCTCCTTGCAGTCCAAGGGACTCTCAAGAGTCTTCTCCAACACCACAGTTCAAAAGCATCAGTTCTTTGGCGCTCAGCCTTCTTCACAGTCCAACTCTCACATGCATACATGACCACAGGAAAAACCATAGCCTTGACTAGACGGACCTTAGTCGGCAAAGCAATGTCTCTGCTTTTGAATATGCTATCTAGGTTGGTCATAACTTTTCTTCCAAGGAGTAAGCGTCTTTTAATTTCATGGCTGCAGTCACCATCTGCAGTGATTTTGGAGCCCCCCAAAATAAAGTCTGACACTGTTTCCACTGTTTCCCCATCTATTTCCCATGAAGTGATGGGACCGGATGCCATGATCTTCGTTTTCTGAATGTTGAACTTTAAGCCAACTTTTTCACTCTCCTCTTATACCTTCATCAAGAGGCCCTTTAGCTCCTCTTCACTTTCTGCCATAAGGGTGGTGTCATCTGCATATCTGAGGTTATTGATATTTCTCCCTGCAATCTTGATTCCATCTTGTGTTTCTTCCAGCCCAGTGTTTCTCATGATGTACTCTGCATATAAGTTAAATAAGCAGGGTGACAATATACAGCCTTGATGTACTCCTTTTCCTATCTGGAATCAGTCTGTTGTTCCATGTCCAGTTCTAACTGTTGCTTCTTGACCTGCATACAGATTTCTCAAGAGGCAGGTCAGGTGGTCTGGTATTCCCATCTCTTTCAGAATTTTCCACAGTTTATTGTGATCCACATAGTCAAAGGCTTTGGCATAGTCAATAAAGCAGAAATAGATGTTTTTCTGGAACTCTCTTGCTTTTTCCATGATCCAGCGGATGTTGGCAATTTGATCTCTGGTTCCTCTGCCTTTTCTAAAACCAGCTTGAACATCAGGGAGTTCACGGTTCACGTATTGCTGAAACCTGGCTTGGAGAATTTGGAGCATTACTTTCCTAGCATGTGAGATGAGTGCAATTGTGCAGTAGTTTGAGCATTCTTTGGCATTGCCTTTCTTTGGGATTGGAATGAAAACTGACCTTTTCCAGTCCTGTGGCCACTGCTGAGTTTTCCAAATTTGCTGGCATATTGAGTGCAGCACTTTCACAGCATCATCTTTCAGGATTTGAAACAGCTCCACTGGAATTCCATCACCTCCACTAGCTTTGTTCATAGTGATGCTTTCTAAGGCCTACTTGACTTCACATTCCAAGATGTCTGGCTCTAGATGAGTGATCACATCATCATGATTATCTGGGTCTTGAAGATCTTTTTGTACAGTTCTTCCATGTATTCTTGCCACCTCTTCTTAATATCTTCTGCTTCTGTTAGGTCCAGACCATTTCTGTCCTTTATCGAGCCCATCTTTGCATGAAATGTTCCTTTGGTATCCCTAATTTTCTTGAAGAGATCTCTAGTCTTTCCCATTCTGTTGTTTTCCTCTATTTCTTTGCACTGATCGCTGAAGAAGGCTTTCTTATCTCTTCTTGCTATTCTTTGGAACTCTGCATTCAGATGCTTATATCTTTCCTTTTCTCCTTTGCTTTTCACCTCTCTTCTTTTCATAGCTATTTGTAAGGCCTCCCCAGACAGCCATTTTGCTTTTTTGCATTTCTTTTCCATGGGGATGGTCTTGATCCCTGTCTCTCGTACAATGTCACGAACCTCATTCCATAGTTCATCAGGCACTCTATCTATCAGATCTAGGCCCTTAAATCTATTTCTCACTTCCACTGTATAATCATAAGGGATTTGATTTAGGTCATACCTGAATGGTCTAGCGGTTTTCCCTACTTTCTTCAATTTCAGTCTGAATTTGGCAATAAGGAGTTCATGATCTGAACCACAGTCAGCTCCTGGTCTTGCTTTTGTTGATTGTATAGAGCTTCTCCATATTTGACTGTATAGAATATAATCAATCTGATTTCGGTGAGTCATGTCTGATTCTTTGCAGCCCCATGGACTGTAGCCCACTGGGCTTCTCTGTCCATTCAACTCTCCAGGCAAGAATACTGGCGTGGGTAGCCATTCCCTTCTCCAGGGGATCTTCCCAACCCAGGAATTGAAACCGAGTCTCCTGCATTTCAGGCAGATTCTTTACCATCTGAGCCACCAGGGAAACCCTGTGTAATTTTGTAAGTATCACACCTTAATCCATTATGGCTACTGGGGCCATATTCCATCCTGACCATGTTTAAATGCATTGGTAGTATTATATACATTCACATCGCTGTGTAACCATCACCACCATCCATCTCCAGAACTCCTCCCATTTTCCCAAAACTGAAACTCAGTCTGTATTATACAATAACGCCTTTCTTCCTCTTCCATCAGCCCCTAGCAACCACCATTCTGTTTTCTGTCTCCATGAATGGGACTGCTCTCTGTAAGTCATGTAAGTGGAATTATACAGTAGTTGTCTTTTTGTGATTGACTTATTTCACTGAGCGTGTCTTCAAGGTTCATCCATACTGCAGGATGTGTCAGAATTTCCTTTTTAAGACTGAATATTATTGCATCATATATACATAGCATGTTCTGTTCATCCATTTCAACTGTCAATGGACATATGGGTGACTTCTACCTTTTGGCTACTGAGAATAATGCTGCTGTTAAAAATGGGTTTCCAAATATCACCTAGAGTCTTTGCTTTTAATTCTGTTGGGTGTATACCCAGAAGTGGAATTGCTGGATCATACGGCGGTAATTCTATTTTTAAATTTGGATGAACTCCCATCCTGTTTTCCATAGCAGCTGCACCATTTTCCATTTCCACCAGCAATGCAAAATTAACTGCCACTACAATTCTGAGTTACTGGGATTATGTAAACGCGGCAGGATAGAAAGATGCTGATTTTTCCAGGTACCCTCCGCAGATTAGAGGCCAGAGAAATGAACCCATAGCCAGCTGTGACAGGCCTGGTCAGTTGAGTCAAATTTGTCCTAAGTCGCTACAAAATCCTGGAGCCGATACAATACTGTGCCTCTAATTCGGACACCCACAGCCACTTTAGGGAGACCATGGGGATCTATTCTTTAATAACATGATTATGGCTTTCTCTGTTTTAATTTAGCATGGCAGCAAAGTTTTTAAACTTACTTTAGACTGTGAAGAGTAAGATCTCTTTTTGTGTACATTAAAAGTGCTTCAACCTTCATGGGGGTACTCCAAATTCCAGTGGTCGCCAAAAATGTGTTCTCAATGGTCACATAATTAATGAGATTATTAAAATAGTGGTCTCTCACTGCTTCATCCTCCTAGACAGAATGTTCCCAAAATATTGTTCCTTAGAACTCAAGTTCTTCAGAATATTGATGGATAGCCGTGAGAAAAAGGATTTGGATTTCAGACAGATTTCTGTTTAAATATAAAATGCTCATGTGACTTTCACAGGGGGCTCTAGCATGATCAGCTCTCATGCTTACTTACCTTGGGATCATTTTTTTGGAGGACAGTTTTCAAGATACTAGTATTGCATAGGACATATGTTGAGCCACTTTGCTAGGCAGATAAAGCCCCATATTTTTACGTTTTCCATATATAGTCATCTGTATTCTATCATAGGGAAGCAACATAACTGTTTTAGATTTCAAGCAGAATTAGATCCAAATCATGCTGCTTCTGCATGTTAGCTATATGAACGTGGGGGAGTCCTTTCATCTATGCAGCTTCAGTTTCCTCTTTTGTGAAACGGGGACGTTTTCACATCTTCACGGGGTTGCATGCAGTCATGAACATGATTCTTGTCTCCTCCTAGTCATTTTACCTGCCGAGTTGCTGGTTCTGCTAGTTACCACCTATGTATACCATTGGAAGGTTTTTTTTTTTTTTCCCTGTTGCTGTGAAGCTGCCACGTTCCTCTCTTGGGTTGTCACAAGTCCTCCTAAGCCTGTTCTCCTTTAGATCACTAGTTTATCTGATGCTGTCAGGACACATCCACTGAGCCTGAGGAGTCGGGTTCACTGAGGTCAGCTGTCTGGTCTGCCACAAGACCAGCACAAGAGAAGGCCGTCCGGTACATCCATCCAGATGCTGCAGGTACAAAAGCCTGCTGCTCTGCCTCCTCTTCAGTCACTGCTGGTTCTTGTCTGGCATCGAAGGCTGGAGTCTGACTCTAGTATTTGTTCTGCGGAGATCTGGTGTTTCCTGCTGTGTAGACCTGGTATCTGACCCCACCCCTGGAGCCTCCCGTTCCAGTGGCTTCACTGACTGTTCCTGACTTCTCTCCCTTTCTTTCTGTGCTCACCCTGGATCTTTCTTCACCTCCACTGGTGCCCTTAGGGCAGGCAGCTCAGGGAGACCTTGCTTCCCAATGCGGATAACCTAAGACATGTCCTGTTACTTTGACCCTTTTTCTTTCTTTTTTAAAATCAATTTTATTGAAGTATAGTTGCCCTACAATGTTGCATTAGTCTCCACTGCACAGCAGAGTGATTCAGCTACATGTAGACACACATCCCCTCTTTTTTGGATTTCCTTCCCATTTAGGTCACCACAGAGCACTGAGTAGAGTTCCCTGAGCTACACATAGGTTCTTTTTAGTTATCGATAGTATCAATAGTGTATATATGTCAATTCCAAACTCCTAGGTCATCCCTCCCTTTTCTCCCCTTGGTGTTCGTATGTCTGTTCTCTTCACCTGTGTCTCTATTCTGTTTTGCTAAGATCATCTATATCAGTTTTCTAAATTCCACATTTATGCATTAATATGTGATATTTTTTCTTTCTGACTCATTTCACTCTGTGTGACAGTCTGTAGGTCCATCCACATCTCTACAAATGACCCAATTTTGTTCCTTTTTGTGCCATTTTATGGCTTCTTCTTTATCCATCCCTCTGTTGATGGATAGTATGTTCTTTCCATACCCTGGCTGTTTTAAATAGTGCTGCAATAAACATTGGGGTACATGTATATTTTTTGAATTATGGTTTTCTCTGGGTGCTTCCTTTCCTTTCTCTGTTTATGCCTGTCTAAAGCTCTCCTGCCTTCATTCAGGAAATACTTACTGTGTGCTTTGTATGACAGATAGCCTCCAGAGAAAACCACCACCAGTTTCTGCTCTCTCTGTACATCCATGTTGCTCCTCCTCACCAGGAGTGGAGAGCCCTCTGTCCTTCTATCTTTACTGGCTTGTGACTTGCCCTGACCAATAGCAGGCAAAGGAAGGAATGCTATGTAAGTTCTGGGCCTAGGTCTTAAGAGGCTTGGTAGCTTCTGCTTTTGCGCTCGCTTCTGAAGTTTCAATTAAGAAATTTGGGATGGACAAATGAATAGTCAGAGACCAGAAAGGGAGACTGCCTGGAAGAGAATCAAGATGCTTCAGCCAACAGGACTAAGGCCCCAGACATGTGAGTAGACCATCTTGGATGTTCTAGCATGAGTCAAGTTCTCAGATGAATGCAGCCTCATCAGGACAACGCAGAGGAAAAAACCTGCTCAGCTGAGCCCAGCCAGCCATAGAACTGGGAGAAATAATGAATCATTGTTGTATAAAGCCAGGCACTGGTAGACTTTCTGTAAAGGATCAGATGGTAAATATTTTAGGTTTCACAGGAGGACTGGATAGTCTCTGCTGCAACCGCTTACCTGTGGCTACAGAGTGAAAGCAGCTGTGGTCAGCTGCTCAGTCTTGTGGGACTCTCTTCAACCCCATGGACTGAAGCCCGCCAGGCTCCTCTGTCCGTGGGATTCTCCAGGCAAGAATACTGGAGTGGATTGGCATTTCCTCCTCCAGGGGATCTTCCTGACCCAGGGATCAAACCCAAGTCTCTTGCAATTCTGAGCCACCTAGGAAAATGAAAGTGAAAGTGTTAGTTGCCCAATTGTGTCTGACTGTTGGTGACTCTATGAACTTTAGTTTGCCAGCTCCTCTGTCCATGAAATTTTCCAGGCAAGAAGAGCAGAGTGGGTTGCCATGCCCTGCTCCAGGGGATCTTCCTGACCCAGGGATCAAACCCAGGTATCTTGCATTGTGGGCAGATTCTTTATCATTTGAGCCACCTGGGAAGCCCTATGTAAATGGAATAATATTCAGATAATATTCATGGTGTTGTATAACCTTTTAAAAAATATAAATCATTCAATCTATTTAAACTAAAAGACAGAAGCTGCTACTGCTGCTAAGTCACTTCAGTCGTGTCTGACTCTGTGCAACCCCATAGGCAGCAGCCCACCAGGCTTCTCCATCCCCGGGATTTTCCAGGCAAGAGTACTGGAGTGGGTTGCTATTGCCTTCTCCCAAAGACAGAAGAGGTCACCCATTTTTTCAGCCCTCCCAGCCCCTGCCTCTGGCAACCACCAATCTATTCTCTGTATCAGGAACTTGTTTGTTTCTTCTAATCTTTTAAAATCATGAGTATTTTGCCTCACATGCCTATTTAGAACTTTTAGGGACTTCCCTGGTGGTCTAGTGGTTAAGGTTAAGAATCCATTGGCCAATGCAGGAGACACTGGTTTGATCCCTGGTCTGGGAAGATTCTGCATGCCACCGGGCAACATTTGAAAAGCACAATGAAGTGAAATGTAATAATAATAAAAACAAAAACCCTGAAAGTCTCTGACTCAGTCAACCTTGTGCATTCCCATGAGTTTCGTTCTCCGGAGGGATGTTGAATGCTGGGGTGGGACTGAGGCTGGGGCCAGCAGACGGCGGTGTTCTGACTACCATCATCTCCAATAGTATTTTTGTTGTGTACTTTTTTGTTGTTGCTTTTGCTAAGGGTCTATTGGCCTCCCACATTCTTTCATGATGCTTGAATTTCTCTCCTTGTGAAATAGATGAAAAGAAACTACATATTACCTTTCTCTATTCAGGTCTATTGACCCTATAGGCAGTGGAAATTTCACTCAGTTTTCTATGACATCCATACCTTTTGGGAAGAAAACACACAAAAAGATATGAGGCTACTGCATGATGCTTTTTCATTACATTTCTTAATATCAATAACAATGTTCTGAAGTGTTCTGTAATTCTAAGGCAATGCTGTTCATTCATTTTTTATTTGCATTTGGACAGGGCTTAGAGAACAAATTTGCACATACATTTAACTTTGGCTCTTTAAGATTTGGAATTCAAATGATCTGAACTCAGTTCAATATTCGTATAATGTAACCACTTTACACTCTATATTTTTCAGAGAGTTTCACAAATGTGATCTCATGAAAAAGACAGCTGGACCACGAATCTGGATTCTCACGTTTTTTTCTGGTCTTGCTCTCCCACCAACCAGAGGTGGCACCTTGGGACAACATGTACTCTTCCTGGACCTCAGTTTTCCAATTTATAAAACGAGTGAGTGGACTTGATGATCTCTGAGATCCCTTCTGTATCAGAGATTTTGTGATTCTGTGTTCATCACTGATCATCATTTTGATATAGCACAGAGGGAGACTGTATCAAAAGTTTTAATATCATCACTCTATGTTTTTAGTTTTTCAAGATCAGAATTTCAAATATTCCTCTTAGGTAGTTTGCTTACCACTAAAATGAAGTGCTACCAGTAGACACAAGGTACTTTTTATGGCTCAGGTCAAAGTCAAGTTCAAGTCAGAGTGGTGGTTGTTACACTCGTCGTGATAGAATCACCTGGAGAGCTTGTTAACACATGTTGCCAGGCCTCATTCCCAGAGTTTCTGGAATTGCTGATGCTGCTGGTCCAAGGACCACACTTTGAGAACTACTGAGCTAGAGGTCTGTCAGCCCAGTGAGATTGCTTTGTTTTGCTTCTCTTAAATATGTCTTTAATTTGGATCATAAAAATCGTTGGTTTCTAATGTGTTGGAGTGAGGGGGATTAAGAAGTTTAGACAAAGCTTTCCTTAGATAATACCTGGAATTGCAAGGTATTCTCTGGCAAAATCCTATTTTTGAATTCCAGAAGGTGAATTTTACTTTAGTTTCTGTGGTTTCTTTCTCTAATAAACCCCTCCGGTAGATGGGCCTTAGAGGCTGATGAAGGTTGACTAGGATGAAAGTTATGCATAGAAAAAAGGCAAAATATTATTATTTTTTTTTATATCAGATGATGCCATTTTGTATATCTTTATATAATATGTACATTATGTATAAATGAAATTCAACAAGTTATGAGTAATTATTATTTCTGAGTAGTAGTATAATAGGTGATTTTTTTCTTTATATTAGCCTGAAAATTTATTTTTCTAAGCTCACTATAATTCTCATGCATTGCTTCTGTGATATAAAAACGCCATTGTTGCTATTGTTTGCTTGTTAAATCATGTCCGACTCTTTTGTGGCCCCATGGACTATTGCCCACCAGGCCCCTCTGTCCATGGCATTTCCTAGGCAAGAATACTGGAGTGAGTTGCCATCTCCTGCTCCAGGTGATCTTCTCAACCCAGGGATCAAACTTGCATCTCCTGTGTTGGTGGGCGGTTTCCTTACCACTGAGCCACCTGGAAAGCCACATTCCCTGGTGGTTCAAATGGTAAAGAGTCTGCCTGCAGTGCGGGATACCTGGGTTCGATCCCTGGGTTGGGAGGATCCCCTGGAGAAGGAAATGGCAACCAACTCCAGTATTCTAATCTGGAAAATCCCACGGATGGAGGAGCCTGGCAGGCTGCAGTCCATGGGGTCGCAGAGTCAGACATGACTGAGTGGCTTCACTTCACTTAAAAATATTGTAAAAGTAAGAAATACAGGGACTTACAACAGCGAAAACAGACAATATGTGGCAAAATTCAAAATGGTGATAGTAAGTTTTAAGACAGAAATGTAAGATTCAATCTAGTAACAAGTCTGTATACTTGTATCAAAATACAATTTTCCTTTAAAAGATAAAATGTGCTTAGTTTTTAAATAACCATAATGTTCAGTTAGAAAAACTCACTTGCTTGTTCATATGTTGCCATGGCTATTTATAGCATTACTAATTACCATACCAATATGCGAAATAATACATGTGACATATTTGATGTAAATGGGCATTGTTTTGTCAATATGCATAGTTTTCTCTGAAATTAATCTGATAGTCTCCTTGCTTCTCACTCTTACTGAGGGCTAATTCTGGCAAGGAAAAGCCAGGATTCTGTTCCAAAACCTGGCTTTCATCACCTTTTTCTCTCTCTCTTCAGAGAAGAGAAATGGAAAGGGCATTATAGAACAGGAACCATAGCTTGTTGGGAAAGATGAATCACCAAGTGATGAATCAAACCAGGGCCACTGATGGCGCCCTAAATCATAAGAGCAGCCTGTCAAGGGGGAACCCCATAGGAGATTTAGAACTTGGCACCACTCATCCATCTCATCCAGGGTGCCTTCGTGGGCCCATGTGCTCATGTGACAAGTGATATTTTGGGATAAGGAACTCCTGGGGTTCTTATCAAAAGCTTCTCTGACTAATTAGAACAGAGGCTGTCCCCTGCCTTTCCTTGGCTCTGTATTGCTAGCGCGAGGTGTTAGAAATGGATGTCTACGTTTGTGTCATTCCAACTCCAGCCCAGCTGTTTAGAATAAGCAGCCAGCTCTTGGCGGACTTCTCCGCCCTTCTCCCGGAACTCACAAAAGGTCAGCTGAGCAGTACATCATGAGGACTCTTCCTGAAAACTTCTCGATTACAAAAATAGAAATGACATTCCATGTAGAGGAGCGTGCTGACATGCCACTGAGTGATAATCCCACCTCGCCAAATCCCCATGTGGCGCCCTCGGGCTGCCTCTGGGTTTCTTCTTCCTATTTTCCAGGCTTGCATCCTGACCCCTGGTGCCAGGGAAAGCTAGGCTCTTGTGATATGTGTTAGGATGGAATTTTCTAGAATCACCTGGTCTTCTCTCTGGCAGTTCCACTGTCTCAGTCCTTAAACTGGACTAAGCTATTGTGTACTAAGTGCACTCCTCACTGCTGGGACTGTCTGTTGACACTCTCTTTTCTTAGCTCAGTTTCAACTTGAAGTTGTCACCCACTGCACCCAGCAGAGCAGTGAGCAGAGCACGCAGTGCCCTGGTGCAGAGGTGATGTTGTTCGGTAGAGTGTGAGTTATTTTCAAAACGCACTGGCTCTGTGTTTAGCTCCTTGGGTTACATGCAACTTCTCACTAGCCATCTACTTTTCACATGGTAAACCCTGTGCTCTGTGACAACCTAGAGGGATGGGAATGAGGTTAGGGTGGAAGGAGGTCCAAGAGGAAGGGGATATATGTATACTTTCGGCTGATTCATGTTGTGTATGGCAGAAACCAACACAGCACTGTAAAGCAATTACCCTCCAATTAAAATGAAAATTAAAAAAAAAGCACACTGGCTGAATTCAGTCAAGCAACCAGGCAGTTACTAACTGATGCTTTATAATCAGCCCTCAGAAGAGCGGATGTCTTTCAAAGCCATCTGTTTGTACAGATACAGCAGGAATTCCTATCAGCTGATATTCCTATGATCACACCTCTCAATCGGCCCAGCAGTACTGGGTACCCTTAGTTTCCTCCTGCTTTGCCAGTCTGTTTCCTTAAGGAATTAATTTATTCTAATTAATTTTAGGGCACAATATTCCTCCATTGAACCTGATTCCACTTGGAAAAAGATATGTTCTTCCAACGTGATAGGATGTTACAGGAGCAAGCAATTTCAATGAACTTCAGGTCTGGGAACTGGAAATACAGTTTGCAGTGAACTCCTTTTTCTATTCCTCCTCTTCTTCCTTCTTTTTCACCTCATTCTCCTCTTTCTTCCATATCCTTCCAGGCCTTCAATATGAAACATGGTTAATTTAGATTCCAGAGGTGAAAGTCTGGCCTGGAATGGGGTAAAACTCCCTTCCCACTTTTCTGCTCTAATTAGAAATATGCGAATCACAGTCCTAGGGAAAACACACGAGGAAAGAAAAGAAATATATAGAGGAGGAAGAATGCCTGGCCACATGTCCACTCAGCCTCCCAAGGCATCCAGCAGATAAGCTAATAACTTAAGACAATGTCTGACAGGTTGATATTTCTGGCTCACATTCCTAAAAAAATATTTTGGGACCCAAAATATGACAGTGCCTATGTGCTACGTGAAACTCTAAAGGGAGTTTCCAAAAAGCAAATAAGAATGCTTAGAAAAAGCACTATTTCTGATTTTGTCACTACATTTCAGAGGTCACGCGTGCATGCCTGCTCAGTCATGGCCAGCTTTTTGTGAGGCCATGGACTGTAGCCCACCAGGCTCCTCTGTCCACGGGATTCTCCAGGCAAGAATACTGGAGAGGATTTCCATGCCCTCCCCCGGGGCATAGAAGCTGTCAATTTAAAGAATCTATTACAGGGACTTCCCTGGGGTCCAGTGGTTATTACTTCACCTTCCAATGCAGGCGGTACAGGTTTGATCCCTGGTCAGGAAGCTAAGACCCCACATGTCTTCTGGCCAAAAAATCCCCCAAAACAAAAAAACACCTTAGAACAGAAGCAGTATTGTAACAAATTCAATAAAGACTTTAAAAATGGTCCACATGAAGAAAAAAAAAGAGAGAGAGAATCTATTATAAAACTTGTTCTCAGTTCTCAGGAGCAGTTTGCTAGCTGGACTTAGAACTGTCTTCAACTTTGGTGACTTCCCACAGTTGACACTTGTTCCTTAATTTTATTTCTCTTAAGACTTGCTTGGCCCTTTATGTTCTTGTGGCCCTTTACTGGTTGAGTTATGTTAACTACTGTGGGTTTGCTTTCTAGACTCCAACCCAGCAGGAGGAGATATCACACCTCTGACCTCTATCTCCCCCTTTGCTTGGACCCTTTACCTTTTATATCCCCATTCCCCCCTTGGCATATCCCAGGTGTTCCAAGTATATGGTCTTCTTCCTTTTTATTTATTGAGGTAGAGTTGATTTCCAATGTCATGCCAGTCTCTGCTGTACAGCAGTGACTCAGTTATACACATATCAGTTCAGTCTCTCATTCGTGTCTGACTCTTTGTGACCCCATGGACTGCAGCATGCCAGGCCTGCCTGTCCATCACCAACTCCTGGAGTTTACTCAAACTCATGTCCATCACGTTGATGATGCCATACAACCATCTCATCCTGTGTCATCTCCTTCTCTTCCTGCCTTCAATCTTTCCAAGCATCAGGGTCTTTTCCAATGAGTCAGTTCTTTGCATCAGACGGCCAGAGTACTGGAGTTTCAGCTTCAGCACCAGTCCTTCCAGTGAATATTCAGGACTGATTTCCTTTAGGATGGACTGGTTGGATCTCCTTGCAGTCCAAGGGACTCTCAAGAGTCTTCTCCAATACTACAGTTCAAAAGCATCAATTCTTCAGCACTCAGCTTTCTTTATAGTCCAACTCTCATATCCATACATGACTACTGGAAAAACCATGACTTTGATTAGATGGACCTTTGTCAGCAAAGTAATGTCTCTGCTTTTTAATATGCTGTTTAGTTTGGTCATAGCTTTCCTTCCAAGGAGCGAGCGTCTTTTAATTTCATGGCTGCAATCACCATCTGCAGTGATTTTGGAGCCCCCAAAATAAAGTTTCTCACTGTTTCCATTGTTTCCCCATCTGTTTGCCATGAAGTGATGGGACCAGATGCTATGATCTTAGTTTTATGAATGTTGATTTTTAAGCCAACTTTTTCACTCTCTTCTTTCACATTCATCAAGAGGCTCTTTAGTTCTTCTTCACTTTCGGCCATAAGAGTGGTGTCATCTGCATATGTGAGGTTATTGATATTTCTCCTGGCAATCTTGATTCTGGCTTGTGCTTCATGCAGCCCAGTGTTTCTCATGATGTACTCTGGATATAAGTTAAATAAGCAGGATGACAATATACAGCCTTGACGTACTCCTTTCCCTCTTTGGAACCAGTCTGTTGTTTCATATCCAGTTCTAACTATGGCTTCCTGACCTGCATATAGATTTCTCAAGAGGCAGGTCAGGTGGTCTGGTATTCCTATGTCTTTAAGAATTTGAACATGACAAAACGTGGTCCAGTGCAGAAGGGAATGGCGAACCACTTGAGTATTCTTGTCTTGAGAACACCACAAACAGTATGAAAAGGCAAAAATACAGGACACTGAAAGATGAACTTCTCAGGTAGGTGCCCAGTATGCTACTGGAAATCAGTGGAGAAGTAACTCCAGAAAGACTGAAGAGACAAAGCCGAAGCAAAAACAACACCCAGTTGTGGATGTGACTGGTGACGGAAGTAAAGTCAGATGCTGTAAAGAGCAATATTGCATAGGAACCTGGAATCTTAGGTCCATGAATCATGGCAAATTGGAAATGGTCAAACGGGAGATGGCAAGAGTGAACATCAACATTTTAGGAATCAGTGAACTAAGATGGACTGGATCTACTACGTCAGCAAGAATCCCTTAGAAGAAATGGAGTAGCCATCATAGTCAACAAAAGAGTTTGAAATACAGTACTTGGTTGCAGTCTCAAAAATGACAGAATGATCTTTGTTCGTTTCCAATGCAAAGCATTCAATATCATAGTAATCCAAGTCTATGCCCCGACCAGTAATGCTGGAGAAGTTGAATGGTTCTGTGAAGATCTACAAGACCTTCTAGAACTAATACCCCAAAAGATGTCCATTTCATTATAGGAGACTGAAATGCAAAAGAAGGAAGTCAAGAAACACCTGGAGTAACAGGCAAATTTGGCCTTGGAGTACGGAATGAAGCAGGGCAAAGGCTAATAGAGCGTTGCTAAGAGAACACATTGGTCATAGCAAACACCTTCTTCCAACAACACAAGACTCTACACATCAGCATCACAGATGATCAACACTGAAATCAGATTGATTATATTCTTTGCAGCCAAAGATGGAGAAGCTCTATGCAGTCAGCAAAAACAAGACTGGGAGTTGACTGTGGCTCAGATGATGAACTCCTTATTGTCAAATTCAGATTTAAATTGAGGAAAGTAGGGAAACCACCAGACTGTTCAGGGATGACTGAAATCAAATCCCTTACAATTATACAGTGGAGGTGAGAAATAGATTCAAGGGATTAGATCTGATAGACAGAGTGCCTGACGAACTATGGATGGAGGTTTGTGCCATTGTATAGGAGGCAGGGGTCAAGACCATTCCCAAGAAAAATAAATGTAAAAAGGCAAAATGGTCGTCTGAGGAGTCCTTAGAAATAGCTGTGAAAAGAAGAGAGGCAAAAGGCAAAGGAGAAAAGGAAAGATATACTCATTTGAATGCAGAATTCCAAAGAATAGCAAAGAGAGATAAGAAAGCCTTCCTCAGTGATCAATGCAAAGAAATAGAGGACAACAACAGAATGGGAAAGACTAGAGATCTCTTCAAGAAAATTAGAGATACCAAGGGAATACTTCATGCAAAGATGGGCTCGATAAAGGACAGAAATGGTATGGACCTCACAGAAGCAGAAGATATTAAGAAGAGGTGGCAAAAGTACACAGAAGAACTATACAAAAAAGATCTTCATGACCCAGATACCCAGGATGGTAGGATCATTCACCTAGAGCCAGACATCCTGGAATGCGAAGTCAAGTGGGCCTTAGGAAGCATCACCAGGAACAAAGCTAGTGGAGGTGATGGAATTCCAGCTGAGCCATTTCAAATCCTAAAATAGGATGCTGTAAAACTGCTGCACTCAATATACACATACAGACATTTTTTAAATGTAGTTTTTTTCATTATGATTTATCTTTGGAAATTGGATATAGTTCCCTGTGCTATACAATAAGACCTTGTTGCTTATCCATTCTAAGGGTAATCGTTTGCATCTACCAACCCTGACTCCCAGTCCATTCTTTCCCTACCCCCCACTTTCCCTTGCTAACCATAGGTCTGATCTCTATGTCGGCCAGTCTGTCTCTGCTTTGTAGAGAAGTTCATTTGTGCCATATTTTAGATTCCACATATAAGTAATAGCATATGGTGTTTGTCTTTATGGCTTACTTTACTTAGTATGATGATTTCCAGATGCATCTGTGTTGTGACAAATGGCATTGCTTTGTTCTTTTACAGCTGAATAGTACTCATTGCATATATGTACCACATTTTCTTTATCCATTCATTTGCTGATGGACATTTAGGTTGTCTCTATATTTTGGCTATTGTAAATAGTGCTGCTCTGAACATAGGGGTGAGTGTATCTTTTTGCAATGTAATTTTCTCTGGGTGTGTGCACAGGAGTGGGATTACTGGGTTATATGGTAGTTTTATATTTAGTTTTTAAGGAACCTCCTTACTGTTTTCCATAATGGTTGTACCAATTTACATTTCTGCCAACAGTATGGGGGGTGGTCCCTTTCTCTATTGATAGATTTTTTTAAAATGATGACCGTTCTGACAGGTGTGAGGTGGTATCTCATTGTAGTTTCAATCTTCATTTGAGCATCGAATCTTCTTGATGGCCATTAACATGCTCCTGAGTCCCCAGAGCAGGAGCTGCCACAGGCCCTCTGTACCACTGACCTTGATATCACTGTTTGTTCCACGAGTGCTATAACTCTTCTGTTTGGCTCTTCACATAGTGGCCCAAGGCCTTTTGTTTTCTTATAACCCTGCTCTCATGTAATAAACTCCACTAGAGCCACTTGTGGTTGTTCAGTCTTTAAGTTGTGTCTGATTCTTTGTGAACCCATGGACTGTAGCATGCCAGGCTTCCCTGTCCTTCATCTGTCTCCCAGAGTTTGCTCAAACTCATATCTGTTGAGTCAGTGATGCCATCCAACCATCTCCTCTTCTGTCACCCCCTTCTCCTCTTGCTCTCAATGTTTCCCAGCATCGGGTCTTTTCCAATGAGTTGGCTCTTTGCATCAGGTTGCCAAGTATTGGAGCTTCAGCTTCAGCATCATTCCTTCCAATGAATATTCAGGGTTGGTAGAATCACCCTCTGCCTCTTTGTAGCTCCGGGTCTTGCTGCTCCTGTTCTCTATCACAGGGAAGAAACTCTGGGGTGAGTAAGAACACCTCCATCCTGGTTAAAGAGACAGGATAACATCGATTTAAAGGAAAGTTGGCTACCACTCAACAATGAGAAAGATGCAGAGACAGGGGACCTGGCAACCCAGAAGGGGCATTCCTTAGAGCAAGTTATGATGAGTATGCAGGTTTCAATGACTTACTGTGTTACTTGACTGCATCTGAGAAACCGTGTTCTCCAGAGGCTGACGTGATGCTCCCAGGGCAGTGGTTTATTTTCCTGCACAACGTCTGTTTTACATTCCTGCTCTCTGTAAATGTGCGTAGTTGGCTAGTTGCCTGTACTTGCCTCTCGCCCTCCTCCCTGTCCTCTCCTCCCCAGATAGCTTTTCTCTTCGGAAGAACGAGATCATTTCTGTCCATACACAGGTCTTTCCAGGGAGGAAAACACTGAGCAATACCAAATGTGGCCTTTGGTATATGTATTTCCCCCCGGCCCTGGAGGGAAACTGGGCAGAGCACGGCCTCTGGAAGCTTTTCCCTCTTGTGGACACAGCCCTGAATTCCATTCTTCCCAGAAGGGCTTGTGACCATGGTGAGTGTTATTGTGAACTCGAGGGGCTTCAGGTGTGACTCCTGCAACTGCGAGGTTTTTCCCTTATTCCCTCCCCCCACCTCCCCACAATCCCTTTCACCTTCATTTCTAATTGGGAAAATAGGGGAGGGAGATATGGTTAGAGCAGAGATCCTAAAATAGGTCAGGCCATCACGCAGGTTCCAAAGTAAACGTCATTAATGCCAAATCACTGAACCATACAGCCCAAGCTGACAGTGCCTCATATGCCTGCTGCTCCTGACTTGGGATTTTAAAGAAACAGTGAATGTTAGTGGAAAGGACTTAGAAAAGAGCCTCCCCAAAAGAGAAGGCAGTTTTGGGGTGAGTGGGGGAGAACATGGGATAAGAAAAATGAAGAATGGTCCTCCCATACCAGGATTTTAGTGCAAACCAGAATTTGGCCTTATTATTCTGGTGGTGATTTTGGGTTATTAATGTGCAGTTGTAGGGGGCAAACCAGAATGGGGAGGAGGCATAAACCTGTTCTCGCCCCAGTAGTTTGAACTTTATGGGGATGGATGAGTAAGCACACAACCTCGGAATTTAGACATCAGCACAACTTCATGTTAAATTGTTCTCAGCGGGTATCTTGTAGGGGGATGTGAATATGAATGGCCCTGTTGTTCTAGAGGTTGAATTGCAATTACTGAGATGTGGTAGGAAGCAAGGTCTTAATGTTGCCCAGTAAAACAGTATTCCTCCACTTATGTATGGCACCTATGGTCCATTTAGTTTCATATACACAAAGTAATCTCTTTGGTAGTCAGACTCCCATGAGCCACCCAGAAAACAGGGAAGCAAGAACTCTGTTGCCTAGCAACCAATGGACCATTACAACACTAGATAAATTGAATCAATATTGCTCTAAATATCGAACCCTCAGATGATGAAAAAACACTCAGAGCCATGTCCATAACTCCTCGACTCTCTTCTTTCTTAGACTCAGCTGCTGAGTGGGACCAGCTTGCATTTTGATGATCTCCAGCGTCCCACTGGGAGAGAGAGGGGCAGTGTGCTGAGACTCATAGGAGAATCCATCAGGAATGATTCCAGAGAGGGGATTCCTGGAGGCGGAATCCCTGGAGTTTGGAGCCTCCTGTCCACTTTGGCAGCACTGGCTGGCTTGGAGTGAGTTTCTGGTCCTGGGTTCCTAGCCCGCTGGCATCTGGTCAGGGCTCTTTGAAGTTGATTAAATCAAAGTGACTCTGACAACAGTTTCTTATAAAGAGGCCCAGCAGTCAGGGCACTCCATGGTTAGTCCTCCCCTTGCCCCCTCATTACCAAGTCCCTGTGTGGACGAGGTCTTCTCTGTCTGCCAACATTCCTTGGATTGCCACTCCAGGGTCTCTTTTCCCTTAAAGTCTCTTTTCGTCTATTTTAAGCCAACTGTCACAGCAGATGTTTGCCTAGGCCCCCACTGCTTGATAGGAACCAACCCAGTTTGGGGAAACCTTGAGTAATAGCCAACTGCCTTGGTTTTCTAACTAGTGTTATTTCTTCCTGGAAATAATACTATGCCCTACGGTAAAGAGCCTGCCTGCCAATGCATGAGACGCAAAAGTGGTGGGTTCAGTCCTTAGGTCGGAAAGGTCCCTTGGAGAAGGAAATGGCAACCCATTCTGGCATTCTTGCCTGGAGAATTCCATGGACAGAGGAGTCTGGTGGGCTACAGTCCACAGGCTGCAAAGAGTCGGACATGGCTGAGCATTCCTAGAAACGGTTTTCGGGCAGAATATTCTTTCTGAAGAGGCCGAATTATGTACTCTTGGGAAAGCTTCCCTTGGGAGCCCCAACTTTAGGCTTCTGTTGCAGTGCTGTTGGAAGCATTCATTTTTTCACATGTAAACTTGAGGGTTGACCTTGGTAAGTTACTAAGATGTAGAAGATGAAAATTAACATGAACTCTGCCACATACCACGTGCTGTCAGTTGCTTTAATTAAACTGGGGCTGTTCATTCAAGCTCTCTGATATCCACGTGAGGTCAGAGTTTTTATTTCCATTTTACAGACAGGTGCTGTGCTGTGCTTAGTCGCTCAATCATATGTGACTCTTCGTGAATCCATGGACTGTAGCCCACGAGGCTCCTCTGTCCATGGGGATTCTCCAGGTAAGAATACTGGAGTGTGTTGCCATGCCCTCCTCCAGGGGATCTTCCCATCCCAGGGACGGAACTCAGGTCTCTCACACTCCAGGTGGATTCTTTACCTTCTAAGGCACCAGGGAAGCCCTGAAAGATGGGTAAAAGAGGCCTAACAAGGTTACAGGAACTTGCCTTTAAGAGAAAGTTGCGGTGTCCTGGCAGATGGTAATTCTAGGCTTCTCTCTGGCCTTTGTGTGGTCATTGAGAGGTGTATGACTGGACAATGGGCCCTTCCTTATTTACAATGGCCATATGGTATAATTTTAAAAAAATTGAAGTATCATTGATGTATAATATTATATAAGTTACAGGTATACAACATAGTGATTCACAATTTTTAAAGGTTATATTCCATTTCTAGCTATTACACAATGGTGGCTATGTTCCCAGTATTGTAGAATATATCCTTGTAGTTTTTTTTTTTTAATGTAATTTTTTATTGGCGTTTAGTTGCCTTACAATGTGTTCGTTTCTGCTGTACAGTAAAGTGAGTCAGCTGAAGGGATACCTCCCCTCTTGCACCGTCCCCCCATCCCACTCCCGTAGGTCATTTGCAGAGCACGGAGCTGAGCTTCCTGTGTTATACAGCAGCTTCCCACTAGCTAGCTATTTTGTACGTGGCGGTGTGCATACGTCAATCCCAGTCTCCCAGTTCACCCTCCCTCTTTACCCCAGTGTCCACATGTCCACCATTCGCTATGTCTACATCTCTATTTCAGCCCCGCAAAGAGGTCTTGCAGCTTATTTTTACCTAAAGTTTGTACCTATTAACCGCCTACCTCTGTATTACCCCTCCCGCTTCCCTCTCCTTTCTGATAACCACCAGTTTGTTCTCTATATCTGTGAATCTGCTTCTGTTTTGGTTGTATTCCTCATATAATGTTGGTGACATTTGAGAAGAGGGGGTGAAGGATAGGAACTAATAGGTTTCTGTATAGTAATGTGGAGGGTGGTCTCCAGCATATGAGACAACCTCTCAAATTATGCAGAGACAGGGTAGGACAGGAGAACAGATTAGTTTCCCTCCTGGATTTCAGGTCTGATAAATCACGTAGGTCCTTGGGAGGTGTATGTGCCTGCAGAACCCGACATTCACCTCCCAGGACAATTCAGGCAGGTCCCACCCCCACCCCATTTCATTATTCTCCTGATGCTTTGTTCTCCATCATATTATGATTTGAGCTTGGATTAAATCGTCCTCATGGATGTGTGGATGAGTCCGGGGACTCACAACAGTGGAGGAGGAAGCTTATAGTTGTCCAGTATGATTTTCCAGCAGACTCTCCTCAGGGGTTCTTCTTCCCCAACTGGTCCCCTGCCTTCAGGTGCCCTGTTATCAAGCGCCCCATTCTTCCAGTCTACATGGGGGCACATCTCTAATCTACCTTCTGGGAAATCTGTCTCCCTATCCTCAGGGAAATCTCTGAATCTCAAGATCCATTACCACCCTCCCCATCTCATTTCAACAGCGCATTCATCCTCATCTGAGTCATTAAATTAATGGTAACATCCCAGGCAGGGTGGGCAAGGGTGTGTAGCCTCGAACTGAACTGCTTTTTCCAAGTCCCCAGACAGGGTTCTTGGCAGGGCTGGAAGGCCTCCATATCTTCTCTCTCCAAGAAGACTGAGTTCTGCTGTCCTAGGGCAGAAAAAAAGACAGAAATGCACCTGGGTCTCAGACCCGCTGCTCTGTGCCCACCGCCTGTGAGTCATTTAGTTGTCACGGCCACGACCGCTCTTTGTAGCTCTGCCCCTCCCTGTCAGGCGCTGTGCGGTGCGCCACTCTATTTGCTCCTCCAGTAACACTGCAGTTAGACATCACTAGAGCCATTTTACGGAGGGGGAGTGGAAGCAGAGCGCAATCATGCAATTTGCCCAAGAACACCTAACAAATAAGTGGGAGCTGTGATTTGAAATGAGTTCAGTCTGAAGTCGAAGCTCTCATTCCCCTTCTGGAGAGTTCACTTTGTGGGAGCCCGTGGGAGGGAGTGGCTTACAGGAAATGCTCAGGGAGCGCAAGAGGGGCCCAGGAGGCGCTGGTAGAGTCTTGCCTTCACCTGGGAAATCGGGTGACCTCGAGCTCCTTTCCATGCACGCGTGCTCAGTCACTTCAGTCGTGTCCGACTCTTTGCGACCTATGGACTGTAGCCCGCCATGAAATTCTCCAGGTGGAAATACTGGAGTGGGTTGCCTTGCCCTCCTCCAGGGGATCTTCCGGACCCAGGGATCAAACCTGTGCCTCCTCTGTCTCCTGCATTGGGAGGCGGGTTCTTACCACTAGTGCCACCTGGGAAGCCCCAGATTTTGCAGATTTATTTGAATAAACTCCTAGGTTTTTTTTTTTTTTTTTTTTTTTTAGCATCTGTAACATGAAGGAAGGTTCAGTGACCTTTCAGCTCTCAGAATCCAATTCAATCCAATGGCAGAGTTCTGAATCCTGGAGGGAAAACTTAGGAACTGGATTCGAATGAGTGCTGCATTCAAATGTCTGTTCTTCCAGACTTCAGCTGAGATGAATAAAAGACATAAAATAATGTTTTCATGCATCCACTGCCAGGGAACCATGGAACTGGGTGACTGAGGTCTCCTTCCACCTGAAATGGAATCTTTCAGTCACTGTTCCCTTGGCTGTGATTTCTTCACATGTGAATAAAACTCTCTGTAGGAAGGTATTTCTGATTTTAAAGAAACCTGAATCTATAAAATGAATTGATTGTTTAGGTATTATAAATATTTGCATTATGAAAGCATTCTAAAGAATCCCTCCTTTTGTGCCATTCTACAAATATTATCATTAACAAATCAAGTAATGGAAAGATAGTTAAAAATTAGGGATAGAGAAACAGGGCCAACATACAACCAGCCTGCTTACTGGTTCAACATGATCATTCATAGCTTACCTTATAAAAGTTAGGATGATGTATGTTTGAAACATGGAGAAGGGCATAGCAACCCACTCTAGTATTCTTGCCTGGAGAAAGAATCCCATGGACAGAGCAGCCTGGCAGGCTACAATCCATAGTGTCGCAGAGTGGAACAGGACTAAAGCAACTTAGTTTGCCTGCAGGCATGTTTGAAATAATGCTCATTCCCATGTAGAAACTTTGTGCCCCTCAGATGTGTTTCTTTTGAAAATGCCCTTGCTGGGACTTCCCTGGTGGCCCAGTAGTTAAGAATCCACCTGCCAATACAGGGAACATGGGTTTGATCCCTGGTTCGGGAAGATTCCACATGCTGCAAGGCAACTAAGCCTGTGTGCCCCAACTCCTGAGCCTGTGCACAAGTCACAACTGCTGAAGCCTGCATGCCCAAGAGCCCATGCTCCTCAACAAGAGAAGCCCCCACAATGAGAAGTCAGCACACCACAACTAGAGAAAGCCCACTTGCAGCAATGAAGATCCAGCTCAGCCAAAAACAATATCTAAGTAAAGAAAAGAAAATGCCCTTGCTTACATCTATCAAAATCCTACCTTACCCATCCCCATTCTTGACTTTAATCATGTATTGCTTTGTATTATCAACCAGCTATGAGTATGGTTGTACAAATTGATTCCATTACTAAATTTTTCTTTAGAGCAGTAGGTACCCCTCGTTATACCCCCAGGTAGTAGGCTATTCATAGTCATTCAGTGTCTACTTGTTGACAAAGGCTGTGCTCCAGGGAGCTGTGGTCCAAAGAGAGGTAGAGACACAGGGAGCTGACCTGAACCCCCACTGAAAGTCTGCAGCCAGGCTAAGCTGACCCACATCCTGGACTGTCCTAGAAACTGCATACCTTGGAGCTAGAAAAAAACACCTTTGCCGCTGTAAAGCAATGTGTTTGAGGGAATCAGATATGCAGGTTTATTGCAGCAAGAGTTGGTTAATATCTGTGTATCATTTTACATGAGTTATGGACTTTCACAGTGGCTCAGTGGTAAAGAAACAGCCTGCAATGCAGGGGACACAGAAGACATGAGTTCAGTCCCTGGGTCAGGAAGATCCCATGGAGGAAGGCATGGCAACCTACTCCAGTATTATTGCTTGAAAAATTCCATGGATAGAGGAGCCTGGCAGGCTATAGTCCATGATGTTGCAGAGTCAGACACGACTGAAGTGACGCAGGATGCGTGCGAATTACCTGGGGAAGAAAAGTAGGGTGGGGGAAAGAAAGATTTCTAGGCTACTTCTCCCTGGGGGAGGTGAGGATGCTGTTATTTGTCTATCACAGGTCCTGAAGGACTTCGTAGCAAGAATTTCTCTGAACTTTTCAGACCTATCACTGAGCCAGTTGGGCCATTATGCTCAATTTTTTAAGGCAGGAATTCAGTGGTGACCTGTACAGAGCTAAAAGGGCAACACTGAAAGGGAATAGAGAATAACCTTTACATCAGGCAAAATTGATGGCCTGGTTCCACAGCCCCAAAGGCTTGTATGGCTCAGCAACTTAGAGCAACTTTCATTCTTGTTCATTTAGGCGACATCTGTTCATGATAAGAGCAGGGGTCCATTCCTCCACTCTGCCCAGTTGGAGGAGAGAGCTCTGAACATTTAAAGAAATATGGGCATAATGTAATTCAACCTTGATGACGATAGAAATTTCCAGGGGAATGGCAATAATATTCAAATCAGTATTACGATCATCATTTGGAAATACTCATGATGCTTTAAGCCGCTGTTGTGGTGTTCTTTCGTGTGTAGAGAGATAGAACTTTTAAAAAATGGAACACTTAAAAACCACTTGATACTGGTAATGTGATCCCAGAGGGCTTTGAAGAATATTGGACTAAGCTTAGAAAAATGATAATTATCTGTTACCTAGAAAAAGCAGGTAGGTCATTTCAGAGAGAGCAGTTTAATTTTAGTCTGCGTATTTCCACACAAATTTAAGCCTCCCATGTAATTAACTAAAATAACTGAAATTGGGGGAGTGTACAAAGGCCATGCCCATGTATACTAATTAATGATTCAAATTAAGCAGAATTTATAAACCTGTCGAAGTCACTTGTTTGACCTGAATTCTCATTCTGTGATGACGGACTCTTCTGTTGAAATGGCCCACATGGTCCTGAATGATGCCCGCCTCTGTCAGGTCCAGAACCAGTTAGCTTCTGAACAAGTACTTGGTGCTCAGGGTGGAAATTACTGGCTATATTTCTCTGTGTACTTGTCTTATCTTCTAATAATCTTTGAGAGTGAGCACTGAGTCTTGAACCACTCTATTTTCATCCCTTTATCATGGTGCTGACATGATAGGGTGTCTTGAATGTTGGAGTTCCAAAGATAAATTTTTATTTTTATGGCAGACCCATTTGATTGGCCAACCTAGCCTTCATTCATAATTCCTTTCTGCCTAGCCATCTTCAGTCTAGGCACATGTAGCACAAAACCAGCCAGAAACCTCCAAGTGGGGCTTTGGGCAAGTATTATGCTGCTTTAGCTATTTTACCCCTTTTTCTTCTCCCCTGCCTGGCATGTACATGTAAGGTTTGGAACAGCAGCAGCCATCTTGCAACCATGAGGCAACAAGCATGCTGATGAAAGTATACACTTTTAAGATGGAAGAGCAAAATGATGTAAAGTACTTGCATTCAGTGGTGTGTTGGAGACAGCTGTACCAGCTTATGAGAATTGACTATTAAATTTCCAGGAATTTTGCAAGCCTGTTTTTCAGCACAGCCATTATTATTAATCATATAAACTTACAATTAAATATATTCTATTAAAATAAACGTAATGCCCTAAACTTCTAATTTCCTAATTCTTCTATTACATTTTACTATTATCTAATCCTTCAGGATTAGATAAAGCTATGATTTTTTCCAGTAGTCATGTATGGATGTGAGAGCTGGACTGTAAAGAAAGCTGAGTGCTGAAGAATTGATACTTTTGAATTGTGGTGTTGGAGAAGACTCTTGAGAGTCTCTTGGACTACAAGGAGATCCAACCAGTCCATCATAAAGGAAATCAGTCCTGAATATTCACTGGAAAGACTGATGCTGAAGCTGAAACTCCAGTACTCTGGCCATCTGATGCAAAGAACTGACTCATTGGAAAAGACCCTGATGCTTGGAAAGATTGAAGGCAGGAGGAGAAGGGGACAACAGAGGATGAGATGGTTGGATGGCATCATCAACTTGATGGACATGAGTTTGAGTAAACTCTGGGAGTTGGTGATGGACAGGGAGGCCAGGCGTGCTGCAGTCCATGGAGTCGCAAACAGTTGGACACAAATGAGGTACTGAATTGAACTGAATCCTGTAGAATGTTTGTTAAGTATTTACCAGCTGAGCTTCTGATGGCATTATTGAGTTGCCATGCCAGTTTTAGACTGTCCTTTCCCAGAATTTTTTCTGGATGAGACAAACTCCAATGTTTTAAGCCCATTTTAGTCAAGTTATTGGTATTTGCAGTGAAAATTTAACTTACATAATTATTAAGTCATTCATCCCACTCTATCAATCACAGGTGGAAAATAGTCAATGTACTGGATTGACCAAAAGTTCATTTCAGTTTTCTCATAGCATCTTATGGAAAAAGTCTGAAGGAACTTTTTGACCCAACCCAATAATACCATGGATGTGCAGGAGAAGAAAGAAATTCTACTTGGAACTTAAGTCAGGCAGTTGGAATTTGCAGAAGAAAATCTTGGCAGCCTGTAGGGTTTGAGATGTTACATAACATCTGATACTTAACTCAGTAACTATCAGCAGTTGGTGTCAGCATACAAATGTTGGGTTGGAAAAGCAAATCAATTGATTTTCCATTCCTCTCACTCTAGCGTCTTCCTTTTCATTAATGCACTAGTGATGGATCCTATTACTAGTGTAACAGTCCATAATGTAAACATGTTATTTTTCTGGTCAAAGAACAATTCCTTTCAAAGTTATATAATGTGATGAACTGTCTCTGAATTATGACCATAAAAATAATAATTCACTCTTCTCTCCAAAGCTATCAAAAATTCACAAGCTCTGTAACCTATAAAATCTCTAACCTTTAGCCATTGTTAGATAGTTTCCACATTTTATGAGTTAAAATAGACCTCAGGGTTGGGAAGAAAAGAGGCAGGTATTGATACACCTACTTTACACCTGGGGATATTAAGGTTCAGAGAGTTTAAGTCATTTGTTCAAGGAGTAAAAATAGAAAGTAGGACTAAGACTGAAATAAGTTGTATCTTCTTGTTACTTTTTTTTCCTCTTAGAATCATGTTTCTATATTCCAGTATAAATATTGAGTTTGAGTGAATGAAAATCATCTTTCTGGTATCAGTATGGGTGATTTTTTTTTTTTGGCATTCTTCCTGAGGCCGTTAAGAAGAGCCAGAGATCAAGTATTTGGGTCTTTGAATGCAAAATAAAATATTGCAAATATTGAAACTTGATTCTTTAATGGGGATTCTTGGTGGAGAAAAATATATTTTGGTAAAAAGTGAGAAGGCCGATTGCTTCCTTCTCCTTCTGTACAATTTCCTTTAGCTTCTTTCTTTTTGTTGATTCATCTTTTATTGAATACATATTTATGGGGCACCTAATACATGCTAGGCAGTCTTTTAGATCCTTGAGAACACAGTGGTGGGGAAAAATATCCTTGCTCTCATGGGATGGGTATGGTGGAGAGATGGCAGGGCTAGGACAATTAGCAGGTTACCATCTAAGGGAGTGCCATGGAGGAGACAGAATCAGGGGATGTGTTTCAGTGGCTGTTGAAGGGACCGGGTAATTTGATAGGGTCCTTAGAGATGGTTAGGAGGAGAAATGTAACACCTGTCAGTCTTGCAAAGATTGGGATGGAGCCCAGCAGAAGTAGTAAGTACTGCCATCATTTTCTAAGTTACTGCCATCTACTCCCCTTCTTCCCTCCTGTTTTTTAGTCACTAAGTGGAGCCTGACTCATTTCCCTCCTACAAGTTCTTTTATTCCTGGTTGACCTCATTCATTCCCATAGCTTCAGCTGACTATCCTGGTGACCTCCCAAGTCTGTGAGCCTGTCCTTGTCTCCCTCCCCACTCCCTTCCCGCTCCTTCCCTCCTCCTTTTCTCTCCCCCAACAATAATTAGACTCATTTCATTCACATCCATTTAAGTCAGGAAGCATTTGTTGGACAACTTCTACACAGCGGGCGCTGTGCTGAGCGGGTTCGTTGGTCATCGGTGACTGTACAGGATGGATCCATTTTGGCGAATCTAAATCCTCAGCCTTGAGGGCATAGAAGGTTGATTCTCTCGGCATATTAAGTGAGCCAGTTTCTCAGGGTGTAAATTAACCTAGCTCACAAGAAACTCATGTATATAAATCAAAATGTCAATTCACTAATTTACAACGGGAAATACAGGAGGAGCAGACATTCACATGAACCTGATCTGTACCTTTTCTCCATCTCGGAAGACTACATATAGAGTCAAATTGTCAGAAGGTTGCACGGATTATAAGAGATCAGAGCAAGGGGCCTCAGTGGTGGATTTGAATGTTTGATATCATCAGGCTCTGATGGTCTGATGCTTCTATGTCCACAGTGAAATCAAACAAATCATGTGTTCCTGTGGGCTTCCTAGGCCACTTCTGGGATTTATTTGTTTGTTATTTTTTTTTAAATGTAGCTTATTTGGCTGCACCGGGTCTTAGTTGGGGCACTCACGTTCTTCCATCTTCATTGCAGCATGTGGAATCTTCTTGTTATGGCAAGTGAAATCTTTATTTGCCGCAGAGGGATGGGGGAGCCTGGTGGGCTGCCATCTATGGGGTCACACAGAGTTGAACACGACTGAAGCGACTTAGCAGCAGCAGCAGCAGCAGCAGGATCTGTAGTTGCAGCATGTGACCTCTTTGTCGCGACATGTGGGATCTAGTTCCCAACCAGGGATTGAACCTGGGCCCACTGCACTGGGAGTCTTAGCCCCTGGACCACTGGGGAAGTCCCAGGAGGAATGCTTTGATGAGCACTGTCAGAATGGCTCTCTCTCATTTTCCCTCTTCACTGTTCTCTGATCACATGTCTCTTTATTCTGATATAGTCTATCTCTGGATAAGTTAATAAAATCAGTTAACTCACCACCGGGTCTTGGTGTCACCTAGGAACCATTCTATTTCAGTAAGAGTAATGCACATATTTAGGACTTACTTCTTTATGTATGGAAGGTTTTGCTTAGCTATTAGAGAGATTTATTTTCTTCATTTCAAATTCTGTAGCCTCAGATTCCTAGAATAATGTTTTGCAAATAAACATCTCGGGAAATGTTTGTTGAGTGAATGAATGCATGATTAGGTTCACTTCTGTCTCTGTAGCTTGAATGGTTAACTAAGAGGAGTAGGTTTTATTTAACATATTTAGTTGATTTTAATTGGATGGCTGAAAAACCAGTTTTCTAGCCCACCTCCTAGGACCCAGGGGTCTATCAATATTGTACTGACCAGGGTGACCTCTGTGTCAAGATGGAGTGCAGGACAGTTTCACGGCTTCATTCCACATAGACTCCCAGGAAGACAACTTTTTGCTTCACTTTTTAATTTTGATTCAACTTTCCCTCTCCTGAGGCTCTCCTAAGAAATCACTTTCAGGCTGCCATCTGCTTTATCATTTCTCCTCAACCCCAATATTCTTTTTCTCATGTTAGCAGCATGGCCAGGGTCAGAGGAGACCCAGGTCACACCCAGTGGATGGTCTTATAGCTGAGTACTTTCCTGGAAGTTCAATGTAAAAGCCTGTGATCCAATCATTCCATTTCTAGAAATTTATCCTGAGGAAATAAAGAAGCAGTTAAAGATTTATATGCAAAGATATTCCTTATAGCACTGTGTTATTAATAGAACGGGCTTCTCTGGTGGCCCAGATGGTAAAAGAATCTGTCTGCAACACAGGAGACCTGGGTTCAATCTCTGAGTTGGGATTGGTCCTCAAGAGGAGGAAATGGCAACCCTATCCAATATTCTTGCCTGGAGAATCTCATGGACGGAGGAGCCTGGCAGTCTATAGTCCACTAGATTGCAAAGAATCAGACACAACTGAGACACACACACACATTAATAGCACAGTGCAAAGCAAACACAAAACTAGAAAGCATCCAACAATGACTGGCTAATACTCTACATTCATACAATAGAGTTTTATGCAACCATTAAAATCGTATTTTCAAAGGATGTTTACAGGCATGGTAAAGTGCTTTCTGTGCACATGGTTATTTTTGTTCCCTATTATCCTTTTCTTTTCCTTTGATTGTTATGCTGGGAGCCCTCCCATGTTCTACATGGCAGAAGCACTCACATGCTAAAACCTATAAATTGAAAAACCTAATGTGCTCAGCCTCCCAAATCCCAAACTGTCAAGCATCTTTTTCTACAGACTTCTCTGTGCTCCCACTAAAAGGATACATAAAGGAAAACAATAAAGGAAGAATTATGTAATGACCAACTGGGGACTATCTTGGGCTAAGTCTCCTTTTAGGAGCCCATGGCTGTGGCGGGAGGTGGGTTTAGAGTATGGATCTCATAAATTCTCACAGAGCGGGTGGAATTAAGCAGAACATTTAGCCTGTCTTTGGGGATTTGGGGCTAGGAGTAAGAGGCTCAGTTACTACTCTGTAAGTCTTGTACCAGAAATAGTCAGTTAAACAGATAAAAAATAAAATATCAGATTTAGCTAAAGATAGAAGGTCTCTCAGTTCAGTTGCTCAGTCGTGTCTGACCCTTTGCAACCCCATGGACCGCAGCACGCCAGGCCTCCCTGTCCATCACCAACTCCCAGAGTTCACCCAGACTCACATCCATTGTCACGTGGTGTGTTTCTTTCCTCCTACTCATGTCTGCGTTGGCACCAATGGAGACACGAGTCAACCACACGTCTGCCACTTTAGAACACACGTCGCAGCCACAGCAGCAGTGGACAGTGTCAATGACACTGATTCCTCCAAAACATGGTGACGTTGGCACTGAGGCCCAAATTCATTGCATGAAATCATCTCTGCCTTCCGGTCCATCAAGTTGGGAGGCAGAGACTATTCTTATTGGCTCCAGGAGTGGTCATGTGACACACTCCTGGCCAATCAGAAAATAGTATCATCCCAGACACCGAGATGGGTTCAGAGCTAGGGGACCACATCAGAGCTAATGACGTGACACTCCTGCTGAAACTTGCTATGAAGCTATGAGGAGAACCCTAGAGTCATGAACTGCCATTCTGCAAGCCTGAGGAAGAAGCCAGGCTGACGTGGAGACCACACAGGAAAGCAGAGCAGAGGTGACAAGAGGTCAGGCCTCAGGGACGTGGCTTAAAGATCCAGATTCTACCATGTCTGACGCATGCTTCTCCCTGAACTCTCCTGTAGGTGAGCCCATGAATTCCCTTCTCTGCTTCAGGCACTTTGAGTTATATTTTCTGTCACAACCAAAAGATGACTAACTGATGGGCTGCCTATGAAAACTAGCTGATAAAAACAACAGGAAAAAGTCATAAATTGCAAATTATATATGTGTGTGAAAAGAAATGTACCATAATATTAACAAGGATTATCTCTGAATTGTGGTATTATGAGGGTGTTTTTTAAAAATTTAATTTTTAATGCTTTATGGAATATTTCAAGTTTCCCCCTCAACCCCCACATATTCATTTTAATAATAACAGAAAGCAAACAAAACCCTCCAGGCTTCCCTTCTTCATCAGTGACACAGGCAGAAGGCCTTGTGGCCTTTCTTACAATATCAACACTTTTCACAGCCACCCCTGACACTGTTTAGATGAAGACCAGTGAGCTAAAGTTGTAGGTTAACCTTGTGTTTAGTTAGGTAATTGGAAAGGCACTGTAGCGATTGAGTAACTTAAAGACTAGCATTTGTGTTTTTGATTCAGTGTCTTGGAACCCTGTGGACTGTATCTCTCCAGGCTCTCTGTCTGTGGAATTTTTCCAGACAAGAATACTGGAGTGGATAGCCATTCCCTTTTCCAGGGGATCTTCCTGACCCAGGGATCAAACCCGGGTCTCTTGCATTGCTGGCAGATTCTTTACCGTCTGAGCCACTAGGAAAGCCCAGTAAAAGGCTCAAAAAGCAGTCAAAAGTCTGCCCGAAAGGCCCAGTGACGAGACTGACGGATTGATTGCTAATCCCAAGAGGGGAACAAGATGGCAGCTGATGGAGTCTTTTCAGGGAGGCTGACGGGAGGTTGGTGGCATAAAACTTCCTTGGGACATGCTTCCCTGGTGGCTCAGTGGTAAAAAAATTCACCTGCAATGCAGGAGACACTGAGATTCAGGTTCAATCCCTGGGTCGGGAAGATCCCCTGGAGAAGGAAATACAGCACACTCCAGTATTCTTACTTGGGAAATCCCATACACAGAGGAGCCCTGTGCGCCCCAGTCCATGGGGTCAAATAATAGTTGGATATGACTTAGTGACTAAACAGCAACTGATGGGAGAAAATCAGAAGGACTTCCACTAAACCATCCCATGCTTTCCAAAGGTCAAATGTGTCTTCGATGACTAGCTTTGCCAGCTAGCCTTCAGGAGGGAGAGGGGAGGGGAAGAGAGGGAGGGGGCTGTGAGGAAGCCCCTTGGGAAGCTTGGCTACAAACACTACCTCCTTCATCACCTGTATCAACCATGGAGGGTTTCATGCTTCCTGGGAGGCGATGAAGTGAAGAAACAGCCTGTTTTTAAAGGGACTGCAAAACTTGACAGCAGAGACTATGATAACATTTATAGGTCTCCACCAAAAAGAAGTTAAATAAACCTCCTGCCTGGGGACACAAAATAATCACTTGCCACCTTTCTGTGGTTGGGAGGGAATTGCCAGCTCTGGGGGCCCATCTGCTGCCAGCTACTCTCACATCAGCTGAGGCCAAAGGGATGGGATGTGGTCCTCACCCTTAAGTGCCAGTTTCCCGGCACCTCTTTTGTCCTTTAGAACTAATTGCCCTGGTGGACTCACCCATATTTTAAGCACATGTCTAGTGATGAGAATGCAGCAAGGCTCTTAGGCTTACAGGAATTACATGTCTGTGAGTCTACTGTCTCCCTATTTCCTCAAAGACATCCTGTCTTTCTAGTCTTTGAAAATTTCTCCCTCTTTCCCCTGCTCCTACCCCATTAATATATGTGTGGGACTGATTTTGAATTTTCAAAGCTGGCTCTTCATCCTGTCCTCCCAACCAGAGAAATACGGGTTGGTCAATTGTCCCCCTAGCTTTCTAGATGGTGCTAGTGGTAAAGAATTCGCCTGCCAATGCAGGAGATATGAGATGCAGTTCCATCCCTGGGTTGGGACGATCCCCTGGAGAAGGAAATGGCACCCCACTCCAGTATTCTTGCCTGGAGAATCCCATGGACAGAGGAGCCTGGTGGACTATAGTCCATGGGGTCACAAAGAGTCAGACACGACTGAAGCGACTTAGCACATGTACCTCACAGGGGACCAGGGGATGTGAACTTTCCTAGCTTAGCAGCTCAAGGGGGCCTTGGCCCTTGACCCCCACTACTGTCGACTTTCCTCGGAACCCTGGGGTCTTGTGCTGCCCAAAAATTGGTAATGTGCTCTAAGTACTGCCTCTTTCTTTACAGTTTTTTCCCAAATTAAAATGCATGGTATATAGACAAGACTCAAAACCTTTTACTTCAAGCCGTGCTAGAAGGTCCCACTTGGGAAAAGGATTGGAGAATGACGTAATTAAAGGCTTTAGAGTTAGGTAGCCATGGTTTTGACTCCCATACAAAATTAGACAAGTAACCCCATCCACATAAGCCTCAATTTTCTCATCTGTAAGTGAGCACAATAATACTTGCATCATAAGGTGGATGTGGGCATTAAATGGAATATTTAATCCCAGGCACATTGTAAGTCTGACTCTTTGCAACCCCAGGTGGCTCAAAAGTAAAGAATCTGCCTGCAAGTGACACAGGTTTGAGCCCTGAGTCAGAAAGATATCCTGGAGAAGTAAATGGCAACCCACTCCAGTCTTCTTGCCTGGGAAATCCCATGGACAGAAGAGCTTGGTGGGCTACAGTCCATGGGTTTTCGAAAAGCCGGACATGACTGAAGTGATTGAGCTTACTTGTGCATAGTAAAGGTTCAATAAAGGTTCATTTCTTTCCCTTTTTTTCTCATTTTCTGGGTTTGTCTAGATTTTTCTAGGTTTTCTTAGTATTTTATCAGCTGGAGTATAATGATGACTTATCTGAGAGTGTTAGTTACTCAGTTGTGTCTGACTCTTTTGTGACCCTTTGGACTGTAGCCTGCCAGGCTCCTCTGTCCATGGGATTCCCCCAGGCAAGAATACTACAGTGGGTTGCCTTCTTGAGGGGATCTGCCTGACCCAGGGATCAAACCCAAGTCTTCTGCATTGCAGGCGGATTCTTTAGTCTGGGCCACCAAGAATCCAGTTCCTAAAAGCACAGCATGTTGGTTATCCCTGGGAGGATGAAATGTTCATGTCAGGAGACCCTGCGTTGAACCCAGGGTCAGCATTTCAAGACACAGCAAGTAGCCAAGAGGGGACGTCAGGAAGGCATCTAATTCTGTGTAACTCAAATCAACAATGCATGGAGGTCCCCCTGGCCTTCCATGGTAGGGCCAGTCCTTTGCACAAAAGTACTGGCAGTTTCAGATATGAACTTAGACACAATGAGAGACATTTCTCTTCCCTTCCAAGGTCCTGACAGGGGAAGGTTCATAGTCAGTGAAGACTTTGATGGACTGAGGTGAAGGCCTGACTGACTAAGTCCTATGTCCCCAGTATGATCTATATCAGTGGTCCCCAGCATTTTTGGCACCAGGGACCAGTTTTGTGGAAGATGATTTTTCCTTGGACTGGAGGAGGGGGGGATGGTTTCAGGATGATTCAAGAGTGTTACATTTATTGTGCATTTTATTTCTAATCTAATGTTGTTGCTGATCTGATGGGAGGTACTTGTCTGTACCCCGGAGGTTGGGTACCCCTTATCTATATCATATACCAGTGGTTCAGAATGAACTTACATTCCAAGTAAAACCAAGAGGGGAAGTCAATTTCGGAGCCAAAGGCAATACCCCTGAGATGCTGGTCCTTTAGAAAGGAGACAGAAACAATCTGAGGGGCTTGGCTTCAGCAACTGTAGAACAGAAGGTGACATTTATGACTCTGGTTCACAGCCTGGGGGCCAGTGGATCCTGAAGGCTCTCCCTGTGCCTGGGCAAGGGAAGAGAGGGCTGTATGTCCAGAGGCATCCTTGGGCGCCCTGTTGGAGCTCCTAGCACTGCATCAGTCTCCACGGGAATCACTTGCCCATCCTCCTTATCTTCTGTACCCAGAGCCAACAGGAAAGGACAGGTGCCCAGCAGAGAGCACACACTGTGCTTGGAGCGTAGAAGCCAATGCAGTTACGTTAGATACAAATTGGTGTTTTCTTCATTTCTTTTCTAACAGGCTCCCAGGGCTAGGATCCCTTTTAGATCAGTGTTGGCCTGTAATGGAGAGGAAAGAGCAGTCTCTGCCCTGTTTCCTTTATCAACACCACCCTACTCTGTGATTCTGCCCCATAAGCATGCATTCCTTGCCTTGTTACAAAATCATCACTAAAACCCTTCTCTGAGGCAGGCCATATTGTGGGGTGTTACATCCCCAACTCAAGGTCTGTGGACTTGGCAGCAAAAGAAACAACTCTGGAAACTGTTAAAAAAATACCAATGCTGTACTACTCAGCTACAAAAAAAATGCCATGGTGCCATTTGCAGCAAACATGAATCAACCTAGAGATGATCATACTAAGTGAAGTAAGACAGAGAAGGGCAAATACTATATGATATCACTTACATGTGGAATCTAAAATATACAAATGAACTTATTTACAAAACAGAAACAGACTCCCAGACATAGAAAACAAACTTATGGTCACCAGAGGGGAAAGGGGAGGGATATATAAATTAGGAGTTTGGGATTAGCAAATACAAACTACTATATATGGTCGCAAAGATCTTCCCTGGTGGTTCAGACAGTAAAGAATCTGCCTGCAGTGTGGGAGACCCAGGTTCAATGCTTGGGTTGGAAAGATGCCCTGGAGAAGAAAATGGCAATCCACTCCAGTATTCTTGCCTGGGAAATCCCATGGACAGAGAATTCTTGTGGGCTCTATCCCATAGAGTTGCAAAGAGTTGGACACAACTGAGTGACTAACACTTTCACTTTCCTATGGTTGCAAAGAGTCGAACACGACTTAGTGACTGAACAACCACCACAAAATATATAAAACAGATAAACAAAAGATACTCCTGTATGGCACAGGGAGCTGTATTTAGTATAATGGAAAAAACAAAACCATAATGGAAAAGAATATGGAAAAGAAAAAAAAAAATATATATATATAACTGAATCACTTTGCAGTACACCAGAAACTAAAACAGCATTGTAAATTAACTATATTTCAGTAGAAAAAATTACCAATTTTTGGTAATTTTCAATTACCAATTTTGGGGGATTTTCAATAGGTCAAGGTAAATTCGAAACAATCTGTATTTTTCAAAAAGTTCTCATTTGAATGTCCATGAACTAGGGATACAAGAAAGAATGACCAGGACACTGAACTAACTCACAGGAAAGTGGAGAGTTAAAATTTGAGGTATGGGCTGTGATTAAAGCATTTACAATGTGCTATTGGGCTTCCCTGGTGCCTCAGAGGGTAAAGCGTCTGCCTGCAATGCAGGAGGCCTGGGTTTGATCCCTGGGTCAGGAAGATCCTCTGGAGAAGGAAAAGGCAACCCACTCCAGTCCTCTTTCCTGGAAAATCCCATGGACTGAGGAGCCTGGTAGACTACAGTCCATGGGTTGCAAAGAATTGGACACGACTGAGTGACTTCACTTTCACTGTTGGACCTCAGAAAAAGATTGCTAGTTGCCGTGTGAGAGCCATAAAATCTTCCCCAAAGGAGTGACATTTGAGCTGGGTATTGAATAGTAGGTGCAGATTTGCCAGGTACATAAGGGAGTTTTCACTTGTTGTAGGTGAAAGAGGAGAGTGAAAAAGTTGGCTTAAAACTCAGCGTTCAGAAAACTAAGATCCTGGCATCTGGTCCCATCAGTTCAGTTCAGTTGCTCAGTAGTGTCCAACTCTTTGTGACCCCGTGAATTGCAGCACGCCAGGCCTCCCTGTCCATCACCAACTCCCAGAGTTCACTCGGACTCACGTCCATCGAGTCTGTGATGCCATCCAGCCATCTCATCCTGTGTTGTCCCCTTCTCCTCCTGCCCCTAATCCCTCCCAGCATCAGAGTCTTTTCCAGTGAGTCAACTCTTCGCATGAGGTGGCCAAAGTACTGGAGTTTCAGCTTTAGCATCAGTCCTTCCAAAGAATACCCAGGACTGATCTCCTTTAGAATGGACTGGTTGGATCTCCTTGCAGTCCAAGGGACTCTCAAGAGTCTTCTCCAACACCACAGTTCAAAAGCATCAATTCTTTGGCGCTCAGCTTTCTTCACAGTCCAACTCTCACATCCATTCATGACTACTGAAAAAACCATAGCCTTGACTAGATGGACCTTTGTTGGCAAAGTAATGTCTCTGCTTTTGAATATGCTATCTAGGTAGGTCATAACTTTCCTTCCAAGGAGGAAGCATCTTTTAATTTCATGGCTGCAGTCACCATCTGCAGTGGTTTTGGAGCCCATATGAAAAGGCAAAATGATAGGATACTGAAAGAGGAACTCCCCAGGTTGGTAGGTGCCCAATATGCTCTGGAGATCAGTGGAGAAATAACTCCTGAAAGAATGAAGGGATGGAGCCAAAGCAAAAACAATACTCAGTTGTGGATGTGACTGGTGATAGAAGCAAGTTCTGATGCTGTAAAGAGCAATATTGCATAGGAACCTGGAATGTTAGGTCCATGTATCAAGGCAAATTGGAAGTGGTCAAATAGGAGATGGCAAGAGTGAACGTCGACATTCTAGGAATCAGCAAACTAAAATGGACTGGAATGGGTGAATTTAACTCAGATGACCATTATATCTACTACTGAAGGCAGGAATCCCTTAGAAGAAATGGAGTAGCCATCGTGGTCAACAGAAGAGTCCAGAATGCAGTACTTGGATGCAATCTCAAAAATGACAGAATGATCTCTGTTCATTTCCAAGGCAAACCATTCAATATCACAGTAATCCAAATCTATGCCCCAACCAGTAATGCTGAAGAAGCCAAAGCTGAATGGTTCTATGAAGACCTACAAGACGTTTTAGAACTAACACCCAAAAAAGATGTGGTTTTCATTATAGGGGACTGGAATGCAAAAGTAGGAAGTTAAGAAACACCTGGAGTAACAGGCAAATTTGGCCTTGGAATATGGAAGGAAGCAGGGCAAAGGCTAATAGAGTTTTGCCATGAGAACGCACTGTCATAGCAAACACCCTCTTCCAACAACACAAGAGAAGATTTTACACATGGACATCACCAGCTGGTCAACACTGAAATCAGATTGATTATATTCTTTGCAGCCAGAGATGGAGACACTGTATACAGTCAGCAAAAACAAGACCGAGGAGCTGACTGTGGCTCAGATCATGAACTCTTTATTGCCAAATTCAGACTCAAATTGAAGATAGTAGGGAAAACCACTAGACCATTCAGGTATGACCTAAATCAAATCCCTTATGATTATACAGTGGAAGTGAGAAATAGATTCAAGGGACTAGATCTGATAGATACAGTGCCTGATGACTGTGGAATGAGGTTCGTGACATTGTACAGGAGACAGGGACCAAGACCATCCCCATGGAAAAGAAATGCCAAAAGCAAAATGACTGTCTGAGGAGGGCTTACAAATAGCTGTGAAAAGAAGAGAAGCAAAAAGCAAAGGAGAAAAGGAAAGATATAAGCATCTGAATGCAGAGTTCCAAAGAATAGCAAGAAGAGATAAGAAAGCCTTCTTCGTGATCAATGCAAAGAAATAGAGGAAAACAACAGAATGGGAAAGACTAGAGATCTCTTCAAGAAAATTAGGGATACCAAAGGAACATTTCATGCAAAGATGGGCTCGATAAAGGACAGAAATGGTCTGGACCTAACAGAAGCAGAAGATATTAAGACAGGTGGCAAGAATACACAGAAAGAACTGTACAAAAAGATCTTCATGACCCAGATAATCATGATGGTGTGATCACTCATCTAGAGCCAGACATCCTGGAATGTGAAGTCAAGTGGGCCTTAGAAAGCATCACTATGAACAAAGCTAGTGGAGGTGATGGAATTCCAGTTGAGCTATTTCAAACCCTGAAAGATGATGCTGTGAAAGTGCTGCACTCAATATGGCAGCAAATTTGGAACACTCAGCAGTGGCCACAGGACTGGAAAAGGTCGGTTTTCATTCCAATCCCAAAGAAAGGCAATGCCAAAGCATGCTCAAACTACCGCACAATTGCACTCATCTCACATGCTAGGAAAGTAATGCTCCAAATTCTCCAAGCCAGGCTTCAGCAATACGTGAACCGTGAACTTCCAGATGTTTAAGCTGGTTTTAGAAAAGGCAGAGGAACCAGCGATCAAATTGCCAACATCTGCTGGATCATCGAAAAAGCAAGAGAGTTCCAGTCCCATCACTTCATGGCAAATAGATGGAGAAACAGTGGAAACAGTGTCAGACTTTATTTGGGGGGGGTTCCAAAATCACTGCAGATGGTGACTGCAGCCATGAAATTAAAAGACACTTGCTCCTTGGAAGAAAAGCTATGACCGACTTAGACGGCATATTAAAAAGCAGAGACATTACTTTGCCAACAAAGGTCTGTCTAGTCAAAGCTATGGTTTTTCCAATAGTCATGTATGGATGTGACAGTTGGACTACAAAGTAAGCTGAGTGCCGAAGAATTGATGCTTTTGAACTGTGATGTTGGAGAAGACTCTTGAGAGTCTCTTGAACTTCAGGGAGATCCAACCAGTCCATCCTATAGGAGATCAATCCTGGGTGTTCATTGGAAGGACTTGTGCTGAAGCTGAAACTCCAATACTTTGGTGGCCTGATGCAAAGAACTGACTCATTGGGAAAGACCCTGTTGTTAGGAAAGATTGAAGGCAGGAGGAGAAGAGGACGACAGAGAATGAGATGGTTAGATGGCATCACCAATTCGATGGACATGAGTTTGCGCAAGCTTTGGGAGCTGGTGATGGACAGGGAAGCCTGGTGTGCTGCAGTCCGTGTGGTTGCAAGGAGTTGGACATGACTGAGCAACCGAACTGAACTAAGGGAGTAAAAGGCATTTTGGGCAGAGGAAGTATCCTGGGCGCCAGGGAGAGCTTGTTTGGCTGAGGAACTGTGAGTATGTGGAGCTATTTAAGTGGCTGGTGCATGGGTCCAGTCACTTCAATATCTTGGGGTGGGGAGTAGGTAGCTAGAGTTGAAGCTGGCCCTGTGCAGGCAAAGGGTGCATGCAAAGCGAGATGGGAGTTTGTACCTTCTTCCATGGGCCACCAGGCACCACTGATGTGAGGGGCATTAAGATCAGATTTATACTTTAGGAAGACCACTCTGGCAGCCCATATGGAGGGGTGGAAAGAGATAAGGAAGAACAACCAAGTGTCTTCTTTCACCGGGGTTGTTGAGGCTGTTGGCCCTGAAGGCCACCCCAGTGGGAATGGCTGTGGAGGAGAGCATGTACAGGGATTTGTATCTCTGTGCTCATCCTAGGCACGTGTCATGTACTCATGTGTTCCTGACCAGGTGCTGCCCCTCCACCACCTCCACTCTGCGTATGGCTGGGCATGACCTCCAAATGGGCCATGATTGCTAAATTAAGTAGCACAGACCACTGGCATCATTAATGCAAAAACACAGGGCAGTTTTAGAAATCCTGGCAATGCTTCCTGGCAAGTGTAATGAAAAAATTAATTGAATAATCATCCCATGTAAATAGATTTCATGTGAGCTCTCCTTTTGGCGGGAGGGAAGGGGGAGACTCCTGTGATTTATGGCTTTGAGTGGTGTAATGAATTAGGCCAGGCACCCTGTGGTGAGCCTGAGTTTGCCTGGCCGATGTTACGAGGTGGTTAGATCATTTTGAGCAGTGTGGCTCAGGTGACCCAATGCAAGCATGAGAGATGGGGGTCATTAAATCTGCCACACGGTAGGAACTCGCTTTAAAAAGAGACTCAAAGGCTGGCTTTGCAGAGGAGCAGCATTTCTCTTTGGGCTACAAGGTGTTCTGTCACTTAGAGACAGAGGTTGCAGATTCAAGCCAAAATGATAATGATGGAAAATAAATTGAATGGCTCAAAGGGAGGGGGTAGGGAAAAGGGAGGGAGAAGAGAGATGGGGAGCTACCTACATCTGTGGCCAAAGCTCCTCCAAAGGAAATGATGAGCGGGTTAATATCAGGTGGGAAATATTGACTTATGTGCTCGGAACTCAAAACCAGAATTTCTGAAGCTGCCCAGCCAGTGTGGGCTGAAGGAAAGAACAACTGGGAGCTGGAAGCTGATTTATTAATCCTGGTTTAAGACACTCGAGCATGCCCTTTAACTTCTGCTAAGCCTTAGTTTCCGCAAATGCAAAATGGGGATATTAATGTCTGTTCCAACAGGTAATTTTGAGTATCAAATGCGATTATGTATTTGGAGGCTGTGTGTGCGTGTATTTTCATGCCTTTGTTCACAGGAAATAGGGAACTAAACTTGCAACTTACAGGAAACACAGTCTCATCTTTCTCCTGGAAGGTAACACAAAGGAGCTGAATACAATGGCTGAAACCCAACCTGGACTATTCATTGGAGACCCTGCACCTGATGAATTCAGTATTAAATGCCCGATGCTCTGGGAAATAAATGAATGTCAAATTGAAGGGCAAGGTCATACATTTGAAGAGATGTTTCCATTATCAAGAAGCCTAGAGTAAGGAGGGCAGATTTTAGAGGATGACCGCAGGCTTTATCTGAGTCCTGGAGAACTGTGTTCTGAACCTTGGGTGGAGGAGACATATGCCTGGGCATTGATGCTGTAGGAAGAGAAGTGGAGTCTTACAGCCTGGCAGCAGTCCAGGAGCTTGGGACTAAAGGACCTGCTCTGCAGGGGCCAGGTCTGAGCACCTGACAACAGCTACATTTAGTCTAGAGAACTAAGTTCTCTCTATTGTCATTCTTCTTGGTTAATTCCAAGCCTTTCTGACAGTCCAGTAAGCATTGCAGTCTGGTATGGCCTCCACTGACTTTCTCTGGCCACAGGTGTGATTCTGTGAGCCCCAGCAGCCTGTGAGAAAGAGTGGTTAGCCATCTGCCGTGTTATTGGGCATGTCTCCTGAAGCCCCTGTGGCTGATTATATTTTCCAAAGATGATCGCAATGATATCTCCCACCCCATACCTTCTGATCATGTGATCTTGACAACCTTCTTGTGGAATGATGGCCTCCCAGCTCTTGAACGTGGGCAGATCTCCGTGACTGCCTCAGCCGTAGAGCAAGCCAAAAATGATGCCACATAATTTCTCAGGTGCATCTTGAAAATGTTACATGTTTCTCTCTTGTTCTCTTGGGACACTTGCTCTTGGAACCCAGCTACGCAGGCCACAAAGGGAGGGAAAAGGTAGATTTAGATACAGACCTCCCGGCCAGCAGTCATCCAAGGTCCTGGTCAGCGTCCGTCGCTAGACACGAGAGTGAGGCACCTTCAGATGGTCTCCAGCGATTGTCTGCCCCCTGTCCCTGTAAGGGTCCTTCTCAAATTTCAGGCCCACAGAGCTATGAGCTTAACAAAATGGCTGTTTTGTGTCACTAAGTTTTAGGTTGGTTTGTTATATAGAGATAAATCACCCTTCTTGCTTACTTTCCACTTGAGGGTCAATGAAAACTTGAACCCAGAAACAACATTTTAATTACCGGGACAGTCAATATAATAAAGCATAGAAGACAAACTAGAAATGAAATGGATTGGTGGTCAGAGTCAGAGGGAGGAACATGACGGGAAAGTAAAAGGGATATTCATCTTCTCCAAGATTTATTGCTTCAAAGAAGGAGTTAATAACTCTATATGGAAAGTCTTTAAAAAACATGTAACAAGCTAGTTTTATTTGAAATAAGACTCTGTTTTTACTAGGAACCAGAATTCAACTTAGTTATAAAACAGAACTTTCCGCATTAATTTACTGAGGCCGGGCAGAACGAGTTCTAGGTATCATTTTTATTTTTAGTGAACCGCAAACCAGAATTGTTTAAAGAAATTATAAATAAAAGCCTTCTATTCAAATTAAAACCAAACCTATATATCTTAGAAAACAATTTTTTGCTGTGTTAAAAATTATTGTGCTTTGAAAATACCATGCTATTCTCTAAAATGAACCTGAAAAAAAAACCCTTCATAAATAAATAAATATATCATTGTTCAAAGTCCCTTAGGGTACACGCTAATTCATTTAACATTGATTGAATAAAATTGTGAGAAATACATTATTGATATGAATTGAGGAGGGGCATGCTGCTTCACACACCAGTTCCCAACAAGCCCCAAGTGCTTTGTGGATTGAAAGAGCTGTACAAAATACTTGTTATATGTCACATGATATATGAGAAGGATCCAGGGTTTTAGAATCTTATAGACCTGGGTTATTATTACACCTTAGGAAATTTGCAAAACTCTGTTAGCCTACTTCATCATTAGCCAAATAGAAAAGCTGTCTGCTTCACTGAATCTGTGTGCACGCACGCTGTGTGTGTGTGTGTCACTGTGTGTGTGTGTGTGTAGTGAGGACAGGAAAGAAACCCCTAAAAAGTGTGTTCCCTTTTGTGCAATATAGATTATCTCTGAGAACCGGCTTTCCAGCCAGTTTCTACATTTGCTGACTGCCCCCCACCCCCCACCACGACCACCTCCCAAGAAACTTACCTCTAGGTGAGGACTTACCTCTGGTCTCACCATCTCACCAGGTGACAAGAAGTGAATCAGAACTTGGTGTGCCTTTCTCCCCCTCTTCTATCCTTGCCTGCCAGCGAGATGAGACTCCAGAGAGCATGATAAGAGATTTGGGGCCTTATTTGTTTCAACAGCTACTGTTGCCCTAACTATCACATTATCAGAGGAGATACTGTAGGCAGAGTGGTAAGCTCAGTGCCTGACAGCAGTGCTCAGTAAATGTGTTATTTTGTCCCTTTGATGAAAGAAGCATCTGTATCTACCTGCTTATTCAGAATCAAATAAGAGGCAGCATGTTCCTTGAATTGTAATCCTTCAGGTTATCTTTGTGAATCCTGATATGCCAAATGAAATCTGTTTGGAAAGTCTGGAATTGCAGCTGAGACAGGTGTCTTCAGTGGGAAGATAGACAATGAGTGAGTACATCTGCTTACGGAAAGTGTGTGGTTCTTTTGAAATTTCACTTTGCTATTGACATTTGTGCTGTACATTCAGCCTCACTGGAAGATGATAACAGAGAGATTTAGGAGAAGGCTGGAATGCTCAGATAGCAAAACTCACATCTCAAGATGTGGCTTATCAAAAGACTGCCAGGCATTTCAAGGTTTTCTGGCTTCCAGTCATGAAGGGGTAAAATTTGATATAGCAGAGAGTAGCCCCTGGGCCACATGAAATCCTCCTGTTGCCTCTACTAATTAAAACCCTAAACATTAGAAACATAAAAATGAACATTTCATGTAAAAATGTTTCATTTTAACATAGCAGTAGCAAGTCAAATCCTAACAGTAATATCGTTTGCTTTTTTTTTTTTAAATCTAATGATTCAGAAGCATGAACTGTAACATAATACCTAATGGATTAGCAAAGTGAAAATTTTCTGTTATGTCTCCTTTTGCATCACTCATGCATGATTAGAGAAACTACTTCTAAACATTCTGATTTTTTAAATTAATTTTTTCTTGTAATAAAATTTAAGGAAGCCGCTCAGTTGCCTAAAAATAAGCTTTTATATTTGAATGTTAAAATGCTTTAATTTGTGATGACAGTTGATCTTGGGTAATGATTCTCTTCCCTCTTTTTGCCTCACATATTTTTGAACCAACATTTGCTTGAAAGAAGGATTCTTCAGTGTTTGCTTTCTGACTATGTATATAAAAATATAGCTGTGAAACGCTCCACAGAAAGTTTCTTTCAGGAAGTTGAAGGTGAGCCTTTGTTTTGCGCGTGATCTGCTGCTCATGCTTTGATGGATTTAGTGTGGGTGTGGGAACTAGTCAAGGCGCAGGCTGGAGTGTGTGTGAGTGGTCAGTTTTGGCTTGAGTTCATGGCCAGTAAGTAGGAATCCAGTTCCTGAAGGAGGGAGCCCAGAGAGACAAAGATTAAATCCATTTTAAAGCGTTTTTTAATTGGAGTATAACTGCTTTAAAGTGCTGTGCTGTTTCTGCTATAAGTGAAGGAGGTCAGCTGTGTGTTGTGTTTGCCCTCTCACTCAGTGGTGTCTGACTCTTCGTGGCCCCATGGATTGTAGCCCGCCAGACTCCTCTGTCCAAAGAATTTTCCAGGCAAGAATACCGGAGTGGGTGGGTGGCCACTTCCTACTCCAGGAAATCTTCCTGACCCAGGGATCAAACCCCTACCCCTTTCCCCTCCTGCTTTGGCAGGTAGATTCTTTTCCCATCTGCGTCATCACAGTGCCAAGTTGAGCTCTGCAGCAGCTTCCCACCAGCAAAGAATGGCGTCTCATTCCAGGTTCTCTGCAAAGCAGAGCTTGAGGTGTCAGGGTGTAAGACCTAACACTTTATTGGGGAGTATAATCCCAGGGTGGCCAGAGTGAGGCTGAAAGCAGGGGAGCAAATAGAGGAGGCATTTCCAGCTGTTCCCAGCTTCACCCCAAGACAACATCTCCCTCCCCCGTGTTGCAGAGAGGAAAGGGTGGGGAGAGAACTTATCTGTTGACATCCATCTCCCATTGGTCCAAGTTTGTCCTGCATTTCTGGGTTAGTTGTGAGTGCCTTGCGGGTCCTGGAGGCATTTTGCACTTGAGGAGCTATGAGAAAACCCCAGAGTGGTGACTGTGATGCGGAGGTGCGTGGCACCCGTGTGAGGTAAGATGCCATCAGGGCGTGCTCCCCGCTGACATCGGGGACCAGGGGCAGCTGTCACCGTGGGCCCTGGCTCTGTATTGGCAGTGACAGCAGCAGCAGAGACCTTGCTCCGGGGTCACCTCAGCCAGAAAGCAGGGCAATTATGTAGATCTGGGATAGGGCATAACTGAATCTGGGACAAATAGCAAGTCCAAAGGGAATGGGGCTTTTAATTAAAGCTTTGGTAACAGTAGGTTAAAGTTAAATTTTGCTGAAGCACATCCTAAATTGTGAGGTGGGAGACCACCAGGACGAAGAATGTAAACTCAGGTTCATCTCCCTTCCAAGCCGTGTTTTTCTGCAGTTCCCTTCTGGTTTAGTGCAATGCTGGCTTAAACAGGCACAGTAATGGCCGAGGAAGGCAGGTAATTTGTAAGCAGCATTTCAGGTTCCCAGTGGATCAGACATGGAGTTGCATTTAATTGCATTCACTGGAGAAGCAAATGATGGTAATAAGCTTGTGCTAAATGTGGATGGGGGTGGAGTCAGGTGGGAAAAGTCCACTGCTCTATTGCTTCCCTTTCCTTCTGTGTCCACCCCCTCAACTGTTGGATCTTATGGGATGAAGCAGCACCCAGAGGTGCCTTTGGATAATTGGGGGAGTGTTCTTTCCAGCTGTGTATGACAGAAGAGCTGTCGTGTGTGTGTGTGTGTGAGAGAGAGGCGTACACACACATGTGTATGAACCAGGTGCTTCCTGCAATCTTCAATGCAAGCTTCAAGTGAGTTTCTGTTCTGACAGTCCAAAGCCACCTGTTCTTGGCTCTTCCAGGTTTCCTAGGGAAAAAAGCAAATAGCTGAGGGAAGGGACAGTGAGATGGGAATTGCAGTTCACCATGAAAGCCCTGGGAAACAGTCAAGGGGAAATTTAACCTAAGGAAAGTTGACATCTGCAGCTTAAAGAACTATCAACAGAGCAACCTGGGACCTATTGCACATTCACTCTGGAAAACTTTCAAGCGCTTTTTAGATCCACTTTAGGATTTCAAGGGAAAACTCAGGGAATGGAATGTCTTAATTCCTAACATGGATGATGTGACAGATCACCTGCCTTTTTAATTAAAAATCGAGTTACCATTAACATACAATATTTTATTAGTTTCAGGTGCACAACGTAGTGACTCGGTATTTTTATACATTATGAAGTGATCACTGCAATAAGACCAGCTACCATCCATCACCATTCCAAGCAGTTACAGTGTTATTGACTATATTCCCTACGTGTACGTTATATCCCTGTGGCTTATTTGTCTTACAGTTGAAAGTTTGTATTTCTTAATCCCCTTCACCTGTTCTTAAGCATGAAACTCAACCTTCATAAAGAATTTGTTTGAAGCTCCTTAAATATCAAGGCCTTGCTCTATGGTTTTGGAGAACATACATGTTGAGTTTAGTTCTATGATGTATTTCCTCAGTGTTTGGAGTATCTGGTTATATAGTTTTCCCTGAATCTCCAAGTTTATATAACACTTGGTAGCCAAAAGACCATGGCTTTAAATGATATGGATGAGCTCCGTAGTGTTGTCCTATCACTGAGTTGTGCTCTGCGTGACCCCATGGATTGCAGTACACCAAGCTTCCCCATCCTTCACTATCTCCCAGAGCTTGCTCAAACTCATGTCCATTGAGTCGGCGATGCCATCCAACCATCTCATCCTCTGTCACCCCCTTCTCCTGCCCTCGATCTTTCCCAGCATCAGGGTCTCTTCCAATGAGTTGGTTCTTTGCATCAGATGGCCAAAGGATTGGAGCTGCAGCTTCAGCATCAGTCCTTCCAATGAATATTCAGGGTTGATTTCTTTTGGGATTGACTGGTTTGACCTTCTTGCAGTCCGAGCGTCTTCTCCGGCACCACAGTTCATAAGCATGCATTCTTTGGTGCTCAGCCTTCTTTATCGTCCTTAGTGTAAATAATGCAAAAGAAGAAAAAACCTGTAGAATTGAAAGCCTACTGCTTTGGGGGTGTTTCTTTGAGTTTGCTGTTTTTTTATCAGATAAGGTACTGATTAAATCTCTTTATTTGTTTTAGGAACATTCAGGTCTGTTGTTTCTTCCTGAGTAACTTTCATATACTTTTTCCCTCAAGACAATGCCAACTTATTCTGTTTTCAGATTTATCAGTATAAGGGTGCTTACAATGTTCTCTTATTGTGTAGATCATGTTTCATTGTCTATTGTAATCTGTTTTTTTTTCAGTTACGCCTTTTCAATCATGATACTGTGTTCCCTTTTTCTTAAGTATTTTCAGTGTAAGAAGCTTTACTTTTTAAGTCTTTTCAAAGAACCTACTTTAACCTTTGATGATCCTTTGCATTTTATCTTTATTTTAGATTTCATTAATTTAAGCCAGTATTTTTTATTATTTTCTTCCTACTTCCCTTGAGTTTATTCTGTGTTCTGTCACCAACTTCTTAAATTAGATGCCTTGATCATTAATTTTTAGTCTTTATTTTTAATAAGTTAAGATTATAAATTAACCTTATGAGCCTTGCTTTAATGTGTGCCAAGAAATTTGTTGTATAAGACTTTACTATGGTTTAGTCTCAAGTACTTAAATATTTTCATGATGATTTCTTTGACCCATGAGTGGTTTTAAAAGTGTGTGTTTGAATGTTGATACAAACACAGGATTATGTTTGGAAATATCCACAATAAAAAAGTTCTTTTAAAAGTGTGTTTCTAAAGTGTCCAAACACATTTGACTTAGTTACCTTATTGCTGCTTTCTAACTTGATCAGTGTGGTTGAATGTGGTCTATTAGATGCTGGTTCTATGAAAAGCTTTAAGAACTCCCTGACCTGTAATGATGTCAGTTTTTATAAATGCTTTATGAGTGGTTGTATAGAATGTGATTTCCATAATTTTCTGATGCCAGGACACATATACATGTTCATTAGGTCACGCTTGATAATTGTGTAGTTTAAACCTTTGCTAGCTTTCTGATTGCTTTATTTATTCTTAGGAAAGATGTATTTTACAATCTGTGTTGATGGATTTGATAATTTCTCTGAAAGTTATGTAATTTTTATCTTGTAAATGAGACTATGCTATTAATCATGAACAATTAAAGAATTGCTGTATCTTCCTGGTGAGGCAAACATTTGACTGCAGCGCAACCCTCTTTATTCACAAAGGCACTTTTTTTGGCCATAAAGTCTAGTTTATCTGATATCAGGAAGCTACACCGGTTATTTTTATGTGTTTTTAATATTCATTTTGTACATTAGCATGCCTTAAAAAAAAAACACCTCAGTTTGACGTTCTCTGTCTATTTACTGGTGAATATTAGTCAGTCTATACATTTATGAGTGATATGGTTAAATGTTTTTTGGAATCGTAGTTCTTCTATTCAATTTGTCTTTTCTCTGCTTTGCCATTTTCTTTTTCTGTCTAGTTTAGGATTGATGACATTTTTAAATTTCATGTTTCCCCTCTATTGTTTTGGAGTGGAAACTTCCACTATTCTTAAAATTGCAATATGCTTAAAAACATAAAATCCAAAGTTAAACAATGTCTTTTTTATCCAAATAATAATAGTAGAACTTAGAACACTTTAAATTCAATCACTTACCCTGTTTTATGTATTATTGTATATCAATATTTTCTGCTATTTTTTTTTCATTTAACCCATTAACTCTTATTTTTGTTGTTTTATTTTGCAAATGCTTTAAACCAGGGGTCAGCAGCCTTTTTCTGTAAAGGGCTAGACACACAGGCTCTGGGGTCTTTGTTGCAGTTATTCAGTTGTGCTGTTGTTTGTAGAAACTGCCATAGGCAATGAGAAGCTGTGTTTTAATAAAGTTTTATTTTAAAAAATAGACTGTGAGCTGAATTTGACCCATGATCTATGTATAGTTTGCCAACAACTGCCTTGGATTTTTCTGTGATGCCTATTGCTGTATTTGGCTAACATTATTTCTTGAACCTTAGACTTCCTTTTGTAGGTCATCTCCTTTTCTCTGAAGTATATCCTTTGGATGGCCCTTTAGTGAGACCCGTGGGTCATAGATGCAGTATTTCTTCAACTTTGTATTTAATTTAGTACTCCTTCTGAGATGGGATCAGTTTATCTGGATGTATTTTCTTGCAACACTTTATTTTTGGGGTATGAAACAGCACATCCTATTATTTCAATATTTATTTTCCAGTCTTAAGTTTCCACCTTGATGAGCTAATAAAAAATTCCACCTTATCTATTATTGTTGGACCACCTTTCCCCTTCTGTCTTTATAAGACTATATTTGAAAGTGCTTAGACTCACTTAGTGGTGAAGCATTAAGAAAAATGACAGTCTCTTAGTACTTTCAAGTTAATATTCTATGCTTTTCTGGATTTCATAGTTGCTGTTAAGGAAATAAAGAGGCAGCTTGATTGGCATTGTTTTATATGCGATTTAACATTTCTCCTTGGCTACTTGAGATTTTCTTTCTTTTTCTTTGCCTTTGGTTTTCTGTGGTTGTACCATGATGTACTATGGATACATCATAGTATCCTTTCTAGGTACCCTGCTTTATATATCTTGTGTTTCCTGGATCTGAAGATTCACATATTTTAGTGTTTCGGGAAAATTTTTACCCTTTAGCACTTTTAATAGTTCCTATTCGGTATATTTTTCTTTTGGAATTTTGGTTTGGGTGTATGTTAGACAATATTATTCTTTCCTTCACACTGTTTCAAATTAAAAAAAAAAAGGCAAGTAGACCAATTTCTGCTTTCTTTTCTGCAGCTTCATTTTTAAAGTCTTTTCTTGAGTTATCACTGAGGTCACTCTGGGCTTTGGGTTTTCCTAATTCCAAGCAGAGTCCCAAAACTTCACCTTGAACAGACTTTTAGTCTCCGTGATTCTCTTTCAAACTTCACCCACCTGTCTCTGTATGGTCACTCTATGGACTTTGCTCCCCGCCCCTGGAAACTACAGAAGGTGAAACTCAGGATTTTGTCCCCAGTGTTTTGATCTGCAGGAAGAGGGGGGCAAAACTGGGTCTCTCTCTGTTTCCTTCCCTTCCAACTCTCCCTCCCTCAGGGTATCTTGTCTTATTTATTTTCTTTACTGCATTGCGAAATCCCTGTTATTGCTGGAGGTAATTAGCTTTGAGCAATTATAATCATTCTCTATTCCCTCTCTAGCTTTCCTTCCAGCCAGGGAAAAGCGAAGGTGAGACACAGATTGTGGGGGAGGGCTCTTGTTTTCAAAGCGTTTCTACATCTTTTACCCTGACTGCCTCACATCTCCTCAGCGTTCTTCTCTAGAATTTACTAGGTATTTATGAAATATTTTAGAATTGTGTCCATGGGCCATCTTTATTCTGTTCTGCTTTTGGTGGGATATGCATATAAGAAGCACTAATTCCTAGTCCTTTTCTCTAGACTTTCTAAAAGGATGATGCCATACGCTTACAGCCCTTTGTTTTATGATTATTGCCTGTTTTTATGCTGGTTTTACATTTATCTTTCAAATTTATTTTGCTAGTTTTGAGAACTGAAGAAACCATTTATCTCTACATATCGCTTGTGCTAGTGGTACATTTAAGAGCCTTATAGATCACTTTCTGAGGGAATGAGAGCTTCAGAACCAGGAAGATGCAGACTAAAATTTAGCCGGGCCATTTATGGTAACATTCAGTTACTTATTCTTGGTATGCCACAGTTTTATCCTTTAATATAGTGATAACTATTATTGTTGTCAGGTTCTAAGTTCATATATATATATGTATATAGGTTTGCTCTCTCCAGGAGGGTCATTTTCAAAGACAAACTGAAAAATAAATTGTTCCTTAAATTGTCCGACGGAAGGCTCCTCTGGATGATGTAGAGAAGTATCCTAACCCCGATTGTAGCAGAGGAGCAGTGGCAGGATGACCACTCACCCTTCCTGGGTGAGGGTGCTCTTGATCAGGTACATGACATGATCTTTTTGAGATAGCCAGAAGAGCTTGACTTGGCGGACCAGGTGAGCAGAGCCACAGGAAAGGACTCAGGGACCAGGCCCTGGCCATGCAAGCCTTCTACACCCTCCATGCTTCTCTGTCCCTCTACCAGGAGTAGGGAATTTATCCTTTTAGTAAAGGGGAATGCTGGATGCTTTTAAGCTGAGAGGTACCACAGTCAGCTTTGTGTTTCAGCAAATCCAGAAGCCGTGATCAAGATGGTCAGAGAGAATGTGGCAGATTGTATAAAGAGCTGCAACAATGTCAGACCTGCCACATGCTCTTCCTATAATGTAAGGTTGACACTCCTATTGTGGAGGAGTATCTGGGCAGACGTATGATGCTGTGTGTCTTCTGAGTCACATCATAGGGGAAAATGCAGCTTCCACCTAGCTCTCTTGGTGGACTTGCTCTTGGAATTCAGCCATCACACCACGAGGATGCCCAAGCATCTACAGAGAGGTCCACAAGGAGAGGAATTCCAGACTTCAGTTGACATGGCTGAGCTCCCAGCTGACAATCTGCACCCTGTGAGTGCGCCATCTTGGAAGTCAACCTTCCAGGCCCCAGCTGAGCCCATTCTGTTGAATGCCACATGGAACAGAGAAGGGCTGATCCTGCTAAGCCTTGCCAAAATTCCACACTCGAGGGCAAAATAAAGGACTGCTGCTGTTTTAGGACACTCTGTTTTGTGAGGGTTTGCTACATGGCAATAGATAACTGATACCAGGGAAGAGAATAAAAGCAGGGGGCAACTCTTAGGCAACATAACTGTTCAGGCAAGAGATGATAAGAGCCTCAGCTAAAGCACTAATTAATTAATTAATTAGATAATTATGACATGCCAGCCACTGTGCTATGTCATGAGAATACAGTATGAACTAGATGCAGAGGTCCCTTCACTCAAGAAGCTGGCTTGTTAGTGGGCAGGGAGGATGGAGCGTAGAAAGGATCCGCTGAGCTATTTAAACGTATTTACCTGTGGATGTCTGCTCTTCCAGGTGGCGCTAGTGGTAAAGAACCTGCCTGCTAATGCAGGAAACGTAAGAGACACTGCTTCAGTCCTTGGGGCGGGAAGATCCCCTGGAGGAGGGCACAGCAACCCACGCCAGTATTCTTGCCTGGAGAATCCCATGGACAGAGGAGCCTGGTGGGCTACAATCCACAGGGTCGCACAAAGTCAGGCACAACTGAAGCGACTTAGCACACTTGCTCTCCACATCCAACATTAGGAGGAAACTCTTACACCTAGAAAAAATGCATTATTACAGGGATAAAAGTTTTGGCATCCAGCTACCATGAAAATGACTCTGACTTTTCTTTCTCAGAGCCACTGACCATATTAGGAAGTGGTTTTTGGTCTTTGTCTTCATCAGAGAAAACCTTCACATGGGTGCTTTTCCTGCTTCTGTGTTACCGGGTGATTTTTAGTTCAAAGCACACACACACACACACACAAAGCACTCGTATTTGCATCAGTGCTTCTTACTTTTTTTTTTTAAAGAGGTAGAGAGTGGGAGGATTACCACAGTATTCTTTTCAAGTGCTCTCAGTCGCTGATCAAAGGAAGGGTTTTAGAGCCTTAGTTCATCTCAGATTAAATATAAGACTATTCTTGGTTTGGGGTTTTGAGTAAATCAGTTTTGGTTAAACACCAGAGAGAGGGCATTTACTCATGTATTGTAGACCACAAAGTTCTACACAAAATAATTTCACCAATTATTTTTATTATTTTAAAATGGCATTTGGGGTGTTCAGTTTGGTCGCTCAGTTGTGTCTGACTCTTTGTGTCCCCATGGACTGCAGCATGCCAGGCTTCCCTGTCCTTCACTAACTCCCGGAGCCTGCTCAAACTCATGTCCACTGCTTCTGTGATGCCATCCAACCATCTCATCCTCTGTCGTCCCCTTCTCCTCCTGCCTTCTATCTTTCCCAGCATCAGGGTTTTTTCCAATGGTCAGTTATTTGCATCAGGTGGCCAAAGAATTTATTGGAGTTTCAGCTTCAACATCAGTCCTTCCAGTGAATATTTAGGATTGATTTCCTTTAGATTTGAATGGTTTCCTTGCAGTCCAAGAGATCTGGAGTGTAGTGGTAGTCAGAGAACTAAGCATCAGCTTGGATGTTTCATTTTAAAAATAATTACTCATTTTATGAATTTTTTTTTTTTTTACAAAGAGCAGACACTTTGCATCTTATTTTTGTCCCAGACTATGGCTCATTCTTTCTTTTCATCTTTTATCACCACAGTAAAAAGTCATGCCCTGAATTGGCTCCCCAACCAGTACAACCTGGTTTGGTTGCCATTGCTCTGCTGGGAATGACCTTTGAATCACTGATGATGATTGTTGCCTAAACCTTTGAGTTTTTCTTGGTATTCAATTGGCTTAAACTCTCTGCAGCATTTGGTACTGTTGACTGTTGTCCAGTTTTCAAAACTCTAGTCTCCTCTGGCTTCTGTGTTAACAGACTTCATTCTTGCATCTCTGGTTGCTTCCTTTGCTTCTATTACTGGCTTTTCTTTCTATCTCTTTCTTCTTAAATGTCATTGTTCCCAAGGGTTTAGTTCTCAAATCCTCTCCAATCTCCAGAGACACTGTCTTCTATTTCCAAGACTCTCATCCATCCAGTGGTCTTATATATTCTACTGAGTCTTGAAAACCATGTCTACTGTTCTTAAAGCACATATGCCCAGCAATCAAACATTTTTTTTTTAATTGGGATATAGTTGCTGTACAGTGTTGTATTAGTTTCTGCCGCTGCTGCTGCTAAGTCACTTCAGTTGTGTCCGACTCTGTGTGACCCCATAGATGGCAGCCCACCAGGCTCCACTGTCCCTGGGATTCTCCAGGCAAGAACGCTGGAGTGGGTTGCCATTTCCTTCTCCAATGAATGAAAGTGCAAAGTGAAAGTGAAGTCGCTCAGTCGTGTCTGACTCTGTGCGACCCCATGGACTGCAGCCCACCAGGCTCCAGGGGGTTTTCCAGGCAAGAGCACTGGAGTGGGGTGCCATCGCCTTCTCCGGTGTTAGTCTTCACTGTACAGCAAAGTGAGTCAGCTGTATGCATACATGTGTCCAGTGCCCAGTCGTCTCTGACTCTCTTCTACCCCATGGACTAGAGCCTGCCAGGCTCCTCTGTCCATGGAATTTTCCAAGCAAGAATACTGGAGTGGGTTACCATTTCCTCCCCTAGGGGCTCTCCTGTCCTAGGGATTGAACCTATGTATCTTGCATCTCCTGCAAGAGAGATGCAATTGGTAGGTGGATTCTTTACCACTGCACCATATAGGAAGATATGTATACATATACCACCTCTATTTTTGAATTTCCTTCCTATTTAGGTCACCACAGAGCATTGAGTGGAGTTCCCTGTGCTAGACAGTAGGTTCTCATTGGTTATCTGTTTTATAGGTAGTAGTGTATATATCCGGAGAAGGCAATGGCACCCCACTCCAGTACTCTTGCCTGGAAAATATGGGTGGAGGAGCCTGGTGGGCTGCAGTCCATGGTGTCTCAAAGAGTCGGACTTGACTGAGCAACTTCACTTTCACTTTTCGCTTTCATGCACTGGAGAAGGCAACGGCAGCCCACTCCAGCGTTCTTGCCTGGAGCATCCCAGGGACGGGGGGCCTGGTGGGCCGCCGTCTGTGGGGTTGCACGGGGTCGGACACGCCTGAAGGGGCTTAGCAGCGGCAGCTGCAGTGTACATATGGCAATCCCAGTCTCCCTTTTCATCCCATTTGCGTTCCCCCTTGGTGTTCGTACCTTTGTTCTCTGTGTCTGTGTGTCTATTTCTGCTTTGCAGATAGGTTCATCTGTAACATTTTTCTAGATTTCACATATACTCATTAAATATATGATACATATCTTTCTCTTTCTGACCTACTTCACTCTGTGTGACAGTCTCTAGGTACATTCATGTCTCTGCAAATGGCACAATTTCATTCCTTTTTTATGGCTGATTAATATTCCATTGTAGATATGTGCCACATCTTTTTTAATCCATTCCTCTGTCACTGGACATCTAGGTCGCTTTCACATGCTGATGCATAGGAATTTTGAGGATACAAAAACAAGCACACCATAATATCTCACAGAAAGTTGCTTACAGTCCAGTAAGGGGGACGAGATGTTTCCGCACAGCTTTGAGAGCTGTGCCTTTGCAGTTTGGACTTCCCCATTATGTCTGGCACAAAGCAGCTTCTCAAGGTAATATGATCAAAAGTTACTGCTTCCACTGCATCCAAGAGACATTAAAACACGAAGGGTTTAAGACTGACACAAAGCAGGGCTTTCTGTTTTATTTGAAGCTGGAGAGAAGTCTTGAGAAAAATAAAATTCCTTGCCTGCTGATGTGTAAGAAAGAATGGGTCAGGTGGCGTTCCTCAGTTGGAGGCAATAAAAACCAACTCCAGCTTCTTTAAACAAAGTAGAAGGAGTTTATGGGAAGGACAGGCAGTGCTTCTTGGACGTGAAGAGAGAACCGAATAACCAGTCCTCCTGAGGGGGTGTGCCAGCACCACTCTGGAAATCTGACTGATAGGAAAACAGAGACCGTCACGGCCCAAACCTGGGTTCAGAGCTAGCTCCATCAGAACTCCCAAGTAAAGGAAACTCTTCAGGCTTAGACCACAGCCGTCCACCACAGAGGAGACAGATGGGTTGGGAGAGCACAGAACCTGGCTCATAGGAGACAGGGAAGGAAATATTTTTGAGTGGAGAAATAAATGTCTAAGGTCATTGACTAGATTAGATGACATCCACCATCTCTACCAATAATACTAGACTTCCCCAGACCAAGGTGAAACTTCCTGGGCATTCTGTTATTTTATTATTATTTTTTAAATCTTGTGTTTATTTGACTGTGCCGGGTCTTAGTTGTGGCATGTGAAATTTTCAGTCTTTGTTGCCCCATGTGGAATCTTCAGTTCAGCATGCGAACTCTTCCTGGCAGCATGTGGTCTTTAGTTCCCTGACAAGAGACTGAACCCAGGCCCCCTGCAATGGAAGTTCGGAGTCCTAGCCACTGGACCGCCAAGGAAGCCCCTTCCTGGGCATTTTAATCTGGCTGGTATAATGAATAAAATATATTTCTGCCCAACTGGGAAGGCAAGAAGACTATGTGTTAACTGTCTAATTGGAATTCAAAAATCACCCTGGTCGTCCCCAAACCAGATGAAAATAAACCCAGAAGAAGCATCTGCACATCATGGTGTTGCTTTTTTTCCCCCTCACTGATAGGAGCATTATGGGATGTTGAGGGATGCCAGAGAGAATGAAATAATGTTCCTCTGGATATAGAACACTTGAGATTTGACAGTTTCACATTTTTCTTTATTTCTGTTGAGGCAGGATTCTGACAGGGTTATATTTTGCCACCCACTTTCACTGTTTTCTTGTAAATGGCAGTGAACGAAAGAGGGAAATAGAGACACCTTATTAATCAACTCGGTTACAGTTTTACAGCACTATGCCCAGAAGGACACACTGAACTATCAGTGTCCATCAGGATAGTACATGATGCAAATCAAGGACTGTAGAAATTCAACAGGTAGACAGGAGCTGACTTCTGTCCAGCAGAAGCGGTTCCCTTAAGCCTGTCTGGGCAGCGCTAGCTACTCAGAACGTGAAATGCACAACCCTATCGGTCCACTAGAAAACTTTCTTGTTTTTGTTTTTGTTTTTAATAAATGTAACTAAATGTCTTTCCAATTGTGTAAACTGAGAATTCAGTGTTATTATTATTTTTTAGTATTTATTTATTTGTCTGTACCTGATCGTAATTGCAGCACATAGGATCTTTGATCTTGGTTGAGGCACATGAGATCTTTGGTCGGGGTGTGTAAACTCTTCGTTGTGGCATGTGGAATCTAGTTGCCTGACCAGGGATTGAACCTGGACCCCCTGCACTGGGAGCAAGGAATCTTAGCTAGTGGACCACGAGGGAAGTTCCATATTTTCAGGTCTTGTGCTTTGTTTTATCTAATCTTTTTGTTTGTTTGTCTTTTTTTTTTGGGCACCAATGTCCAGGCACAGATTTTTCTATTTCTGCAGAACAAGCCACTCCAATAGTTAGTGACTTAAAACCAGAGTTTATTCCACTCTTTCAGTTCTGGGGATGGGCTGGGCTCAGCTGGGTGGTTCTCACTGGGTCTGGGTAGGGCTGGAGTCTTCTGGAGGTTCAGCTGGGATGAATGTCTAACATGAGGTCTTCACTCATGTGTCTGTTCCTCCGCTGGGTTCCTGGTCCAAGTGCTGGCTGGGTGTGTCTCTGTTTCCATGTGGTCTCTCTGTGTGGTTAACTTGGGCTTTCTCATGGCATGGCAGTTTTAAGGCAGTGCCAGCTTTCCAAGATCTCCAGATGGAAGATATAAAGCTTCTTATGACCTTGCCTCAGAAGTAAGCAAAGTCACTTTTACCACAGTCCGTTGGTCAAAATTAAGATGCAGTGCAGGGGTTAATGGTCAGCCGCCTGTTGCCCTAAGTCATGAGAAAATCACCATGGGAAAAGAGTAAAAGCAAATATAGCAATAGAGCATAACCCAAATAAAAGTACATCGGGTTGATCAGTTGGGGTTGTCATGCCCTGCTAAGCTAGGGAAAACTATAGTGTGGACCTTGGAATGCTGAGTCTGCACAAGTTCAGAACGCTGCTTGTGCGCACGCTAAGATGTTTTCCCAAGGCATATGAGGGTCTGTGACCTCCAGCTAGGTGATAGCCCTTGTACAAGCAAATAACAAAGATAGTTTAAAGTAATCAGTAAAATGGGAGATGTGACCGGGGACACAGGAGACTGACTTCCTCGTAACACAACAGATACTTTCTGCTTGCCAAGACACTAAATAGAAGTGATGTGGCTCTGAGGAACAGGGCTCTTGATCCAAGAGGTCTTGAGTCCCCGGTCCCATCCTTAAAACTTCAATTCTGTCTCTAGTTTATTTTTCCCAAACTGTGTGGTGACCACTTTGGACTCCTGCGCTGGCTGCAGTAACGCAGGTCCTACTGAGATTCAAGGGGTGGGGATTCCATAAGGTCTTGAGTGCTGGGAGCTGGGCCTCTTTCTGGAGCTGCGTTTGGAGTGGGGCTAGGAGTGGCCTCTTCTCCTGTATGGGGCTCTGTAGTGGCTGAGCGTGGGCTTGCCTTGCTCTGTGCTTACCCTACTCCGAAGGAGTCCTTTCAGCTCCTCAGATTTACTCTGTTCCCTTGATCCACATGCACCTGCCGGCCTCCCCCAGCCACATTGCTTTCCCATCGCTGCCCCTTTGCCTAATGAACTATTGGTGGCTTATTGCCAGATTTCACACTTTGGCTATGCAGGCTCAGCCACCTCTTCTAAAACCTAGAGGGTTGGAATGGGGGTGGGAGGTGGGAGGGAGAGGACATACATATACCGTTGGCTGATTTGTGTTGATGTATGGCACAAACCAACACAATTTTGTAAAGTAATTATTATCCAATTAAAAATAAATAAATTTTTAAAAAAGCTCTCATAGAAATGAGTTCCTTCCTTTCATGGCCCCATCTGTGGTTCGTGCTCAAATCAGCCACAGGGCGTCTTGGATAAGACTGAGCTCCAGAGAACAGTGCCTATATTCTGTGTATCTATTTAAAAAAAAAACAACAACTCCATATCGTGTTCCCTACACTTTGCACATAGCTCAGGAATCTGTGTTAAATGAGTGAATGGACCTTCCTTTTCGGATTGCCATGCTCTTTTAAGGGTTTCTCTATCAAGATCATTTCCTTTTCTTCTTGGTAACACACTTTCTGATGGAGAAGACAATTGGCTGAACGCAGAGGATCAGTAATTTCTCAAGGGAATGAGAAAAGAGAGCAACCTGCTAGGATTTCCAGAGATGTTGCCTCCATAAGAGTGATGTATTATTTTACTTTTGTACCTGGATTCTTTCATTCTATTTTGTTTTTATTGGAGTATAATTTCATTCAGAATGCTGTGTTAGTTTCTGTTGTACCATGAAGTGAGTCAGCTATACTGTATACATACATTCCCTCCCCCTTAGGCCTCCCTCCCGCCCCTTCATCCTACTCTTGTGGTCATCACAGAGCACCTAGCTGACTTGTGCTATATAGCAGCTTCCCACTGCTATCTCTTTTGCACATGGTAGTACACACACACACACACACACACACACACACACACACCCACACACACACCCACACCCACCCACCCACCCACCCACCCACCCCAGTACTACTCTCCCAATTCGGGATGACCTGTATTTTGGTGGTGAGACCAATTAGTGAGATCTTACTGGAGCCAAGAACTGAGAACAATTGTTGCTTTTGCTGCCTGTAGCAGGGGATTGGGCTGACTGTGCCGAGCATTCAGGAAAGAGGCAGTTGGTCTTGGCAGATGGCAGGTAGGATATTTAAGCAGCAGCAAAGCTGGTGTGAGTCTGGTAAGACCTGCATGTAGGTAGATTCACGGAACCAACATAGAGGCTCAATTGAAATGTGGCTGCTGCCTCCCACAATGATCTAAAAGCTGGGAAGCCTTCTGGAGGGAGCACAGCAAGTAACCTGAATGTCTGGCTCACCAGCCTTCCTTTATTAACCAGGTTGTATGACTGGAGGCTCTGTCCTGCTTCATTGGTCTAAGTCTGGAGTTTCCCCCACTCTTGTTTCAGCGTGTGCTAAGTGGTTCCAATGACCCCATATTCTGGAACTCTCTGGTTGTCTTTGTCGTTCACTTGCTAAGTCATGTCTGACTCTTTGCAACACCATGCACTGTAGCACGCCAGGCTTCCCTGTCCTTCACCGTCTCCCAGAGTTTGCTCAAACTCATGTCTGTTGAGTCAGTGATGCCATCCAACCATCTCATCCTCTGTCACCCGCTTCTCCTCCTGCCCTCAATCTTTCCCAGCATCAAGGTCTTTTCCTGTGGGGTGGCCTAAGTATGGAATTTCAGCATCAGTGCTTTCATTGAATATTCAGGGTTGGTTTCCTTCAGAGTTGCCTTGTTTGATCTCCTTGCTATCCACGGGTCTCTCAAGAGTCTTCTCCAGCACCACAGTTTGAAAGCATCAGTTCCTTGGCGGTCAGCATTTTTTTATGGACCATCCCTCGTATCCATAGATGACTACTGGCATATACGGACTTTGATCAGCAAAGTGATGTCTCTGCTTTTTAATATGCTGTCTAGGTTTGTCATAGCTTTTCTTCAAAGTCTTTTATTTTCTGGATGTCTGTGCCTCGATGCCTTCCTTACTATTTCACACCAAATGTGAATAGAGGCGCTCCACCTTCAAGCCCCCAGCCCCACCCACCCACACTGATTTCTCTAGAGAATCTGGGTTGAGGAATAGCGGGAAATGACAGCCTGGGGCAGGAAACAAGTTAAAAATGGACACCAGATATTGCTGTTCCTAAAATTTATTGGCTAGCTCTCGCCACAGGAAGTCCCTTAAAAGCTATATTTTTCCTCGGTTTTGGCTGAATGTTATTTCATGGAGGCCCAATCCTCCTTAGAGCAAAGACGTGGTAATATCTTTTGCAGCTGCCTCAGCTCCCAGTAAAACTCTTTGAGCCTGCCAAGTGAAAACTTAAGTCTCTCAACAGGAAAAATATATAATGGAAAAAACTTAGCCAAAATGCCTTCATCAAAGAAGACGCCTTTCACTAAAGAAGAGAGATTTAAATTCTTTGTTTCTGCCCCTTCCATTTAGATTTTCCCTTGCACAACCAAAGGCTCTTGTGAAGGGTACTGGGGCTAAGTCTACATGCCTTGATGGGCTGCCAACCATCTATTAGGAGCTGCGTGGCCTCCTGGGGGCAGAGCAGCAGAAAAAAACATGCATGGTCTTTATTGTATTCAGGCTTAGACCTTCTAATCCTGTCCTCTCTCCCATGATTCTCTCTTGAGCAAAGCTTGGGTGCAGTGATCATTAGCTAAGGCCAACCTTCACCTTCAAGGGAGATATAAAGCTTCTCCCTTGACTGAGAAGAAAGTAGATTTCCAGGAATAACCGTGGCTGCCTGCCTTGGAGGGGCCATCTGCAGCCATTCCCACCAGGCCTGCGCTCACCTGCATATGGAGCCAGCTGCCCAGAACTGCCCTCACCTTCCTCTACCGTCTGCGCCCTGCTTCTGTGGCTCCGCCTGATGGGCACTTCCGCCCTTGCAGTGGGTCTGGAGCTGACTCATCTTCCCTGTAACTGTCCCTTACATCCTCTGGCAGGAGGGTGACCTCCTTGTCAAGCTCCTGCAGAGCTTCACAGTTTTTCATTTGCATACACGTCCATCTGGTCACGGTGAGCTCCATGGCTGGTAGTTACTCACATCTCTGTCTCCCAGGCTCACAGCATCATGCCTGTGGCAGTAGGTGCTCAGCAGACAAGCACTTGGAAATAAACTGGACTCTCACATTTTTTATTTATTTTTATTGAAGTGAAGTTGATTTACGCTGCTGTGCCAATCTCTGCTGTACAGCAAAGTGACTCAGTTATACACCTATAGACATTCTTTTTGTTAAAGCATTATTTCCCATTGTTTATCCCAGGGTATTGAATATAGTTCCCTGTGTTATACAGTAAGACCTTGTTGTTTATCCATTCTGTATATAATCGTTTACATCTGCTAATCCCAAACACCCAGTCCTTCCCTCCCCCATCCCTCTCCCCTTTGGCAGCTGGGCTTTTCATCCTCAGTCTTTGCGTTGTCAGCTGACGTCTACAGGGTCTGTAAGGTCCTCTTGTTTGTTGCCCTTCCCCACGGTATAAAGTATGAGGTGTCAGGGATTTTAAAGACAGCATCCTGATCGGATCTGCAACTCGGGACAGTGAGTAGGCTGGGCTTGAACAGAGTGACAGCCTCATCTCAAGTCATTGTGTGTATGGGTGTGTGCCTGCTAAGCTGCTTCAGTTGTGTCCTACTCTGTGCGACCCTGTGGACTGTAGCCGGCCAGGCTCCTCTGCCAATGGGATTCTCCAGGCAAGAATACTGGAGTGAGTTGCTGTTTCCTCCTCCAGGGGATCTTCCTGACCCAGGGATGGAATGTGCATATCCTACACTGCAGGGGGATTCTTTCCCACTGAGCCACCAGGGAAGCCCTGTTGGGTGTATATTTTTAAAAATTAATTCACAATAAATCGACCAGCACTTAGCTTAGCTGCCTCGGTTGGTTTAATGCCATGTAGGCTACAAGAGAAGGCTATTGCAATGAAGCCCAGCCTCCAAGAGGGGTGGCCTGGCTGGGGAGGGCAAGGCTCTGACTTCCTAGGTATGGAGACACCTTGGAGTGTCACAAGGCTTTAACTGTCAGAGGCAGCTCTGAGCCTCTGCCCACTTCTGTTCGCAGCCCTGACAGATGTTATCAGTTTCTCTCTTTTCTAAATGTAAACAGTTAAAAATTTTTTTCCTTTTTATTGAAAATGTCAGAGCTATGAATTTTTGTTAAAGAAAGGTCCAAATCTCACACAAAATTTAATTCTGGAATGTTGCTTGTTTTATAGGAATGCACATTTTCTTTTCATGGAAAGGTAAAATAAATATAATTTTTACTGCATTGTTACCTTGTTTTGCTAACTTACCAGTCTTGTTTAATAATATTGTTTTATCATTGCCAATACAGATGATCCTAGATGCTTCTCATAATGGTGGGAACCATAAATTGACCCCATAAGCTTAAACTGTGCAGAGTGATCTTAATAATCAATGGGAAAATTATGAGTGTTCAACGACCTTTAATCTTTTTGTCAAAACATTAAGAAAATTCTTGCTGTCAGTTACAAATGTGTAGGAAAATTAAAACACAGGAAAAATGATGTTTCTTTGGTAAAGTAATTGAAAGCGTTTGAAACACTGAGCATAAAGACATCTTACTTCTTTGTAAAAATTTATCAAGAGTAGTCTGAACAGATTGACTTCTCTTTGTTTAATTTATGATACACAGTGAGCATTTTGGTGAACTGTCATACCCCTTTCTGAGTCTGAATCAGCTTTTCAACATTTCATTCTGTGTGCTTTCAAAATCATCAAATATCTCTGAGTTGCCTTTCATGTGAAGTCCCTTGCAAGCATCACTTCCTCTGGGACGTATCTCCTTTTTCAAAAATGCTTCCTCATTGATGTCATTACATTTGCCTTCACTAACTTCTTCTGGCTGCAACAAACTAAGGTGACTGCAGGAGTGTCCATATTCCCATGATCTTCTATGACTCCATTAACATTAGGATCCGGAGAAGGCGATGGCACCCCACTCCAGTACTCTTGCCTGGAAAATCCCATGGACAGAGGAGCCTGATAGGCTGCAGTCCATGGGGTTGCAAAGAGTCAGACACGACTGAGCGACTTCACTTTGACTTTTCACTTTCATGAATTGGAGAAGGAAATGGCAACCCGCTCCAGTGTTCTTGCCTGGAGAATCCCAGGGACAGGGGAGCCTGTTGGGCTGCTGTCTATGGGGTCGCACAGAGTTGGACACGACTGAAGTGACTTAGCAGCAGCAGCAGCAGCAGCAACATTAGAATCAGGTTCCACCTCTGGAAGTATCTCTTTTTGTTTCCTGCTGCACTGTGATCTTTTTAGCCAGTTCCCACTTCCACTTACCCATTTTTATAACGTGTCACAGGTTTACCCCTGGGAGATAAAGAAGCAACACAAGCGCACATGTTGCTGTCTGCGTGTCATCTGAATCATAGACTGTTATTCACTGTTATCCAGATGGTACAGTGACCAGTCACCAACAGACTTTGGAAGAAGAAGAAGGGATGTGATCATTCACTGATCATGAGGTTTGTGGACCGAAGAGCTGGCACTAACATTTGTACTTTATGCCTTTACTCATAGTTAATATACTGCAGTCACAAATGCATTCTGTTTATTATTGGTTTTTTTGTGGACTGGGAGTCATGAGTCATTAAGCATAGTCAAGGACCTTTAGTTCTTTCTCAAGGGCTATAGAGAATTGCTTAGTCCCTAAGTTGTGTTCAACTCTTTTTGTGACCACATGGACTGTATCCCACCAGGCTGCTCTGTCCATGGCATTCTCTAGACAAGAACACTGGAGTGGGTTGCCAGTTCTTTCTCTAGGGGATCTTCCTGATCCATGGATCTAACCCATGTCTCTTATGTCTTCTGCATTGGCAGGTGGGTTCTGTACCACTAGCAGCCACCTGGGAAGCCTGTGGACTGGGAACTTAGCACTATTGAGAAAATCTTGTCTTTATTTTGAAAGAATGGGTTCTTGTTTTGATAGATATACAATCTATTTTGTAGGTGCATTCTTGCCCACCCTCCCCCCATAAGTCTGGAGGTAGTGTCCTGAGCTTTAACTTTCCCCCAAATTGTTTGCTCATCTTAAATATGAATGATTGAAGAATTATAAGTAATCTTTGTCTGGTCTTGCTTGTCTTAGTCCTGAGTTACCATACTGATGAAGCACCACCTATTGGGTTTAGAATATTAACTTTACATTTATTCATTCAGTTATTTATCAAAGATATACCAGGCACCTTCACTGGGGTAAGCACTGTTGGACAAACAGAAATGAATTTAACATGGGTACTGCCTATTACAATTCAGTAGAGAGTTTCACAATTGTAAATTACCATCGATCTGCATTGTTTACAGGTTCTATATGAATTTGCTAATTTGCTAACATTTATTTATAACCTCACGTAGATATTTCCTGTGTTTTCTGGTCATTCACAGGATGCACAGAACAGTGACAATTTAAAATCATCCAGCAGGCAACTTCTTAGCAGAGGTCAAGCAAGGGTACTCTCTACCTTCTTGTTTCAGCCAGTGCAGGAGACATAGGAGACACAGGTTCAGTCCTTGGGTCAGAAAGATCCCCAGGAGGAGGCCATGGTGACCCAATGCAGTATTCTTGCCTGGAGAATCTCATGGAGCTTGGCAGGCTGCAGTCCATGGGGTTGCAAAGAGCTGGACATGACTGAGAGATGGAGCATGAATGCACAGAGAGATGACCAGGTGATGGAGAGGGTAGGGGCAGCACAGAGCAGGTGAGAAGCTCACTCTGGGGCCAGTTGGGTAGGGAGTTTGAATCCCAACTCTAGCACTTGTATGTGGAATGGACTCAGATTTAGCACTCTGAACCTTTTTAAGACTGAACATTTAACACTCTAAACATTTAACACTCTGAACCTCATTTTCTCTTCGGAAAAATAAGGACAAGGACAATAGAATCTAGAGAATGTGTTGTTTAGTGGATTTAATAATATAATTCATGAAGATATGTATCTATATATATCCACATTTCCTCCAGGAGTAATGATTCAACATTTGTTAATTTAGTGTTCCTGGCAACATTATAGAACTTAACAACCAGGGAAAAGGAGAATTGACTGTATGTCTTAGCATGAAAATTACATGTTGTTATAAGATTATTGACTTTGTAGTGTTTTTCTCTACTTTTGTCAGGCTATTTGGGAATGGGTTTCTATAATATTAATAAAAGTATCTAAATTTGCATTGCTATAACAAAGAAGGTTTAAAGCATTCAAATATATTTGCATAAATACTAGTTTATTCACTTGAACAATATTTAAATCTAGAAAGGCTTCTAGTTTAAATGTAGTTCTTTTCACTTACGTGACTCTAAAATTACCAGGGCTTCCCAGTGGCACTAGTGGTAAAGATCCTGCGTGCTAATGCAGGAGGTGTGGGTTCCATCTCTGGGTCAGGGAGATCCCCTGGAGAAGGAAATGGCACCCACTCCAGTATTCTTGCCTGGAGAATCCCATGGACAGAGGAGACTGGCGGGCTGCAGTCCATGGGGTCGCAAAGAGCTGGACATGGCTGAAGCAACTTAGCATGCATGTGCATGGCTCTCAAATGCACATGTGGTTGATGTAAGAAAGGAAAATTCATAGGCCAGTGGAGGTAGTTCTACAGCCATTCCTTGTCCATTTGTAGATTATTTTTCTTTCATTTTAGAGTCCAATATTGTCATTCCAATCTCCTTTCATCTTTTTATTATGAAAACTTTCAAATATAAAGAAACATCGAGTGAATCATATGGTGAATACCTGTACACCCACCACTTAGATTCAGTGGTGGTTAGCATTTTGTCATATTTGCTTATTTATATATGAGCGTAATATATACATATAACTTTTTCTGAATCATTTTTAAATTGTGGAGGTAAGTCATTGTGCCCCAAATTATTTCATCATGCATGTCCAAGGGATAAGAACGCACATGCACATGTGTGCTAAGTTGCTTTAATTGTGTCTGACTTTTTGTGACCATATGGACTGTAGCCCACCAGGATCCTCCATCCATGGGATTCTCCAGGCAAGAATACTGGAGTGCATTGCCGTGCCCTCCTTCAGGGGATTTTCCCAACCCAAGGATCAAACCCAAGTCTCCTGTGACTCCTGCCCTGCAGGCAGACTCTACCCACTGAAACACCGGGGAAGCCCAGGAATAAGAATATTCCCCCTACAAATGATGATGTCAAGAGCAGATCTGTGAATTTTATAATACTTCTTTGATATCTAATATCCAGTCCATACTCAAATTTCTTCAATTTTATCCCTATATATACATTTTATGGTTGTTTCTTTGGACTGAGATCCAATCGAGAGTTATGATTATCACTTTGTTATTTTGTCTCTTCAGTCCCCTTAATTTAGAACAGACCCTAACTTTTCCCCCAAGGGCATCAATTTTTTCAAAAGATAGAGTCTATGTATGTTGTAAATTACAGTTAAATAATTATCTAAGTTTGAGTCCTAGCTCTAGATGATCAAATTTGAGGTCAAATAATCATTAAGAGCTTTAGTGTATGTATCTATATTAAAGAAATTAGAAAAGATTAAAAAGATAATGCATGTGAAATTGCTTTCTAAATTATAAGGGCTGTATTATCTCACTTATTTTTAATACCATTATTTAAAAGTTATTTGGAAAGCTGTTAATATTATCATTCTATTACATGATGATTATAATGAATTAAGTTTAAATTATAATTTTTTAAAAATTGGGTCAATGAACTATTTTCAATTTTTAAAAAATGAACAAACTCTATATTCAATAAAACTCATTTTGAACTCTTCTATGTTAGCCACTATGGGCACTGAGAATGGTGATGTACATTTTCATTCTACCACTGGGATTAAAAATGGCTGATAAATCTGCTGATCATGGGCTCCCAAGAGTCTTCTAGAGACTACATTTCTGCTGGATGCTATGTGATAGATTCCCAGCTCTGGCCTATTTGTCAAGATCCCTGTGACTGGACTCAGTTCAGTTCAGTTCAGTTGCTCAGTCGTGTCTGACTCTTTGTGACCCCATGAATCGCAGCACACCAGGCCTCCCTGTCCATCACCATCTCCCGGAGTTCACTCAGACTCACGTTTATTGAGTCAGTGATGCCATCCAGCCATCTCATCCTCTGTCGTCCCCTTCTCCTCCTACCCCCAATCCTTCCCAGCATCAGAGTCTTTTCCAATGAGTCAACTCTTCACATGAGGTGGCCAAAGTACTGGAATTTCAGCTTTAGCATCATTCCTTCCAAAGAAATCCCAGGGCTGATCTCCTTCAGAATGGACTGGTTGGATCCCCTTGCAGTCCAAGAGACTCTCAAGAGTCTTCTCCAACATCACAGTTGAAAAGCATCAATTCTTCAGTGCTCAGCCTTCTTCACAGTCCAACTCTCACATCCATACATGATCACAGGAAAAACCATAGCCTTGACTAGACAGACCTTAGTCGGCAAAGCAATGTCTCTGCTTTTGAATATACTATCTAGGTTGGTCATAACTTTTCTTCCAAGGAGTAAGTGTCTTTTAATTTCATGGCTGCAGTCACCATCTGCAGTGATTTTGGAGCCCCCAAAATAAAGTCTGACACTGTTTCCACTGTTTCCGCATATATTTCCCATGAAGTGATGGGACTGGATGCCATGATCTTCGTTTTCTGAATGTTGAGCTTTAAGCCAACTTTTTCACTCTCCTCTTTCACTTTCATCAAGAGGCTTTTTAGTTCCTCTTCACTTTTTGTCATAAGGGTGGTGTCATCTGCATTTCTGAGGTTATTGATATTTCTCCCGGCAATCTTGATTCCAGCTTGTATTTCTTCCAGCCCAGTGTATCTCATGATGTACTCTGCATATAAGTTAAATAAGCAGGGTGACAATATACAGCCTTGACGTACTCCTTTTCCTATTTGGAATCAGTCTGTTGCTCTATGTCCAGTTCTAACTGTTGCTTCCTGACCTGCATACAGATTTCTCAAGAGGCAGGTTAGGTGGTCTGGTATTCCCATCTCTTTCAGAATTTTCCACAGTTTATTGTGATCCACACAGTCAAAGGCTTTGGCATAGTCAATAAAGCAGAAATAGATGTTTTTCTGGAACTCTCTTGCTTTTTCCATGATCCAGTGGATGTTGGCAATTTGATCTCTGGTTCCTCTGCCTTTTCTAAAACCAGCTTGAACATCAGAGAGTTCACAGTTCACGTATTGCTGAAGCCTGGCTTGGAGAATTTTGAGCATTAGTTTACTAGCATGTGAGATGAGTGCAATTGTGCCTTAGTTTGAGCATTCTTTGGCATTACCCTTCTTTGGAACTGGAATGAACACTGACCTTTTCCAGTCCTGTGGCCACTGCTGAGTTTTCCAAATTTGCTGGCATGTTGAGTGCAGCACTTTCACAGCATCATCTTTCAGGATTTGAAACAGCTCCACTGGAATTCCATCACCTCCACTAGCTTTGTTCGTAGTGATGCTTTCTAAGGCCCACTTGACTTCACATTCCAAGATGTCTGACTCTAGATTAGTGATCACATCATCATGATTATCTGGGTCATGAAGATCTTTTTATACTGTTCTTTCTGTGTATTCTTGCCACCTCTTCTTAATATCTCCTGCTTCTGTTAGGTCCATACCATTCTGTCCTTTATTGATCCCATCTTTGCATGAAATGTTCCCTTGATATCTCTAATTTTCTTGAAGAGATCTCTAGTCTTTCCCATTCTGTTCTTTTCCTCTATTTCTTTGCATTGATCGCTGAAGAAGGCTTTCTTATCTCTTCTTGCTATTCTTTGGAACTCTGCATTCAGATGCTTATATCTTTCCTTTTCTCTTTTGCTTTTTGCTTCTCTTCTTTTCACAGCTATTTGTAATGCCTTCCCAGACAGCCATTTTGCTTTTTTGCATTTCTTTTCCATGGGGATGGTCTTGATCCCTGTCTCTTGTACAATGTCACGAACCTCATTCCATAGTTCATCAGTTACTCTATCTATCAGATCTAGGCCCTTAAATCTATTTCTCACTTCCACTGTATAATCATAAGGGATTTAATTTAGGTCATACCTTAATGGTCTAGTGGTTTTCCCTACTTTCTTCAATTTGAGTCTGAATTTGGTAATAAGGAGTTCATGATCTGAGCCACAGTCAGCTCCTGGTCTTGTTTTTGTTTACTGTGTAGAGCTTCTCCATCTTTGGCTGCAAAGAATATAATCAATCTGATTTTGGTGTTGACCATCTGGTGATATCCATGTGTAGAGTCCAATTTAAACTCCTATAAGGACTTTTGCTCACCCAAGGAAGAATGACCGGCATGGAATTTCATCACCATGCACTATAGCCCACCAGATTCCTCTGTCCATGGGATTCTCCAGGCAAGAATACTGGAGTGGGTTACCATGCCCTCCTCCAGGGAATCTTCCTAACCCAGGGATAGACCCCAGGTCTTCTGCATTACAGTCAGATTCTTAACTATCTGAGTGACCAGGGAAGCCCATCACCCTGCTAGAAACAATAAAAAACATAAAAATTACGTGTGTGTGTGTATGTGTTTTAAAGAAAACTTACTGTCTTGAGTTTCCAGGCTGTGCAACAGAGAGTGAGACTGCAGGAGGAGCCCAGCAGTCTCCTTGAGTTGACAAGATAGGGCTGGGAGTCCAGGGAGATCAAGGTAGCTAGAGTTCATAGGGCAGAGCACAGAAAGGGAGAGAGCTGCATGAAGAGATAACCCTGGGAGATTTGCAGGCATCCCCTGCATGTGTTAGCAGAGCGTTGAGAAGCGGGGTAGGGAAGTCCCCAACAATAATGGAGAATTAGTCTAATTCTCTGTTCAGCTCTATCTGTTTTGATTCACATACTTTGAGACTATGTTGTTTGGTGTGTCCATGTTTAGGGTTGTTGTGACTTCTTGGTGGATTGATCTCTATGATTATGTAATCATGTGTGTATCTCTCGGTGGATAATGGAGAATGAGTGTCTTATTGCTGGCTTCTGTGTGACTTGTTAATGATCCTCACTCCTGGACTTTGACCCTGATCTGGTCCTCAAGTACTCTAAAGTTTGCCACTGTTGGCTTGTGGAGCTGTACACCATTATTTAAATTCCTTAAGCTGAAGATTTCTCATGTGTCCATCAAGGGAGTCCGGTGGATGACTTTTAAGGTGTTTTCTCCTCTAAAAACCTTTGCATGGTAAAGATTATGGGTGTAGTTTACTTGCTAAGTCATGTCTGACTCTTTGTAACCCTATGGACTATAGCCCGCCAGGCTCCTCTGTCCATGGGATTTTCCAGGCAAGAGTACTAGAGTGGGTTGCTCTTTCCTCTCCAGGGATCTTCCCCAACCAGGGATTGAACCTAAGTCTCCTGCATGGCAGGCAGATTTCTTACTAGACTGAGCCACCAGAGAAACAGATGATTATGGGTAAAGAGAAAGAAAGATGATAGGTGAAGCCTGTTGCCTGAAGTGCTATACCTCACTCCCAAATACACTGGACTGTGCTCTGCCAAACCCAAAACAGATTTTTATCAGTTTCCTTCCCCTGCCTTGATTTTCAGAGTTGTATATATTTTTAGAGAAATATAATACTTTTTTAAAGTTAATTTACACCTAACATGACAAAATATTGTTTTCTCAGAGCTTGCTGACGTCTTGCAAACCTTTTCTGCCTTCTTCGTAAGCTCTTTCTTCTTTAGCATGCAGTTGTATTTGCCCCAGTAAAACCCTGAAATCCCACATCTAGGGAAATAAAGAAAAGTCCTTGAATTCATTTGAACTCCTAAACCTGCAAGGTTGGATTGGATCCATCAGCTCTTGTCTTTCCAGTGTCTCCTCACAGAAGTGTCTGACGCTTTTTCCATCCGAGCGAGGCTCACCAGCTCCTGACCCAGCCCTAACTGGGACGGGATGCGCAGTCCGGGTGCTGGGTTGAAGACTTCCATCTTCCTCTGTGTCTTGTCCTGAGGCTGGACTGCTGTCTCTGCTACCCTGCCTAGCATTTCCGATGCTTGGAGCCCTGTCCCAGGCACCTGGAAAGGGTGCTGCCCAGTGTCTCCTGTAAGTACCTGGGTGCACCCATCTCCGGCAGACTTCCAGGTGCATGATGGCCCAGCCAAGAATGTTTCATACTGAATCACACTCGGGCTCTCAACCGAGCAGCTCTTAGATTCCCTCGCATGGCTGCTTCCCCAGGAGGCTCACCTGTTTCCCGGGTTGCCAGATAAGAGGTGATTTTAGTTGCTTCCCCATTACAACCTCCAGTTACTATTCTTTTGGAAGCTCTGACTCTGGGAAGGAGTTAGTCCATTAAATCCTTGTCTTCTGATTCTTCTGTTCCACGTTTGTGGAACTTTTATTAAAGCGTTGACTTTGTTTTCCAAAATCCACCAGCTCCTCCCGGCTAGAAATGCCCTCAGGGGGTGACAGTGGTGAGATGGCTCTCCTCTTCCCTCCCTCCACTGGTTAAATGTCCTTGGGTTGGATGCAGATAAGGCTCGAAAGTTAAGCAAAGCAACTGTTAGAGAAGTGGTTCTCACACTTTGTATCAGAATCCTCTGGAAAACTTGTCAAAACTCAGATTGCTGGATCCCATCCCAGAGTGTCTAATCCCAGGTCTGGGATGAGGCCTTGCTGCTGTTCAGTTGCTAAGTCACGTCCGACTCTTTGCAATGGGATGAAGGCTGGGAGTTTGCAAGTTCCCAGGTGATGCTGGTACTTCTCGTCTTGGGACCACATTTTCAGAACCACCACATGTAAGCAAGGTAAGTGGTGAGCAGGAGTAAGGGAAAGGATTTGGAGGGACTGAAGCCATGAATTCTGAGCCTACTCTGGACTTCCTGGATGGCACAGTGGTAAAGACCAATGCAGGAAATGCAAGAGATGCAGGTTCGATCCCTGGATCAGGAAGATGCCCTGGAGTAGGAAGTGGCAACCCACTCCAGTATTCTTGCCTGGAAAATGCTATGGACAGAGGAGCTGGTGGGTTACAGTCCATGAGGTCACAAAGAGTCGGACACGACTGGGCCAGTGAGTATCACACCAGGCCTTAAATGGGTCCTACCGAGCTGACTTCCCTTGCCCTTCTGACTTTGCTCTTAGCTGAAGTGAGTGCAGAGCAGCGTTATATAATCTCCACTGTTGCCACCTCCTATCACCAGTCATCCTCATTGTCCTTCTCTCGGGCTCCCCTAAGGCAGATGAGGAATGCATGGAACTGAGCGATGGGGATGATGGCCTACTCAGGGAATTTATAAAAGGAAATCCAAGAGCTGACCACATGGCAAGTTTTCATCTCTTCTTCCCCCCTCCTCCCTTCCTTCTCTCTCTCTCCTTCCTTTTGTAGTAGTATTTTCATTTTATTTTTCAAACACTCTTGGAGATAGATTTTATGCAGGTGTATCTGCAATGTATGCCATGCTCCCCATTGTGATGAACACATTCTCTCACTTAACACACGTCCTTATTCACATGTACACCTAGTATTCTTAGCATCATCATTTATACACGAGTTTGTTTTTCTTAATGGCTTTATTGACATAATTGATATACAAAGAGTAGTCCACTAGTTGCTGAGTGAGGATGCATGATTTCATAATTTCATAATCATGAAACCTGTACCACTATCAAGTAATAAATGTATCCATTATCTATCTCCTCTAAGAATTTCTTCATGCCTCTGTGTGTTTGTCTATTATTAGGACACAAAGTTAAATGTATAGAAAATGGACTGGGGAAGAGGGTGATGGAGAGTTTCTGTTTGGTGGGTATAGAGTTGCAGGTATGTGAGATGCATACCATCTAGAGAGCTCCTGTTCACGGGGGTGTAGTTAACATATGGTATTGTATACTTAAAAATTTGTTGAGCGCATTTTGGGGTTGGCCAAAAGTTCATTTGGGTTTTCCCGTAAGATGTTACGGAAAACCCTGAACAACACTTTTTAGCCAAACCAACATGTGGCCTCTAGAAAAATGGTACAGATGAACCTCCTTGCAGGGCAGGAATAGAGACAGATGTAGGGAAGGGACATGTGGACAAGGGGGTGGGCAGGGTGAACTGGGAGGTTGGGACTGACATACGTGTCCTGCCAGGTGTAAAACAGCTAGCGGGAACTTGCTGTATAGCAAGAGTTCAGCTTAGTGCTCTGTAGTGACCGAGAGGGGTGATCCCACCCCTGAGGGGGGAGGGGATATATGTGTACATACAGCTGACTCGCATGTCCTGCAGCAGAAACTAATACAACCTTGTAAAGTAACTATATCCCCAGCTTAAAAAAAAAAAGAAACCAAACAAAATGATAAGCAGCAACAGAGATGAAAACAGAAATTTGCTAGAGAGAGTAGATCCTTTTTCCTTGGAGCTTCATGTTGCCTCTCGTGCTTCCAGTGGCCTGCGGGCTCAGCTCCTCTCCCCCGCCCGGGAGGTGATCGCACTGGCGTCTTCGCTGGCCCGGTGGCTCTCCGAGCAGACACACATGGCCTCCTGCACCTGGGCGAAAGGCTGGCCATGCTAATAAAGAACTACAATTTACATGAGAATGACAAGGCGAAACGTGAAGAGACTGATAGGGTTTGCCCACAGCCAAATCCTTTCTGCCTGAGTACATTCGATTTGAATTCCTCTAGAAACACGGGCTCCACAGCGCGAGGGCAATATTGAAAAGGTCAGCGGAGGCGATGTCAGACACGGTCCACGGTTGCTCTACAAGTGCTCGCTGGCGATGCATCACAATGCATTACAGTCACCACCAACGCCTGCCAGCCCCGGGCTTTCTCCGTTTGTCTGGTGGCTACAGATTATTTTTTTCTTTTTCTTTCCCGCCTTTTCGCCTGCTCCTCCCAAATACGGTATACAGTCAGCTAATAAGTTTTTCTAAGACACTGTGAGGATAAATGCTTTGATCTGGCTTCTGGGCGCAGGCCTCCTTGGAGCATTTGCACATTAAATATAAATCGAGGTAACTCCGGGGGCTTAGATGTCTGTATGCAGCACTCACCTTGGAGAGGTTTTGGCTTAACACAAACCTTCTGATCCGCTGCCCTGTTTGCCTCAGGCATTGCTGTGCTGAGGGGCTGTTCTTCAGGCTTTAAAGAAGCATTATCTGTGATTCTTATGAAGTAAACAGCGGATCTGTAGTCAAGAGACTGGGGTGTCGCAGGTCAGGCATTGAGGGAGGAGATGCTGGGACAAAGCTTGCTGTTCAGTCATGTGTGACCCCATGAATTGTAGCATGCCAGGCTTCCCTGTCCTTCACTACAGCTGGGGTACAAGATATTTATTAGGGATCCCTTGTGAAGGGAAGGGGCTGGGAAAGAAGTGGAATCAAGGAGCAGCCCCTATAAACCTTTGGCCAGCGTGGCCACTGCTCTGGAATCTGCCCACCAGAATCCTATGTCAGATGGAACTGTCCCAGCCTTTCTGCTCTCGTTGGATCAGGATGTGAGCTGCCTACGTGGTATAACCAGGAGCTCATGGCTCTCTGCGACCTGAAGTACTGACAGCTGGAGGGTGTTTTCTACCCGGTTCTCCCTGCTGCAGACTGCAAGCGGAACCCGGACAACGCATAACAGTATCCACTACAGGGGATCAGATACTATATTTCTGGTCCAGCTACTGTGTGAACTTGAAGGGCTTTGACCTCGTGATCTAATCAGTGCCAAAAAGGCCCCTCACCTCCCAATACCATCACGCTGTTTGGGATCAGGTTTCCACAGTAGAGGGGCACAAGCATTCAGTCTATGGCACTCCCCTTACTCAGCCTGGGTGTTTAGGCAGCCAGTCTTCAAATTGGCTGGTAAGCACACTTGGTTAGAGCATGGTGCTAACAACACTAAGGGTGTGGGTTTGATCCTCATAAGGGTCACCATGAGCCTCTTTTTTCTGGCTTCCCTGGTGACTCAGATGGTAAAGACTCTGCCTGCAATGCAGGAGACCTGGGTTCGATCCCGGAGTTGGGAAGATCCCCTGGAGAAGGAAATGGCAACCCACTCCAATATTCTTGCCTGGAGAATTCCATGGACAGAGGAGCTGGTGGGCTATTATAGCCCTTAGGGTCGTAAAGAGTCGGACACGACTGAGTGACTAGTACTTTCACTTTGAGAACAAAAAGTACAGCAACAACAAAAAAGACTGATTTTTGTCCATCTCAGTTCCCCTAAATTATCTCAATCCATCTGAGCAATGAGATCTACAAAAATGCACCAAGAATCAAATTGGGTTAAATTGGCACTGTTTGTTTCAGAGCTCAGAGTAGGAGGAAAAAGAGGTTCTTCAAATGTGATGGCCACTCCACCAAAACTGGCCGGTGGAACTAATTCAGTGTTCCCACATAGACCCAGGCTGCCAAAAATAACCACTTGACATTAGTCCTGACGACTTGCAGTTTCTTCTGGATGCTGAGGGTCAGCAGATTAAATGCTCTGCCCTTCACATGTCAGGCACCAGGAGTTGCATGCAGGTTTGGCCTTTAGTGGTTTTGTGTATATCTCCCTTAAATTTTGTTGCCTTCTCAGCTGTGGGTTTGAGTGATGAGTTTCTCTTATGAAGTCAGGGCATATACCTTATTACAAGGACTTCAGACCAGGTATTCAATTTGTCAACCCAAATGATACAGCCCCTGAACTTGTTTAGAAAACATTTTGCAGAAATTAAATTACGCTCTTGCTATGTTCTTCCCAGTCTCTAGGGGAAATAAAACCAACCTAGTTTAGCAGTCTTTGTGTGTTCATTTTTGGTTGCACTCCTCAATGCTGAAATAGGCTCCAGCTGGGAAACTGCACTCATTGCAATGAGAATTTATTGTTTATTTTGTTTTATTATTTTTTTGCTGTCTCTATTATTGTATAGTAAACATTCTTCTCCCAGCATTGCTCCAAGCCTGAAGAAGGCACCACTGAAGTTTCAGTCACACCTGTTTTCTATCAGTTCTTGTCCATTATTTTAATTCTCCGCCTATTGTGTGTGTTCTGAAAATGTAAGTAAATCAATGTCTTCATTCAAAAAGGAGACCCCGAGTAGCATTTCACGAGTAAAATTTGTATTATCCGTATCAAACGTAATGAAGACTTCCAATGAATAACTCTTGATTATCAGGTGCACACATCCTAGGAATCTAAGAAGTGGAATAATTAGGAGCAACAAGAAGGTTTCCAAACCACAGATTTCACAGAGCAACCATGCTAAGTGATTGAGTTAAAGAATAAAAATGCTTCCAAAGTGCTCTCTGGAGAGTGAATGTGAATGACGCATTTAATGGAAAATAATCAGAGAAGGTGCTTTTGACAGAAAAAGAGGAAAGGAAAGGCGAGAAGAAAGGAAGAGGGGGACCACATGACCCTGGTTTCAGTGCATCTCTGCGAGTAACTGGTGTGATGAGGTTAGCCACTGCCCCTTCTGGGACACTTCCCCTCCCTATTCTTTTTCGGTAAAAATGAGAGTCCTGTTTGCCCATATCAGATAAAAGAAAACATCTGCAAGAAATGTCAAACCATTGAGGAGAGTAATAGCATTCATGCGATTCCCCGCATACATCTATATTGGTGCGGTGTTTATTTTGTTAAATTAGATATTTGAACGAAGTGGTGTCTATTTGACAAACAGCTAGTTTTTCTTTTCCCCTAAAGAATGTTAGAATCCATTGACGTAAGCAGCAATCAATCATGTAGTTATTCTCCACCGGGCTCTTCACTGGAACCACAGAACACAGAAACTGATTTGACTGATCATTTTTTTGATCAATTCTTCCAAGAGCAGAATATGACTAGTACTTTTCTAGATCGCAGAGAGTTTGATTTGTTGTGTGCAGTGGATGCCTGAGGGTAGGGGTCTCCAACCTCCGGGATCTGATAGTGTCTGATGATCTGAGGTGAAGCTGATGTAGTAATAATAGAGATAAAGTGCATAGTAAATGCAATGTGCTTGAGTAATCCTGAAACCATCCCCTCTCTGCTGACCTGTGGAAAAATTGTCTTCCATGAAACTGGTCCCTGGTGTCAAAGAGGTTGGGGACCTCTGCCTTAGGTATTAGGGATTAATTCTCTCATGGAACCACGCTTGAGAATTCTGCTAGTTCTTCATCCAATGTTAGAATATACCTTCTTAACCCCCTCTTTTAAAAATGTGTTTTTTTAGATAAGAGTGAAATTGTTCATCACTTAGTCATGTCAGACTCTTTGCGACCCCATGTACTGTAGCCCTCCAAGCTCCTCTGCCCATGGAATTCTCCTTCTCCAAGGGATCTTCCTGACCCAGGGATTGAACCCAAGTCTCTCACATCTTCTGCACTGGCAGGTGGAATCTTTACCACTGAGCCGATGGGGAAGCTATAACTTCCTTTTTTATTTTCTACTGCCATTGATTTAGTGATTCTTTGTCAGTTTGGGGTCATAGTTATCTTTGAGTTTCTGATGAAATCTATGGATTCCTTCTATATAAAAAGCTTCCTATTGGCAAACAAAAACTTGAATACTTTTTCAGAGAAAGTCAGTTCATAGTTAAGAATCCTTTGATTTTCTATGACAACTAACAACTGCTTAAATTTGTTCTTTATCTCTGGCATGGTCTCCCTCCCATGCCTATGCTAAATATGGCTATTTTTTTCAGGGATCAGACCATTTCCATCTTCTCTCATACCATAAACTACCTGTGGAATACCCTCCTCCACTCTCAGGTTCTGTATGTTGAAAATGCCCCAATCTACATTTGTTGTAATTTCTTAAATGGTGGCCAGTCATCTCCTTGGTATCTCTCTGTAATACAGTGATTTATACTAGGGAATATATAATCCATTGTTTCTGGCATAGAGCTCCTAAAATTCTTGGAATTTCCTATGAAAAGAGAAATAAAGGTATTTTTTGTTATATTAAGGAGGTGACATTTGGACCACATCTGAGGATAGGGGCCGGTTGCCAGGGCAACCAACAAAGCATTTAGAAGTTTAGAGCTTTTAGTCCCACTCCCTGACTTCTGGGGAGAGGAGAGGAATTAGAGGTTGAATTGATCACCAATGGCCAAGGATTTAATCAATGGTGCCTGTATAATGGAGTCTCCATAAAAACCTAAAAAGATGGGAGTTCAGTGAACTTCCTGGTTGGTGAACACATGAAATTTCTAGGAGAGTAGTGTGCTCAAAAAGCAAAGAAACCCTATCTCCCTTTTGCAGACTTTGCCCTGTGCATTTCTTCTATCTGGCTGTTCCTGAGTTATATCCTTTCATAATAAACCTATAATCTAGTAAATTATGTTACTCTGAATTCTGTGAGCTTCTCTAGCAAACTGATCAAACATAAGAAGAAGGTGGGCTTCCCCAGTGGCTCACTGGCAAAGAATCTGCCTGCAATGCAGGAGCCTCAGAAGATGACGGTTTGATCCCTGGGTTGGGAAGATTCCCTGGAGGAGCGCAGGGTGACCCACTCCAGTATTCTTGCCTGGAAAATCCCATGGACAGAGGAGCCTGGCAGGCTACACTCCATGGGTGTGCAAAGAGTCAGACATGACTGAAATGACTTAGCACGCATGGAGGAAGTCATGGGAAACTTCAGTCTGTAGCTGGTTGGTCAGAAGCACTGGTGAACCCTGAGCTTGTAACTGGCCTCTGAAGTAGGAGGGGGTGGGACAGTCTTAGAGCACTGAGACCTTAGCCTGTAGAATCTGATGCTGTCTCTGGGTAGATAGTGTTGAATTGAGTTGAACTGTAAGACACCCATCTGTTGTTAGAGACTTGTTTGAATATATGGGGAAAACCCCCCACACATTGAAATTGGGACCAGAATCTTACTCTCCATCCTGTGTGAATCTCCTCTGTTATCTGAGGCTACATGCATCTTTGTCTTTTTTTAAACACTCATACATTTGTTTATTTGGTTGCACTGGGTCTTAGTTGCCTCACGTGAGATCTTCAGACTGTTGCAGCTTGTAGCATCTTTAGTTACCACATGTGAACTCTTGGCTGTGGCGTGTGGGATCTAGTTCCCTGCATGCATGCTAAATTGCTTCACACAACTCTTTGTGACCCTGTAGACTGTAGCCCGCCAGGCTCCTCTGTCCATGGGATTGTCCAGGCAAGGGTACTGGGATGGGTTGCCATGCCATCCTCCAGGGCATCTTCCCAACCCAGGGATTGAACTCGAGTCTCTTAAATCTCCTGCATTGGCAGGTGGGTTCTTTACTACTAGCACCACCTGGGAAGCCCTCTAACTTCCTGACCAGGAAGCAAATCTAGGTCCCCTGCTTTGGGAGCATGGAGTCTTAGCCACTGGACCGCCAGGGAAGTCTCTACTTCTTGGTCTTTCCCTTCCCTTTCTGTATTGCTCTCTGTGAGCACTGAACGGTCAGTGATCCTCCACCATGACACACAAATAGAGTCTTTTTGTGTTCGTGTTTCCTCTTCCACGTCACCTCCAAGACTAATTTTAGCTAGTTCTTTAAGGATTCAGACACACCTCCTGACCCCTCTAAGGAGGAGAACTGAGTGCTATGCCCAGTCTGGGGATGTTCCTCCTTCTGTGGCCTCAGGTATTCTGTGTATACCTCTCATTATGCATGCGTAATGAGCTGGACAGTAGGTGGTGAGGGGTAGATGCAGCATGCACAAATATCCTGTCTCCCTCAAAGGGCAGGGGGTTTTTTCATCTTTGTAACCTCAGTTCTGAACTAAGTGAAACAGTCATGGATGTACCATTGATCCTACTAGAGCAGTCCTCGGCTGATGCCAGTCCTCCTGGTGGACTTTGCAATTGCGAGAGCTGACAGGCGTTCCCTTTGTTGTTTGAGCCGTGTTCTGTGTGAACTGCAGTTTTGAGCATCCTGCCCGATGTGGAATTTCAGCACCATCCTCTGTCCATCTGAACCCCAGCCTTTCTAGCCTGAGTTTGACCTGGTCTCCCTTATCTTAACAGTGAGAGGTTTAGGGTTATGGTTTTTAAAGGCTGGTGGCTGGAAAGACCTCATTCCATACCTGAAAGTGGAAGTTCTCTAAATGTATGGCTTTTTTTTTTTCCTGACTGATGCTATAAATTATCTTATTCCTTCCTCTCCTCCTCCTCACCCCAAGTTTAAGCAAAACATCGAAGCAGATGTTCCTTTCAAGGAAAACAATATAACTATTAATTAAAGAACACGTAAAAGTTTTAAATAGGCATGTAAGGCAAGAAAAAATTAGGATATTTATCTTAAAGTTATTTAGAAAAGAGGATAATAAAGTCATTTTGACAACTGAGGGCTCATTCTGACAAGCAATGCACAGTCCATGGGAGAGACAGGGAGCCTGTCTAGTATGTTCCTAGTCCCCTTGTTCCTCTAGCCTGGGTGGTTTAGACAGTGCTACATCCCCTGCTGGGCTTTATTTTCTTCTTCTGTGAAATGAAGGAAGAGAAACTGATGATCTCCCAGGTCCTGTCTGGCCCTAAGCATCCGTGATGTATGGTGGTTTGAATTCAATTGATTATTTTCCAGACTCTTCCGTGTATGCCCGCTCAGCCCCAGCTCTATCCCCTCTCAGCCTTTCTGACAGTGATAAGTTGCAAAGTTATATAGAAGGGAGTTTTCTGTCTTCAATTCAGGAGACATATCTACCTCTATTACTTGGGTTAACTCAATTCAATTCACATTTGATTCAATGTTGACTGAATAGTTACTTCAGCCAAATTACAAAGGAGGCTCCTGGTTTCCCTTGTGAACCTCGGGAAGCCTGATGATTTTCCACTCTCTTTCCTTCAATCAACAAATGTTTATTGATTGCCTACTGTAGGCTAGATATTGAGCAGTAGATATAAATCAAATGGGACCTCAGTCTTTTGAGGGTGTACCAAATACTGCTTTAAAGAAAACAGTCTTAACCTGGGTGAGATTTCTGCCTCTCCTATTTGCTAACTGGAGATCTAAGTTTGTTCTGTTGCGCTATACAAGTAAGGATTATAGTACTATCTATTTTAGATGGTGTGTGTAAAGACAATATATCAAGCCCAGCACATAGTAGGTGCTCAGTGTAGAGAGAGTTTAGTTGCTTGTGAAATCCAATAATTGATTTAAATTTTATGTAGAAATGCTTAGCTTTGAAAATAAGTTCCCCTACATATAAGTTCTGTTTCTAGAGCACATTCATAAGCCCAATTTGTTTGTAAGTCCAACAAAGTTAGCCTAGGTACCCAGCTGACACAGTTGGCTATCTAGTACTATACTGTCATAGGTTTGTAATACTGTTCACACAAATAATATACAAAAAAATAAAGAATATATTTTTAATCTTACAGTACCGTACCTTGAAAAGTACAGTACTAGCAGCTACGCCACTGCCTTTTACGCTTGCTTCTGGACATCCAGGGCTTGAAATAAAGCTTGTATTGTACTCTATATAATACTGCACAATAAAGTACACAAAAGCACAACCACTTGTAGAGGTTGCACAGAATGTGGCAGTGTACGCCAGATGTGTGAACATTACTAAACATGCAGACACATTTGCATCTTTGAAAGTTCACAACGTGAGAGTTCGTATGTAGGGGACTTACTGTCCTGAATTTATAGGAAAATGACATTTACTTAATTTATGTGAAGATTACTGGGCTTGGTTATGATTTGGGGTCTTGCAGAGAGGAAAGGGGTTGAAATTGAATTCTAGACTGATGATGTGGTTAAGATAAAGGTTGGCAGCATGCGTATCACTGGGGGAGGATATGGTACCTGTGAAAATGGAGAGAGAAAGGGAATCTCTGGTATCCCTTGGAGATAAGATAGGAGACATAGGATAGAGTCAGAATCTCAGCAGCTCTGAATACCATGGGAAATAATTCTTCAGTCAGTGGGGAGCCATTGAAAGATTTTAAGAGAAATGACCTCACATTTCTTTTAGAGTTTGGGTCTTGGCGGGAGATCTAGTCTGGAACAGGGACCAGCCAGGAAGTTCATGTCGTTTAAAGCCTGGAGATGTGATGGGACATCATGAAAACTATCCAGGTTACTAAGAAGAAGAGATGGAGATGAGGAGGGAATCTGAGGTGTGTTTTAGAGGTGGAGGTGATAACTTTTGGTGGTCTACTGGACGGCAGAGGTGAATCAACTGATGAAATGATTTTGAGATGTTTAATCTGGGCGGCGTAGTGACTAATGACGCCGTCGATGAGACAGAGAACCTGGGATATATGGCGGGTTGTATTATGATGGGGAAAGATAAACTTTTTATTTAGTCTGAAAGTACTTGTGGAACTCATTTCCTTCCTTTCTTCCACTCTTCTTTCCAGACTTTCCTTCTTTCATTTGCTTCAAAATCTCTTTAACACAGCCTGTAAGTTACGCTGGAAGTTTGGTGTACATTGCAGAATAAAACAGACTTAGAAACTATGGTTGGGGCATTTATCATTTAGTGGAGAGGAGAGTTATGTGGTTCCAAGAGGAAATGGAGCTAGACAACAAATAAGAATATAAACAAAATAATCGCTAAATGTGATAAATGATGAAATAGAATAAGCATGGGAAGCTGTGTAGCCCCTTTTAGCAAGGAAAGACTTTCACAGAGGTGATGCTTGAGGACAGGATTATAAGAGGAGGGAACTCAAACTGGAAAAGCCAGGAGCTGGGGAAGGGCTTGGCACGCTCAAGGAACTCCAAGAAGTCCTTGCTGCTGGATCAGTAGAGCTGAAGGAGAGTGAGCAGCCCTAAGCTGAACATTGGCTGCTTCCAACATTTAACTTCCAACAGTTAGAAGGGGAGGTTGATCAGATAGCTAGATGATACCAGCTAGCTGATACCTGGTGGACAACTCCAAGCCTGGAAACTGGGAATCAGGTTTGTGTCAGAGATGAAGATTTGGGAGTCAGACTTCCCTGGTGGCTCAGATGGTAAAGAGTCTGCCTGCAATGCAGGAGACCTGGGTTTGATCCCTGGGTCAGGAAGATTCCCTGGAAAAGGAAATAGCAATCCACTCCAATGTTCTTGCCTGGGAAATTCCATGGACAGAGGAACCTGGTGGGCTACGGTCCATGGGGTCAGAGTTGGAAGGATTTGGCGATTAAACAACAAATGCAGATGGGGCACGGAAATCCATGGGGACAGAGAGAGGCTTGCCCTGAGAGAGAGCACGAAGCAGAGAGAGAGCAGCAGACCAAGCGGGCACAGTGCTTTGGGAGAAAATGAACAAGTCCCAGAGGGGACCTAGAAGCGGTCCCAGAGGAAAGAAGGAGGCAGGCTGTAGGAAGTGACCGTATCATGAAGGACGAGGTGGTCCGCATCTCAGGAGCGCTCAGAGGTCGGGTGTGAGGGAGCAGCGGAGATGAAGCAGTAGTTGGAAATGCACTGGAATGACTGGATGAAAGTGAGATTGCAGGGGGCTGGCGCGAGCGTGGGAGGTTAGGAAATGGACTTAGAAAGCAGGCACTGTCGTTTTAAAACAATCACAGAGGAAGAAAAGATGGACTGGGTAATTGTTTGAGAAGGAGAAAGGATTATGGGGTGTTCCTTTGTTTTAAGAATTTGTTTCTTTCCTTCGAATGGGCTCAGGACCCAAATCTGGGCTTTTGTGCTGGGGCAGCAGGTTTTCTTGACTTTCTGGAACGTCAGGCTGCAGGAGCTGAGGCAACCACTTCCTCTCTGGCCCCAAACCCTTGCTTTTGGCTCCCGTGAAGAACAAAGAAATCAGCGGAGCAAGCAAGTCCGGTGCTTTGATCCAGCTCATTCTCCAAGCTCTAAAGCACACTTGCTCTAAGCTGGCTGGTAGTTTCCATCACACCCCATCTGACTTCCTATTCTCATGCCAGCTCCTTCATCTGAACGTCTTCCTCATAATAGGTGCACAATAAATAGTTGTGCTTTGGTTGGATGGGTGTGACATACAGAGAACCTTGCGGCTCCCATAGAGGAGCAAGCACAGTCTCATCACGTGATGTGAAATGTGCGCTAACCGTTCATGTCATATGTGTGGGTATGTGGTATCCCCACCAGAGAGACTCCACCTAGGACTGTTAACGTCACTGACTGTTCTTATCAAGTCTGAGGAATTTGCTTTGCCAATGCCTCAACCTGCTAATTGCATTTAGGCACAGATAATGCTTTAAAAAGTCGAATAGTATTAAGTAGCAGCTACCGGGAAGTAGAAATCCAGCATAGCCAGCGTGGGCCTGCCTCCTCTGAGATTCAAGATGTCAAACTGTGTTACTTTGGTTATTGCTTTACAGTATTTCAAATCGTGTTACATTATATCACGCCACTCTGGAATACGAAGTGAGCCCCAAACTGTCGGATAATGGGCAAACACAAGGGTTGCCTGACAGTATGAATTATCCTTGAGTGGCTTGGCATAAAGTAATCACACCACTCTTTAGGGAGAGGGAAAAAAAATAGAGCTAGACACTCCGGACAGAGCAGCAGGGTAATCAGATTCACTGACCCACTCCAGCAGCTGCCTGCAGGCTGGCAGGCCCCAGAGCCCCTTGCCGCGCGCCACAAGCCATGCCGGGCACACCTGAGGCTGAAGACAGAGAAGCTGCACCAATCAAGGTCTCTCCTGATTAATAGAGCTGTTGCTCACCCAGCAAGGGAAATTAGTGACAGGTAGAAATGACCATTTAATTCATCCCGCAAGGCTGCACTCTCTCAACAGGCTTGTAGCAGCCTGATTCAGGGACCCTGTCATGCCGTCACAGAAAATGGCATCACTTTCTGGGGATGGTATGATTCACAGCCTGGAGGATGCAGCTTTATTTTGCAAACAGGCATTTTACAAACCCTCTGTGTGTGTGCATGTGATGCTTTCTTCTATGGGTAAAGACATTCTATTTTTAAAAGTGCTTTTTATAATCTGGATTTGCATCTCTATTAAAACTGCAAATGATCCACCATTGGTGGTGGAGGCTTGGAGTAAAATGTCCAGTGGAGAAGTCAGGCAAACTGCCCCTGGCATCTGCCTCTCGCTCATGGGTGGACTGCGAGGTCCTGGTTGTGGGGTCAGGTCGAACCAGGAGGGGCATTTTGAAAGCAGATGGAGGCTAACTAGCAGCATGAAAAGCCATGGTTTTCATGGAGAGCAGCTGAGGTTGGGTGGGGATAATATTCCAAACATCAGAGGGAGGCTGCAGCCAGGGCAGAGTCAGCAAGGTCACTCTGAGAGTGACCAGCATCAGGCCTACGTGAGGGTCAGGGAGGGAGGTTCAGGATGAAGGTGGTGATGGTAGATGAGTGAAAAGCTGAGACAGAGCTCTCACTCACCCCACATTTTTTTCTGACAACATCCTGACTTGCATTCTGTGATCTAGCAGGTGGGTCTTCTCTCTGCCCCATCTTTCCCTACAAGCTGCCGTTTGCCTCTTCAACAGACATCAGTGATCCCATTCTTTGGCTGCTCCAGTTGAAGCCTTTCTTCAAAGCGTGACTTGGGAAGACTTGCTTGACTTCTCAGCCGGCCCTGATTTCTCCATCTTGTGGGCTCTTCTAGTAAATAGCTCTTGACTTCATACAGCATTTCTGGGAAGCTGAGTCAACTCCTGAGTGTCCTGGGAGACCCTTCTGAGGATCTGGAGCCATTTAAGCCTCTTTTAAGGAATCAAGAGTCTGAAACCAGGACCATCCAACAACACAGGCAGACTCGAATCAAACAAGCACCCCGTTTTGGAGGGATGATGACAGCATAGTAGAGGATCATGGGGGACCCACCCAGAGGCTGGCAGAACTGTGTGTTTCAGATTCCATCTGGGGCTAGAGCGTAGCAAAAGGCATGCATGAAAAATCAGAGAGACCACATCCCTGCAGTGAGATATTTTTCCTTGCTCCATATGTGAACTGTGTGGCTTCTCTTCCTTCTCTCCACCACCCTTTCCCTGGCTCCCTCCTAAGTACTCTCGCTCACTGGAGTTCCAAGTCCCTGAAGCCCCCTCAGTCCTTTGAACAAGGGACGCTCTCCGGGAGCTGCCTCTGAGCGCCTTCCCAGGGGTGATGGCACATAGCAACGCATCTTTGGGTCCTTGAGAGGCCTGCCTCAGGGGACTTCCTGCTCTTTAAGAGAGGCCTATTCACGTTGCCTGAGCAGTAACTCCCTTGGTGTTTGTGCAGCCACTCACAGAGGGCCTGATACTGGGGGTTCTTCACCTGCCCCCAACTGTCCTTCATAATGTGGTTGCTGCTGCTGGTCTTGAATTAGCTCTGTCAAAACCCACTCACCCCAGAGCTTTGTGATTTAGAAGGTGTATTAGTCAGATCTCTTCAGAGAACCAGAGGGGATATCTATCTATCTATCTATCTGTTTTTAATCTATTAATCATCTCTCTGTCATATATCTTTACCTATCAGTCCATCAGTCTAGTGATCATCTTTATCTGTCATCAATAACCACAGATATGTAGATGACACCACCCTTATGGCAGAAAGTGAAGACGAGCTAAAAACCCTCTTGATGAAAGTGAAAGTGGAGAGTGAAAAAGTTGGCTTAAAGCTCAACATTCAGAAAACGAAGATCATGGCATCTGGTCCCATCATTTCATGGGAAATAGATGGGGAAACAGTGGAAACAGTGTCAGACTTCATTTTTGGGCTCCAAAATCACTGCAGATGGTGACTGCAGCCATGAAATGAAAAGACGCTTACTCCTTGGAAGAAAAGTTATGACCAACCTAGATAGCATATTCAAAAGCAGAGACATTACTTTGCCAGCAAAGGTCCATCTAGTCAAGACTATGGTTTTTCCAGTGGTCATGTATGGATGTGAGAGTTGGACTGTGAAGAAAGCTAAGCGCTGAAGAATTGATGCTTTTGAACTGTGGTGTTGGAGAAGACTCTTGAGAGCCCCTTGGACTGCAAGGAGATCCAACCAGTCCATTCTGAAGGAGATCAGTTCAGTTCAGTTCAGTCGCTCAGTCGTGTCCAACTGTTTGCGACCTCATGAAGCAAAGCATGCCAGGCCTCCCTTTTCATTACCATCTCTCGGAGTTCACTCAGACTCACTTCTGAGTCTGTAATGCCATCCAGCCATCTCATCCTCGGTCGTCCCCTTCTCCTCCTGCCCCCAATCCCTCCCAGCATCAGAGTCTTTTCCAATGAATCAACTCTTCTCATGAGGTGGCCAAAGTACTGGAGTTTCAGCTTTAGCATCATTCCTTCCAAAGAAATCCCAGGATTGATCTCCTCCAAAATGGACTGGTTGGATCTCCCTGCAGTCCAAGGGACTCTCAAGAGTCTTCTCCGACACCACAGTTGAAAAGCATCAGTTCTTCGGCACTCAGCCTTCTTCACAGTCTAACTCTCATATCCATACATGACCACAGGAAAAACCATAGCCTTGACTAGACGTGCCTTAGTTGGCAAAGTAATGTCTCTGCTTTTGAACATACTGTCTAGGTTGGTCATAACATTTCTTCCAAGGAGTAAGCGTTTTTTAATTTCATGGCTGTAGTCACCATGTGCAGTGATTTTGGAGCCCAAAATATAAAGTCTGACACTGTTTCCCCATCTATTTCCCATGAAGTGATGGGACCGGATGCCATGATCTTCGTTTTCTGAATGTTGAGCTTTAAGCCAACTTCTTCACTCTCCTCTTTCACTTTCATCAAGAGGCTTTTAGTTCCTCTTCACTTTCTGCCATAAGGGTGGTGTCATCTGCATATCTGAGGTTATTGATATTTCTCCCGGCAATCTTGATTCCAGCTTGTATTTCTTCCAGTCCAGCAATTCTCATGATGTATTCTGCATAGAAGTTAAATAAGCAGGGTGACAATATACAGCCTTGACATACTCCTTTTCCTATTTGGAACCAGTCTGTTGTTCCTTGTCCAGTTCTAACTGTTGCTTCCTGACCTGCATACAGATTTCTCAAGAGGCAGGTTAAGTGGTCTGGTACTCCCATCTCTTTCAGAATTTTCCAAAGTTTATTGTGATCCACACAGTCAAAGAATTTGGCATAGTCAATAAAGCAGAAGTAGATGTTTTTCTGGAACTCTCTTGCTTTTTCCATGATCCAGCGGATGTTGGCAATTTGATCTCTGGTTCCTCTGCCTTTTCTAAAACCAGCTTGAACATCAGGGAGTTCACGGTTCACGTATTGCTGAAGCCTGGCTTAGAGAATTTTGAGCATTGATTTACTAGCATGTGAGATGAATGCAATTGTGCGTTAGTTTGAGCATGCTTTGACATTGCCCTTCTTTGGAATTGGAATGAACACTGACCTTTTCCAGTCCTGTGGCCACTGCTGAGTTTTCCACATTTGCTGGCATGTTGAGTGCAGCACTTTCACAGCATCGTCTTTCAGGATTTGGAACAGCTCCACTGGAATTCCATCACCTCCCTAGCTTTGTTTGTAGTGATGCTTTCTAAGGCCTACTTGACTTCACATTCCAAGATGTCTGACTCTAGATTAGTGATCACATCATCATGATTATCTGTTATCTGGGTCGTGAAGATCTTTTTTGTACAGTTCTTCCATGTATTCTTGCCACCTCTTCTTAATACCTTCTGCTTCTGTTAGGTCCAGACCATTTCTGTCGTTTATTGATCCCATCTTTGCATGAAATGTTCCCTTGGCATCTCTAATTTTCTTCAACGAGATCAGCCCTGGGATTTCTTTGGAAGGAATGATGCTAAAGCTGAAACTCCAGTACTTTGGCCACCTCATGCGAAGAGTTGACTCATTGGGAAAGACTCTGATGCTGGAGGGATTGGGGGCAGGAGGAGAAGGGGACGACAGAGGATGATATGGCTGGATGGCATCACTGACTCGATGAACGTGAGTTTGAGTGAATTCCAGGAGTTAGTTATGGACAGGGAGGCCTGGTGTGCTGCAATTCCTGGGATCGCAAAGAGTCGGACACAACTGAGCTACTGAACTGATCATTCATTTATCTGTATCTATCTCTATCTCATATCTCTATTTATCCATAGTATCTATCTATTATAATATTTAAATCAATAGACTTTCAGTAAAGCCCTCCAAAAGTGAGTGGGCCTCATCCACTCAGTTTGTCTTAACAGAAAAGAGTTAAGTGGAATGGATTATGCTTCAAGATTGTGATATAGAAACCACACCTGAGTTTCCAGACCTGCTGCCCTCTGGAATACACAGTCAAGACGGTGACATTAACTCTTATCAAGTTTCCAGGCTGCTGGCCTGCCCTGCGGATTTTGTACTTGCCAGCCCCTACAATTACGTGAGCTAATTCTTTAAGATAGACTTTTGCGTTATGATTTTCTCAGGATATACACCCAGTGTGAAGTGAATCAGAAAAAGAGAAACAAATATTGTGTTTTAATGCATATATGTGGTATCTAGAAAAATGGCACAGATGAAGCCTTTCAGAGCAGGAATAGAGACGCAGATGTAGAGAGCCGCCACGTGGACACAGAGGGCGTGGGGAAGACGGGACACTGGAGGAGAGGCACTGACATACATATACTATTGTGTGTCAAACAGACAGCTGGTGGGAAGCTGCTGTCCAGCACAGGGAGCTCAGCTCAGCGCTCTGCAATGACCTAGAGGAGTGGGTTGGGACTGGGGTGGGAGGGAGATGCAAGAGGGAGGGGATATATGTATACTTATAGCTGATTCACCTGGTAGTATAGCAGAAACTAACACAAAGCGATTTTACTAACAAAGCAATTGTTGCTTTTAGTTGGTAAGTCACGTCTGACTTTTGTAACCCCAAGGACTATAGCCTGCCAGGTTCCTCTGTCCATGGGATTTCCCAGGCAAGAATACTGGAGTGGGTTTCCATTTTCTTCCCCAGGGTATCTTCCTGACTGAGGGATTGAACTCGTGTCTCCTGCTTGGCAGGCAGAAATTTCATCACTGAACCGCCTGGGAAGCCCAAAGCAATTGTAAAAGAATTAGAAATGACCAGTTAAAAAAAAAGAAAAGGAAATGATCTTTTAAAGAGGAAGTAAAAAGACTTCCTACTATCCTATCTTTGTCTCATGGTCTTTGTGTATATTGACACCTCAAAAATGGATGGTGATTCTTGTATCTTCACCCTCATATTTATCTGTGTTGAAGTTAGGATTTCTAGAATTCTTGTGATGGTGTTGAAATAAGATAGAAGAAAGGAGGGAAGGACAGAGTGGGGAGGGGAGCAGATGGGCAAGTAGCAGTAGGCAATTATGGAGCTGAACGTAACCGGAAAGCCTCAGGAAAACTGGAAACAGGACTCCTTGTTAGCATTCTTGCCTCGAGTTCTATCACGTTGACTTTCTCAGGCTTTGAAGCCACAGAGAGACATAGTCTACTTTTCCTAACAGGAGTCTTGCATGTTAGTTAGGGACTGCAAGTTATCTTATCTTTTTTATTGACTGATCAGAAAACTGTGTGCTTCTCTTCCTGGGCTGCGGTGTATAACCTGGGCCTGCCCTGCGTAAGAATTATGAATTCTCAGTCATTTCTGTGATGTCTCACCTCCGGATAATGTCATGGCTAAAGATGTGGCTGAGCAGGGCTTACATGCATGTACTTGTGGCAGCCCAGGTAGGTCAGAATCTAGAAGGACATCCACCTATTGGGTGGTAACCAGTCGATGAACTAATCCAATAACTGTGTATGGAATACCTCCTCTGTACGGGCTTGAGAGCTGCGAGAGCTGGGAAGAATTCCAGGTCAGCAATCAGAACAAGATAAGGGTAAGATGGCAGTCAGTGGGAGGCAGGGCAGGGGCAGGTCTGTATCTGTGCCAGGACTGCCCTCATCAGGAAGATAGGCAGGGCTTGTCCAGAGGCTGAGGATGGACAGAAGTCAAGGCAGAGAATAAGCAGAAGAGAAATCTACAAGAAGGTAGTAGGCTCTTGGGCACTGTTATGGGTCGAATTATGTCCCCCTCAAATTCCTGTGTTGAAATCCTTAGGAACAGGGTTTTTCAAATGTTGTTAAGATAGCTGAGCCCCCCACCCCCACCCCCTCCCCAAATCGAGTAAGACTGGTGTTCTTACCAAAAGGGAAAATTTGGCCACATGAAGATGAAGGCAGAGATCTTTAAGACAAGGGAGCCAAAGATTGCCAGCAAACCCTTGGAAGTTAGCGTAGGGGCATGGAACAGATTCGCATGGTCTTTGGAAGGAACCAGCCCCTGTCACACCTTGATCTTGGACTTCCAGCCTCCAGAACCATGTGTCAATAAGTTTCTGTTGTTTCAGCCACCCAGAACTTTGTTATGGTAACCCTAGCAAACCAATACAGGCAGCAGCCCAGCCAATTTCTGCCCCTGAAACAGGGCAGTCTGGAGAGACGGTTAGAGGCTGGCTTTCCTAAATGCCATCAAAATTATCTTTACAAGAAGGAGGCAGAGGGAGATTCAACAGAGAGAAAAAGATGGGGTCAGCATCAGGGTCTTTTCCAGTGAGTTGGCTCTTCACATCGGGTACAAAACCAGGCCCCCTGGGTAGGGAGCCCAGAGCCTTCCTTAGCCATATGATCTAAGAGTGTATATCCTTTCTACATAAACTTCCTTTTGGTTTTGGTAGAGGCTGGTAAAAATTTCATTATTTTTTAAAATATTTATTTTTGTTTATTGTATTTATTTAGCTGCACTGGGTCTTAGGTGTGGCCTGTGGGATCTAGTTCCCTGACCAGGGATCAAACCCAGGCCCTCTGCTGAGGGAGCAGAGACTTAGCCACTTTGACCCCCAAGGAAGTCCTCTTTCTCTGGTTTTAGATTTGCTTATTCACTAACAAGTAAAATGATGGCAGAAGTTATGGGATTACTTCCCATCTATTGTCTCTCAACACACAGTGGGTCTGGTTCTTGCCACAATGTCTTATCAACAGGGAAGCCAGGCAGCACAAGTGGGAAATACATTGATGCCAGTTAATAGACAACCATTGGGCCTAATAAGCAGCAAAACTGTTGTTTAAGTGCTTTTAGAGAATTGCACTAAAGAGAATGTTGTGAATCAACAGAACTGAATTCTTTTTTTGTAATTAAGGAAGAGAGTGTTCCCGTTTTGAGGCCCATGCTGACAATCCCTGTGTGTGAGTGATGGAAAAGATTAAAGAATAGAAAGTAGTTCACCCAGGGCTCAAGATAAAACTGCAGTTGGAAGGGTTCACTTAGTAGTTCATTAACTACATCCAGTCCACAGTGTACCTGACTTAGTGTTCAGTTTTGTTCTTAAGCAACTATATTATCTTAAGGCTTCAATATAGTAATGAATACTCCTTTTGCAATCGCCCTGTTTTTAAATGTCTGATAGTTTATTGAAATCACTACTGAACCAGAAACTCTTTTAGGGAGGGAAGAAGATCCCAAACTTGATATAAATATTGACCTGGTTAATCAGAGGAGTTTGGAGTGAGACACCGGCATCAATACTTGCCTTGTCCAGACAAGAAAACTGGGTCTAATTCACCTTTTCTCTCCTCAGGGCACGTGGCCCAACACTCAGGATGTTCTCAACGAACATTTGGCTCCGCTTGTGGGTTCATTTCAGTTCGGTAAACACAGAGGAGCCCAAAGATCCTGGTGTTGTCACAGTAGAAAATGGTTCAGGGGTGGGTGATACCATCTATCTCTGGTCACTAGTGGTTTTGCATAAATTAGATTTGCAAATGAATGAGAATCTGCTTTGTGAGTTAGATCATTGTTTATTTACCACTCAGTGAAAGAAACCCTGGCCTTTCCACTCTTGTCAAACTTTTGAGCGGTATCTGATGTTCTGGGTCCCGTCTGGATTACTTGGGAGCTGAAGCCTGCCTAGAGACAAGGGCGGTGGAGGGAGATGGGTAGGGAAGAATGCTTCTTATGAGGACTCTATTCTCTTCACTTCTCTGAACCCAGGATTTTTGTCGCCAAGCCCATTTCTTCCCATTGGTTGAATGTGACCCAGAAGGATACTGTCCATTCCTGTCTGGCTCCGTTGAATGACATTGTAGACTCTGGTAGCCAGAGTTTATCCAGAACATCTCTAGTTTGTCCTTCTCTGGCTTTTCCCTCACTCTTGGCTTTCCTGGATCCTTAACCTATTCCTTCTCCTTTCTCCCAGCTTGTTTTGGCTTCACCTTTCAAGCCACCTTGTCTCATGATTCACTGTGGAGTAAGCTACATTCCTGGCTCTGACTGGGAAGCCTCTAGAACGGAATAACTTGCCATATCTGTTCTCTGCCTGGCTCCCACAGTGACCACCTGAATTCAGGAGGCTTCTCCTCCACTCACCTGTTCCCTCAATGGAGGGGATTTGATGTCCTATTCGTGGGGAAAGGGAGGCATAGGACAGTAGGTTAAACATTCAACTTATTTTTTTCTTTGAGTTTCTGTTGACTTCCTCTTTGTGTTCCCATGGTCTGCTGCCCAGCTCCTCCCATCTGGGTCCGCTGGTGCTTCTACGCAGGACTTAGCCCACTCCTCATATGCCCATGTTCTTGAGCCTGTTGTTATTGTTCAGTTGCTAAGTCGAGTCCAACTCTTTTGGGCTGCAGCACACCAGACTTCTCTCTCCTTTACTGTCTCCTGGTGTTTGTTCAAACTCATGTCCACTGAGTCAGTGATGCCATCCAACCATCTCATCCTCTGCCACCCCCTTCTCCTCCTGCCCTCAATCTTTCCCAGCATCAGGATCTTTTCCTGTGAGTCAGCTATTCTGATCAGGTAGCCAAAGTATTGGAGCTTCAGCATCAGTCCTTCCAATGAATATTCATGGTTGATTTCCTATTGACTGGTTTGATCTTATTGTCCAAGGGATTCTCAAGAGTCTTCTCCAATACCACAATCTGAAAGCATCAATTCTTCAGTGCTCAGACTTCTTTATGGTCCAAGTCTCACATCCATAACATGACTTCTGGAAAAACCATAGCTTTGACTATAGAAACTTTTTTTGGCAAAGTGATGTCTCTGCTTTTTAATATGCTGTCTAGGTTTGTCACAGTGATTCTTCCATGGAGCAAGTGTCTTTTAAATTATGATTGCATCACCATCCGCAGTCTTGAGCCTAATCTGATTGAGACCAGAAGCACTCAGATGCTTCATCTCTCCGTCCAAGGACTTGCCTTTGACTTATTCTTTGGGCAGCTCTCATCCTTAGATGGATGTCCAAGGGCTGCCTTTTGGACTTGGAGTCACACCACCTCCCATTTGCCAATGGAGTCCCTGTGCTTGATTCTCCTAGAAATTGAGCTTCCACTGGCTTCTCAGCCTCAATCCTTCGAGAAATCCTAGCCCCTCAATGAGAATGGAGAAATTCCTTGGTCTTGACCAGACCCTACCCTAGATGAAAACTGGTGATTCTTGGATTTCTCTATCCATGTTCTGTTTTTGTGACCCTAAGTCATTCTTGATTTTTTTTTTTTTTTTTTTTGCTGTGCTGTCTTTGTGGCTGCACATGGGCTTTCTCTAGTTGTGGCAAGTGGGGACCCATCTTTGTTGTGGTGCCTGGGCTTCTCATTACAGTAGCTTCTCTTGTTGGGGAGCATAGACTCTAGGCTCATGGGCCTCAGTGGTTGCAACATACAGGTTCAGTAGTTGTGGGCTTAGTTGCCCTGTGACATGTGGACTCTTCCTGGACCAGGGATCAAATCCATATCCCCTACATTGGCAGATGGGTTCTTATTGTCTGTACTACCAGAGAAGTTCCCTGAAGTCATTCTTATTCATCTACTGGGAACCTCCAGTTACATCAAAGACCCATGGTGTCAACAGTTTCCCGGAATTTTGGTGGAAAAATGCCAAGCCCTTTGAGTGTTGGGCTGTGACTGGTTTGCTGACCTTTCATTATGGACCTGGCTAATTCCCTGGCCCCTGTGCTGGGTGGATAGATGGTTCTAACCCCATTCTGCTCACTGTTTCATCTTACTCTGGAAAGCTATTATGCTTTACCAACAAATCCAGAGATAGGACTTTCTGTTTGTTTGTTTCAAGAGCATGGGATTTTAAGTCGCCCAGACAGCCAAAACACAAGCATTGAAACACACAGGAAGACAGTTGCATGCCAGATGGGGGATGATACTGAAACTCATTCAGAAATACATTTGATGCCTCAGATGCTCCTGAGTGTTAAACACTTAAACTTGACTGAAATGACTTTGTGCCCTTGTATTGCTGTATTCTCTGCTGTTGTCTATAGCTACATGAGCCCTGACTTATAAAGCAACACAACAATGTCTTAAAACAAATTTTCCACATTGACTATTACTAACTTGTCTTATGCTTTATGATTTTCAAAGCTCTTCCTTAGACCTTAGTATACGCATTAGAATGCATCTAGTGCTTTGAAGCTGTCAGTGGGAGTTTCTGTATTTGTTTCAATGTTCAGCCACTGCACAAACATTTCAGCAATTTTAATTTGGGTTCCAAGACATGCAAACCGAGGGCATCGTTGCATCAGAGTAGAACAGTACTGCTTACATGTTAGCAAGCATCAGAATCTTGTTACAAACTGGGAAGTTTGTTAAAATACAGATCACCCTCCGCCTCTCCAGTTTCTGATTCAGTCAGTCTGGGGGAGGCCTAGTAATTTGCACCTCTGACAAGTTTCTGGATGATGTGAAGGCTGCTGGTCCAGGGACCACGTTTTGAGAACTCTTGCACTGGAGCATCAGTTCTTGATCTGGGTGGACAAGAAGAACACCTGTGAAATTCTTAAAATATATAGCTGGGATAAGGAAATACAAAAATGGTCATAGCAGATATTATAATGACCTATTAGAAACAAACTGAATGTCCAACAGCAGGAGAAGAGATTAAATAAAATATTTTCATACAGTGGATCACCAAATGAAAGTGAAAAACGAATGAGCTACAGCTGTATCTATCAACATGATTAAATCTTACAAATATAAGATAGGAAAAAGGAAGTCGTGCATGGATGAGTATAGTATATCATTTGCTTAAGGCTCAAGAATCTACCAAACAATGGTTTGTATCATTTCAATATGTATCTAGTAAAAGTATAAAGACGTATAAAAACACCTGGGGAAACAGACTTCAGGTGATGAACATTGGTAACTCTGGGCAAGGGTGAAGGGGTGGGTTGACCCTGCCACTACAGAGTGGCTCTGGGGGGCTTCAAATGTATGTATAAGGCTTTGTTTCTTAAACTGTGTGATGGGTTCACAAGTATATGTTATAGCATCCTTCAAACCTTTTTCACAATGTGAAAGATGATAAATGTATCATAACATATCCTCAAATTTCCACCTGGGGTGCTTATCTTTACAAAGCTCCACCTGGGATTCTTGTACATCGATTACTTGTGTGCCCCTCCTGAAATACACTCTGTATTTTGACCCAGTGTGATAGTGCTCTGATTATCCACTTTACTCACCAGACTTGGTAATGGATATCTTTGAAAATAGATTTGATTTTTGGGAAAAGGCCTAATACCAAAGATTTGTCACAGTGAAGAAAATCAGAAGATGGTATTGTGGCTTATAAATAGGAACACAGTTGAGATGCAAACATAGACTCTTAATGGGACCACCCCAAGGGACAATATAGGCATATATAGCCTAGGAAATTTGCTACCAGAATATTTGCATTTTTTTAATTAAAAATTTTTTGTAGTTGATTTACAAAGTATTTCTGCTGTATAGCAAAGTGATTCAGTTACACATATGTATACATTCTTTTTAAAAATTATCACAGGATATTGAATATAGTTCCCTGTGCTATACAATGGAAACTTGTTGTTTATCCATCCTATATATATTAGTTTGCGTTTGCTAATCCTAAGCTCTCAATCATTCCCAAACGTTTGCATGTGTTTATAATCAGTCCTTGAATGCATATGAAATGGTCAAAACATAGACTAGGAGAAAGAATAGTTTCCTAGCTTCTTTGTCTTTAAGAAGTTAATAAAAAAACACTCTATAAAACTTTAAACTTAGGCTGCCAAATACACAGAGCATTTCTAAAATGACTTCCTGCTGATACTGGCTTAGAGCATTTTCAGAGTTCTGCTGAGAGGAAAAGGATGTGTTCCCAGCTTCAGGTCCTCCCCAAGGAGGGGTCCTAACATTAGGAAAAACCTGAAATATATACTGTGGGCTTTGTGTGTGGGTGGTGAGGTGAGAACATGGACAACAGAGGCTGAACAGGTCCAGATTCAAACATTATGCAATGGACAAGCTAGAGAGCATTGTTTCTCATTACCCAGAAAGCAGACTCTGCCTCTCAGGCTATAGCTGTGGTATAAAAACTTACAAAACAGAACGTTGCTGGTGAATGCTGGATCTCTTTTCAGCAGAGAGAATGAGAAGTTTATTCCTTTTTTGGGTGATCCTCTGGTCCCTGCTTTCTCACCACTATGTAGGTTGAGTGTGTGTGCTGGCGTGCACGCCCAGTCATTAAGTTGTAGCTGACTCCTTAGTGACCCCATGGGCAGTAGCCTGCCAGGCTCCTCCATCCAGAGAATTTTCCAGGCAAGAATACTGGAGTAGGTTGCCATTGCCTCCTCCAGGGAATCTTCCCATTCCAGGGACTGAATCCATGTCTCCTGTGTCTCCTGTATTGGCAAGTGGATCCTGTCCCACTGAGCTGCCTGCAAGGTGTTGTGTGCACGGTGGGTAGATAACTTTTTTCGGTGAGGTGGGTAAGGGGGTGGTTCCATGAGGAACTTTGTAAAAATTGATTGGAGATGACTGTTTTCATTCTGGGTTCCTGTGCTTTGCACTAGATATGGTACTGAGGTGACACCCAGGCAGGGAGTCACTATATGCATGTGTGAGGAGGTGGGGGCAAATGATTGATGGGCAAAAGAAACGGCAGTGGAAAGATGACCTGCCACCCACCCAACTCTGCTTTTCCAGGGATGAGAGTTGTGCTCGGAAGTGGCCACCAGCCCCCAAAGGCTTCGCGGCTGGTTCCTGCCATGTTTTGTTGTTGTTCATTCTCTGAGTTGTGTCTCACTCTTTGCGACCCCCTGGATCATGGACACCGGGCTTCCCTGTCCTTTACCAATTCCTGAAGTTTGCTCAAACTCATGACCACTGAGTCAGTGATGCCATCCAGCCATCTCATCCTCTGTCGTCCCCTTCTCTTCCTGCCCTCAATCTTTCCCAGCAACAGGGTCCTTTCTAATGAGTCGGCTCTTTGCAGCAGGTGGCCAAAGAATTGGAGCTTCAGTGTCGGTCCTTCCAATGAATATTAAGGGCTGATCTCCTTTAGGATTGACAGGTTTGATCTCCTTGCAGTCCAAGGGACTCTCAAGTGTCTTCTTCAGCACCACAGTGTTCCGGCCATGAATTGTGTCTAAAGTACCTTTCATCTGCTAAAGAGGTTAAAAGCAGTTGTATCTCTCCCCCATCCACTGGCTGGAGTGAAGGGATTCTGAGGCTGGAGAGGGTGGGGCAACCACAGATAGAAGAAGCCTGGATCCTTGAATCACTCTGTGAAAGGCTGCTGGCCAGTCAGGAATTCCTGCATTGGACTGATGCTTGGATAAGAAATACATTTGTTTGTGTTAAGCCACTGATAATTTGCACTATTTGTTCCAGCCACTAGTATTGCTATAAGCAGGCACTCATGTAGAATTTCAATAGGATTGTTTCCATTTCAACAGGATTGGCTACCATAGGAAGGGCAGATTCAACCGAATCACGTGTCTTAGTGTAAGTCGCTCAATTGTGTCTGACTCTTTGCGACCCCATGACCCACCAGGCTCCTCTGTCTATGGGATTCTCCAGGCAAGAATACTGGAGTGGGTTGCCATTCTCTTCTTCTGGGTATCTTCTGACACAGGGGCTGAACCCAGGCTCTTACATCTTCTGCACTGGCAGGTGGGTTCTTTACCATCTGAGCCACCAGGAAAGCCCACGTTTTGTAACCAAATGGAAGACAGGAAGAGAATATTCTACAAGGTGTCTGTATAGGGCACTCTGGAGTCCTTATTCTTGGCTCTGGGTTGATTGCTTTCAGCTTTGCTGGAAGGCTGTGGGTTGTCACCTACCCCTTTTATTTTCCTGCCATGCAAGTTTTTACCCAGCACTTGAGTGAACCAGAAGAGCTTTGTGTCTTGCATTAGGAGCGCTCTCTCTATTTTCTTTCTTTCTTTTTTTTTCTGGAAGAAATGAGAAAATGCATTCCATTTGCCACTGGTCATGCTGCGATGACAGATAATTAGAAACTTTAATCAATCTTGTTTTGTCAGCATGACTTTCATATCAAAACGGGACTGTGTTTAAAAAAGCCACAAATAAATACAAAATTTACGACTGTGAAGCATCAATAATGAAGTGTAATGATGTTAAGGAACGATATCTCACAACCCTGTCACCAAACCTCTTGTGTGTGTCAAATGCTCGTCTTCCACACCTCCCTGTGCTTACATTTGCACATAATTTTCATTTATTTATTTATCCTTCCTGTCTCATAGATCACTGCCCCAAATTTCATGGACATGGATGGACGGGGACTCTGCAATGTAACTTACTCCTTCTCAGGCCTTCTTATCTGTTTTGGTATATAGCATATTCAGAATAGGCTTTTTATTTATTTATCTATTTATTTATTTATTGAAGTAAAGTTGACCTACAATGTCATGTTCATTTCTGCTGTACAGCAAAAGTGACTCGGTTTTTATACATTCTTTTTGATTACAGTTTATCCTAGAACTCTGATCCTATTTCCCTGTGCTATACAGTAGGATCTTGTTTCCATCCATTCTATATGTAACAGTTTGCCTCTACTAACCCCAAACTCTCAGTCCATCCTTCACTTCCTCTCCTTGACCCCTTTGGCAACCAACAGGCTTTTAAGTTAGACAAGACCACTCAAATTCTGATTTTCCCATTTTCCACCTTTGTGATGTTATCTCTCTAGGTGCTATCAGTTTCAGTACCTGTAAATTATGAACATTTACCAACCTCCTAAAGTCGTAATAGCCAAAGGAGGTAACACACACCGAGTAACTAGGCATGCTGTCTGTTACAGAATGTTGAGGCTGTGCTCTTGAAAATGTGAAATCTTTTTCTGCTTCGTTTTCTAACACAGAGCATTTTTTGATTCCACAGGAAATAGATTCTCTAGCTTGATGACTAGAATTTATCAAGAGGTTAGTTGAAGGCCTCTCCTTTCCCCACTGCAAGGGGCTTGCTGGGGCACATAAACAAACCATCACACCCAAGGTGCTAATGGAGGTGTTATCTGGGTGCTCGAGGGCAGTTTGCCTCCACTGGCTAGCTTGAAGAGTTGTGTGTATTGGTCTTATCCATTTGGAAGAGGAGAAAGCAGTCTTTCCTCTGGAGTGTGTTAGAGACAGAGGCCTGAGAAGACTTGCAGCCCAGGAAGATGCTGTGCACATGGATGCCTGCTGATTGTGTCTTGAGGCTGATTCTTCTGCCAGAAATCCTGGAGAGATTCTGGCAGAGAGGCTGAAGCTGGGAGTTGTGAATACATGTCATTCCTGGTGTGATGAGCCGTGGGGCTTAGTTAAGCGTACCTCTAGAGGCCAAGTAGTACTTGAGTTTCACACATTGCTTTAATTTTGTTTGGTTCCACTTCTGGTGGCGTGTGAAAGCTTGCATATGGATGCTGGCTGCCGCAGGCTCCCTCTTGTTCTGTTTCTGTCTTTATTCTTGGTTGTTCTACTGCTGGCTGCTTTGTCTCCACAGATTCAAACTGTGCCCATTTTTCAGATTCTATCCAAGTCTTCTTCCTTTCTAAAAGTGTTTCTTGGTCAAATTTGCAAAGTGCTACCTTTTTAACTGTATTCCACTTATCACTATGCAGTTTGTATGACAGCCAGTGCATAATGTAAGGTTATTTTCTCATTGTTTGATTTAGATTTTTCTTGGTTTTCCAACTGGATATTAAGCTGATCGATGCAAACCTTCATCCATGTAGCCATCTGACCAGCTGATATTGACCAAGGACCCTCCATGTGCAGACACTGTGCTAAATTGCTTTCACACAAGTGATTTTATTTTATTCTTCCCCAAACACCCTGAGGGGATTATCACCCAGTTTCACAGATTTTCCTTTGAGCCTTAGATTTCTTAATAACTTGTCCTCAAATCTAGAACCTGAATCACACAGCACGTGAGCACAAGCTCTGAATTTTAAGCACTGGCCACAAGTCTGTGTGTTAGTTGCACAGTTGTGTCCCACTGTTTGTGACCCCATGGACTGTCTGGCCCTCCAGGCTCCTCTGTCTGTGGAATTCTCCAGGCAAGAATATTGGAGTGGGTAGCCACTCCCTTCTCCCGGCGATTTTCCCAACCCAGGGAATGAAACCAGGTCTCCCGCATTGAGGGCAGATTCTTTACCATCTGAACCACCAGGAAGCCCCAAGTCTGTCTTCATACCAGAGGGAGTGCTCTTAAGGCTGACCATGCTTGTCACTTATTTTGTATCCATCAGAGGAACCGGTTATATGCTTCACAGGTAATTGAAACTTAATAAATTTTGATCAAGTCTTTAAAAAGAACACTGTAGGGATGCTTTTTAAGAATGCTTCTTCACTTTTTAACTTAATTTCTTCCTGTACTTCAGAGACGCTGAATGGAATTTAAGATAATTTATTTAAAATTATGCTTTAGAGTTTTGTTGATAATTTTTGACAGCCATTGGGATAAAAGTGATTTGGGGTGGACTTTCCTGGTGGTTCAGTGGTTAAGAGTGCACTTCCACTGCAGGGGCATGGGTTTGATCCCTGGTGGGGGAACTAAGATCCTGGATGTCACATGGCCAGTTAATAAATAAATGATTTCGAGTTCTTTGAGCTGTTTGTGGTTTGCTTGTATGATTTGGTTTAGGGTTTGGCTCAATCTGGTAAGAAGGAGGAGACAGCGGGAGTGGGGGTGGGTGAAGAGTCAGAGATCCAGGGCCTTGATCTTGGCTTTGCTACTGCATTCAGAAGACTCATGTTATCATGACATCAGTGTTTATAGGCTCAGAGACCAGAAAGCCTGCTACATGGATGGACTAAACTGTGGGAGCTCCGGAGACATTTTCAGTTGAACTGTTCTCTAACTCCACAAGCTTGAATTTTAATTAAGCCAAGGGGCCTGTTACCTGGCTGCTTTGATATGTGGAGTGACCCAGATTATGGCCCCTCTTGGGAGACTATGGAGTCTTCATGGTGGCCTCTTGATCACTGGCTGCAACACAGCTCTGCAAAAGTCTAGAATGATGGCTAGGGGCTCAGCATCGGAATCCCTAAAAAGTTTTTCCTAACATAGCCTCCCCTAACCCTACCTTATGAGATGCCTGAAAGAAATATATCTAGAGTGGAGGGCCAGGCAAACGCACACTGTTTTCATACCAAGAAGTTTTGCTCCAAACCGCAGTGCATTTTCCTATAAGAAATCTCTAAGACCAGATGGTTTCACTGGATAATAATACCAAAAATGTAAAGAAATAAAAATCCATCCTGCATAATGTCTTCTAAAAGCAGAGAGGGAGGAACATTTGCCAACTCATTTTATAAGGCCAGGAATACCTTTATACAAAACCAGACAAAGCAGGTACTGAAAAGTGAAAACAGGAATATAAATGGAAAAATGAAAGGGAATAGAATACAGAAACAAACCTACACAAATTTGGCCAATCGATTTTGGAGAACTTTTGGAGGAATTCAGTAAGATGAGAGAGTTTTTTGTTTTTTTCCAATAAACGAATTGGGGACAATTGGACATCTGTAAACAAAGTTAAGCAAATGAATCTTGACTTAAACTTTACACCTTATACAAAAGTTAACTCAGAGGGAGAGAGATGATCTCTTTAAAGTAAACTGTAAAACTGTAACATTTAGAAGAAAATATAAGAGAATATCCTTGTTACCTAGGTTGGATAAGAGTTTTTAGTCCTGACACCAAAACATGATTCAAAAAAGAAAAATACTGGTAAATGTGGTTTCAGTAAAATTAGAAATTTTACTCTGTGAAAAATAAAGTTGGAAAAGACAAGCTACAGATTGGCAGAAAATGTTTGCAAATCACATATCTGACAAATGATTTGTATCCAGAACATATAAAGAATTTTCAACACTCAGGGGTGAAAAAAAAGAAAAACACCAAAAAACCCAAACCCAGTTAGAAAATTGGTAAAAGACTTGATCAGAGATTTCACCAAAGGGGATATATGGAAGTCAATAAGCACTGAAGAAATGTCTAAGATCATTAGCTATTAGGGAAATGCAAATTAAAACCATGATGAGATATCACTGTATACCTATTAGAATGATTAAGGAAAAAAATAAAGCAAATTACTGACGATACCAGTACCTCAGACGGGAAATAATTAGAACTTTAATGCACTGCTGGTGAGACTGCAAAATGGCATAGGCATTCTGGAAAACACTTTGGCAGCTCCTTATGAAATATGCTCGTCACATGACTCAACAATCCCACCATCAGGCTATCATGGAGAAATTAAGCTTTATGCTCATACAGAAATCTATACATACAAATCTATTCATAATTGTCCCAAACTGGAAATAACACAATATCCTTTCACGAGTAAATGAAGAGAAAAACGATTCATTTTGTGCCATGGCTGCACAATGAATACCACTAAGCAGTGAAAAGGGATGAACTATAGATACACTCAGCAGATTGGGTGGATCTCAAACACATTCAGTTCAGTTCAGTTCAGTTCAGTTCAGTTCAGTCGCTCAGTCGTGTCCGACTCTTCGCGACCCCATGAATTGCAGCACGCCAGGCCTCCCTGTCCATCACCAACTCCCGGAGTTCACTCAGACTCACGTCCATCAAGTCCGTGACGCCATCCAGCCTTCTCATCCTCGGTCGTCCCCTTGTCCTCCTGCCCCCAATCCCTCCCAGCATCAGATACAAATACATTACATTGAGTGAAATCATTCTCAAAAGTGTACATACTATCTGATTCCATTTAGACAATCACAGTAATTAATTCCATGCATAAGCTTGACTGGGCCACAGGGTGTCTAGATATTTGGTCAAACGTTGATGGTGGTGGTGTAGTGGCTAAGTCATGTCTGACTCTTGCGATCCCATGGACTGTAACCTCCCAGGCTCCTCTGTCCATGGGATTCTCTAGGCAAGAATACTGGAGTCGGTTGCCATTTCCTTCTCCACAGGATCTTCCTGACCCAGGAGCTGGACCCAGATCTTCTACATTGCAGGCAGATTCTTGTCTGACTGAGTTATGAGGGAAGCCCAAACATTATCCTGGTGTTTCTGTGATGGTGTTTTGAGTGAGATTAAATGGTGGCTCATTGGTAAAGAATCTGCATGCCAAGGCCAGAGATACGGATTTGATCACTGGGTCAGGAAGATCCCCTGGGGAAGGAAATGGCAACCCACTCCAGTATTCTTGCCTGTTAAAGCCCATGGGCAGAGGAGCCTGGCAGGCTACAGTCCTAGGGTTCGTGTTAAGAGTCCGATACAACTTAGCAATTAAACAGCAACAACACATTTAAGTTGGTGGACTGAGCAAAGGAGATTATTCTCCCTGCTGTGGGTTTAAGTGAAGTCACTCGGTCGTGTCCGACTCTTTGTGACCCGTGGACTGTAGCCCACCAAACTCCTCCGTCCATGGGATTCTCCAGGCAAGAATACTGGAGTGGATTGCCATTTCCTTCTCCAGGGGATCTTCCCAACCCAGGGATTGAACCCAGGTCTCCCACACTGCAGGCAGACGCTTTAACCTCTGCGCCAATCAGCTGAAGGCCTGAATAGAACAGAACGGCTGACCCTCCTCTAAGCAGAAGAGAGTTCCTCCTGCCCGATTGCTTTTGGACTAAGATGTGGGCCTTTCCTGCTTTGACCTTGAACTGAAATAACAGCTCGTTCCTGGGTCTTGAGCCTGCTGGTCTTTGGATGAGATGAACACCAGCAGCTCTCTTGGGATGCCAGCTGGCTGACAGTCCCTACAGACGTCGGGACTTGCTGTTTTCCATAATCACATGAGCCAATTCCTTATAATAAATCTCTTTCTCCATATACATACTTGATCTCTGAGTCAGGAAGTTTCCCTGGAAAAGGAGTGGCTACCCACTCCAGTATTCTTACTGGAAGAATTCCGTGGACAGAGGAGCCTGGCGGGCTGCAGTCCATGGTGTCACAAGAGTCAGACACGACTGAGCGACTAACGCTTTCACTTCCACTACTTCCACAGTATGAAGAAACACATATGCATGTATACATGGCTGTAAAGGGATAGCAGGAGGGGTTTTGTGGGTGATGGAGCTGTTTGTGAATCTATATGTGTTAAAAATAGAACTGTATTTGCCCAAGGGCGACAATTTTAAAAATGCTTATTTACTTGCTGTTCGGCTGGGCTGGGTCTTTGCTGCTGCATGGGGTTTTCTCTGGTTGCAGGGCGCAGGTCTACTCCCCAGTGGCCGTGCAGGGGCTTTTTGTCACAGTGGCTGCTCTTGCTGCAGAGCACGGGCTGCAGAGCGCGTGGGCTTCAGGAGCTGCAGTGCAAAGGCTCAGCAGCTGCGGCTCCCGCGCTCCAGAGCAACAGACTCGGTGTTGCGGTTCATGGGCTTAGTTTGCTCCGTGGCATGTGGGATCTTCCTGGATCAGAGACTAAACCCATGTCTCCTGCACTGGCAGGCAGATTCTTTACCATTGAGCCATGAGAGAAGCCCAAAGCCAGTTTTAGTCAGTGTTAATTAAAAATAAAATAAAATAAAGATGCTTCAGGAGCCCAGAGGAGAGAGAACAAGAGATGGATGGATTAAAGCTGAGAAATAGTAGAGAATTAGGCAAGACTGGGAGGGGGATTTGAACTGGGCTTCAAGGAATGGCTAGGACTCCAATAACAGGAGAAATGGGAAGCAAGTGATGTTGGAGGGGACAGAATATGCCAGCCGAAGGAACCAGAATGAACCAAAGGGAGAGGCAGTTATCTAGAGACTGTGATCTGAGAGGGCAGACTGAGAGGAAAGAATCAAGCCAGTGAGGTGGGTCAGTAAGTGCCTAATTATAATGGGCCCTGAATAACTGAGTGAGACATTTGTACTTAGTTTTTTTGCGGGTGAGTTTTTGCAGTTACTAAGTAAATTTGAACAGTGATTCCCTCCCAGAATTAGGGGAATCAAATTCCAGGGGATTTTTGAAATTTCCTGAAAGCCTTCTAGGGGAAAAAATACCAAAAGATTTCTTAGATATTCATTTGCAAAATTCTTTCTTAAGTTTACCAATGAGACCTTCCATAAAACATTAGATCCACCAGGGAAATAACTCTGGGATTGATCTAAATCCTTTAGTCTCAAAGTATTTATGTCAACATCTGTCTCAGGCAAGGTCCCGGCAGGAAACAGATGGTACACTCCAAAGAAGAAGCTAGGAAGACTGGAGTGACAAGGCCATTCACACAGACGTGGGCTGGGCTAAGGGGACTGATGGGAGGTGGTCAGGTACACTGGGCTGGTGATGGCAGGAAGAAGGCTCAGGGGCAAAGGTGGTCCCAGAAGTCTGCGTGAGCTGGTGCAACAGGAGTATGGTCCTGGGTGAAGAAGGGGGCGACAGAGGATGAGATGGTTGGATGACGTCAGTGGCTCAATGGACATGAGTCTGAGCAAGCTCTGGGAGATGGTGAAGGACAGGGAAGTCTGGTGTGCTGCACTTCACAGGGTCACAAAGAATTGGACATGACTGAGCGACTGAACAACAAGCTGGATGGAGAAACCAGCACTAACAACCATCACCCAGCGTGGAGGGGGCTGGGGAGGCACACAGCTGGGGAGGGAGCTGGTCAGGGGAGCTGACCTCTCCCTCCTCCTGCCCTGCAGGCTCCTGGTTTACTTCGAGGGAGCCAGAGAACCCCATCGATGGATGGAGTCCACGGTGGCCGGTCTCCTGGGAAAGGCGGTGGGGTGGGGAGAAATGTGGAGTGCGGATCTAGGGGAGGAGTGGTCAGTTACCATTGTTCAGTTGCCAGGTCGTGTCTGACTCTCTGCGACTGCAGCACTCTATTACCATTACACTGTTATCACCTGCTTGGGCTCCGGTCCTAGGTGTGGCAGGACCTCAGTTTACAGGGGCTGCAGGGAGAGGGAGAAAGTTGGTATGTAGACCGGGTAGACTGAGTCAGACTAGATGAAGCTGGCCTTCATCAAGTCCTCAGAGAGCCTGTTCAGCCCTGATCAGAAATTTCCTCCTCTCGACCTTCTCCAGGCTTCCCAGGTGGCGCTAGTGGTAAAGAACCCATTTGCCAATGCAGGAGATATAAGAGGCTCAGGTTCGATCCCTGGGTCAGGAAGTTCCCTTGGAGGAGGGCATGGCAACCCCCTCCAGTATTCTTTCCTGGAGAATCCCATGGACAGAGGGGCCTGGCAGGCTACCGTCCATGGGGTTGCAAAGAGTCAGAGAAGACGAAGGGACTTGGCATGCACGCACATGACCTTCTCCTGTAGAGCAAGGAGCTTTCAACACCCTTCTGTATAGTTATGAAAGCACTTACTCTGCTGCGCTAATTGCTTGTTTATAAGTTTGGTGCCTAGTTATACATGCCTGGCACATAGAGAGGCCCTCAGCGAATACTGAGGGAATGAAGATGGGCCAAGTTCAGGTTCCCCAAGTGAGCACCTAGATTCTGCTGGGAGATTTCTGGTGATAAGGGCTCACCTTTGGCGGATGGCACTCGAGGTGTTGCCTGGGGACTCAGGCTCCTGGCTCCTCTCGCTGTCTTTGTCCTACTTTATTCCCATCAATCAGAAAGAAGGAGAGCAGCCTGCGCTAATGGGATGGAGCATCAACCACAAAGAAGCAGGAGTCATGAGAAATTATGAAAAGGGGGCCCTGGGGACCCCAACGCCTCTCGCTACATCTTTCCTAATTAGCAGCAGAGGTCCTTGGGGGACGCTCGGAGACCAGCTAACGACCATTAACTCCGCAGAAGAACACGGCCGTCACTGTCACCGTCCGTGATGTTGCTTCTTCAGTCCCCTTGGGGGTTTGTTTCCTTGGCAGGTTTTGATTTGGGCAGAGCCTTGATTGGGTGACACGGAGGATGCCCCAAAGCTATGCCCCCAAACTCTGCTGTGACTGATAAAAATCATAGACATTTAGAATGGGAAAAACCTTAGAAAGCATCCGGTCCAATTTAATTCAATCTACTGACAGGAAACCAAGGCTAAGACAGGCTAAGCCGTCTTCATCGAGCATTTACTAGGAGTCGGGCTCTGCAAAGTGTTCTGCAGAGAGTACCTCACGTACTGGGTACCACACACCATGGTTAAAAGGAGACCTCTAATTTCCATCCACTCTCTGCTACTGAGACAACTGTCCTCCAAGTGACCGTGTCACTGCATTAGAGGCATGGGCACCGGGACAGTGCGACGGGTCACTTGAAATTCAGGACAGGGAGACATATTTTACTTCTTTTACACATTTTCATAATGGCTGGCGCAAAATAGAAACTGGATATTATTGTTGACAGACTAGCTGACTTATGGAAAAATTGTTGCCACGTTCAGGTAAACAGTTTCTGAGGTCTCCAGGGAAGGTGTTTTTGTTTTTCAGCTGCTAAGTTGTGTCTGACTCTTTGTGACCCCATGGCCTACAGCATACCAGGCTTCCCTGTCCTGCACTATCCCTTGAAGTTTATTCAAACTCATGTCCATTGAGTTGGGGGTGCCATCCAACCATCTCCTCCTCAGTCACCGCCTTCTCCTCCTTCCTTCAATCTTTCCCAGCATCAGCATCTTTTCCAATGAGTTGGTTCTTTGCATACTGGAGCTTCAGCTTCAGCATCAGTCCCTTCCAGTGAATATTCAGGGTTGATTTTCTTTAGGATTGACTGATGTGAATCTCCTTACCATCCAAGGGACTCTCCAGAGTCTTCTCTAATACCACATTTTGAAAGCATCAATTCTTTGGCACTCAGCCTTCTTTAAGATGAATGGAATGCAAGTGTCTGTTTCTAAATGTAACTCCTTGATTATTTTAAAAAAAAAAGGGGGGGGGAAGGAAATTCAGGACAGAATTCCGTGTAGGGCCCTGTACTCTCACTTGGGGTTTGCTGGTTTAGGGCTGCTTTGGGGGCACTGCTAGCCAGCAGCATGACTGATTTCAAGACTGGAACTTGTTTCTCAGTCAGGTCCTCCCACACATGCATGGACTGCCCTCGTTGTGATATTTACTGTGAGCCTCTCTCTGCGGGTCTCTTAAGACCAGTATCACTGTCTTGTCACAGAGCTGTCTACCAATGTCTCTCAATGTCCTGCTCTGTAAGTGACAGGCACCATGGCCCTCACTCACCCACTCATGCATCCATTAGTCTCATCACTGACTCTGTTCTAGATATTTTATTATCTATTTCATGTCAGGCACTTTGGATGCAGAGATGAAAAAGCCTGTCTTTTTCAAAGTAACTTAACAGAAAAGAGAAGCTTCCTTTAGAATATTGGGTTGTCTCACCCATGCAAGGTGGGTGATGCCTTGGAACTGCCTTTCCTCTTTGTTCCTCTCTGGGCATGAGCTTTGTTCCTCACTGTTACTCACAAATCAGTGGGAGATGATATTGCAGACCCAGCCACCCAAATGTAGCCTGGGTTTTTTGTTGTTGTTGTTGTTCAAAATCCAAATTCCTGGAGAAGAGACTAAGAGGAGGGCTGAGCAGATGGCTCTTTGGGGTCTCCTCCATAGATGCTGCCTTTGAGGAGTTGACCTGAAGGGAAGCTTTTAAGTCAATGCTGTGAAGAACTCTGGAAAGTGAAAGTGTTAGTTGCTCTGCTGCTGCTAAATCGCTTCAGTCGTGTCCAGCTCTGTGCGACCCCATAGATGGCAGCCCACCAGGCTCCCCCATCCCTGAGATTCTCCAGGCAAGAACACTGGAGTGGGTTGCCATTTCCTTCTCCAGTGCATGAAAGTGAAAAGTGAAAGTGAAATCGTTCAGTCATGTCCGGTCCTCAGCAACCCCATGGACTGTAGCCTGCCAGGTTCCTCTGTCCATGGGATTCTCCAGGCAAGAATACTGGTGTGGGTAGCCATTCCCTTCCCCAGGGGATCTTCCCGACCTAGAGATCAAATCTGGGTCTCCTGCATTGCAGGCAGTTTCCTTACCACAGAGCCAGCAGGAAGCCCCTAAGAGCTCTGCAAAGGTGCCTTTTCTAGATTTTAGAGCTTTAACAGGGGTGCAGAGGGCTCCGTGGGACACACAACTGGAACCCCTGAATCTTGAACAGAAAGTATGTGTGTGTGTGCGTGTGTGTAGGGGCTATGGAAGGCTGGGGCTTGCCGTTTTGAGTAGAGTGATTAGAAAAGGCCTCACTAGTAAGGGGACTTGTGTCCAGATCTAAAAGAGGTGAAGGAATAAATCACATTGAAACGTGGGGAAGAGCATTCCCTGCAGAAGGCAAACAGAATGCGCAGTGAGGATGCTTTAGGAAACGCAAGGTGGGGGTGTAGGGGAGAGAGAAAGTGAGAGAGAGAGAGAGAGAGAAGAGGTGGGAATAAGACTGGGTGGCCACAGATGTCCTAGCCAGGACTTTGGATTTTGCTTTGACAGATGAAGAGACCTCTTTGGCTGATTCCTGAGCACAGAGTGACGTGAGCTGTCCCATTTTAAAAGGCTCACTCTGGCTGCCAGCTTGAAGCAAGCCTGCTGGGAGGCAAGGCCAGAGGCGGTGGACAGGTGGATGGGGGAGTTAGCTTTCTAAACAGTTCAGAGTTAGGACCTTGAACCACACTGCATTCGGAAATGCCTTTTGAAACACCAGCATACAAGTAAATGATATGAAAAGAGGTTTGTGTGGTCAGTGCATTTTAGAAAGAGGCAAATTGACCATCAGTGTAAGGCACGCGTCCTCTCTTGAAAACCAGAACATCAACAGCCATTTCTAATCCCCAATCATGTTTATGGCAGCCACACTCCCCTCCCCTTAGTTTAAACGCAGCTCTGTACTCCAGGAGCACAAACTTTGTTCTAGCCTAAGGTCAAAAGCCGGGTTTAATTAGTTGTCAAGCATTCTGTTCTCTTGAAGAAACAAATGCTTTCAGTCCAGTCAGCCTCAAAGGGATGTCGGAAAGAAGCTGCAAACCCAAGTGGAGTTGCTACACTGTTGTCCCGTTTATCACCTTTCCACCCACTCCCTCTGGAAAGCCTTCCCCTTTCCTTATTTGAAAAGACTGCTCCCTTCTTTAGAAAAAAACAAAAAACCAAACCAGTGGTTTTCTCATTATTAGTGGCACTGAGACCACTAAAGTGGTTAGGCCTTAACCTCTCATTTTGCTGAAAAGAAAGAATGGAAGCAGGGAAATAAAAAAGATCTGAACTGAGCAGTCTTTTAAATTAGAGAAGAGGTTAGAGGATGAACTGGTAATAAGACCTGGCAGTTTAACAGGGTCATCTACCTATATCTGAGGTGAGACAGAGGCTGGAGGCCTCTGAGGATTTGGGGGACACATTGCTGGGAGGAAGCTTTTAATAACACAGTTAATAACATGATAGAATGCTCTAGATCTTTGGATCTGCCTCAGAGTGTCTGGGGCTCCCCAGGTGGCACAGTGGTGAAAGAATCCACCTGCCAAGGCAGGAGGCACAGGTTTGATCCCTGGGAGGATCCCCCTGGAGGAGGAAATAGCAACCCACTCCAGTATTCTTGCCTGGAAAATTCCATGGACAGAGGAGACTTGTGAGCTGCAGTCAACGGGGTCGCAAAGAGTCCGGTGCATGCAAAGTGTCTGACCTCAGGATTGCGTCTGAGAGTGAATTAAAATGAAGCATCTGAATAAGGTCCTGGGGATGACACCACATCTCATTAAGTGGGAAGGATGTTAGTGGTGAAGGAAAAAGATACTGAGTTGAATCTTGACCATCCCAAGGAGTAAGAGTTCAAAGGAAGCTCAAATTTCTCGTCTACAATCCCAGCATCTGGAGCATACAGGGAGGGAATTTTGACGGACACAGAGCCCTTTCCCTTCTGCGGACAGCGCCATTTTTGCTGGCTGCTCAGTGCTGCAGAGGCAACTGAGGCTATTTGCGGGTGTGTTGGGCCAACTGAATATCAGGCCTCTTGCTTCATTCCGATCCTTATGGCCTCTCTTCCTCTATCACATGGTCATCACCCGGCATGCCTCCTGTCTCACCCCTTGCAGTTTGCTGATTTGACCTCTGCTTTGTCCCTCAAGCCTGCCCCTGCCACCATCAGTTGGTTACTGGAGGTAACCGTCCATCCCATCATGGACATGGTCTTCCCTCCTTATTCAGTGGGTCTCTTGGGCTCTGGGACTTTGGTTCATACTCCACGTGCTCAATGTGTGAATGTTTCAAGAACTAAGAATCTCAGGTGCTGGTTAAGCAACCCTGAGAGGCAGCTGCGTTTAACAGGTGGCTTGAGCTTGAACAGTTCCGTGACTGACAGCTCTGCGGATTCCCAAGGATGTGAGCTTAGGTGAGGTGCTTTCTGAACCTCTGTCCTGGGGTTTGTACCTCAGGGTAGTTATAAGAATCTCGTGCAGCAGGAACTGTGAAAGAGCCGCTGCTCAATATGTGTGTTTTCTGTGCCTGTGATTAGAGCTTGCTAGCTGCCTCATCCACTGATGATCCAGACCTTGGACCCTGCCTGGCTGCTGGGATCCATGGTACCCATCTGCCTTTGTTGACCTTGTGGACGTATCCCCTCCCCTGCAAGTTTTGGCCAGACTCTCCCGCTCAATGACCATCCTTTACTTTTCCTGCCCATTCCCATTCCTTCCTAACTGACCTATCCACTTTTTATCTCCTCTTCTTCAGCATTTACCCTCACTTTCCTCATCTGTAAGATGGAAGCAACAGTAGAACCTACTATGCGGGGAAGTTGAAATTCACATGGGATGAATTTGAGAGGATGCAATCAGCAGGTAACGTGTGTAGAGCACGTAACTCAGTGGGTGGCTCATGGAGAGCACTCAGTGGGTGTGAGCTGCTATTATCACTGTTATTGTTGGGATTATTCTGATTGTGGTCATCGCCCCTGGTTAGCTCGCTCTCCTCCAGGAAGAGTGCTACGGTGAACCCAGTGAAGGATTCTCTTGTATCTCCCACCTTTTCTGGACTAACTCTGTGTTTCCTTTCACTTGCTTTCTCACTGGGATCCCTCCTTCTTATGCGATGGTTGGAGCGATCACATACTTGGAGCCTACAGGAGTGAAATAAAAGCAAGAAGCAACGTCTTTCCTCTCTGAGTTTATAATCCACATGCAGCCTTTATAAAACCAGCTCTTACATCAGAGGCTTTATTTCATGCCAGTGAGTGAAAATCTGGCATGTTTTGACACATGGCTGATAATTTTTACTTAACCTGCTGTGTGGGGCTTGACCCAGGCCGAGCATATCTGTGCCAGGGCTGGCACTACCCTCTGACCTTTATCCTTCATACCTGTCTGTGTGGAGGCTGATGACAAGACTTGTTCTAAGAAGCCCTTTTGTCTCCTTCTTGAGAAAGTGACACCAGTTAAGAGCACATGTGTTTATTGCTTTCCGTGGGGTCCTTCTCCATCTCACCAACAACCTCAAACACGGAGCCCATGTGTTAAATTTTGCATTTTAGACCTTGTGCATTCCATCAGCACGATTCTTAGCATATTAAGGATCTTTACTCACTAACTCAAAACAGATACTATTCTTGAGTGTTTCTTTGCTATGCGCAGAATATCAATGTGCTGAAAGAAATTTAAAAAGGAAGCTTTTGCAGAAGATGTACTCTCTTCTACCTCCCCTAAAACTTGGACAGGATAGAAGAATATACTGTAATGAACTGGGTGCGTGCTTAGTCTGTCTGTTTGCATAAAAATGATGGCTTCATACAGCCACACTCAGTCCCTACACTTTCCTGCTTCCTTTTGCGATAGTGAAACTTCAGAGCTTCTCCCAGGAATGAGACTTGCCTCACAGTCGCTCATGCACAATTCTCTGTCGACATCATTGGGAATTGCCTGCCATATGGCTGAAAGCACACTTTGGCCCTTTGCTGGTTAGCTGCTCCTCACAGTAATGATTCCATTTTCCTGAGTGAATTTAATTGCAAAACAGTAAGTAATTGCTCAAGTCGGTGATACACACAGGTTTTGGTGGCTCTCTAGGGAGTTTTTCCCCCATTGAGGGCTGTTGTGTGTGTGATTAGAAGGTTATGGCCCCTCTCCTCTGTGGAGTGGTCTACGCCTTATTTAGAGGGACTTCCCTGGTGGTCCAGTGGTCAAGACTTTGTCTTTCAACGCAGAGGGTGCTGGGTTGATCCTGGGGAGCCAAGATCCCACATGCCTGGAGGCCAAAAACTGAAACATAAAACAGAAGCAATGTTGTAAGAAATTTACAGCGTTGTACAAAGGTCCACATTAAACAACAACAACCACCAAAAAACCTATTAGAAGTCCCACGGGACAGCCCCTGATCTAGAACTCTCACTGGGAGTGCGTGGGGAACAGGTGATGAGGGAGAGAAGCCCAGGATCTGCGTATTCCTGACAGTTTCATTTGCAGGAGTAGAGTACAGATTTTTTTATGGTTCACAAAGAACTCAAGAGGAGCATGGAGACCAGGAGTATGTGGATTTAAGTCCGCCAGGAGGAATGCGCGAGTCTAAAATCCAAAATTTACCATGTCGGATCTGTGTTTGAGGTTGCTGGTAAGATGGGGAAGGACACAATTAAAAGAGTTAGAGACAGAGCACGCATCCTATTAATTGTTGTCACTTTCCCAACAGGGAGACAAGGATTCAAGTACTGTTAGCCCCTCAGTAGAAATAGCAGTTGGGGTCCAGAACTATCTCTGGTTAATGAGACTTATTTTTTAATGATCTAGTATTTTCTTTTTATCATTTGTATTTGTTAGGTCATTATATATTATAAAATTAGATCGTATCTTTTCTATAATGGATATTATGACGATTATATTTATGCTCTGTGTGTGGTCAGTTACTTCATTTGTGTTCGACTCCTTTTAACCCTATAGACTGTAGCCTGTCAGATGCCTCTGTCCATGGGTTTCTCCAGGCAAGAATACTAGTTCCAGCTAAATGCCCACCCACCGAGGGGACCAAGGACCAACTTCTAAGATTGTCTTTTGCTATGGGGTGTTTGTCTTGCGATGATTACTCCCTAATTCTTCCTATTAATAATGTGTGATACAGACTGTGCTTCTCCCAGTCATTGTACACCGTGGGGAAATGACATGGGCTATGTGAGAAAGTGTTATACTTATTGTGCAAAGCTGTTACCCCATAACCCCTGGCTATGGGCAAGAAACTAGATAAGACATGCAGCTTTAGTTTTAGACTAAGGGGAATATTTCAACATCCAAGAGGAAATTAATGGATCAAAGTGGGATGCAATGAAGTGGGAGAGGAGCTGAGAGAGTGAGTGAAAGGTCAAATCCAGAGGTTCTTTTTGTGTACCTGAATGTGTCTTTGCAGACACGGGAGTCTGGGGGTGGGTGGTGGTGGGTGCTGAGCCCTGGAGTAGAGTGATGGATGGTGACAAACAAGTAATGTGTGAGAACCTGGGTGATGTTAGGACCCTCCGGCGATGCCAGAACCTGCTTTCTGCTTTCTCATCCTGCAATGCTTAGCTCGGCCAGCTTGGCTTTGCACCCATCAGCCTGGATGTGGGAGCCACAGAAAAGTAATTAACACTCAGATGTCTTACACTGAAATATTTGGAATCCCACAGCATGCTGGGGTGGACAGATTTCAGGGGTTGGTTGCTGCTTCTTAGGAATAAGCAGCTGTTCCCTTTCCTCCTAGAAAACAGAGCAAGATGAGGGCTTAGAGAAGAGAAAGAGGGATTTGTTTCAATCTGATGAGGGATTTCCTGGCTGTGAAAACACAAAGGGAAATGAAGTCTTTGGGATGGACGCCTACCAGAGAGCTGAAATCTTCCTTCCTTCCTGTAGTTCTAGCGAGGAGGAGAGCAGATCTCCTGCCCTGACTGTGCTGTTTCTGGAGACAGGGATCTGGTCCAAATAGTCACCCCATGACCATCTCAATCTCCTGATTAAATGAAGAATGTTGATACCGAAGAGAATCTGGGATCATTCCCTCACCTACACTGCATATGTGTTGTACATAAGGCCAATTGTTTGAATATTTTATTCTGCCATTCAAAGCAATGCAGAAACACTTCTGTTGGAGAACACTCTTGTTAGAAATTGATTCTAGCTAGATGAAGGAAAAGTGGCATGCTGCTTTTATAACAGAGATTACAGAACAGCACTTGCCAAATTGGCTGAATTATTGTGAATATATTATCCCCAAATGAGTCCATTGATAGACAGCATGTTATATAGAAGGTTACAAGCCAGGAGACCTTAGTTCAAGTTGTGTCTCAACGTTTTACAGCCTCAGTTTTATCATCTGAAATATAGGAATAATTGTTTCCATTTTTTTCTGCTTCAAGGAATTTTATAAAGTTCAAATATTATAGTATATGTGGAGATGTTTGGAAAACTGTAAAATTGTGAAGTGAAATAAGGTATACTCTTGCTTTGATTCAAACAATGAGTGTAATCCTTGTCTTAGGCAGTATTTGTGAAATTATAGATGAGGAAAAACATTAACATCAGTTAGTATATAAATACTTGTTGAATTTGAGTTTAGCCCCTGATGCTCTTTCAACACTGGATTCAATGACACATTTCTTTAGTTCTGTTAAAATGTGTAAACTGTGATCACTATTCAGATTTAAAGTATTAGTAGGGTAGCAATGTTAATCGTGTTCGTGGTGTTAAAAGTCAGTCCAGTGTTGTGGGTAAGAACAGAGGTTTTGGAGTCAGGGTTCATTTCCTTCTGGTGTGTCCTGGCTCTGTTATTTGGGACTTATAACCCTACTGGGTCCAAGTTTCCTCAGCTCTGACATACAGATAATAACAGCCCTGGACACACAGTCAGTCCTCAATACATGTTAACAGTTGTTACAAGAAAACATAGGAGGGCCACTGGAACAGGTGGAGACCATGCCGACTTGGGACATGGTTTAGAAAGCAGACTCCGGGCCAAATAGATGCCATCTCCAGGACTCACAGATGCATCAGATCGCTCCCATCTGACAAAGCATGGAGGGAGGAAGGACAGGTCCATGCTCAAGGAGAACTCTGAGCATTTACAGTGACACACATCTGGCTGCAGACAATGATAAAGGCGACATGTAAGCAACAGCCACAGCACAGAGTAACAGGCTGCAGGGGTCTCATGAAACCCCCCAAGGAGGGAGGGGACTTGGCAGGACTCAGCCAGCACAGAGTGGAGAAGAGGCCAGGGTAGACCGGAGCAGGAGAGTCCCAGGTAATAAGTGTTATCAAATTCACTGTGCTTGGTCGCTCAGTCGTGTCTGACGCTTGCAACCACATGGACCGCAGCCTGCCAGGCTCCTCTGTCCATGGAATTCTCCAGGCAAGAATCCTGGAGCGGGTTACCATTTCCTGCTCCAACAAAGTCTCTCACAATGTCTCTAGCAAGGAGTTAATAGACAGTGAGCTCGCCAAGTAGGTTGCTGTGGCATGCTTATGCTTGCTAGAACATGCTATGCTGTATATAGTTCTCACTCCAGGGTAGAGTTTGGTGTCTTCAACAAACATTCTAATTACCTTCTTAATATCCCCATGGCATCTTCATTATCTATGGCTCCAGGTACTTTTGAAGGTGCATGGGCTGGGTGGCCATTACCCATGACTATCAAAGTAGTGATATCTGGAAGAGACTAAATTAGGGCCCATGAAGAATTTATTCTCTCTCTCTCTCTCTCTTTTTTAAAATTGGAAATCCCTTAAATGTTTAGGCTGTAGTCTACTTTCTTTTAAAAAAAAATTATTTATTTTTTAGTTGGAGTACAACTGATTTACAATATTGCGCTAGTTTCTGCGGTGTCACAGCATGAATCAGCTATATGTATAAGTATATTCCCTTTCTCTTGAGCCTCCCTCCCACCCCTGTCGCACACCTCTAGGTCAACACAGAACACCGAGCTGAGCTCCATGTGCTATACAGCAGCTTCCCACTAGCTAGCTATTTTACAAATGATAGTGTATATGCACGCATGCTAAGTCACTTCAGTCACGTCCGACTCTTTGCAACCCCCTGGACTGTAGCCCCCCAGGCTCCTCTCTCTGCCCATGGGGTTCTCCAGGCAAGAATACTTGAGTGGGTGGTCATGCCCTCCCCCAAGGGATCTTCCCAACCCAGAGATTGCATCTGTGTCTCTTAAATCTCCTGCATTGGCAGAGGGATTCTTTACCATTAGCGTCACCTGGGAACTCCAGTAGGTAGTATATATATGTAAATCCTAATCTCCCAATTCATCCCACCCTCTTCCTCCCCCACTGTGTCCACAAGTCTGTTTCTCCATGTCTTTGTCTCTGTTTCTGCCCTGCAAAGAATTAATTCTTGATAGGGGTTTTTATGCTACACCTGACCTTGAGATAATGGGCCACTGACTTTCATAATAATGATCATAATAATTGGTTACTCTTCTCCCATATTTTTAATGAGGTGAAATTCATATAATATAAAATTAACTGTTGTTCAGGGTTTAATTGTTGCCCTTTCCACTAAGTTCCTATATTGAAGTCCCCAGAGTCTCAGAACTGACGTCATTTGTAAACAGGGTTATTGCAGATTAGTGAAGTTATGATGCGGTCCTACATGTTGGATCCAACATGACTGATACCCTTCTACAAAGGGGGAATTTGAACATAATCTCCAAGGCAAGGAGAGATGCCTGGCACTAAACATGAAACACTGTGACCTTGGACCTCCAGCCTCCAGAAAGAAAGTGAAAGTGAAATTCGATTAGTCATGTCTGACTCTTTGCAACCCCATGGGCTGTAGTCCATGGAAATCTCTAGGCCAGAATACTGGAGTGGATCGCCTTTCCCTTCTCCAGGGGATCTTCCCAACCCAGGGATCGAACCAAGGTCTCCCACATTGCAGGTGGATTCTTTACCAGATGAGCCACAAGGGAAGCCCAAGAATACTGGAGTGGGTAGCCTATCCCTTCTCCAGCAGATCTTCCCGACCCAGGAATAGTGAAACAATACATTTCAGTTATTTAAGGCACTCAGGGTTGTGGTGCTTTGTTATGGCAGCCCTAATCATTTCAAAGCGAGTGATTCATTGGCATTTAGTATAGTCACAATGGTGTCCAACCACCAGAGCTGTCTAGTTCCAGCACAGGTCCACTATCCCCGTCTAAGCACCCTCCAAATGAAATCAACCCCTTAAGCAGTCACTCCCCAGTTTCCCTTCCCCCAGCCTGAGGCAGGCATCAGTCTGCTGTTTCTATGGATTTAGCTATTCTGGATATTTCATATGAATGGAATCTGTGACTTTTTGTGTTTGGCTTCTTTCATTTGGCATGAAAATTGCCACTTTTTTTGAGCATCTTGTGTTTACCAGCAATGTGATAGGTAGTTTGTTGTCCTCACAACCAACCTGCAATGCAGAGATAACCTTCCCATTTTCCAGATAAAGAAACTGAGGTGCAGATACCTTATGGAACGTCTCTGAGATCAACCAATCTCTGCAGTCATATTTCTGACCAGTGGGTCTTCCTAAAGCCCCCCTGGCCTGCCTTTCCTGCTGGGCAGGCAGGTCTGCAGACCTGAAAGAAGCAAGTGCAATAGACTCCTGTCTCCCTGTCACTAGCTGCTGTCTTTTCCGTCACTGTGCTCATCCTTTGCGCCACCTGTGTCTTGGAGCCTGGCCTCTACCATAGGGACTGCCTGGTTCCTTTGCCTCTGGCTTCCAGTGGGGTTTGGCCAGTGGGAAGAAGAGGCAGATGAGAAGAAGGAGGAAAAGTTGAGCTGTTTTCTCACGCTCCTTCGCTCCAGGACTCTGTCTTGGCTCTTTCCAGGTCACTTCTCCTCCAGAGCTCCAGCTGCACTATTTCCTTCCCTTGTCCCTTCAGCCTTGGGGCAGGGATGACTTCCTCCACCCATTGATTGATTCCCAGTTGCCTCAGCATCACCCTCAGTTCCCATAACACTGCCCACAACTCCCTAAGAATTTCCTTCATTGAAGATTCTCCATTTGAACCATCTGGAGGGGGTGAAATCTCTTTCCTTCCAGCAGCCTATTAGGGGTGATTACCTAATCCCCAAACTTTGTGTATCACTTTCATGATTTCTGCCATATCTGCACAACACCTGGGCTATTGCTTATTTACAGATGTTTTCTGAAATCATTTCAATTTTGTTTTTGACTGACTAGTTACTTTAGCTTTACTCTGAGCAATAATAAGGGCTCCTCTGATGGCTCAAGGGGTAAAGAATCCACCTTCAATGCTGGAGACGCAGGTTCGATCCCTGGGTCAGAAAGATCCCCCAGAGAAGGAAATGGCTACCCATTCCAGTATTCTTGCCTGGAGAATCCCGTAGATAGAGGAGCCTGGTGGGCCACAAAGAGCTGGACATGACTGCACACATGAGCACAAAGGAGAAGGAAGTACATCACCACCATAAGCAATAATATCAGTGAAATTGTGGGTATGATATGAAAGTTACATTTTTTTCCCCTGATACATATTAAAATATATACATAATTCTTTAACAGAAACTGCTCTGGGTATCACTGTATATCATCTTGCAGGGACTAGATAGATGATCTCGTAGGCTGTTTTCATCTCAAGACAAGCTGTGATGCTAGATAAATGCTGAAACTTTGGTGCTTGTCTTAAGTCAAAAACATCTCTGCGGTTGATAGATTTAAATTGTTTTCTTTCAGCTGTATCGCTGCCGTAAACAGAAATGAGGAGGATAGTTGTACTCCTTATTCTTGCGCTGATGAAAAGCTTCTAAGTGCTACCAAATGTGGAGAAATCATTTGGGCTTTCATTGTATTGTTGTGCAAAGAACAGAGATAAATCTGGTTTTGTGCAAGATGAAATTTTCTTTCCTTAGGTGGCCCTCACTGCGGGGATTTGGGAGGAAGAAAGAAAAATGGAAACTTGACTAATTGTATTCATTGCAGGGAAGGGACTGGGATTCTGTGCACATTGCTGGTGGCGAGGTAAGGTGCGGGGATGGCAGCTGTGAGCAGATCCTGGCACACTGTGGTTTGAGGGCATACGGCTCTTCTGAGAATGAGGACGAGGTAGACTCCAGCAGAAATCAGTCCAGAACTGGGATGTTACTAGCCTAGCTCTTTGACCCTTGCTCCTCTGTGTCTCCTAGGGCTCTGAAGAACCTGGATACATGCCGTCTCACCTGAATACACTTCATTCACTGTTCATTGAACACCAGTCTTCTTACACACTTTCATGTGCACCACCATCTCCTGGTTGTTGTCCGGTTGTGAAGTCACGTCTGACTCTGCAAACCCATGGACTGCGGCACGCCAGGCCTCCCTGTTCTTCACTGTCTCCCAGAGTGTGCTCAAACTCATGTCCATTGAGTCAGTGATGCCCTCCAACCATCTCATCATCTGTCGCCCCCTTCTCCTCTTGTCTTCAATCTTTCCCAGCATCAGTCTTCCTAATGAATTGGCTCTTTGCATCAGGTGACCAAAATATTGGAGCATCAGCATCAGTCCTTCCAATGAATATTCAGGGTTGATTTCCTTTAGGACTGACTGATTTGATCACAGTCCAAGGGACTCTCAAGAGTCTTCTCTAGCACCACAATTCAAAAACATCAGTTCTTTGATGCTCAGCCTTCTTTATGGTCCAAACTTCACATCTGTATGTGACTGCTGGAAAAACCATAGCTTTGACTATACATATCTCTGTTCAATCTCCGGGAGGGCTTGTTAAAATGTAGGTTGCCCTGTACTGGGTGTGTCTGAGTCAGGAAGTCTGGGGTGGAGCCTGGGAATTTGCGTTTCTATAAAGCTTCCAGGTGATGCTGCTGCTACTGGTCTGGGGACCATGCTTTGAGAACCCTTGAAATAATAATGCTGAGTGTTTGCCACATTCTAGACCCTTGAGATGGAAAGATGAATAAGGTAGAATCCTTCCTTCAAATTGCTTACTTTGCAAATAATTCAGACCCTCAGAGGGTCAGTTGCCTCATCTATAAAAAGAATAATTATCTCTATCTCACAGGGCTATTGTGAGAATTAAGTGATATTGAGTCACAGACCTTTGCTATTTTAAAAGGACACATCTCGAGACCTTTACAAGTCCCTGATTCTATGAATACTATTAAAACATGTAATTTTCTCTATAAAACTTAGTTAAGCATAAGTGAAAATTTTAAGTGACCCTTTCAGGCCCCTAATGATTCCCTAAATATAGGATTAAAGCAATTTATAAAGCAATTAAAATAAATTCTTGCTGGAACACTCGCTCAACAGTTTCAGAAATTACTTTTTCTTGATTCCTTATAGAGTACTGGCTGCCTTGAAGCAACTACCAAATTCAGATTTTACCCTTGAATTTATTCAGCATTTCCTTTCGATTCCTCTCTATTTCCATTATTGATATTTGCAACTGGCTTAAAAGCGTCACCTTTTTCACCTTCCCATGTTGTTGTTCAGTTGCTCAGTCGTGTCTGAGTCTTTGAGACCCCATGGACTGCAGTGAGCCAGGCTTCCCTGTCCTTCACTATCTCCCAGAGCTTGCTCAAACTCATGTCCATTGAGTCAATGATGCCATCCAACCATCTCATCCTCTGCCATCTCCCTTTGCTCCTGCCTTCAATCCTTCTCAGCATCAGGGTCTTTCCCAGTGAGTCCACTATTCACATCAGGTGGCCAAAGTATTGGAGCTTCAGCTGTGGCATCAGTCCTATTCAGGATTGATTTCCTTTAGGATTGACTGATTGGATCTCCTTGCCTTCCAAGGGACTCTCAAGAGTCTTCTCCAGCACCACAGTTTGAAAGCAACAATTGCTTGGCACTCAACCTTCTTTAGGATCCAGCTCTGACATCCATACCTGACTACTGGAGAAAACACAGCTTTGACCATATGGGCTTTTGTCAGCGAAGTGATTATGCTGTGCAGGTTTGTCATAGCTTTTCTTTCAAAGAGCAAGAGTCTTTTAATTTCGCGGCTGCAGTCACTGTCTGCAGTGATTTTGAAGCCCAAGAAAATGAAGTCTGTCACTTTACACTGAAGAGAAAGCAAAAGGCCACACCAGGATACACATGCTGGGCAGTGAGTTAGGCGTGGTCACTAGCTCAGACATTGTTAAAATATCAACTGTGCTGTAGGCCTGCCATGTTGCACAACTCTAGAAGACATGTTCCATATTGTAAACCATGTCTCTCAGAGTTGTGCAAAATGGTAGTATTACTTTTTCCTGTGGAGGTCTAGTTTGTGATCATGTAAGATTTTCCAATTGCTCGCAGGATTTCAAACCTAAGATTTGGAAACTCAGGTTAACTTTGCAAATGGTGAGTCTCTGCTCAGTATGAGAGCACCTCTTAGAATATCTGGAACAGCACTGATTTTCCAAAGAGCCTCTTTCCCATCTTTCACTTCAATTCTGGCATTTATGGTCTTGGCTCCACTCTTTCAAACCTTGGGGCTTAACATGACACCCTTCCAGTTTATTCTGTTGTCTTGCATTAGCCTGGGTTAGGTTGGCATTTTGGCCACACTGCCCAATAGCCCTCTCCAGGGTCTCTGGCTTCTTCAGCCTATAACGTACCAGTAGGAGAAGCAGGTTTGAGTTTTGGTGCCAGTTCTGCCATTTCCATTGCACCTTCCAGAGCAATGAATGTGAACCTTTATGCCCCTTTGTCTTCCTCCTTAGATGGCTCTCTCATTGATGTCCTTTGGGCTGCTGAAACAAGATACCTATAATATGCATGCATGTATACTCAATCACTTTAGTCATCTCCAACTCTCTGGGACCCAGTGGACTGTAGCTTTCCAGGCTCCTCGCTCCATGGGATTCTCCTAGTAAGAATACTGGAGTGGGTTGACATTTCCTTCTCCACGGAATCTTCCTGACCCAGGGATTGAACCCAGGTCTTCTATGGCTCCTGCATTGGCAGGCAGATTCTTTACCACTGAGCCACCTGAGAAGCCCAGGTACCGTACATATACTGACTTAAAAACAACAGAAATCGGGCTGGAAGTTTGAGATTAAGGTGTTGGCATGGTCAAGTGGGGGCTCTCTTCCTTGTCTTTCTAGTTGTCTCCTTATATGGCTGAAGGGGATGAGGGTGCTCTTTGGAGCCTCTTTTATGAGGGCATTAACCTCATTCACGAGGACTCTATACTTATGACCTCATCACCTTCCAAAGGCCCTACCTCCTCATAGAATCATTTTGGGGAGTTAAGTTTCAACATATGAATTTTAGGGGGACACATAAGGACCACAGTACCCGTAAATGGTTTATGTTTAGAGAATATGATGCTTGAGAGTCAAAGAGGCATGACATTCATTTGCAAGAAGCTTGCTTGTATATCTAGACTGGCTAACTCTTTTGTTTTTATAGTAGGCATAACAATTTTGTTAGACTGTGATTTTCCCAGAAAAGGTGTATTTTAATGCATGCTAAGTCACTTTAGTCATGCTCGGCTCTTTGCCACCCCATGGGCGGTAGCCTGCCAGACTCCTCTGTCCATGGGATCCTCCAGGGGTTGCCATGCCCTCCTACAGCAGATCTTCCTGACCCAGGGATCGAACTAGGGTCTCTTTCATTGGCAGATGGGTTCTTAACCACTAGCGCCACCTGGGAAGGGTTTTAATAGTGACGTTATTTATTTTTCTAATATTGCTTATTTTTTATTTTTGGCCTACTATGTGGCATGCAGGATCTTAGTTCCCTAACCAAGAGTCTAACCTGTGCCCCCTACATTGGGAGTGTGGAGTCTTTACCACTGAACTGCCAGGAAATTCCCTACAATGGCACTGTTATCAAACAAAGCGTAAGCTGTTATATTTTTATGGAATAAACTTAGGGATTTCAGAGCTTCCTATCTACTGCATCATGCCTTGGATCACAAAAATCAACTGAAGAAAAAGTAGCTTTCCTGTTCTTTCCTGAATTCAGGGACTTCAGGGCCTCTTAAAACAATGGTCTGCTTTCCAGATTAAGGAAAGTCTCCACCCGCCCTCTCTGGATGGGTTTCCTGTGGCCAGGGCTTTGTAGAGCAGCCAGGGACATTTGTGTAGTAACCCTCCCTCCCCGTACCAGTAATCATGATGTTCCAGAGCTCTAAACAGTCTGGAGAGCCTGATGCCTGTAAATGGGGCTTCTGGACCCCCTTAAATCATTCTCCAGCCAGCTGGCCTTTGTGGCTCATATGTCTATGCTTTGGGGGTTGTTTTTCTCATGTGAATTATAGCGGCTCCTTTCTAATTTGCAGGCTACCATTCCCAGCAGGAACCCCAGCCATTTTTGAGTATTCAGAAAGGGCAGCACTGTAATATGACTTTTTAAAAATTAACACTCATTTCTCATTAGCTTGAAGAGAAGCAGAGTGCTCAGGTCACGGGAAATCCTGAGATTCTGAGTGCTGGGGAAGCCTTACAGCTCATCTCTAAGTCTACTTCTTGGGACCATCTCAGCAAGCCTCTTCTGTCTCTTTGGAACAGCTATGGAGATATTTGAAGACAACTGTCATACTTTCCCTGATGGCTTTTCTTTTCTTAGCTGATTCTAAAATATTTCCTGCAGAATGCAGTCTTGGTTTCTAACACTTCCCTGGACACTTCCCCCAGCACTGTGATTTGTTATTATCTTTCTTTCTTTTTAAAAGTCTTTATGGAATTTTTGTTACAACATTGCTTCTGTTGTGTATGTTCTATTTGCATGTGGAATCCTAACTCCCCTTTTCCGGGTGGGACCAGCACCCCTTCCTCCATTGGAAGGTGAAGTCTTAACCACCGAACCACTGGGGAAACCCCATCAATATCTTTCTGAAAGGGGATGATACGGAAATAATTGAATCATTCCATTTTCTGACCGGAGAAAAGAATGTGGCGAGTATGACCTCCTCGATCCTAAATAATCTGTCTATTGAACGCTGCTTGAGGACAAACCATAACTGGGATTATATTCCCATCTTTAGTAAGAAAACGGTAGATTAGACCACATCTAACACAGAACTCCAGGCTTCAGCAGTCTGGAAAACAAAGTTTAGTCATAGCAAGTACCCTAATGCAGGCCACATGCTATGCCACTTCAGTCGTGTCTGACTATTTTCCGTATTATGGACTGTAGCCTGCCAGGCTCCTCTGCCAGACTCCTCTGTCCTTGGGATTCTCCAGGCATGAATACTGGAGTGGACTGCTGTGCCCTTTTCCAGGCGATCGTCCCAACCCAGGGATGGAGCCTGCATCTCCCACACTGGCAGGCAGGTTCTTTACCACTAGTGCCACCTGGGGAGCCCGATTACCATCAGAGCTACCAGCTCTTTAACCATGGGCTGCCCCGGTGGCTCAGCAGTAGAGAACCTGCCTGCTAGAGCAGGAGATGCAGGTTCCATCCCCTGGGTTGAGAAGATGCCCTGGAGAAGGACAGGACAACCCACTCCAGTATTCTTGCCTGGGAAATCCCATGGAGAGAGAAGCCTGACGGGCTACAGTCCATGGGGGTAGCAAAGAGTCGGACATGACTTAGTGACTAAACAACATTTAGTGCATACATTTTACATGAGTTATCTCATTTAATTCTTATAATTCCATGAGGTATGTATACTATAATAATGCCATTAAATCCCATTTTGCAGATGAGGGAACTGAGGCACAATGGGACTCAACAATCTGCCAGGTAGGAAGTGCAGTATTAAAAGCCCGTGTATTTTTTCTACACTCCATTACTTTTTTGATTTAGGATGGCCAGGTGAAAAGAGATGTTTAACTGAAAGACTTGCTGCTTTCATAGAGCTGAAGGGTTATTATTTATAATGGAGAGACGACTTTGAACCTCAACAGAGAATTACTGTGGAGAATTCAGATGGAACCCTGGGAACAGACACCCTCTAAGGCTCCATGATAAATACATTTCTCTCGGCTTCTAAGCAGCATAGACTTTCCAGACAGAGACAAAGCCTGTGAGCTTATATCTCCATGACATTATAGCGGTCAGGGGAAAGCTCAAGGGAGAGGTGGGGCCCAACAGGTTTTATTAAAAAATAAATAAGTAAATAAATACAACAAAAAGTAGTTAGGTTGAGTGTCATGCAGACAAAACAACGGATGGCATTATTTCCACCTCTTCTGTGGGTCATGGACACAGAAGCGCTCTCCATCTGGCCGTGCAGAGGAGTCGCCTTACCTCACCTCACTGGGTATTTAAAGGCAGATTCTCTGGGCTCTGGTGATCACCCAGCCGGTGTAGAGTGGGACCTGGGCTTTATGTTTCGTGAAGCTTTTCCAAGGGCTTCTGACCTGCAGGTGGAGTTGGAAGCAGACAGTGACTTCCAATCTTGGGCTCTAAGATAACTTAAGTCTGTTAAGCAACCAGCCCCTCAAAGAAAACCAGTTACGATGATTTTTATTTGCTGAATTGAACAGTTGGCTGTGCATTGCAGTTCATGCACACTTAACACGTGTATCAGATCACGAATCTTAAGAACAGCAGTGACACAAATGTCCACAGGCTACCATGCCAAAAGATCAGAAGAGAGGTGCAAAATGATCTTTCAGCTAAGCGGCAAATTCTGTAATTATCAGTATTCTTTTCATGTAGTGAGAGTTTGCATAATTTCCCTGTGGTAGAATGCAGCGAAATCAAAACAATAAACTAAGAGATCTACCAATTCATTGGAGCACAAAATTTAAATCCGTGTTTGCTAACAATATTTCAATTTCTGGGCAAATCTGACATGGAGAGACTGAATAATTATATTTCCATCTTTGCTTTGGGAGGAGTCTGTTTATTTACTGCTTTGGTTAAGAATGCTAAAAACCTGGAACTCTTGTACTGTGATACTTACCTTCATCAGATAAATTTATGGCTTAAGACTGTATTGATTTTGTCTTGCAAACATACTCATCAAATGATTGCTCTCAGTCATAGAAGGAGAGAAATTTAACATTCAATTAGTGTTTTGGATACTGAGTCCCTACTTCAAGAAAATAAACATAAAAAGATAGTAATAATGAATTTTGTATTTGTCTCAGAGTTTAGAAAACGTTTTAAAGTCCTTGACCTGGTTTGATCCCTCCCTGCAACACACACGTGCACCGAACCTTTGAAGTAAGGAGACCAAATTCACAGAATTTCTTTCGATATAGAGCCATTATTCTGTCTCTGTGTGCTTTTTCATCAGTTTGTATTAAAAAATGTTGATGATGTGTAACTCCTGAGAATAGTATCCCTAATAGAAAAACTGCTCGTAACTCAAACATAACCTAAAGAAGCTGTGTTTCACACTCTATTTATAGAAGGAGGTAAATTGAAATGAAATGAGTGGATATCAAAATGGCTAACATTTCACCTTTCAGCTAATTAAGTAACAAATTTATTCATTTCCTCAAATACACACGGAGCATCTGTAATAGGTATTTCTTGTAAATCTTGGGACTGTATCAGGTGGTCATTAAGAACATAAGCTTTGGTTCCAGCGGATTTGGCTGTGAACCCCGCCTCTGCCTCTTTTCCTGTGACCTTGTATGTCCGACTTTTTTTTTCTTTCAGTTTCTGCTTCCTTTCCTGTAAAATATGGGTAATAATAGTATGAGCCAATACCATTTTGAGGGGCTGTAAGAATGACAGAAAATAACGTATACGGAGTCTTTATACAGTACCTGGGGCTTCCCTGGTGGCTCAGATGGTAAACAGTCTGCCTGCAATGCAGGAGACCCTGGTTCGATTCCTGGGTTGGGAAGATTCCCTGGAAGAGGGCATGGCAACCCACCCCAGCATTCTTGCCTGGAGAATCCCCATGGACAGAGGAGCCTGGTGGGCTACAGTCCATAGGGTTGAAAAGAGTCAGACACAACTGAGCAGCTAACACACACATATATATACATGTCAGGTACATCTCAGTACCTGACATGTAAAAGGGACTTAATAAATTATAGAAGAAAATAGTACTCTACCAGTGACAGCTGCTGTTCAGGATCCTGACCATGGCCAAGGAGGACACTTGGCTCCATTTGATCAATTGTGTGTCTAAAGGTAGAAGTGTTACTTGGACTTTTAGAAACACTCCCCCAGTACATTCAGGGGTGAACTCTTTGTAATTAGCCATTGTGTCAGTTTGCATTATTTTGGTTATAAGTCAGAGGGAAGAGAATTTACTAGTGCTTGTAAACTCTCAAACAGGAGGGCTAAGCTTTAGGCAAAGCTGGATCTGGTAACTCAGATCACTGGGAATGGGTTTCTCTTGATCCCATGCATTTCCCATGCTTTCCTCCCAAAGCTCCATGTGGTGGCCCCCTCTCACCTCCCTGGTCCCTCTTCAAGCAAAACAAGAACGGCTATGTCAGCTGTGAGCCCAGTATCCCTCCAGGGCAGGACAAGGCTGAGAGGACTGAGGCAATTTTGCCTTGATGCAGAATTTAAGTGTACATCAAAAAAAAAAACCTCATTAATAAAGAAACATAATATTTTCATACTATGTGTAAAAAAATGCAAAAATTCATGATGAACAGAATATCAAATATTCAAATAAAAGGAAAACTCAGAATCAGCTGAAGAAAGATCCTTTCCCCCAGTAGTTCCAGGAAATATCCTTTTTCTTTCTGAGTGAGTTATGTCCATGGCCTGTCCATGCCCTATGCCCTGACTGAACTCTGTCCCATCCCGGAACCAATTACTGTGGCCAGAAGCATGGATGATATACCCACTGGCTTCAGCTAATCAGAGTCCCCTTCTGGAATCAGGAGTGGGTCACTACTACTCAAACAAAAGGACAATGAATGGGAGAGCTGGCTCCAGAAAGAACCATAAAGTCAGAGTATTGTTACATAAGAAGGAAGCATAAATCTTAGGTGTCAGTAAGATACCAGCTTCCCTGGTGGCTCAGATGGTAAAGAATCTGCCAGCAGTTCGGGAGACCTGTGTTTCATCTCTGGGTTGGGAAAATCCCCTGGAGCAGGGCATGGCAACCCACTCCAGTATTCTGGCCTGGAGAATTCCCAGGGACAGAGGAGCCTGGTGGGCTACAGTCCATGGGGTCACAAAGAGTCAGATATGACTGAGCAACTAAGCATGGCATGGCAAGATAAGTGTCACTTATAGTCATTCCTCTAATTAACCAGATGCCATCTTTTTGTTAGGCCCCCAAACTATGTTTATTTGCTTACTATTGCAAATTGATATTTATCATGACTGTCAAAAGGCTACAGTCTGCTTATTTTGCCCTCCCCACCTCCAGTTTGTTTGCTTTTAAGGAAGTGAAGAAGGAAGGCGTGTTGGTGTGGGTAGCAGGGCTCTAAGGGGACTGGGTACCCACAGACCCACACTGTGAAGATAGGGGTGTTCAATGAAGCTACAGCCCACAGATCTTCTTTGTATATGCGTACAGTCATATAGCTGTGTGCATGAGTGTGTGTGTGTGCCTGTGCACTCTCACCTTTGGCACAGTGATGACCGTCACAAGCACCCCACATTCCCAGTGGGGTGCTTAAGGAACATCTCTGATAAAGATGCCGCTCACACCTGAGCACTTAGTATGTGCATATTACATACAAGGTGTTTTCATGTAGAATAGCTTAGCCAGGGTTAAAAGAAATCAGCTCTGAATACTCATTGGAAAGACTGATGCTGAAACTGAAGCTCCAAAACATTCGCCACCTAATGTGAAGAGCCAACTCATTGGAAAACACCTTGATGCTGGGAAAGATCAATGGCAGGAGGAGAAGGGGGCGACACAGGATGAGATGACTGGATGGCATCACTGACTCAATGGACATGAGTTTGGGCGCACCCTGCGAGATAGTGATGGACAGGGAAGCCTGGCGTGCTGCAGTCCATGGGGTTGCAAAGAGTCGATCACGACTAAGCAACTGAACAACAACAACAAAGGACAAAAAGCTGGGACTGAGATCAGATTTATATCCAGATCATTCTGGACGCAAGGCTCTGGCTCTTTTTGGTGTACCTTGCCTGATGGAGGGCGTAGATCATTAGACCTGGAGTCAGGATGCAAGTCACTTCCTCTTCTGGGCTATGGTATTCTTAGTGGTTGGTGGCTTAGTCACTCAGTCATGTCTGACTCTTTGTGATCCCACAGACTGTAGCCCACCAGGCTCCTCTGTCCATGGGATTTCCCAGGCGAGAATACTGGTGTGAGTTGCCATTTCCTTCTCCAATGGTATTCTTAGATACGCCCTGAGAGTCACTTCTAAGTTTTGTTTTTAGCAGAAAAATTCTTCCTTCGAGTGGAATCTTAGACGACTCAAAGTGGGCTCTTGTGATGGATCCTGGGGAGTGGGGAGTCGGCGCGGAATTGGGAATCGCCGAGCCCTGCTGGTTCATCAGTCCTTTCCTACTGGGAACTTCTGAGGTGCTGTGAACACAGTGTGAAAGCCACTAAGCTAGAGAGAAGCCCTCTGTAGCCCTGCCATTTCATGGCCATAGTTCTGAGTGCTCTTTGAAGGGAATGGAGAAATTAAGGAACTTGAGGCAAAAAGTAAATGAGGAGAGAAGAGGGAGGCCTCGCAAGTCCTGGCTGACAGGAGCAAACAGGGCAGGGAAATCGCAGCCATTTGGCTGGAAGTGGTGGGACCAGCTTGAACCACCTGCGTAAACACTTGCATCTTGTATTCCTGCTTTGTTCTCTGAGTACTTTTCCTTTCTTCCTTTCCAGACCCATCTTTCATATTCTTTTAGAACAATATCATCATCTTCTCCATGAGTTCAGAATCTATTACAGGGACTCTCACAAAGTATTGGTGTGATAAATGTGAAAGCTGATTAGACTGAGGGGATCATGAGACTATTAAACTGGCTTAAAAAATGAGTTGGTTTCAAGGGCCGTAAGCAGTTGGTAAATAAAAAAGGAAACCCTTTCTTTTTAGTTCTTAAAAGAAATCCATAATGGGTTTTCCTCATAAACTGCAATTATTTTTAAATAGCACTAATGAATAATTTAAAGACCCAGTGGGTTAGGCAATTAGTTTTAAGTGTGGATTAATTGCTTTCTTTATAATATTCCAAAATAATTTTTTTGCATATCTTAGACAGATATTTTATCTTCTTTAAAAATATTTTATGTTTTTCTGAAATGTTCTGATAGGTGGGAAAAGAAAATGCTACAGTCATTGTAAAACAAAGTGAAGCCTGTACTTACCTCTGCTCCGGGGGAGCTGACAAAATTTGCAGTATTTTCTTTTCTCTGCTGGTGATCTGGTAGGCAGGGTGATACCAATGGCAACGACTATCAAACTTTTTATGATTGTGATCTGCAGTGAGAAATTGTGGCCCAGTACCAACACTTAGACCTAAAAGTTACATGAAACAGAAGTTTTAGAATACAAAGCTTAGCTCATTTGCATGTTGTTATTGTTTACTTGCTAAGTCATTTTCGATTCTGTTACCCCATGGACTGTAGCCCACCATGCTCCTCTGTCCATAGGATTTCCCAGCCTAAAATACTAGAGTGGGTTGCCATTACCTACTCCAGGGGATCTTCCCAACTCAGGGATCAAACCTGCATCTTCTGCATTGGCAGGCAGAGTCTTTAGCACTGAGCAAACCCACCATTTTTTCTATTCCACTCCACTTAAACATGGTCCAGCAAGGTAACTTTTAGTAGAAGATATCAGGTTTCTGAGGTGGCTGGCTGAATTCTATTTATCAATTTGGGTGATGGTTATAGAAATGCTCACTTTCTAACGATTCACTAGGCTAAGTACCATTTTTTTCATATGCTTATCTATGCCTGAGTTTTATTTGGTTACATAAATGTTAAAAGTATATGCCTTACTGTCAAGCAGAGAGAGAAGGTTAAACTGAAAAATCCAAGCGTGATTTAAGAAACCCTCAGAAATCAAACAGAACAGAAAACCCACTCCTTGAGCCATGCTGTAGAGAGTGGACGGGGAGGAGCTTGAGAACCCAATCCACAAGTCTCATTTTGGGATCCAGATCTATCCCACACTGGCTTTCCGGGATCATTGACCAGGCCAGGGACTTGGCTGAATGGAAATTCCTCAGGCTGGGATCTATGGTATCTTTGGAAGGAGGCATTCAGGGCCAGAGGGGAGAGGGGGTGGATGACACAGGGCGTTTTACTGTTATGAACTTCTTTCCACCCTTTCAGAAAGAGGTCAGATCTCTTTAATCTTCTCTACTTCCATCAGTTTCTTCTAATGGATGCCTGTGAGTTAACACTGAGTATCTATTTCCTTCATTTTATTGATTTGCTGTCTTGAAAGCATCTTAACGAACCCATCGACCTTCTTGAGAGAGTAGGATTTCAAACAGTGGATGCTGAATGGAGGGCATTGAAATGCTGGGTTCTAGCCTCAGCCATGACCTGTAGTAGCTTTGAGGTCTTGGGCAAAAGGGAAGGGAATGTTTTTTTGTCAATCAAGAACAATCAATTTGAATATTTTTGCTCTCCAAGAACACGATGGCATGAAGATTTCAACTCCTAAGTAGGACAGCTTTTATTTAGTGTTCAGAAAAATTGGGTTGCCATTCCCTTCTCCTGGAGATCTTCCCAACCCAGGGATCAAATCTGGGTTTCCTGTATGGCAGGCAGCCGCAGTGCCATCTGAGCCGCCAGGGAAGAGCCCTCGGAAAAACTATTCAGAATTTCAGAATAAAGTGAGTCACATGTCCCTTGAACACCATGAACACACCCACCCAAGGTGGGGAATGCATTTTGTTCAACTCTCTGCTTGCTATTGGTTAAAGATTCAGACTCTATGACATATGTTAACTTGGAGATTTTTTCCATCTGGTATGCTGCTGCTGCTGCTAAATCGCTTCAGTCGTGTCCGACTCTGTGCGACCCCATAGACGGCGGCCCACCAGGCTCCCCCGTCCCTGGGATTCTCCAGGTAAGAACACTGGAGTGGGTTGCCATTTCCTTCTCCAGTGCATGAAAGTGAAAAGTCAAAGTGAAGTCGCTCAGTCGTGTCTGACTCTTTTCGATACCATGGACTGCAGCCTTCCAGGCTCCTCCATCCATGGGATTTTCCAGGCAAGAGTACTGGAGTGGGGTGCCATTGCCTTCTCCATCCAGTATAGATACAAGTAATTTCTGTCTGATTTAACTGATAATCCCAAATATTACAGTTTATTATCCTGTTGAACTTCAAATGGTTTTGTATCTAACCCAGAAATCATATCTTAACATTTCTGTAGTAAAATATCTTTAAATACATAGCTCTTCAAATATTCTTTGAACAAGTCTTAGCAAATTACTGGTTCCTTCATTAATGAATGAATCGAATAAAATCTTTGACATGAGTTCATTTTATATTTACACAAGAGTCAAGATTTTGTCTTTTTGAAAATTATGCTTTTTGTAGGTTGCTCTACAGAGATGCCCAAGTGGACTAACCCGACAGAGCTGATTAAACCCTGTTGCTTGAAAAATGCATTTCAAGGCTGATAGCAAGAAACATCTTTTCTTGCTTGCAGAGTGAATCTCAGTGGCAACAGAACTCTAATGTTTCTGGTTTCCTATTTCTCTAGATCTCTTCTGCTGGTTTCATGTCTATAGATTTTACATTTTTGTTTAGTCTCTGGTTTGTTATTCCTTGGTATTAGCAAGGATTGGGAATTTGGTTTAATTATCTCTTGTGAATGAATGATGGAGATCTATCTATTCTCTGCCAGGGAGACAGACATTCTGGTTTGAGACGTATTTATGTTGGTCTACTTGTGAGCACAATCAATTAAGCATTTCATGCTCATTGGAAAGAGCAGTTCTTTGAGATCTTAACTGGTGAATTTTTGTTTCTGTGATTATTTTTGACTTGAGCCTGAAGCTATAGAACTGAAGCTATGAGCTGTCTGTGTGTCTGTGATTCAGAAAGGCTCATTTTACACATAGGAAGTGTTTTCTTATCTACAGGTTAGATTATTCTGTCTTAAAAAGGGGAACTCTGAAGAAATAGATAAATTTCATATAAATCTCATATTCCCCAAAGATACAGAAAATAGGTAAACTACACCTTAAAGTAGTAGATTTTTAATTTATTTTTAATTTTTTTAGCCTCCAATGAAAGTAGTAGATTTTTTAAATGCTTCCTAATGAAAATGTTAGCTTATAAATATGTTAGTATAAGAATTCAACTTCACATAGGTAAGATGAATCTCTGGAAAAATTAGACTGGTTCAATAATTTTGGCTTAATTTATAAGCAATAACTGTATATATATATCTTTTGCTTGATTTCATAATTATGAAGATCTTGGTATTTTTTTCCTCATGGATTTTCTAACCTAGCTGGCTGATCAAATAAGCTAGCATTACCCATACATAGGAGTTTAAGATTATAAAAATGTAAATTTTGTTTAACTAAATTAAAGTGATGATTTGAAAAATGTTTTCATAGCAGTATTTACGCAGTGTGGTCTGTCAGCTTGGACATAAATTCCAACATCTTCAGGTAACTTGAAAGCTTGAATTAATATTAAATTGAGTTAATTGATAATTGTTTACCTAGATATTCTCTAAGACTGGATAATGAAACATTGATGACTAAGCATAATTTTAAATTTACATGTTTGACTTATTACTTTTATGTAGTAAAGACTGGCTGTATTTGAGTGGCCTCATTAAGAAACCTTGTTCATTTTTATCCCATTGATAAGGAGCACAGAGGTGTGAAGCTCTAGTTAGTTCTGTTCTATGTATTCATAAACTTTGATAGTTTACTGAAATGTGTGTGTGCAAGAGTAACTTTTCAATTTCCCTCCTCCTAGTTCCCCACTCCAGTACTCTTGGCCTGGAAAATCCCACGGACAGAGGAGCCTGGTGGGCTGCAGTCCATGGGATTGCACAGAGTCGGACACGACTGAGCGACTTCACTTTGACTTTTCACTTTCATGCATTGGAGAAGGAAATGGCACCCCACTCCAGCATTCTTGCCTGGAGAATCCCAGGACGGCGGAGCCTGGTAGGCTGCTGTCTATGGGGTCGCACAGAGTCGGACAAGATTGAAGCGACTTAGCAGCAGCAGCAGCAGCAGTTTTTCCCTGTGAAATTATTTTGGTTGAAGTGAGTTGTTTTTGTTTAAAAGGTATGATTGGTATTGGTGGGGGCTGTTCTAATTGTTTCTATTCAACATCGTCATGGACATGCTAGTCAGCACAATAAGGAAAAAGCAAAGCAGCAAAAAGAAATAAAAGTCAGATAGATTGGAAGAAAAAATAAGTGCTTCTTCTCTTAGATGGCATGGTTGTCTATAAAGAAAATCCTTAAGAATTTACAAAGAGGCTCCTAGAGCTAATAAATTAGTTTAGCAAGGAGACAGGATATAAGGTTAATGTATAGTAATCAGTGTATTTTTATGTGGATTAGCAATGAACATTCATAAATTGAAAAAATACCATTTATAATGACACCAAAAAAACCCCATGAAATATTTAGGTATAAATCTAAAAAATTATGTAGACTATCTCTATGCTGTAAGTTATAGTACAATTGTCAATAAAATAAAAGAAGGTTTAAATAAATGGATTTATGTTTGTGGATAGAAAGGCACAATATTGTCAAGATGCCAGTTCTTCCCAAATTGATGTATAAATTCAAGTCAACCCCAGCCAGTCCCAGAAAGACTTCTGTAGCAGTTGTGAAGCTAATTCCAACATTAACAAAGGCAAAGAATACAGAAGAGCCAGAACATTTTTAGAAAAGAACACAGCTGAAAGAATCACAGTACCTGATTTCAACACTCATTGTAGAAATATACTGGAGACTCCTTGGTGGTCCAGGGGTTAAGGCTCTGCTTCCAGTGCAGGGAAGGCAGGTTTGATCCCTGGCTGGGGAGCTAAGACTCCACCTGCTGCAAGGCATGGCCAAACACAAACTAAAACCTCAAACCAGTTTGATGTTGTCAAAAGGATGGACACATAGGTCAGTGAAACAGAGAGGAATCCAGGTGTAGACCCTTCCATGTGCGGTCAGTTGATTTTGACAAAGGCACAAAGGGAACACTAGGGAAATCACAGTCATATTGACAAATGCTGTAGCAATTGGACACCCACATGCAGAAGAATGACTCTCCGTCCATGATGTGAAGCAATTGGAACCCTCATGTGTTCCTATGAGCATGCAAGATTATAGTACAGTCACACTAGAAAGAGCTTGGCAGTTCAACATTCATTTACCATAAGATCCAGCAACCTCCCTTTAGATATGCCCAAGTGAAATGAAAGCTCATGTTTATGCATAAATCAGTACACAGATATTTATAGAATCTTTATTCATAACTGTTCAAAACTGGAAACAATCCAAGCATCCTTCAACTTATGAATGGATAAACAAGCTATTGTATATCTGTGCAGTGAAACCCTGCTCAGCAAACTCCTGAGACCTGCAACTACATGGATGAAGCTCAATGCATTCTTATAAGTGAAGGAAATCAGATTTAAAAGGCTATGTGCTAGAGGATTCCATTTTAAGACATTCTGGAATAGGTGAAAGTATAGGGACTGAGGGATTCTGTGTCTCACTAGGATAATTTTCTGGTCTTTGTGTTGACTTTATGATGTTTTTCATTATTTAAAAACAAGAGCAACGAAGAACAAAGATTCTTCCCCATACACACAAGCTCAGGTTCTTTGTAATCATGTTGTCTTTAAAATATTATATTGTCATTTTGATTAAATAGATAACCAAGTTGTTTCTCTCAGGCAACCATGATTCTGTTTCAGTCAAGTGACTAAATCTCCTCTGATAGCCCTTTTGATTTTTCCCAAGTTCGGATCCTAAATTGAGAAAAATAAGATGACATTCCCAGGATATTTTTACATCTAGCACAATATTTTAGATTTTCAAGAGTTCCCCTGGAAATCATAAAGATTTGATTTTGTGCCTTATAAAAAAGATACTAGAAATAATTAGGTTTCTTTTTCTTTTTGGTTGTCTCCATACTTCTAAATCTGGAGCAGGAAATGGCAACCTACTCCAGTATTCTTGCCTGGAAAATTCCATGGACAGTGGAGCCTTGGTGGCTACAGTCATGGGGTTGCAAAGATTTGGACATGACTAAGCACTGAACACAAATCTCTAAATCACTTTTACATTAACATAAGAGTTGCATGGGAAAAACTATCAAATCAAAAGAGACGTTCAGCTCACCCTTGGTTAAGTTTCAGTAGTTAAAATGATACTAGCTCATATATTTCAGAAGTCCTACATGTTATAAGAATGCCTTGGAGACTGGTCAATAACGCTCGGTATCCTTAACATGTTCTCACCCTCAGGGGAAACGGCCATCAGATTCTGACGAAATGGGAATGCCACTCTACCACAATATAGAATTTTCTTCTCCGTTCTGATATTATTGATTGCTGTAGTACATTAACCAGGGTCATTCAGTTTCATAATCAAAGAAGTCTCTGCTTTCTTCTGAGTCTTGGCCATGGGTTCTACAGGCTAGAATTTATCTCTTAACAAAAAAGGTGACCTCAGAGCCTCCTAGAAAATGATTATACCAAATACTCTACAGTGTTGATATGGCTAAGAATAGACTCTAAATTACATGCTTCTGATCTGACATAGCTGAACCAATTTTCAGATTGCATCAGGAGACAGAGTCAGGATCTCAAGGACTCTTTTCAGTTTAACATATGAAACCAGACTGCTTACTCACACCAGCAGAAAGGGAATTAATGATACGGGATGGAATAGACTGAGGAAGGAAATTTACTTTGGATTCTTTGTTTGCAGTATTGTTGGTAGTAGTTTTTTCTTAAATTTAATTTATATTTTGTCTTAGAATACAGCTGATTTATAATATTGTGTTAGTTTCAGATATACAACAAAGTGATTAGATTTTTCTCTCTCTATCTATCTATACATATCAGTTCAGTTTTGTGACCCCATGGACTGCAGCACACCAGGCTTCCCTGTCCATCACCAACTCCTGGAGCTTGCTTAAACCCATGTCCACTGAGTCGGAGATGCCATCTAACCATCACATCCTTTTTTGTCCCCTTCTCCTCCCACCTTCACTCTTTCCCAGCATCAGGGTCTTTTCCAATGAGTCAGTTCTTTGCATCAGGTGGCCAAGGTATTGGAGCTTCAGCTTCAGCATCAGTCCTTCCAATGAATATTCAGGACTGATTTCCTTTAGGATTGACTGGTTTGATCTCCTTGTAGTTCAAGGGACTCTCAAGAGTCTTCTCCAACACCACAGTTCAAAAGCATCAGTTCTTCGGCACTCAGCTTTCTTTATGGTACAAATTTGACCATCCATACATGACTACTGGAAAAACCATAGCTTTGACTAGATGGACCTTTGTTGGCAAAGTAATGTTCTTTAATATGCTGTCTAGATTGGTCATAGCTTTTCTTCCAAGGAGCAAGTGTATTTTAATTTCATGGCTGCAGTCACCATCTGCAGTGATTTTGGAGCCCGAAGAAATAAAAGTCTCTCACTGTTTCCATTGTTTTCCCATCTATTTGCCATGAAGTGATGGGACCAAATGCCATGATGTTAGTTTTCTGAATGTTGAGCTTTAAGCCAACTTCTTCACTCTCCTCTTTCACTTTCATCAAGAGGCTCTTTAGTTCTTCTTCCCTTTCTGCCATAAGGGTGGTGTCATCTGCGAATCTGAGGTTATTGATGTTTCTCCCAGCAATCTTGATTCCAGCTTCATCCAGCCCAGCGTTTCACATGATATACTCTGCATATAAGTTAAATAAGCAGGGTGACAATACACAGCCTTGACATACTCCTTTCCCGATTTGGAACCAGTCTGTTGCTCCGTATCTGGTTCTAACTTTTGCTTCTTGACCTGAATATGGTCAAGAAGTCAATAGTTAAAATGGTATTAGTTCAAATATTTCAAAAGTCCTACATGTTGTAAGAATGCCTTGGAGACTGATCAGTAATGCTCGGAATCCATAACATGTTCTCAACTATTGACTATCAACTATATTCTAATATAAGATCTTGATCATATTTCTCAGGAGGCAGGTAAGGTGGTCTGGTTTTCCCATCTCTTGAAGAATTTTCCAGTTTGTTGTGATCTGCACAGTCAAAGGCTTTGGCATAGTCAATATATATATATATTTATTTCAATATATATCTATTCTCTCTATAAATAATCATAATAATCTATATCTATAATCAATATGGTCATATATCCATTCTCTCTATATATAATCCATACTTCAGATTCTTTTCCCATGTAGGTTATTGCAGGTATTGAACAGATTTTCCTATGTTGTACAGTAGGTCCTTGTTGATTATCTATTTTATATATAGTAGTGATGATATTTTCATGTTCTTCATTTTATGGACATGGAACAAAATGTGAGACAGCCTTTCTTACTTCTTCACTAACCCTCAATTTAGTCGACTTTCCTTTTAAGCTAAGTAAAACTTTTTATGATATCTGATTCTTACCTAACTCCATAGCATTCAAAAATAAATGTTTTTACTGAGTGTCCATATTTTTAATTAAAAATATATTTATTTGACTTGTCAGATCTTAGTTGCATCACTTGAGATCTTTCCTTGTGACACACAGGCTTAGTCACCCATGGCGTTTGGGATCCTTTTTCACTCTCCTCTTTCACTTTCATCAAGAGGCTCTTTAGTTCTTCTTTGCTGTCTGCCATAAGTGTGGTGTCATCTGCACATCTGAGCCCCCTGCTAGGGCAGGGATGTCACAAATTTGGGGGATATCAAGAAAAGAGGAGTTCATCCCCAAATATAAGCACGTATACCACCAGGTGAATTCTGGTGGAGAGATGTCTTGCACTTGTTTTCCCAGCCTTAGGACAGATGAAAAATAATAGAGGTTTCCAGAAGTCCAGTCCAGGATTTCTTACAAAAATTTCAACACAGAAGTTTGTTCCATTCTGAAGGGCTCTAAAGCACATTCAAGGAGTCATGTCTGGTAACCTTTCTTTTCCCCTACTTATATGAGTAAGCAAGCCAAAGATACTGATGCAGCCACTTTGGAGGTTATGTATGATATGATGAAGGTAGTAGAGAGACTTCTGAGTTGTCCATAATTTGAAAATAAGGCAAAAAATGGACTGATACATAGAGCACAGGCCCATCTAAATTGAGAGGGGTTTATCTTGTTCAACTTATTATTGAGTATTGATTCAAGTTTTCAAATTTAGTGAAGTTAAATGTTAACTTTTGTAGATTTTTGTCCAGGATAGATGCAAATGATTTGTGTCCAATGGAACAGAAAATCTGTAGTTTATAGCTTGCTGCCCTAGTGGACATTTAAGAATCTGTATCTAGTCCAGAAATGTTATCCTAATAGCCCTTTACTTAATAGCCTATAAAGACCTGGTCCCTTAAATGCTATTTGAACCAGTCTTAACATCTCACTGCTTTCCTCAGTAATTAATGAGTAGAATAAAATCTTTGACAAGCATTCATTTTATATTTGCATGAGTTATGCTTTTAAAATCCTGAAAATTGTACTTTACCATAAATACAGATTTGTCTTTTCATTTTTATTAATCTCAGAAATTGAGAAAGGGATGTATGTGGTGTATAACTGAGTTGATACAACTTCAGAAAAAAGCAAAGATATTTAAGCAGTTGGTTTTTGCAAGTCTTATGAGTTCGACCAAGTTCTCTTGAAACATATATTAAAATATCATGCATAGAATACCTTCATGAACCAGCTAGAGGTTTTGAGTCTTCAGGTGAGAATCCTCTGATCCTAGGTGAGGTCTGAAGCTTAGTCTCCTTTGACCTGATGTGGTTTGATTCTATGATAACCAAACATAGATATGAAATGGTTCCATGGTAGTGGATCCTAAAAATGAAAGTGAAAAAGTACTCTCCTGCATTGCAGGCAGATTCTTTACCAACTGAGCTGTCAGAGAAGCCTGGATCCTAAAAATATCTGTTGTCAAATGAATGTCAGTGCAGAGAATGGGTGTATTCTCGAAGCCTGAGTCATGGTTCTCCCAAGCCTTTCTAATTGGAGCCCTTAGCATTTCCATTCGTCTCATCTGGAACTGAGTTTGCTCTACCTTCCTGGACATGTGTTAGTCTGGTTTGTCACATGGAGTCCATTTCTCTGTCCTGGAATAGTCTTTGGTTGATTCCAGGTCACCCATTTTTTCCCCAGGTCAGAGTTTCCTGCATGGACTGTCATTAGGACACATCATTTATGAATAGATGAGTGTTAGGCAGTCCAGAAAAGCTCAGCCTATACCTTGATTGACCAGGGTCAGGTAGTGGAGGAGAGTGGGGAGGAGGTGGATGGATCCCTGGATCGGGAAGATCCCCTGGAGGAGGAAATGGCAACCCACTCCAGTCTTCTTGCCTGGAGAATCCCATGGACGGAGGAGCCTGGGGGCTACAGTCCGTGGGGTCGCAAAGAGTCAGACACAACTAAGCACAGATGCTTAAAAATACATTAATTAAAGAAATGTTTTAAAAGAAAAAAACACACTCAAAAGGAAGCATATAAGATACAAAAAAGAATTTGCTGATGAACTTGACATGGATGTGAGAGAAAGAAAGGAATTAATAGGTTCATGGCCCGAATAACAGGGCCAGTGGCGGCACCTTTATTGGCACGGATAGGAAGGAGGACAGATGTTTGGATAGAGGGGAAACCAACATTTCTGCTTAGGACATTAAGTGTGTGATGCCTTTGAGACATCCAAGTAGAAACATGAGGCTGTTGGAGCTCAGAGGCTCCAATAGTTTCAGGTGGGGAGAAAGAGTTGCCAGCTCATTTGAAGGTGTGGGCCCACACATTATAACCCAACAAAAGAGTATCAGTGGAGAATAGAAGGGCATGAGAATGAGAGCTTGGGGATCTCTTCTCTTTAGAAGTCTGGGAAAGGAGGAGGACCTAGCACAGGAGGCTGAGAATGAGTGACCTTAAGGAAGGAGGAAAACCAGAAGAATGTGGTGTCCCAAAGGCTAGACAAGAAGCTATTAGTATTTCAAGGCAGAGGTGCTCAGCAACATCAAATGCTACTGAGAGATTAGGGATGAAATGAGGAAGAATTTGATCTGTCACTGGCCTGACCTGATGCAGCTCATCAGAGACATTGATAAGAGTCCTCTCGGAGAAGAGATAGGGAGGAAGCTTGATTTTTACAGGGTGGCTAGCAACATGGATTTTGGAATTAACCAGGTGATGGTAATAGTGACCTAAGATCATGGCATCCAGTTCCATCACTTCATGACAAATAGGTGCGGAAACAATGGAAACGGTGGCAGACTATTTTCTTGGGCTCCAAAATCACTGTGGATGGTGACTGTGGCCATGAAATTGACAGATGCTTGCTCCTTGGAAGAAGAGCTATGACAAACCTAGGCAGCATATTAAAAAGCAGAGACATCACTTTGCTGACAAAAGTCCGTCTAGTCAAAGCTATGGTTTTTCCAGTAGTCATGTACAGATGTGAAGGTTGGACTATAAAGAAGGCTGAGCACCAAAGAATACATGCTTTCAAACTGTGGTGCTGGGGAAGACTCGAGTCCCTTGAACTACAAGGAGATCAAACCAGTCAATCCTAAAGGAAATCAATCCTGAATAGTCATTGGAAGGATAGATGCTGAAGCTGAAACTCAAATACTTTGGCCACTTGATGCGAAGAGCCAACTCAACTGAAAAAGACCCTGATGCTAGGAAAGTTGAGGGCCGGGGGAGAATGGGGCAACAGAGAATGATATGGTAGGATGGCATCACTGACTCAATGGACATGAGTTTGAGCAAACTGGGAGATGGTGAAGGACAGGGAAGCCTGGCGTGCTGCCGTCCAGGGGTGACAAAGAGTTGGACACAACTGAGCTGCTGAACAACAAATAATAGCGACCATAATTATGACTCAATATCTACCATGTGTTTTTTTAAGTTTGTTTTTTTTTTAATGTGGACCATTTTTAAAGTCTTTATTGAATTTGTTACAATACTGCTTCCGTTTTATGTAATTTTTTTTGGCTGCAAGGGATGCGGGATCTTATCTCCCCTAACTAGGGACTGAACCTGCACCCCCTGCACTAGAAGGGGACATGTTAGCCGTGGACCACAGGGGAAGTTCCTTTACCAGGCATCTTGTAAAATTCATGTCATCCTCTAAATTCTATGAAGCAGGTAGCACCATCAGGCTCATTTTATAGATAAAGAAATCAAAGTATTTAAACAAGCTGATTAGTGTCACACCTGTCAGTGGCAAAAACAGGGTCCAAACAGAAGCTATGTGACTTCACAGCCATACCTTGGCTGTTAACATTTTTTCATTGAAATGTTTTTATTGAAGTATAGGGGCTTCTTTGGTGGCTCAGCCATAAAGAATCCACCTGCTAATGCACAAGACGTGAGTTTGATCCGTGGCTCGGGAAGATCCCCTGGAGAAGGAAATGGCAACCCATTCCAGCATTCTTGTCTGGGAAATCCCATAGACAGAGGAGCCTGTCGGGCTACAGCCCATGGGAGTCACAAAGAGTGGGACATGACTTAGCAACGAAACAGCAACAACACTGAACTAGTTGATTTATAATGTGTTTGTCTCAGGTATACAGCAAAGTGATTCAGTTACACATGTATACCTGAACCATTTTTACAAATTGCTTCCGATAGCTAGTTTAAAGCCTTGCTGCCCAGCTGACTAGCTGTGTAGTTTGGAGTAAGTTACTCAACTTAGTAAAACTCAGTCTCCTACCTTTGTCATGAAATGGAGATCTGATGTGTGTGGAGAGTTTGTGGGCATTAATTGAGCTGTGTATGCACAAAGCCTGACCCACAGTTAGCTTTTGGTGCAGCCGATCACGTCACAGTCCCAGAAAGCTCAGAAAACTTGACTCGGGTGCAAGGAGAGTGTCAGAGGCAAGGCTGTGCCAATGCCCTGACTTCTCGTCCAGAGCTCTGGGCTCTTAGAACCTCTGACCAGCTCTCTTTCTCCAAAGCCCCCTACTTAGGGACCAAAACACTTTTTGATGCAGTTCCAATGCACCTGTGAGCTGCTCAGACTAGTCCCTGCTCCGGCAACCAATAATTCACGGTGCCGTTACCTGCCTGATGCCTTCTGAAGCAGCGCTGTCCTCAGGAGTGCCGTCACTGGAGTGACAATCCCTCATGTTGTATAGCTCCCCAAGGCTGACACTCTGCTTTTGTGTTTTAAAATGCTCAAGACAGATCACAGAGAGCGCCAGCTCATTCCAGAAAGCAGAAAGATACACGCTAGGCTGTCCTACGGCTAAGCAGGGGAAATGGCAGATATGTATGTATGCATTTCCTTTTCAGTCTATCTCAGCTGTGGTTTGGTTATGAAGACAATTCTCAAAGATGAACTTTAGTTTTGGAGGGTTCTAAATCTGAGAGTTTTATAAAGTGCCTCATGAACATCGACTGTGGAAGGGACACAGAGAGTGGTTAGCTCAGTGGCCTTTGTGTTTGTGGCTGTGGTGGACTGTGAAACACACTCTCCCACTCCCCCCCCCCCCGCCTCCACAAAGCTCTGAGTACATGGGCAAGGTTGGGAGGTGATAGGTTAGGACTGTAGCCTCCAACCCCAGCTGTTTGTCCAAATAGATGGGTTCGTGTCTGCTGTACACACAGCGCTTACTATAGACAGCTTTGAGGGAAAGAGCTTTGATTTAAAAATCGTGATTTAGTCTAATTTGTCTTACAGATAAGGAAACTGAGGTCCAGACAGGGAACTGCTTTGTCCAATATATGAGACTAAGCTGGGCTTCCCAGGTGGCTCAGTGGTAAAGAATCTGCCTGCCAATGCAGGAGACATGAGTTTAATCCCTGGATCAGGAGGATCTCCTGGAAGAGGAAATGGCAACCCATCCCAGTATTCTTGCCAGAAAATTCCCATGGGCAGAAGAGCCTGGTGGGCTACAGTCCTTGGGGTCGCAAACAGTGGAACACAGCTAAGCAGCAGAGCACAGGCATGATAAGGCTAAGCCTGTACCATAGCTTAGACTGGAACGCAAGTCCCTAATTCCAGAGGATTTTTCCCCCAGCTTCTCAGTAGGGCTATGAGTTGACTTTCATTTTTGCCACTATTTTCAGCAGAGGCATCAGTAAACTTTTTCTACAAAGGTATTTTCCATTTTGTGGGCTCTACAATCTCGGTTGCAACTACCCAGTTTCGTCCTTATAATGCAAAGCTGCTGCTAGACAAAATGTAAGCAGGTGAAGGTGGTCAGAAGGCACAGACGCCTAATTATAAAGATCATGGCATGGTGACTATAGCTACCAACGGCATCTCAGGGGGTGCTAGTGACAGAGAACCTGTCTGTCAGTGCAGGAGACGTTAAGAGGCGTAGGTTCGATCCCTGGGTTGGGAAGATCGCCTGGAGGAGGAATGGCAATGCACGCCGGTGTTCTTGCCTGGAGAATTCCATGAACTGGGGAGCTTGACCAGCTAAAGTCCATAGCGTTGATAAGAGCTGGACATGACTGAAGAGAGTGAGCACAATATCATATTAGAAACTTGAAAGTTGCTAAGAGGGTAGGTTTTTAAAGCTCTCACCATATACACAGAGACTGTAGCTGTGTGAGCAATGGACATGGCAACTAACCTTGTTGTGGTGATCATTTATATATACATACATAAAATCACTATGTTGTACAGCTTAAACTTACATGTGGTCTTTGTCAATCATATCTTAATAAAGGTTGGGGGAAAAGAAAAAAAGAGGAGTGTCTATGTATATGCTAAGCAATGTATGCTTGTTGTTTAATTTATTGGCTCAGAGCCAGGAGACTTAAATTTAATGCCTGTCTACTTCTTATTAGCTGGGTGAACTTGGGAATGTCATTTAGTCTCTTTGAGCTTCAAGTGTCTCATCTTTCGAGTAGTGATTGTAATACCTACCACCAAAGATTGTTGTGAAGATTAAACAGGATAATGTATTAAAGCTCCATGTTAAATCCTATTTTTTAATGTACAAATACATAGCAAAGTGTTTTCCTTTTAGTATAAACTGAATTTTCAAAGAGATTAAACCTGAAGAGCGATTTATCCTTGCAGTGGTGGGTACTGTTCTCAAAGTTGTAATCCACTGTGGAAACGGCGGATCATTCTGACATTTCTCATGGATCATCGGGATATTCGCCAAGGCCTGAGAATGGATTTTGAGATGTCTCTTAGGCTGGAATTTTAATTCCTTGCAAATTACATTGCTCACATGAAAATGTACTATATGCTGCAAATAGAGATTGCAGCCAGCCTCAATGCCAAATGAGGTTTGCATTATTTTAAATTTGATTGATGTCATTCTCTTGTGCATTCCTGAAAGAAATATAGAGAAGTCAGCTGACTCAATACCAGTCTTAAGTGATACTTATTAGCATGATGGTTATTCAATAAAGATATGCTTAAAGTGTAGGAGGCTCTTGTATGACTAGATTCAGTTGCATGCTGAAGGCTGTGCGTATCCATTATTTCCCAGTTGTTACCGAGAGTCCAATTTTAATTTGTTTGCTATTTCTGTTAATACCAAGGCCCACTTAGTATATCCATTGAAAGTCCTTAAGAATATTAACAGGGAATCCTCCTAGAATTGCTACAGAGTTTTTAAATGTTTGTGAATTACTCTGACAGGCTTTTAGTTTTAACTCACATTAAGGAGATTTCATTATTAACAAGAATATGTGCAAATTAAAAATGAGGCCATTAACATCTTAAAAACATTGCATTTTTAAAAAGAAAGCAAGTTTGAAAAAAATTGAGAAAATGCATTTTGCAAAAACCAAGTTGCCAAAAATAAAGAGAGAAGAGAAACCAAATTTAACCATACCAATAAAGACGTACTGATTGTGTTTACTAACGAGTACTGAGAAGTATTATCTAGAAGAAAGTGAACTGGACTAGAAATCTGTGTTCCAGTTTTAGGTCAATTTTCAAAAAACAATAGAACGGCAGAGAATTCATCATATGGATAACTTGCCAAATAACAAATTCAAAGAATTTGCAAAATTTCCTAAAATTGTATTTATTTTAAACTGTTGGTTGATTTCTTAAAACAAAAGGTTTAGATGATTTCCGAGAAGTTTTAGGTGATCAGCTTTCAGAAGAAGATTTTAGGAACTCTTCATGGTGTGTCTGTCCCCAAGCTTCCCATAGTAACTGGAGCTCCAGAGACGGATCAGAGGGTTTGCCAGAGGAAGGTGGAGAGAGGTGTCAGCTGAGAACACAGCCTGGGCTGCAGACCCCATAGGGGCTTTGAGCAGCAGAGGGCAGGGCAGGGTAAACCAAGGTGACAGGGTAAGGGTGGGGAAACCTGGAGCTCCGAAGGGCAGGGACTTGGTGGGGGACAGGCTCCTGGTGGTACAGGAGGTAGGGTTGGGGGCCAGCGAGAGGGAGCCCTAGGGGTTGTGCCAAGGATGAGAAGGAACCTGGCTAAGGAGTTCTGGCTCCTCACAGCAACACCCATGGATCCAGTATGGATTGCTCTAAAGCTAATACGCCGTTAAAACTGGAGCACATTATGACGATTTGGGAAACTCAGGCATTAGTCACTGATGAGTCGACATTTGGTGGAACAAGTGCACTGACTTCTGTCAAACTGACTCAGCGAACTGGCTGTGCGATGAACAGCTCATTCGGAAACCAGCTTCAGCCCCAGGTGGCAAGGCCCTTAGGTGGACCCTGATCAAGGCACCCTCCTCTATGGGCCTCCGCAGTACAGGGATGCTTTCTCCAGGCAGGTGCCCTGGGGGCAGAGAGGAGGCGGGCAAGGCGGGCTCTGGGCCTTGACCCCCAAGTCAACCAGGCCTGCCCTCTTCTACCACATGAAGCTTCTTGTGGGAGAGAGGGAAGTGTTTCACTGTTAAAATCAACAGAACCACATTGAAAACTATTAAAAAAGATGATTACACACACTTTGGAATAATAATAATTAATACTCTGGAGCACTTACTATACCCTGGATACTGTGCTGAGCACCTTAAAGATATCTCCTCATTTCATTTTTTTTTTCATTTAAAAATTTGTTTTTAATTGCAGGATAATTGTTTTACAGTATTGTGTTGGTTTCTGCCATATATCAACATGAATCAGCCCCAGGTGTGTGACATTTCCACATTTAACCCTCACTCCTGCCCTTCCGAGAAAGGTGACAGCCATCCTTACCTTGTGGGTGAGGAAATGGGCTCAGAGTGTCTGACATTTTCTAGAAAACCATACATTCTAGAATATCCCCCACTGTGCAAGCTTCAGATGGCGTAGTGTCTCTCTTTTGATTTCTTGATCTCACTCACATGGGGACTTTCTAGGGGTATTTTTAGGCAGGAGACACAGGAGACAGGGGGTCGATCCCTGGGTCTGGAAGATCCAATGAGTAGGAAATGCAACCCAGCCCAATGTTCTTGCCTGGAGAGCCCCAAGGACTGAGGAGCCTGAAGGGGTATAGTGCATGGGGCAGCAGAGAGTCGGATATGACAGAGCGACTAAGCAGCTGTAGCCAGACCACTCTGCAACTTGATCCTGACCTCTTTGCTGAGAAGAGGCTCCATCCCTAATGTGAGCAGAGTCAGACTACCTGCCTGGCTCCTCCTGTTCTGATTGGTTCTCACTGCCTCACCATTGTGGTCGCGTCTTTGTTTCCTCACTGGTTAGCCAACCCTTTACGGTGCTGCCTCATTCCCATCTTTCTAGGAAGCCTTAAGTGCTCTCAACAATCACAGCTGCAGCCCAAGGGCCAGCATGCTGAGTAGAGGCTCCCCAGTCAGGGTGCATGCAAGTCAGTCATGCAAGTCGTGTGAGCTCCAGGGATCTGCTGTACAGCACTGGGCCCACAGATAGCAGTCGTGGATTCGACACTTACTAATCTGTTGAGCAGAGAAGGAAATGGCAACCCACTCCAGTATCCTTGCCTGAGAATCCCGTGGACGAGGAGCCTGGCAGGCTCCAGTCCATGAGGTCACAAGAGTCGGACACGACTTAGCGACTAAACCACCACCATCCATCTGTTAAGAGAGTAGATCTCACGCTATGTGTTCTTACCACAAAACACAACGACTTCCCTGGTAGTCCAGTGGTTAAGAGTTCACCTTCCAGTGCCGGGGGTGCAGGTTCGATCCCTGGTTGGAGAGCTAAGACCCTACATACCTTGGGGAAATATTGTAAGAAATTCCATAAAGACTTTAAAAATGGCCCGCATCAAAAAATCATAAAAAACAAAACAAAACCAAAAACCAATACATAGCATATCTACTATGTTCCCAGCATTGTGCACGGGGTCTTGTTTCAACAGGTAAACCCAAGAGTTCTAATATCACTGCCTTTCCACAGACAGGAAACTGAGTCACCTGGGGTCAAGTCAGTTGCCAGAGCATGCAGCTAGCAAGAGACAGAGCCCTATTCCCCACCGACCACTTGCTGCTTCCTCACCTCTGCTGACCGACCCCTCACTGCCCTCTCTCCAGGTCACAGGGATTCCATCTCTTCCAAAGTCCTCTGACTCTTTAAAAAGCAGCTCACAACTCCTTGACCCTTTGCATAGCATGTTTGCCATTGTAGGTTAGCTTTGCTGGAATCGCTATCTCCCCTCCCGAGCTGGGGAGAGAGACTCCCTGCGGGCCCTGGCCCCATCACTGCCCTCCACGGTGTTGGCACAGAACCAGACACAGGACTTGATGGCATGTTTGTGCATTCTCCAGCCACCCTGGAAGCCGTTTGTCCCTGGCAAATTACAGCTTTCTGTTTGTTTGTATTGATCACAATGGGGATTTGTTTTCTGTCCTACTACATAAATGTCTTCATGGGATAATTGTTGCCGTGTTTCAGGGAAGGTTTGCACCTCATGCAGTCAGCCCTTTCTCCAACATCCATCATGGTCAGCTGCCCATGTCAGCAGCTCTGAGCCCAAGCTGCTTGCTGCCAGCTTGTCTTGCCCTAGTGGGCAACCTGGTAGTGGCCCCAACTCCAGCCCCATGTCCAGGTAACAAATGCTTAAGAGGCTTAGTCTTGCTCCACAGACTTTCTGCTCAGCACTGACCATTGCCATTTGGGGTAAAGACTGGGGAAGAGACTTTTGGCCACTTGTTATTTTAAGTACATACTTTAGCTGATAGCCAAAATACACAGAGGAAGAGGCCAAAGAAATGCATGGTGGCTGCAGGTGAGGAGATGCCACGAGTTGGTCCACCATTGTGCCCACATTCTCTTACTCATTAGGAAATGCTGTGTAGGCTGCTGTATCCACTGTGGTAGAGAGAAAATAGCTCCTCCAAGACATCCTCCTCCTAATCTCTGGATCCTGTGGCTGGGTTAGGTGCCATGGCAAAGAGGAATTAAGGATGCAGAGGGAATATAGCCTGTCCATCAGATGACCTTAAAATAGAGAGATTAGCCTGGATTATCTGAGGGCGGGATGTAATCACAGGGTCTTTGCAAGGGGAAGGGATGTGGCAGAGCTGTCAAGAGAGATGGCAGCCTGAGAAGGACTCAGCTCAATGTTGCTGGCTTTGAAGGAGGAGGAAGGCAGCCATGATGTAAGGCAAGCAGGCAGCTTTTAGGAGCTTAAAAGGCAAGGCAAGGGATTCTCTCTTAGAGCTTCTAGAAAGCAATGCACCTGCCTGCACCTTGATCTTAGCCTGGTGACTTCCATGTCAGACATCTGATCTACAGACTTGTAAGATGTTAAATTTGTGGGGTTTTTTTTTAACCACTAACTTGGCAACAAATTGTCACAGTGGCAATGGAGAACTAATACAGATTCCTTAAAAAACTAAAAATGGAACTATTGAATGATGCAGCAATCCCACTACTGGGCATATACCCAAAGAAAACCATAATCTCAAAAGACACATGCACCCCAGTGTTCACTGGAGCACTCTTTAGCCAGGATGCAGAAGCAACTTAATGTCCATCCATAGAGAAATGGGTAAAGAAGATGTGGTACATATATGCAATGGAATATTCCTCAGTCATAAAAATGAATGAAATCGGCGCATTTGTAGAGACTTGGATGGACCTAGAGACCATCATACATTGTGAAGTTAGAAAGAGCAAAACAAATATTGTATATTAATGCATTATAAAATATAGAAATTTGGTATAGGTTATCTTATTTGCAAAACAGAAATAGGGACACAGACATAGAAAACAAGTATATGAACACCATGGAGACAGGAAGAGGGCTGAGATGAATTAGGGCACTGGGATTGACATATATACGTGATTGATACTATGTATAAAATAGATAACTAATGTGAACCTACTGTATAGCACGAGGAACTCTACTCAGTGCTCTGTAGTGCCCTAAGTAGGAAGCAAATCCAAGGAAGAGGGGATACGTGTATACATATAGCTGATTCATTTTGCTGTGAGTAGAAACTAACAACATTCTAAAGCAAATATACTCCGGTAAAAAATTAATTAAACTGTAAACCTTAAATACTCTCAGTTTGTGAAACTTTTGTCAACCAGAGGAAAATTTCACATCTGAGAGTTTACATATTATTTAGGTTTCAAACACTATCCTGACCTGCAAACCTGGGTGTTTCTCTTTTCACCTAGTTTTGAAACACTGCTAGAAAGTTGTTTTTCCTAAGATGTGTAAAACTTGCCACTTGATTTCCTTAAGATATATAAAAAGTCAAGCTCTGGTCAACTGATCACTTTGGTTTTTGCTTCCAAGAACTCTTTCAAAAAGCAATTTTGTATTTGAACCAACTTTGTGAAAATGGTGAAAGATGGCTGTGGTTGCTAAGAGAAGCTGCCAGGGTGTTGCCATGGGAACAATTGTTTTAAAATCAGGAATAACAAGCTCTAAGTGTAAAGAACTGAGGTAGGGAAGGCAGGGGAAGCAGCTACCTGTTACTTCCTCCTCATTAAGGACAAACAGCCTGAGGTTTCCTGCTGATTCCTTAAGTCCTGCAGACATCGTCCTGCTACCCTGTGGAGGGCAATTGTAGATGCATGGGTTTTAGAGTCAAGTGGATTTGGCACATTTACCTCTGCCATCTGCACAGCAAGACCTGGAGAAAGATGCAGAACTACCCAGGGACTCTTGTGTTAGCCGTGAAATGGGGACTATGGTGGTAGTACTTACCTCCTGGAGTGGGTGTGATTACATGAAAAAACGCTGGCAATTTGTCTCACACAGTGTCTGGGAAGTAGTAAGAACTCAATTCCTGATGGTGCTATTATGCTCAGACAAGAGACTGGTTGCAAGGCTCCAGACTGTACTTCCAAACCAAATTGGGGAAGGACCTTTCTAAAGATTCCCACTCCATCCGGCATTGATAAGTGCTCCTCCAGCATACGACTGCTCGGCAGCAGCTTGAGGCAGCCATACCTGAGCTAGTCTGTACTTTGCACAAGGAGCAAAGTCAGTGCTCCCGAGGCTGGCTGTCCTGGCAGTGCCATCAAAGCTCTGGCAAGCTTGCTGTTGGTTTCTGCCCATCTCTCTTGGTGGGTCAAGGGGGCCAGCACTGATTGAGGTGCCAGCTTTGAGGAGCACTGCTCTAGATCACCGTCTGAGCATGTGAGGCAGCAACTGTTCATTTTCTCTGATTTCACCTGAAGGTGACTGATGTGAAGGGCAGGAAGGCAATGGGAGGGGGACCAGGCCCGTGCCGTAACGGGCATGCAGGCGTTTTTAAAAACTGGAGTATAATTGCTTTACAATGTTGTGGTAGTTTCTGGAGAACAAGGGAGTGAGTCAGCTATATGTGTACATATATCCCTTCTCCCGAGCCTCCCTCCCACCCCATCCCACTTGAGCTCATCTCAGAGTACCGAGCTGAGTTCCTCGTGCTGTGCAGCATCTCCACACTACCCATTTTAAACACGGTAGTGTATATAGTGGAGAAGGAACTGGCAACCCATTCCAGTAATCTTGCCTGGAGAATCCCATGGACAGAGGAACCTGGCGGGCTCCGTGGGGTCCCAAGAGTTGGACATGACTTAGCGACTAAACCACCACCAGTGTGTATATGTCAGTATGTGTGTGTGCACTCAGTCGTGTCTCTTGGCAACCTTACGGACTGTAGCCTGCCAGGCTCCGCTGAGCTTGTGATTTTTCTGGGCGAGAATACTGGAGTGTGTTGCCATTTCCTTCTCCAGGGGGCTTCCTGACCTGGACATTAAACCCACGTCTCCTGTGTCTCCTGCACTGCAGGAGATTCTTCACCGCTGAGCCGCCAGGGAAGCCCTTATATGACAATACTACCCTCCCAATTCGCTCCTCCCTCTCCCTCCCCGGCAGGCACAGAGACTTTGAAGACTGGCTGACTAGTTTGCGGAAGCTTTTCACCGCCAGGAACTGAAAAGGCTCAACCGAGTCTGAGGAGCAAGTATAGGACTGGGAAGGCAGCTAAATGCTGGATTGAACTGGGAGGAGGGGGCGGAAGAGAAACTAGAGCAGGACAAATTGTCAGCAGAAGGACTGTGAGAGGATGGGGTGGATGACAAATGATGGAGAGGGTAGACCTGGGGTGGCTCTGCCCTGGGGGATGTGTGTTCTTGACTTGGCAAACCCAAAGGGGTAATGATGAGCTGTCTGCAAAACCTGGCCGGTCAGCTCAGGCCAGCAGAAAAATTCATCTCAACACTAGCAGAACTAGCCTTCCTATAAGACCTTGATGAGATTTTTCCACTGGGCCCAGAGTGTGGAAATGTTGGCCATTTTCTTTAACCTCTGAGCCACCAGGGAATCTCTTGCATGAGGTCAGACCTGGGGAATTGCTCAGATATCCCTTTTCACCATTGGCTGCTGGAAACCTTAGAGCTACACATGTGTTCCATGCAGAACCCACGCATGGTCTCTGAGGCATGTCTGTTTGATTTAGATTCAATCCTGGATTCATCTTATGCTCCTACTCTGGTTTGTCTTTCTCACTTACATGTAAAGATTGTTCAGTCCTGCTTCTTTGCTTTTAAACTGAGTTTGTCCTCCGTTTACAAAAAAAAAATTTTTTTGGTAATTATAAAATCGTATAGTCCATAGTACAGTGAAAAGTGAAAGTGTTAGTCACTTAGTCATGTCTGACTCTTTGCAACCCCATAGACCAGGCTCCTCTGTCCTGGAATTCTCCAGGCAAGAATACTGGAATGGGTAGCCATTCCCTTCTCTAGGGGACCTTCCTGACCCAGGGATCAAACCCAGGTCTCCCATATTGCAGGCAGATTCTTTACAATTGTATCGTTAGATCTACCTGTATCTATGATATACTTAGGGCTTCTCAGGTGGCGCTGGTGGTAAAAAGTCCAGCTTTCAATGTAGGAGATGTAAGAGGCTCAGGTTCGATTCCTGGCTCGGGAAGATCCCCTGGAATAGGGCATGAAACCCACTCCAGTATTCTTGCCTGGAGAAGCCCATGGACAGAGGAACCTGGCAGGCTACAGTCCATAGGGTCACAAAGAGTCAGACACAACTGAAGTGACTTGGCACACACACTCATGATATACTCACAAATACTATGTCTATAATATAATGTATAATCACATCTATGATCAAAATAGTAAATCCTCATTATGCTGAAAGGGAAACAGAAAAATATAAGAAGATCTCAACTCAAATCCCACTACTATTGACATTTTCGAGCACTGTTCTGCTTTTGAGTCACCATTAGGATGGAAACGAGGCTTTGACCTTTTCACCCAGTGTTCTGCAAGCTGAATGGTCCAGCTGCTTGGGCTGGGGATGACTTCTAGAGAAGGATTTCCTGTTGGAAATGTAATTGCATTTGGGAATAATTGTAGAGGCCGTGACTATGTGTACAGACTGCCATCTCAAGCAGCCGGGAAACCCAACAAGGCCTGAGCTACAACCAGCTCAAAAATGGGTTTTTAAAAAAATGGCTATTATCAATCATTATCTGGTGACTTGCTGTTAGACTATTTCAGTGAATTTTGAAATTTTCAAAGAAGTTTATATGGACAGATAGCCCAAGACTAGGATGGTAATGGGCTACCCTAGAGGCTCCGGTGGTAAGCAATCTGCCTGCAATGCAGGAGACCCAGGTTTGATCCCTGGGTCAGGAAGATCCGCTGGAGAAGGGAATGACTACCCACTCCAGTATGCTAGCCTGGAGAATTCCAAGATCAGAGGAGCTTGGTTCAAAGAGTCAGACACGACAGAGCAGCTAACACTTCCACTTTTGCTTTCAGGATGGTAGCAAGGGTAAGAAAAGGGATCCAAGGAGCAAACTGATCTCTTAAGCAGTTCTTGAGTTGTATTTCTTCATACTCCAAAGAGGACGGGAGTGGAAAATAAAAATGAAGTCTTTGATACAGCATTGTTTCATTAAATTGTATTTTTATTAGCAAATAATTATGGAATGCTTTGGCGTCCATAGAATGTCAGAGGACCTTTTTCTTGTATCTAAAATAATAACGAAGCCGTGTTTTCTAGTCCTTCAACGATGTTAGTCACTCAGTTGTATCTAACTCTTTTGACCCCAGAAACTGTAGCCCACCAGGCTGCTCTGTCCATGGAATTTCCCAGGCAAGAATACTGGAATGGGTTGCCATCTCTTTCTCCAGGAGATCTTCCCAAATCAGGGATCAAACCTGTGTCTCCTATATCCTGGATTGGCAGGTGGCTTCTGCACCACCTGAGCCACCAGGGAAGACTTCAACTAGTATTTCTTTAAAAGGTCTTTTACGCATGGACCATTTATAAAGTCTTTATTGAATTTGTTACAGCCTATGTTTTGTTCTTTTAGCTGTGAGACTTGTGGGGTCTTAGCTCCCCAACCATGGATTGAACCCACACCCCCTGCATTGGAAGGTGAAGCCTTAACCGCCAGGGGAGTCCCCTTCAACTAGAATTTACTGAGTGTCTATTTTGTGCCAAGTCAGGGACCAATGATGACTTATTCCTGGTCCCTACCTTCAAGAGAGCTTCCCAGGAGGCTCAGTGGGTAAAGAACCCGCCTGCCAATGCAGGAGACACAGGAGACTTGATTTTGATCCTTGGGTTGGAAAGATCCTCTGGAGGAGGGTATGGCAGCCCCCTCCAGTGTTCTTGCCTGGAGAATCCCATGAACAGAGGAGTCTGGTGGCTACAGTCCAAAGGGCCACAAAGAGTCAGAAGCAACTGAGCACGCATGCGTGCACGCACACACCTTCAAGGAGCTCCCCTTCTTGTGAGGCGGCAGCAGACTGCATATTGACTATGTTCTGCCTCTCCGAGGGGCTTTGAACGCACAGAGAAAGGACAAATGGAGGCAGCCTAGGGCAGCAGAGAATGAAGCCTCCCAGACACTGAAGGACAGAGTGGAGAGAGCATGGCTATCAAGGTAGCAAACAGTGAGCAACACAGAGGTCGCAGCTGGGAAGGGCCGGGTGGTTCTGAGCTGCTCTGAGTGTGGCTGGAGGACTGAATGGGGAAGAGTGGAAGGGCTGGCGCCCTGCTGCTGCTGCTCATCTCTGGGATGCCTCCTAGACTGGTTCCCACACATCAGCATCTACTCCCTCCCATTCAGGTCCTGCTCTTGTGCTCCCTGGTGCGGGCTCCACTTCTGTGCTGGCGGCAAGCTGTGAGAGCATGGAGGGGATTCAGTAGTTCTAAGTGCTCAATCCGTGTCAGCTATTTTTGTTATCAATGCAGCTGGCAGCCATAGTTCTAGAACGTTGCAGTCACTTGGGTTTGTGTATCTCATAGAGAGAAAGCAGAGAAGCTTTACAGACACAGGGAAGAAGTCCCACACTGGGTAAAACTTTTCAATTTAATCCCCAGAATGATCTACTTGATCTTCCCCAGGAGAGCCCCTTCCCTCATGACACCTCTCCAAAAGAGAGAACCTTGGCTCATCTCTGCCCAGAATTTGGGCAGAGAAGGTAAAGAATCTGCCTGCAGTGCGGGAGACCCCGGTTTGACCCCTGGGTCAGAAAGATCCCCTGGATAAAGGGATGGCTACCCACTCCAGCGTTCTTGCCTAGAGAATTCCATGAGCACAGGAACCTGGTGGGCTATGGTACATGGGGTTACAAAGAGTTGGACGTGACTGAGCGACTAACACTTTCACTTTTACTGCCCAGCACTCAGCTCCCGGTGGATGACAGGCTGATGAAGAGAGTGACACCGGCAGCCACGTTTCCCCAGGGTGCAGGCTGGGGGTGCTGCTGCGGTAAGTTCATAAACAGGACACGGTGTCACATCACCTCCTTTAAGCCTTCCAGAGGAAGGTAGACGCCAAGGCAAGCATGTGGATGCGGAATCCTCTGGCTCAAAATACATCATTTCCATTCTTCCTTTGGTAGGGAATTGCTGACATGTCTGGAATTGCCACACTGCACACACACCAGGCCACCATAGGCAAACCCACAACACTTATGCTCTGGAATGTCAGGCCTTTGAGTTTAAAAACAGACTTTAAAGAGCTTGACAACCTGGCAATTGATCAGTGCTCTCTGCTCAGAATGAAAGCACAGAACGGTTTGTTGTGTCTCGATACACAGATGGCTGTGGCTGGAGAAATTTTTCTCTATGGTACTCAAAACACCCATTTGTCTGATATTCCCCACTCCACTTTGTAATTTATTGTTTGGCATTTGGTATGCACAGCCTGGTAGTGTAGTGAGTCTGCAAGTCATTTTTAAAAAATTCACGATGCTGGTGTATTCAGAACAGCACCCACTGGTTTTTGACGACCACGAGATCAGGTTTTCATTATCTTACTGTCAACTGATGGGTTGTCATTGAGTGACAGGTCCAGAGTCAGGATTCTGTGGGGTTTCCCAGTTTCTGTCTGAGCAAAGTACAGGGCCTTAGCACTTGAATTAGTGGCTTAGTGACTTGGATTTATTCTGAGCTTTTGTTCCGGTCCATGGAAGTTCTATCCTGACTTAGCCTCTCAGATTCATTCGCTGCACAGTCAAGGCTCATTTATTGAACTGCTACTCTGCGCTGGATGTTAAGGGTGTAGAGAGACCCAGGCTACTTTGGCTAATCTCCGGGTCATTCCCACTAGAGCAGAGGGACAGGATTCTGAGCTGTACAGACGTGTAGACAGAGGGAGGGGAGCCAGGTCAGCAGTGGGCGGCCAGCACAGTTTGGGGGGGATGTGGACAGGGAGACTTGGGAATACTTTCCTTTTCAAAAACTGACCTTTTTCTGTTTAAAATCCAGATCATATTGTTTTGGGCAGTTGAAGTTTGCTTTTCTTCTACATATACAGCCAGGAAGGAGTCTGACACACCACATTTAGTGCCCTTTTGGCAGTTTTAGAAAGAAGTTTGGATATCACCAACATTCCACTAAGTGGCCTTTATCAACTTTTTCGATTTCTCTGTGCCTCAGTTTTTCCTTCTGTAATATGGGGATCATCTAGATTGTTGTCGCAATGCAGTATAATACCATATATTCAAAAATTACCATTCAGGAAAGCCTTGTCTTACAACCAAATAGGTAACACATCTTGCCCATCTATGTCTTACCAATTTTCTAATCAATCACTGTGAATTTTGAGATTCATGAAATGCAGATTTGAAAGAATTGCTTCATTCATAGCAGTTGTTTCCTATTTCCTCAAACAAGAGATACAGGGTATAATGACTGCCATTTTGGAGGATAAGGTTCTTTGGGTATTTTTGATGATAAAGAGTGCCCCATGCTCTGAAATGTTGGGAAGCCTTGAAGATGCAATGGGAGGTGGTACTCAATTACACTTTCTGTTTTCTGCGGTTCGTGAGGCTGTAAATGACGCACCACTCTCAAAGTCCCATCAGCTTGAAAAATGACCAGATGATGTCAGTTCAGTAATGGTCATCCATATTGTGCTTTTGAATCCTGCTGCTCCAACTGAAAGGAAATAAGGCACAGAGGGAAATTGGATATTCTCAGGTGCCATCTGTCCAGGTTACCTCTGCCGTGTCAGGAGATGGAGGGCTGGTACAGGCAGCCCAAGGTGAAAGAGACTCCAGTCCATGGACCTCCTTGGAAGCATGACTCTGGCCAGCCCCATCTTCCTTCTTTCTGTTTGCTATGTCTTATTTGTGGATTGTCATTCTGGATTTGAAGTTTTCAAAAATTTTCCTTTTATGATTCCTAATGATCTCCTGATATTTGTGTTGACTGCTTCATCCCAGGTGGCAGACTGGACCTTCTGCTTGCTTGCTGATTTCTGGCACAGACTTGAATGTTGCTGTTCTCATATCTACTCAGCCCAAACCATAGCAGATTCAGCCTCAACCATCCTTACCTGGAATCTTGGACAATTCATCTGCTAACAGGGGCAGAGCTGTCAAGCTTTAGAGCAGGAGTCTGCAACCCCCAGGCCATGGAGTTTCCTGGTGGCTCAGATGGTAAAGAATCTGCCTGTAATGCAGGAGATGCGGGTTCCGTCCCTGGGTTGGGATGATCCCCTGGAGAAGGGTATGACTACCCACTCCAGTATTCTTGCCTAGAGAATTCCATGGACAGAGGAGCCTGGTGGGCTACTATCTATGGGGTCACAGAGTCAGACACAACTGAGCGACTAACACTTTTGATTTCTCTAACCCCCAGGCCACAGACTGGCACCTGATACTTGGTACTGGTCCATAGCCTGTTAGGAACCAGGCCACACACAGGAGGTGAGTGGTGGGTGGGCGAGCAAGCAAAGCTGCGTGTGTATTTACAGCCTCTCCCCAGCACTTGCATTATCGCTTCAGCTTCATCTCCTGTCAGGTCAACGGTGGCAGCATTAGATTCTCATAGATCAGATTCTCTAACCCTACTATCCTTGAATCATCCTGAAACCGTTCCCCTCACCCCCGTCTCTGAAAAAAATTGTCTTCCATGAAATGAGTCCCTGGTGCCCCCAAAGGTTGGAAACTGCTGCTTGAAACTGTGATATTCATCTCTCAAGACAAATTCTCTCTGTTCCATATCATCTTGGCTTACAACCTAAGGCATGATATTTAGCTTCTGAATCCCAGTGTCCTTGTCTGTGGAATGATGGAATGATACTGTATCAGGGCTGACCCTCCTGGAAAGGAGTGCCCAGGTGTAGTTACAAGTAACCCAAGAGCCTTATCTGTGAAAACAGGACAGGAGGAGCCTGTGGGGCCCTCAGGCTTTTCTGGTGTGGGCAGGGAAAGCGGCCCGATTATGCAGGCCTGATGCCTGTGAAAGAAGAAGGGAAGAAGGAAGATAGGGTAGAAGAGCTTGAAACTCTGGTAGAGCTCCTGGAAGCTCTCAGCCAGGTGCACGGGGAAGCGACAACTGTCACATCCTTGCACAGCTACTTTGAAAACTATAGCTTTGACTCTATGGACCTTTGTCGGCAAAGTGATGTCTCTGTCTTTTAATACACTGTCTAGGTTGGTCATAGCTTTTCTTCCAAGGAGCAAGCATCTTTTAATTTCATGGCTGTGCCACCTGATGCAAAGAGATGACTCACTGGAAAAGACTCTGATGCTGGGAAAGATTGAAGGCAGGATGAGAAGGGGACGACAGAGGATGAGATGGTTGGATGGCATCACCGACTCAATGGACGTGAGTTTGAGCAAACTCTAGCAGATAGTGGAGGACGGGGGAAGCCTGGTGTGCTGCAGTCCATGGGGTCACAAAGAGCTGGACATGAGTGAGCAGTTGAACAACAACAACAACAGGAGCTCCAGTGCAGAGACTTCCCGTAAAGGAGTCCCACTTTGGGGCAGAACTGGCCAGGGCCTGGTGTGCCCTCTAAGCTCAGCCATCCACTGGGCCCTCTTAGGAGTGATCATCTCCATGTCATAGTCACAATTCATCACTGGGAAGTAAAACCGTTCATGCTTCAAATCAAATATTCATTGAAAACCTATTTCTGTAAAGCACCAAGCTGAGTGATGTCACGAGGCATTTGCAAATTGCCTCAATATGTCCTGCAGAGAGAGAGAGGTAATATAATGAAAAAAACATTGTTTTAATCAAAGGCTGGGGAAGATGGCAAGAACAGGTGAGCCCCAGGTTAGGTGAACCAGGACTTTATCCCCAAAGATAGAAGTTCAAATTTGGGTATTCAAAGGGACAGTGAGGGTAGGATTGATTTGGGTTAGTATAGAGTTCAAGGCAGGAAGAACTAAGCAACCACAGGCTGGGAGCAACTTGGTGCTTATAATTCAGTGGGAGTGGAAGCCAGAAAATAGGTGGGGGCCCAGTTCTCTGTAGGGACTTTCCTGGTAGCTCAGCCGGTAAAGAATCTGCCTGCAATGCAGGAGACCCCGGTTCGATTCCTGGGTTGGGTAGATCCCCTGGAGAAGGGATAGGCTACCCACTCCAGTATTCTTGGGCTTCCCTGGTGGCTCAGCTGGTAGAGAATCTGCTTGCAATGTGGGAGACCTGGGGCTTGATCCCTGGATTGGGAAGATCCCCTGCAGAAGGGAAAGGCTACCCGCTCCAATATTCTGGCCTGGAGAATTCCACGGACTCTTCAGTCCATGGTGTTGCAGAGTTGGACATGACTGAGTGACTTTCACGTCACTTTATTTCAGTTCTCTGTGGAAGCTGCGGAGAGAAGGGCAAGGTGCAGCCAGTTGGTCTGGGGTTCTGAGAGGCTTCTAGGCAGGAATAGAAAGACATGTGCTGTGTAGACTGAACTGATGCACCTGAGCCTGGGGGAAACCTGCAGAGGCAGACATCCATCTGCCGGGGAGGGGCGCATGGCACACCACCTCATTGGGGTTGTCTCTCCTGTGAAGCTGAGCAAAGTCTGCTTAGCAATGAATACAGTATTTTCCAAGTTTGCTCCTCTGGAGCGCAAACTCGGGAGTGCTCCCTCTAACTTGGGAGTTAGAGCTGGCGTTTTCTGTAATGTTTGCTTTGATTTCCGTGCTATTAGAGAATGGCTTCCTGCTAGAGAACTTTTCCCTAGATGTTTTTCTGGATGACTGGTTGGTTCCACGTGTTGCCTATTAAGAGGTCACACTTGGCTGGAACTTCCGCTCAGTCACCTCTGTCTAATCCCATGGGACCTTCCAGTGGGTAGGAATGAGGTGGACGTGGCTGTTGCATGTTGTTAATTGCTCAGAGAGATATGTGGGTCTTGTGCCTACAGGTGGCATTTGAGTGAGGACTAAAGAATGGGCAGGGGTTTGCTTGGAACACACCTCCTCCCACCACCACGACTTTATCTGCCTGAGGACAAGAAAGTGTCAAAGTGTGAGTTGCTCAGTTGTGTCCAAATCTTTGCAACCCCATGGACTGCAGCCCACCAGGCTCCTCTGTCCATGGGACTCTCCAGGCAAGAATACTGAAGTGGGTTGCTATTCCTTTCTCCAGGGGATTTTCCCAACCCAGGGTTCGAACCCAGGTCTCCCACGTTGCAGGCCGAATCTTTACCATCTGAGCTATTGACACTGGTGTGTCCAGCAGGTGTCCCGCAAAGTTTTAGGGGATACAGGAAGCACTGTCTATTTGTAAACGTGCTGATGGTGGACAGCATGGAGGAAAAAGCAGGGCTTGGAGAGAGGTGGGTCCTGGGGAGCAGAGCCCGAAGGTCTTTGTGCAGCCCATGAAGCACCTGCGCTTAATTCCAGAAGAGTTCAAAAGCTGTGGGAGGGTTTGGAGCAGACAATTGGTATGATCAGATTTGCTGCTAGAAAGATGACTTTGGCAGAACTGCTGAAGGGTCCAGAGATGGCGTGGAGAAGTGTTAGGAGTGTTCAGCATTAATCCATGTAAATAAATGGTGGGGACCAACAAAGGTGGTGTCAGAGCATGAGGAGAGAAGTGCTGCTTGGAAAGAGCAAAGAACCAGGTCCAGTGAAAGCGAGAATTTAAACCACAGTCACCCACAAGAACAGGCGACTCAGAGAGTAGAGTCAGCAAGGAGTCCACAGGAAGCAGGCCCAGCTTCTGAGGCAACATCCAGAAGAGCCTTTTGGAGAGGGCCAAGGCCTCCTGCAGCAGTGAGCTTCCACTGGTCTAAAAGATTTTTCCCAGCTTAGTGTCCATGCCTATCCAACATCGACACTGGTGTGTCCAGCAGGAGAAAGATGGGATAGAATGAGTGGTTTCTGACCAGTCAATGAATATAAGTTAGTCTAGATGAAGCCCCTGAAACTGGGTGATTTGGTTGATTCAATCAAATAATGATGCCCATTGATACTCTGAGTTTCCGTTTTTGGCCACACTGCACTGCACGTGAGATCTTAATTCCCCAACCAGGGACTGAACCTGTGTCCACTGCATTGGAGGTATAGCATCTTAACCACTGGGCCTCTGGGAAAGTTCCACCCATTGATGGTTTGATATTCAATAGTGGGTGGCAGTAGTGGTAAAGAACCTGCCTGCCAGTGCAGGAGAATGTAAGAGATGAGGGTTCAATCCCTAGGTCAGGAAGATCTCCTGGAGAAGGGCACAGCAACCCATTCCAGTATTCTTGCCTGGAGAATCCCATGGACAGAGAAGCCTGGTGGGCTGCAGTCCATCGGGTTGCAAAGAGCTGGACACGACTGAAGTGACTTATCACAGTCGAGCATAGCACGGTATTTTGGTACTGAGTTGCCCCTTTCCTCCTCCTGGTGCATTGGCATAACACCTGGTCATCCAGGCAATACAGTAGCACCTGCACTCAGGTTTTGGCATCTGGAAGAGGGTTAATGACTTCATCTTTTCTTGTCTCCAGCTTTCATATTCAAAGGTTGAGTAATAACAGCCCCTGGCTGTCATGAAGTTCAAATTTTGAGGAGGGGCCCCAGCACAGTGCCTGTCCTGCAATATTGTTGTTGTTTAGTTGTTAAGTCCCGTCTGACTGTTTGTGACCCCGTGGACTGTAGCCCACCAGGCTTCTCTGTCCATGAGATTTCTCAGGCAAGAATACCAGAGTGTGTTGCCATTTCTTTCTCCAGGTGGTCTCGCGATCAACCTCCGTAAATGTTCACCAATATGAGGATTATTACACATCCCTTTGCCTTAGAATGTTTTTGTCTCTTCATATTCTCCCAGCTCTGGGGATGCCTGCATCCTAGGATGTCTGCTGCTTCTATGTCTGGTCTTACAGTGGTGGGTCTCTGACCAGAACTGCAGCCTCCACACCATTCCTTAGCCAGCCTCCCATCACCTGCCCTCCACCCCTTCTCCTCCACATCCTTTCAGAGTGTCTGGAACAATGGAGGAGACCTGTTTGATTACAGTCAAAAGTCTCTCCGGGAAGCTCCAACCCTTTCAAGGTAATTTGGCATGATTTTATGGAAGTGAGCCTTGGGGAAAATTCAAATGTCAAGCATAATTTGGTACTTGAAACATGAAAGAAAAAGCGTTCTGATTTCTTTTCATCTGCATTTCCCCTCCACACTCTGTCTGGCCTTCCTCCTTCTCTCTCAGGGGTCATTACCTCGCAGTGGGGGCCAGAGGTGGAAGCAACAGTAGCAGGTGGCAATCTTTTAACCCTCCCTCTCCCCGAGTCCAGCACAGCCATTCAGTCTCATTCACTTACCCAGGCATCTCTGCTGACCCCGTTTTCTGGTGTTGTCAAGGCAGAATGCTTTAATAAAAGCTGAAATCTCAGCTTAAGGATCAGCAGTTATTTATACACACTAGATGATGAGTTAAAGTTCCTTTATATGTGATCTCTGGGCTTCCCAGGTTGTGCTAGTGATAAAGAATTAGCCTGCCAATGCAGGAGATGCAAGAGATGTGGGTTCAGTGTCTGGGTTGGAAAGGTTCCCTGGAGAAGGATGGCAACCCACTCTAGTATTCTTGCCTGGGAAATCCCATGGACAGAGGAGCCCGGTGGGTTGTAGTCCATGGGGTCGCAAAGAGTCAGACTTCTCTGAGCAATTAAGCACTCATTGGAAGCCTGGGACACCATCTCATGATCCTATTTTGCTAGGAGTTCTTGATACCCAGGCACAGACTGGAGAGTTTTTTTTTTTTTTTTTTTTTTTCCCCCAGTCATGCTCTCCCAGGCTGGGATGTATGAGTGGATTCCAGTTTGTATGCTGTGAGACAGAAACCAATTGGCAAGACCACTTTCTAGGTCTAGAGGGACACACAGCACGGTACCTGCTATGAAGGTTGAAAAATGGAATATTTCCTGCCATATCAGTAAACAAGGATGTCACAGTCATCAGCAATTCCACCTCTCTACTGTGAGCCTAAGGGCACTCAGGAAGGAGGAAAATACTTCTAATTTAACAACCATCAGCCTGCAGCCACTCCCTGTGGTGAGCCCAAGGGAGCTCTCAATGTGAAAACCATGGGATACTGGCCCAGGAGAGCTGACTGTTGTTCAGTCGCTGGGTCATGTCCAACTCTTTTCGACCCTGTGAACTGCAGTACGCCAGGCTTCCCTGTCCTTCACCATCTTCTGCAGCTTGCTCAAATGCATGTTCATTGAATCTGTGATGCCATCCAACCATCTCATCCTCTGACATCCCCTTCTCCTCCTGCCTTCAATCTTTCTCAACATCAGGGTCTTTTCCAATGAGTTGGCTCTTCTCATCAGGTGGCAAAAGTATTAAAGCTTCAATCCTTCCAATGAATATTCAAGGTTGATTTTCTTTAGGATTGACTGGTTTAATCTCCTTGCTGCCCAAGGGGCTCTCAAGAGTCTTCTCCAACACTACAGTTCAAAAACATCCATTCTTTGGTGCTCAGCGTTCTTTATGGTCCAACTCTCACATCCATACATGACTACTGGAAAAACCATAGCTTTGACTAGCTGGACCTTTGTCAGCAAAGTAATGTCTCTGCTTTTTAATAAGCTGTCTAGGTTGGTCATAGCTTTTCTTCCAAGGAGCAAGTGTCTTTTAATTTCATGACTGCAGTTACCATCTGCAGTGATGTTGGAGCCCAAGAAAATAAAGTCTCTTACTGTTTCCATTGTTTCCCCATCTATTTGCCATGAAGTGATGGGACCAGATGAATAGCTGAGATGCCCATGAAAGGAATGATTTCAGTAAGCCTTTTGCCATATATAGGAAAGCACTAAACTCCTTAACTTGGGATATTTGGTTTCCTTTAATTCATGAAAATGCTTTCGTTGTTCAGACAACCTTCCCTTTGTTGCAAAACTTCTATATAACCTGACTCTTTCCCTAACCTTCTCAGAGCAGTTCTCTCAGGGTGAGATGCTAACTAAATGAGATGCTGTCTCCCAGGCTTGAAATCCTAAAAATTATCACTGAATAAAACAGAACTCTCAACTTTCAGGTTGTGACTATTTTTTAAGTTGACAAGTTCTTCTTGGATGTTATCTTGGGTCTTCTTGGATTTTCCTCCTCTGGATCCATTTGGTTGATCTGGGCCAAACTCTATCTTAAAAAGTTTAATGAAGTATAGTTAATTTACAACGTTGTGTTAATTTCTTCTCTACAGCAAAGTGACTCAGTTATGCATATACATATACCTGTGTGCGTGCATGTTAAGTCACTTCAGTCATGTCTGACTCTTTGTGACCCTATGGACTGTAGCCTTCCAGGCTCTTCTGTCCAGGGAATTCTCCAGGCAAGAATACCAGAGTGGGTTGCCGTGCTCTCATCCAGGGGATCTTTCCAACCCAGGGATCATATCCTTGTCTCCTGCTTGGCAGGCTCTTTACCACTAGCATGTATATTTTTCATATTCTTTTCCATTATGGTTTATTGCAGGTTATTGAATATAGTTCCCTGTGCTATACAGTACAGCCTTGTTGGTTATCCATCCTACATATCAAATCTGTCTCTTTTTAAATCTGTCACCAGATCGAGAAAAGTTATACTGCTGTTTAGTAGAGGACAGACAACCAGCTTTCCAAAGACTGTGCTTGACTTGGTTTTATAGTTTCTGCAAAGTATTAATAGTAAGAATTTTCCCATTGAAACATTTCAAGACCACTGCCTCACCTGTTGCCCATCTGTTGGTGTGGTCAGTTGCTGTGGCCATTATTTCCCTAGCCAATAAGGGCATGTGGATGGTGAGATATCTCATTGGTTGGGCTTGTACCATCTAATGTCATTACAGGCGGGGAAAACAGCAGAAATGGACAAGGCTGTAGCGATGGCTCAAAAAGTGACAAGTCAGAGTCCTTCCTGCAATGGCATGAACTTTATGTCTAAAGCAACGATGCTCAAAGTGCCAGCTCTTGACCAGCAGCATCAGAGTTACCCAGGATCATGTTAGTAGTGTAAATTCTTGGGCTCTGTCCTGGACCTACAGAATCTGAATCTCTGTGAGCCAGCAAGAGATTTTAACAAGCCCTTCAGGTGATTTTGATGGCAGCTTAAGCCTGAAAAACACTGCTCTGGAGCTTGGAATGGACTCATTCGCTTGACAGCTGAACATTTTCGTAGTCTGCTGGACAGGCTCCTGTATGTTGGAACAAGCTGCAACATTTATACAGGAGATGGAAGCTTTTCTTACTGATACGTTTGTCCAAATCTTTAACTTTTATAGATAAAAACTTTGAGACTAGAAAAAGGTGAGAGTGTAGGAGGAGCCACCCAGTGTCAGACAATGAACTGCAGAAATCAGAACGGTTTTTCTCTGGATCCCACTTCAGTGGGATCTGTTCTAGGAGCGTAAGAAGATGCTGGGAGGAGGATGGATGGATGGATGATTAAGGAGGTGTGCTGGTGAAAGATCGTGCATTATGTTGGGATTTCAACTGCTCTCAAACTCTCATTCTCTCCGTATGGCCAAGGGAGAGTCACTGTACCCCAGCTCCAAGCCTCAGTTTCCTCATCCGAAAGTTGGGAACAATCCGCATGTTGCCTTCTGCTATGAGATGTGAAGAGATCTGCAAACTGTAACGTGGAATCTGTCCAGGAAGCAGCCGGGGGCGTAAGAAGCAGCAGCCTCTGCTGCCTTTTTACAGGGAGCCAGTGTCTGGGCAGGGCTTCTTTGCTGGCTCAGTGGCAGAGAACCTGCCTGCCCATGGAGGAGATGCGATTCAATCCTTGGGTCAGGAAGATCCCCTGGAGAAGGAAATGGCACCCCCCTCCAGTATTCTTGCCTGGAGAATCCCATGGGCAGAGGAGCCTGGCAGGCACAGTCCGTGAAGTCGCCAAGAGTCAGACCCGACTTAGCAACTGAACAACAATAAGTGTCTGGACAGCCGTGTTCTGTCAGACAGCGGGGAGCTAGCATGCCTCAGGGTTGTCAAAGAGGCCACAGAGCTCTCACCAGGTGGAAGAACTATCCTTTCCTTTCATTGACTAATTCACATGACGGGTTTTCCCATTCTGGTTCTGGCTCTATCAAAACCAGTGAAACAACCTCTTATGTGATAATCATTTTATCACTCGGCTGCTATTGTAAATAAGGGATGGAGGCCTCTGTGCAGGGCCATCTTTACAACAGCTCCATCTAAATGCAAATGTGGATCCCCTGCCAAACAGAGAGGTGAGAGCTTTCCTATTAGCAGGCAGGAGATAGGAGAGTTAATTTAATGCTAAAACATTCCTGAGCAAGGAGAGCAATTTCCCCCGTTGAGCAGTGGCCTCATTTTCTCTCCATGACCACTGAGCCCATAATATGATAATTTTTACCTTTTTAAACTTTGCTGAAGGAAAAAGGACAGTCATCTATCTTTGGAAATGGCTCCTTCTACATTCATTTTTATCTACAAAAATGCAGATATTTGTCTATTTGGTGAATGCATGGCCTGGAAAGAAGCTAAAAGATGAAGATGACTTCAGTGCTGTGATGCACTGGGATTCAATACCTACGCTTGACTCCATGAACTCCCTACCGGCAGGCTTGCTGTGTAATGGTATTTGCCCAGCCCAGACTAATCGGCTCATTTTCTTCCTCCCTATGGCCGGTCTCCCTGGGCTGAGAGAAGAGGAATTGAAGAGGAGAAGGGAAGAAAAAGAACACGCACAAGCAAGTCCATTCATGTTGCAGTTATTGGGGCAGTTGGTTGGGGGACTTCAAATGAGTCCTTCCTTGAAGAGCATCTTGGGTCAGATGCTTTTAAGCTGTGTGACCTTGAATAATCACAGCCTCACTGAGGCTTCTTATCAGTGTAGGGATGGGAGATAATCCACCATGCATCTGGAGAGAGGCAGAAAGGGGTGAAAGTTTTCTGAACCCGTTTCACCTGCTTCCCTGAGTCAACAGCCTCATACTCCCTGGAAACCTTGGGGAAGGCAATGTAAGCCCCATTTTGCAGATGGGGAAATGGGCTCAGGTGCTTCTCCTGCTCAAGGCAGAACTGCTAGTGGAGAAACTATTGTCAGCCGTCACGGCTTCTTGATTCCACACTTGCGCACTCACTTACCTAAGATTTCTGTTCAGAGAGTGCCTTTGTAAGTCCAATTTGCTTTTAAGTCCAACAAAGTTAGCCTAGGTACCCAAATAACACAATTGGCTATACAATACTCTACTGTCACAGGTTTATAATACTTTTCACACAAATAATACATAAAAAACAAACAGAAAGTAAACATTTTTCATTTTACAGTGCAGTACCGTGAAAAGTACAGTTCACTTCAGTCGCTCAGTCGTGTCCGACTCTTTGCGACCCCATGGACCGCAGCATGCCAAGGCCTCCCTGTCCATCGCCAACTCCTGGAGCTTGCACAAACTCATGTCCATCAAGTCCATGATGCCATCCAACCATTTCGTCCTCTGTTGTCCCCTTCTCCTCCTGCCTTCAATCTTTCCCAGCATCAGGGTCTTTTCCAGTGAGTCAAGTCTTCGCATCAGGTGGCCAAAGTATTGGAGTTTCAGCTTTAGCATCATTCCTTCCAAAGAAATCCCAGGAATGATCTTCAAAATGGACTGTTTGGATCTCCTTGCAGTCCAAGGGACTCTCAAGAGTCTTCTCCAACACCACAGTTCAAAAGCATCAATTCTTCAATGGTCAGCTTTCTTTATGGTCCAACTCTCACATCCATACATGACTGCTGGAAAAACCATATAATAGCTGCATACATGGGCTGGCACTGAGTGAAGAGGCAAGAAGAGTTACTGACTGCAGGAGGGAGAGGAGGTGGGAGACGGTAGAGCTGAAGGATCATCAGCAATAGGAGATGGAGGGGCAAGCTTCGATCTCACTCATATCTGACACAGATGGAAGGTTCTGGGCTTGAAATAAACATACTGCACTGCTATATATCAGGCTGTAAAGTACACAAAAGCACCACCACTTGTAGAGAATGCAGATACATGAGCACACTTCCAAATGTACATGATTTTACATGCGAACGTGTGTTTCCATCTTTGAAAGTTCATGACTTGAAGGTTCATATGTTACTTACTGTACTTGCTAAGACTTATCTGTAATCATCAAATTGATACTTGCTCTTTCCCAGGCATTTATGGACATACATAGACCTGAAAAAAAAATTGAGTTGTCAATCGCATACATTCCTGGCTGAGGTCTATCAAGGTGACACTCTGTTGTTTCTGCTTAGACTTAGACGAGGTCTCATTCATAGTGTATTTAGCATCACATTTTCCACGTTTCTGTGATTTGGGTTGTGATTTCGCTGTTTCGAACAGCTGCCACGCGTACTGCTAAAGAGCTGTCTAGTGTTCCCAAGTGCAAAAAGGCTGGATGTGTCTTATGGAGAAAATGCTTGTGTTGGGTAAGCCTTGTTCAGGCAGGGTTACAGGGCTGTTGTTGTCTGTGAATTCAATGTTAATGAATTAAGTATAAATCCTATGGGGCTTCCCTGGTGGCTCAGACTGTAAAGAATATGCCTGCACTGCAGGAGATCCAATTTCGATCCCTGGATCAGGAAGATCCCCTGGAGAAGGAAGTGGCAATCCACTCCAGTATTCTTGCCTGGAGAATCCCACGGATAGAGGAGGCTGGTGGGCCCCAGTCCATGGGGTCACAAAGAGTGACTGAGTGACTAACACACACACATATTCAATAAGGTGTCTTTAAACAGAAACACAGATAAAACATGTGTTGACTGGTTGATGGAAATGTATTTCCCTCAGGAGCGAATTTGGTATTCACTGATTTGGTGTTTGCCATGACTTTATGGAATGTGATCACAGTGAGTCACGAGTGCTGACTTGCTGTTCAGTGGCTAAGTCACATCCAGCTCTTTGTGACGCCATGGACTGCAGCACGTCAGGCCCCTCTGTCCTCCACTCTCTCCTGGAGTTTGCTCAGATTCATGTCCATTCATAGTGATACTATCTAACCACCTCCTCCTCTGCCACCTTCAGTTCAGTTGCGCAGTTGTGTCCGACTCTTTGTGATCCCATGAATCGCAGCACACCAGGCCTCCCTGTTCATTACCATCTCTCGGAGTTCACTCAGACTCGCGTCCATCAAGTCTGTGATGCCATCCAGCCATCTCATCCTTGGTTGTCCCCTTCTCCTCCTGCCCCCCATCCCTCCCAGCATCAGAGTCTTTTCCAATGAGTCAACTCTTCGCATGAGGTGGCCAAAGGACTGGAGTTTCAGCTTTAGCATCATTCCTTCCAAAGAAATCCCAGGGTTGATCTCCTTCCAGAATGGACTGGTTGGATCTCCTTGCAGTCCAAGGGACTCTCAAGAGTCTTCTCCAACACCACAGTTCAAAAGCATCAATTCTTCGGCGCTCAGCCTTCTTCACAATCCAACTCCCATCCATACATGACCACAGGAAAAACCATAGCCTTGACTAGATGGACCTTAGTTGGCAAAGTAATGTCTCGCTTTTGAATATACTATCTAGGTTGGTCATAACTTTTCTTCCAAGGAGTAAATGTCTTTTAATTTCATGGCTGCAGTCACCATCTGCAGTGATTTTGGAGCCCCCCAAAAAAAAAAAAAATTCTCACACTGTTTCCACTGTTTCCCCATCTATTTCCCATGAAGTGATGGGACTGGATGCCGTGATCTTTATTTTCTGAATGTTGAGCTTTAAGCCAACTTTTTCACTCTCCACTTTCACCTTCATCAAGAGGCTTTTTAGCTCCTCTTCACTTTCTGCCATAAGGGTGGTGTCATCTGCATATCTGAGGTTATTGATATTTCTCCTGGCAATCTTGATTCCAGCTTGTGTTTCTTCCAGCCCAGCGTTTCTCATGATGTACTCTGCATAGAAGTTAAATAAGCAGGGTGACAATATACAGCCTTGATGTACTCCTTTTCCTATTTGGAAACAGTCTGTTGTTCCATGTCCAGTTCTAACTGTTGCTTCCTGACCTGCATACAGATTTCTCAAGAGGCAGGTCAGGTGGTCTGGTATTCCTCTCTCTTTCAGAATTTTCCACAGTTTATTTTGATCCACACAGTCAAAGGCTTTGGCATAGTCAATAAAGCAGAAGTAGATGTTTTTCTGGAACTCTCTTGCTTTTTCCATGATCCAATGGATGTTGGCAATTTGATCTCTGGTTCTTCTGCCTTTTCTAAAACCAGCTTGAACATCAGGGATTTCACGGTTCACATATTGCTGAAGCCTGGCTTGGAGAATTTTGAGCATTACTTTACTAGTGTGTGAGATGAGTGCAATTGTGCGGTAGTTTGAGCATTCTTCAGTCTTTCCCATCATCTGGGTCTTTCCCAATAAGTCAGCTCTTTGCATCAGGTGGCCAAAGGATTGGAGCTTCACCTTCAGCATCAGTCCCTCCTTCTGGCCCTGTCCCATGGCCCCCTCCCCACAGCCAGAGATCCATTCTCCCTGTTTGCTTATCAGCTGGCTGCCTTGGGTGACTCCTTCTGTTTCCTCTTCTATAGGGTGGAGTTCTTAATACTATTTGCCCAGGTTGTTTAGGGAGTCAGGTGAGATTACTATATCTAAACAGCTTAGCACAGTGCCTGGATCATCATAAAATTTAGTGACTATGAACACAACTAATAGAATCTCTAGAGAAGGCAATAGCACTCCACTCCAGTACTCTTGCCTGGAAAATCCCATGGACGGAGGAGCCTGGTGGGCTGCAGTCCATGGGGTCACTAAGAGTCAGACACGACTGAGTGACTTCACTTTCACTTTTCACTTTCATGCATTGGAGAAGGAAATGGCACCCCACTCCAGTGTTCTTGCCTGGAGAATCCCAGGCACGGGGGAGGCCTGCTGGGCTGCCATCTCTGGGGTCACACAGGGTCGAACATGACTGAAGTGACTTAGCAGCAGCAGCAGCAATAGGATCTCAGGTTAGAATTATCTTTCTGATGCTGGTGTTCTGCACCTTCCCTGGCTGGTTATTCTGGCTCTTGTGTAAGCCTCCCTTTTAATCTCTGCCTGTCTTTTCTGCTGCTGATCTCTTTCTGATGGCCCCTCCTGGCCTCTCTGTTTCTGGACCTTACAAACTCTGGATCCACTCTCTAGGGCCCAGGATTCACTGATTTTCTGTGGGGGAAACAGGAGCTATGGGTTCACTCCAGCCACACTCTACCTTCATCCATAGTTGTAGGTGCAGGAGGATGTTGGGTTGAAGCCACCTAATACATTCAGTCACTGTCCCTCCCCAGCCAAGGTGCTTTGCTTGGTCCAGCCCTCTGAGCAGGGGCTGCTGAAGGAGCTGCTCCCTGAGAAGAGAGTGATCAGGGGGCAGCAGAGCTTAGATGATACTAAGATGTATATATGTGGCTTCCCCAGAAGACTTCTATCACATTTACAAACACACATATACATACATTACATACAGTATTGCGTCTGGGAGGCAGACTCCCCCAGAGCCTCGGCTGACACAGTTACACCTCTTAGGAATTCTAGCAAAGGGTGCCGGGCTCCTAGAGTAATGGGCTCCATGTGTTCTCTTCTGCCCAGGAGAGTCCCCGCCAAGCCTACTCCTCTTCAGGGTTCAGTGTGTCCAGTAGGGAGAGTTGCCTCAAGTGGGTCTGAAGGCTTGTGATTCGGGCTGCAGGGAGCCGGGGGACTGTTTGCAGTGACCAGAGCAGCTCTGAGCACCCTGCAGAAAGCAGTGGCAACAGCGAGCAGTGAGTGAGGCTGCTGGTGGGCAGGCAGGATGTGCAGGAACGGTGGGGGTGTGTAACTGGGGGCCACCCTGGGGGCTGGGGGCCCAGTGGAGCCCAAGGCCGAGGGCAGGCTGAATGAGGGCAGGGTCTCTGCATGAAATCCCTGCTTACCAAAAGTCCGAGTCTTGTAGACAGACCCAGTCATATCAGGGTGGCCAGAGGTGCTCAGAGACACCAACACTCCTTTGCCAGGCCCAGAACCTGCAGGGGTAAAGAATCCACCCGCCAAGGCAGGAGACATAAGAGACATGGGTTTGATCCCTAGGTCGGGACGATCTCCTGGAGGAGAAAATGGCAACCCACTCCAGTATTCTTGCCTGGAGAATCCTATGGACAGAGGACCCTGGCTGACTACAGTCCATGGAGTCATAAAAAGTGAGACATGACTGAGTGTGCACGTGTGTGCTCACACACACACACACACACACACACACAGATGTATATGTGTATATATCAAGGAGGGATTGCTCCACTGTGGCAGAGGTACAAGAAATGTGACACAAATAAGGAGAGGGTGGGACGCATTGGAGAGCAGCGTTGACCTCTGTGCACTGCCACGCGTAAGACAGACGCTAGTGGGAAGCTGCTGCGTAGCACAGGGGCTCAGCTCCGTGCTTCAGTGGGGTGATGACCTTGAAGGGTGAGGTGGGGGTGGGGTGGGAAGGAGGCTCGAAAGTGAGGACATATATGTGTACATGTAGCTGATTCGCCTTGTTGTATAGCAGAAACACAATGTTGTAAAACAATTATCTTCCAATTAAAAAAATAGGTATCACATAACAAGAAAAAATATCTATAAACAGAACGCCGTGTCCCCACTGGGCTGAGGTCATTAAGAACCTGCAGTCCAGCTTCTATGCATGAGACAGGGTGCTCAGGGCCGGTGCAATGGGATGACCCCGAGGGATGGGGAGGGAGGTGGGAGGGGGTTCAGGATGGGGGACACATGTACACCCATGGCTGATTCATGTCAATGTATGGCAAAAACCATTCTAATACTGTATAGTAGTTAGCCTCCAATTAAAATAAATTAATTTTAAAAAGTCTGATATTTAGGATGTCTTCCCATTGGACTGTACAAAAACTCAACAGTTTACATGATCCTTTCAAAACGAGGGTGGGATGCTAGCTGGGGGCAGCCGTGACACGTCTTGGGCTGTCCAGTGCGGTCCAGCAATGTCCCCGAGTCGGGCACCAGGGATGCACCTCCAAGTTCCAAGGCATGGCCCTAAGTCTCATGGCTCTAAGCCTTGGCCCCGTGCCCTACATACATTCTGGCCTCTCCAGTTTCTTCGTGTGGCCATAGGACTTTCCCCCTTAGTGGAACTCCAGACCCTATTTCTATTTCCAGCCCTGAGTGAAAGAGTCTGGAAATGAGTGAAGAGGAGAACAAGATTTCAACTAATTTCTCACCCTGTTATACCAATCAAGCATTTGAATAATTCGCATAGCAGAAGCAGAGCATGAGAGTGGTTGTCAAGGCTTTATCGGAGGGAGATTGGAAATAGTTCACCAAGGAGACATCTTCATTGCTACGGGGCCTCTTTGGAAACTCTGGACATCTACCTTGGCATATCTCTTTTTAGATTTAAAGGGACAGTTTACCCATCACTTAGCAGGTTCAGGTTGAACAAAGAGTTTTTGTTAATGAGAGTCTTTGTTAATAAAGAGTCTTTGTTAATAACAGCTGCTGTCTGTTAATGAGATTTGTACCTTTCCCCTGGGCTGTGGACAGAAGTTTTCCCAGTTGAGCTTGGGAGGTAAAGAAATTCCTTGCCAGGTGATGCCTTGTTAGATGGATGCAGGTATTCACATTTCATCCTTGTAGTAACCTGAGAATTAAGTACCAGAACTGTCCTATTACAAATGAATAGAGTAGTTTGCGAGTTGAGATATACTGAAAATCAGATAAGCAACTTTGGTAAGGAGACTAGCAGTTCAAACGGTGACAGGCCGAGTCCAAACCCAGTGTTTCCAGGCGCTGAACCCTCATAGGAGGTGTCGGGATAAATCAGGCATAGATCATCTTCCCTCAACAGTTTGTCAGTCTGCTGAGAGTTTACATTCTGTTGCATTTTATTGTATTTTTTTAAGTTCGTGGTAAGTGCCAGAGGGGTTGCCTGGAGCTACTGTTTGGAACGGGCCACCCCACTCACAAGAAGCTTGGTGGCTGCAGAATGTCAGTTTCCACTATGTGACACTTCCCGCCAGGCCATGGAGAAAGTGGTGGCCCGGGAGGTTGTCAGAGTCTTTCTCCTGCGAGAGTGGGTGTTGAGAGCAGAGTCGAGTAAAACCAGGATCCTGGAACAAAGAGCGGCCCACTCTCCTTGCTGAAAACCTGGGAATAGCCCTGGCTTCCTATCTTTCTATTGGCTTGGTTGTTTAGATTTTCACTGGAGTCTCTGAACTGCCTCAGTGGCATCCTCATCATCCTCATCATTATCTATTTAAGCCCACTCCAGCTGTGTTCTTTGATTCCAATCAGAGCAAGTTTAAGGAATACCCAGCACCATTCTTTTTAAAAATTTATTGATTCATGTGGCTGAGCCAGATCTCAGCTGTTGCACTCAGGATCTTTGGTCATCATTGTGGCACATGGGATCTTTAGTTTCAGCTTGTGAAGTCTAGTTCCCTGAGCAGGGATTGAACCCTGGGCCCCCTGCATTGGGAGTTTGGAATCTTAGCCGTTGGACCACAAGGGAAGTCTCACATAGACCTTTTCTTTAACCCAGTTCACCACTCCATATGAGGACCTTGGCTCTGCTGAGTGTCAGCCAGACTCAGAAAACAGACTCTGGAATCCCTACCAATCAAAGGCCCCAGTGCCAATCTCAGGCTTTTCTTCTGGGGGAGGACTCAGGGGTGGGAGTGGTGGGGTTAGCCCTTTGGCAGTTTCTTAGTTTAGAATCTGTCAAAAACTGTCAAAATAATGAGCGAGGTTAAATATCTGAATCCAAATGATCGTTCACAGGCACCTGTCCAGTCTGGAGAGTGTACTGTCTAGACATATGCAAAACAGGTGAGAAGCAAAAGGAAGGGCCCAACACATAAGTTATGATAAAATGTCAGGAGTTGAGAAAGACAGGGCGCACAAATCAGTTTCACAGAACTGAGAGCTGATTGGTTGTCATCGATAAAATCTTTGTGAACCTGACATTCTGCAGCCACCAGGCTTCATAAATATCCTGTTTACTTAGTTAAACCAATAAAGATGAAATGTATTTCCTTTCCTCATACGAGTTGATTTCTCTTGTTTATTAAGCTTACAGCCTTCAAATCATGTGCTTTCTGACTTCAAAGTCCATGAATTCATTTGCCATGCCTATTGGTCTTCCAACATTAGCATACATAAAAATTATAAGGAGCTGTTTCTGATTTGTGGCCCTATCACTCAGAACTTCAGAGTCAGAGGATCTGGGAGGGGCACCCAGGAATCGACATTTTTGATTGAATCAAGGACTGCAGTTTAAGGAATATTTCAGTACCCCTGATAGCCTTCAGAAATCTTCTGCAAAAAGGGAATTAAGTGTTAGCCTAATGCACTGAGAAACCATTTACAGATTGGGAGAGGAAATTATACCAAGACCCATTTTCCTTAAAATAGGGGTTGATTTGGCTTTTTGGTCCCTTTATGAAGATCAAAAGTCCCTTTTCCTCCAGCCATTTTCCATGGGATTATGACTTTTTGTGTGTGCCAAAGATGATTACTTCAAAAAAAAAAAAAAGTGTGAGTGGGATGAGGTGGTCTCCCAGGCACAGTGAGTGAGGAACCACAGGATGCTATTAGCACATCCTGCTTTCATTGATCAGAGTGGCTTCCAATCTACTTTAAAATCTTTCACACTTTCTATTGAGAAACAGTATCTTGCTTCTTGGAGAAGGCAATGGCACCCCACTCCAGTACTCTTGCCTGGAAAATCCCATGGGCGGAGGAGCCTGGTGGGCTGCAGTCCATGGTTAGAACTGGATGCTGGGGATTCAGGCCTTATGTAAGGCAGCCCTAGAGATACTTCAGAGTTTTTCTTCGTGTCTAATGCCTGCTCTGTTCTCCAACCCATTTTTCTTGAAGGGATCAACCACTGAACAGGGCAGGAAATGGAGTTTGAAGTGCCATTGATTCACTTGGCCCAGCTCTTTTTTTTTTTCCTGTCGGTGTCCTGAGGGGAAAAAAAGAATACACTAGGGAGTCAAGAGTTGGGAAGGTTTATCTGAAAGAGATGCCGAGAGTGAGGCAACGTAACAAATTAAAAAGATAAAAGACAGACTTCAACAATGTAGATGACTTAGAGTCGCTGTTCCCTTTTGGATGTCTTTGCTCCAATTAATACTTTCTACAGCCTTAAGGTAAGATTATAAAGTAGGTAATAAGATCCTCTAAATCCTACTGTTTTGAAAGAATTCTTATTGTCTAATTCCCTTGGCTTTTCTGTAATGCTTTCAAGAGGTTTCAAGCCAAAGTTCCAGAAATGTAGGGCTTCTTCCCCTTTAGCCTGGGAGATAAGTAAAAATAATTGATTCTTCAGGGTCCTTAATTTGTTGGGATTGCAAACCGAATCCTCAAAAGATCATGGTCAATTTGTTATATAAATGTTTCTGGGATAATAAAAGCTAAAGTCGGAGTAAGATTTGAGTCAGGTTGAATAAAAGTCTTAGGATTATGTATGTGTCTGTACTCAATATTTTAAATGGTCTTTGGACATGTTAATAAAATTATATTTAAAAAAAAAAGAGTTCCAAGCACTGCTACTCTGAGACACTGGGGAGTTGTTTTAATACACTGGCCTTCTTTTCCTCATTTCTGTTGGATGCAGCATTCAGCTTAGAGCCTCTGAAGTTAAGTTCTGGCTCTGTTCCATAGCATGATGATGGATAGAAAAGCTTTTCATTCTTTCTGAAGGAGAATTCGCCCAAGTGTAGAATGGGAAAAGAATGGCTACATTAGAAAGTTATTGATCACCCATGTATCCAATAGCTATCATCTGTACAATGATTTGGGCTTCCCTGGTGGCTCAGACAGAAAAGAATCTGCCTGCACTGCAGGGGACCCAGGTTCAATCCATGGATCAGGAAGATCCCCTGGAGAAGGAAATGGCAACCCCTTCCAGTATTCTTGCCTAGAGTCACATGGACAGAGGAACCTGATGGGTTACAGTCCATGGGATCACAAAGAGTCAGACACGACTGAGCACTGCGACTCACAAGCTGCTTTCTATATAGTCACTCATGTATTCATTCATTTTTACGCTCCAAGCCTGTACTAGGTTCTAGACTGTAACAGTGAACAAGCCATAATGTATGACTTTAAGAAGCTCTAAAAATAATGGGTAAACAAATATGTGAATGACTCCTCAGGTGGCTCAGCGGTAAAGAAATCTCTCTGCCAGTACAGGAGACACAGAAGACACGGGTTCAATCCCTGTGTCAAGAAGATCCCTTGGAGGAGAAAATGGCACCCACTCCAGTATTTTTCCCTGGAAAATTCCACAGAGGAGCCTGGCAGGCTACAGTCCAGAGGGCCACAAAAGAGTCAGACATGACTGAGCAACATAACATGCACGCATGTAAGTGAATAGTCGATCACAATACATGATTCAGGTTTCTGAGGGGGCAAAATCGAGAGCGGTGGCAGGACATGGTCCCCTAAAGAAACATGCAAGGGTTTGGGGGTTGCAGAAAATAGTGTTGGTTGCCAGTCTGACACCATCCTCTTTTCTGGCTGGCTTAATTCTGTTCCTGTAATCTGCTTCACTAATCCAATCATGGTAATCCCTCTCTTGCTGGTGATTGGTTTAGGCGTGGGTTTGTTACACAGTGCTGGTCACTGAGAATTGAAAGTCTGATTGAGGATTCTGAGAAATATTTCCTTGCTCTTAGAGACACTCAGAAACCGAGAGAGGCTTTCCTCTCCTCTGGATGATGTTGTGACCTTGTGTTTTGCCTGTAATAGAACCATACCGTCCATCTGCAACCACAAAGGAGCCAAATAGGCAAAGGGTCCATCTGGGACTTCTCAGGCTGGTGAACTCAGCTCAACAATGTCATCAATGATCCTGCTTTGTCCGTCTTTCTGTCCCATCGTCCTTCAAGAGGGAGGGGATATAGATATATTTACTTATGGCTGATTCAGGTTGTTATACAGCAGAAACCAACACAACCATTGTAAAGCAATTATCCACCAATTAAATATTTAAAAATCAAGTAATATTTTCATCTAAAAAAGACTTCATGTTTTACAATACATATTTGTTATAAATAAACCAACTGAGTCGGGGTTTCTGTGACTTCAGTTACAAGAGCCTTGCCATTGATAGGATGCTTGATTCCTGAAGAAGTAAGTGATACTCAGGGGATGAGAGAGAAGGGCAATTTTTTGGCAAAGGGAGACACATTGGTTAAGGCTCTTATAAAGAACCTGACTCTGAGAAGAAACTGAAAAAAAAACACAAAGTCAATATAACTGAGAAAGTGAAAGCGAAGTGAAGTTGCTCAGTCATGTCCGACTCTTTGCAACCCCATGGACAGTAATAGCCCACCAGACTCCTCCGTCCATGGGATTTTCCAGGCAAGAAAACTGGAGTGGGTTGCCATTTCCTTCTCCAGGGAATTTTCCCGACCCAGGGATCAAACCCAGGCATTGCAGGCAGACGCTTTACAAATATGGTTAGATGGCATCATTCACTCAATGGATATGAGTGTGAGCAAGCTCTGGGAGATGCTAAAGGGGCAGGGAAGCCTGGTGAGCTGCAGTCCTGGGGTTGCAAAGAATTGGACTCGATTGGGCGACTGACTGACAATGACTGTAGACCAGGGAGGAGTCAGGACCATCAAGTCCTTTCCAGCGTGGATGGTCACCTGCATATCAGGGCCCCTAGCCTGCAGGACTCCAAGAGGAACTTGGAGTTTACACTGTTCCATTCGAGGACCATCACCGTGAGCAGAGGACACCCTATTTTGGCTACACAAGAGTGCAGAATGCTGGGAGCACCCTGTACACAGTAGCCTTGGGCCCTACTGAAGGCGTCATGGGTTTGTTTTCTAATACAGTTATTCCTACAGATACTTAAAATGTTGCTTTTCTCCTCCCCTCTGTCTCCTTCCTCTTCCAACATGGTCTTCCTCCTCCTCCTTCCCACCTTCCTCCCTTCTTCTTGACTCCCAAACACTGGCCTTTTATCTCTCCCCTCTATCTCTTCCCCTAGGCAAATCATCACCCTGTTCTTTCCACTCTTCCATTTGTAATATGAATCAAAATTGCAGGGCAAAATCATTTAAAAAAATCTTTGCTGGATTCAAATGTATCCTACAGTTTTCAATCAAGCCTCACGCCATCTGTAGCCCTCTTTCTTACTCAAATGTATCCCTGGATTTCATTTGCTAATTCATTTCAAGTTGGAACCATTTAAACCAAACTCTTTAAAATACACCTGCTTTAGAAATGGGCCACCCGTACCCTTAGGATAGAAGGATGACTGTGATCAGAGTGGAAATTATTTGTGCTCATAAGGGATCAGATAGGGCATTTTTTTACACTCTGCTTACATATGTAAAATTACTGAGGCTGGGTCTCGATTAATGAGGTCCTATTTATAATTTTTCCTTGAAAGCAGTCCTTTATTTTAAAAATAGCTCTGACAAGGATTTTATTATGGAATGAGGTATATTATTTTATTATATTATTTTATTATGGAATGAAGTCTTAAAGAAGACTTTCTTGTGTTAAGGCAGAGAGGGATTATTTAGAATGAGTTTGTATGCTTGTGTGTGTGTGTGTAAGCTGAAGGGCTTGCTGAGCTGAAGGTAGGGAGAGGATTAGGTAGACATGACATAGGACAGTTGATTGAAAGAATACTAAATGCGTATTATAGGCTCTCCTTATTTCACAGGATATTTCCATGCACTTTCCACTGAATAATTCAGTACTTGTATTCAACTGGTGACTTACCTAGGATGGTTTATGAATGGGATGAAATAGAATTAGAAGCCATGATCCCACCAGGGACTATGTATTCTCATTCATAATCATCAGGATTGTTCTTTCTGTTTAGAACAAGAGGGAGAACAAGAGGGCAGACTTGGATAGAAAAGAAAAAAAATAGCCTACTTATCAAGCTTTTTGCAGAAACACGACACATTAGGAAATAATCAGGTTACATTAGATTACGCCTCAAAACTAGCACACTATTAGATGTTGCCTTATTATTTTGTCTTTTTCCATCTTTCTACATTAAGACTCACATGTGAGTCCTCAGATATAAAGTAGTGAGTATTTCATATCCAGAGAACTAAAAATTGTACCTAACACATAATTTTTGACTCCCTAGCGGTCTTTCACCGCCTTCATATGAAATGGTAAGAAGCCAACTTCTCACCACCACCAGCACAATCTATTTACCCCATACTCTGTGGGGTCAACAGGAGTGTGCTTCTGGAAATCATTCTCTCCACATGCACAAGCAAAAATCATGTAGGACTTAAGACCAACTGGTCTGGTGACAATTTAATTTTTAATAAAAATTAATAATAAATGTTCTGCTCCTATGGTAAAAGTAGAGTTTGATAATGTTCCCAATTCACATTTTCTCTTTCACTTCTTTCCTATTGGATTTCAGGCTTTTGTATTAATTCATTTCTTTCTTTCTTTTTTTTTTTTTTAAATATTATTTACGGTGCCGGGTCTTCGTTATGGCACTCAGGATCTTTGATCTTCATTGCAGCACGTGGTACCTTTTTAGTTGCGGCATGTGAACTCTTAGTTGGGGCATGTGGGGTCTAGTTCCCTGATCAGGGATCCAACCAGTGCCCCCTGCATTGGGAGGGTGGAGTCTTAGCCACTGGACCACCAGGGAAGCCGCTAAGTCATTTCTTAATTCCTTTGATGACTGATTGGTTTGTCCACTCAATTTTCAAAACCACTTAATGGCATTACATTGTTCCAAGTCCTTTTGACAATTCCATGTAGGCTTCCTTTTGTGGTATGAGCTATTGCCTTTCAATGTAAACTTATGTTGGATAGTTGAAAGAGGTGAGGACATTTGCAGATTAATGGCCATTCAGGAGACCCAAGTTCGATTCCTGGTGGGGAAGATGCCCTGGAGGAGGAAATGGAAACCCACTCCATTACTCTTGCCTGCAGATGGACAGAGGAACTTGGGCATCTCAAAGAGTCATTCACGACTGAGCCACTAACACATTCACTTTCATAATGGCAGGATGACAGTGTTGGGAATAATTCAGCTGAAAGATTCCCTTGATAATTTAGAGGGTTTTTTTTTTTTCTGGAGTGGGGTAGGGTGAGGAGTAGGCAGTTTACACAGAGCAAAGCAGAAAAATTTTATTTTTAAATTATAGTCATTCAATGGTCACAAATAAGAGAAAAATTGTTACGGTTGTTGTTCAAGGTAATATGTTGTAAAAGATTTTATACTGACTTATTTCAGATAGAAACATGTGCTTAACTCTGGGCCAACTGCATAATATGACAATAACTTTGTTGTCCAGAACACTTGCCTATGATGAAAATTTATTAACAGTTATAAGATTTTATTGGTATCACATTCCAACAGTGTGATGTAGCCTATGGCCCGCATTTCTCTATGGTGTACAGAGCTGCTAATATTTATGGGGCCGAGCCAATGTGTAGTCTCACCTATCTAGGGGTCTTCACTCTTTATGGCCCTGTGATTCATTTATAAGACGTGTTTCCTGGCCCTGCCGCACAGTGTGACTGCAAGCTTGATGGCAGCAGGGGACCCTCATCCCTTGGGGTGTTCTTCACATGGTCTGCCTGTGGTTCTGCATTGCACAGTCTAGAACCTTGAGTAGACGCCAGTGGACAGCTTGCTCAGCCCAGTTTAGCTTCTTCCTCTCCCCCTCCCTCTCCTCCTTCTTCTCTCCTCCCTTCCTTCTCCCCCATCTGTCTCTCCCCCTTCCCCCTTCCTCCCCCATTCTTTCTCTATGTCTCTCCTTCTTTCTGAATAAGTACTTGCTATGTTATTCCCCTTCATACATTGTTAAGAATGATCTTTGTTGTTGCTAACCACCAGTTCCCTGGGGGTCCAGTGGTTAAGATTCCATCTGCCAATATAGGAAGTGTGAGTTCGATCCCTGGTCAGGGAGCTATGATCCCCTGTGCCTTGCAGCCAAAAATATGAAACAGTATTGTAACAAATTCAATAAAGATTTCAAAAATGATCCAAAGCAAAAAAAATCTTTTAAAAATGTACTAAAGGAAGCTTCTTGGATGCATTTTGCTTTGACATTTCTGAGATTTGCCTGTATCAATTGTCTGATGAATAGATGAGCATGGAGCCCCCTAGGAACTCTCTTTCTGGGGAAAACTGAACAGACACTCCACAGGCAACCCAGGTGCTGAATTCCTATAATGAGTTGCCTGAAAGCCCAGCAGATGTTAAGGTGTCTTTTCTCAGGTTTCTCCTGATTGGGAAGAAAAATTAAACAATTGACAATTGTGCAGGTGTGTAAGCCAGGCAGACTGAATGTCGATGCATCAGGATGTCATTTCTCACACGGCTGGGAACATGGCTGTTACATTTTAAGTTCCAGGTTCATGAGAACAGAACTGTGGGTTTTTCTAAAGATGAAAAGCTCTCTAAAACGGGACATTTGCAAACTAATGTTTTGTGGAGATAGGAAGAAAAAAAAATACCAGGAGGGAAATAGAGTAGACGTCAGTCCTGGATATGAGCAAGGCAAACCTAAGCCGTGAAAGTAATGCTGCCCCAGACCCATGGCCCTGGGTGGCCAAATATCAAGGATCCTTGTGCTAACAGCGGGCTTCCCTGGTGGCTCAGTGGTGATGAGCCCTCCTGACAAAGCAGGAGGCATATAAGAGATGTGTGTTCGATCCCTGGGTTTGGAAGATGCCCTGGAGGAGGGCATGGCAACCCACTCCTGTATCCTTGCCTGGGGAATCCCTTGGACAGAGGAGCCTGGAGGGTTAGAGTCCATAGGGTTGCAAAGATATGTCCAAGGTGACAGCATGCATGCAGGCATGCTGTGCTGGCGATGGGCCACTTGCTCAGTTGTGGCTTGTAAACTGGCCAGTCCTTGCCCTACGACCACTAGAGAAAGCCCAGAAAGACGACCGGTCGGGGGCATGTTGAAGACTTACAAGCAAATGTCATGGATTCAAGACTGCTTGACTAGGGTCATATCCAGAGACTCAGGTTTGCTGGATCCCTGTGGCCTGACAGGAGCTGGTGGAGACAGAACCATTAGGATCAGGGCTCAGGAAAAGAACCCTAGAAGGACGGAGTGGGGTTTGCAAGGCAGGGAGGTAAGAAAGCTGAAATTTTGGACAGAGATCCAAGACAGGGACTGGGAATTGTGAGACAGGAGGTGAGACAAGAATACAGGCCAGGTCTCTGGGAGGTCCCTGGGTCTTAGACTTGGGCGTGGGACAGAGTGAGTCCACACCCTCCAGACCCCAGAAGCAGAAGTTCTTGTGTTCTCCTGAGTGGAGCTGGGGTTTCAAGCATAGTTGTGAGGATGTTCATAAGCATCAACAGTGAGTGTGAGGCTGAACTATTGATCTGATCTTGCTGCGAAGTCTTCATGGGCTTTTTACCTCTCGGTTTTATCTCTAATGTTTACTCTTCTAAATCTACAACTCTCTGAATTTCGGGACTTTGCATTTCTAGTTCTTCCTGCTGGCAAACTAGCTGTTTTCTTTTCCTCTTTCCTTTCTGTTTTAAAACACATCCCATTTCAGGGTTTTTATTTTTTAAGTATCTGTTTATTTTTATTTATTATTTGGCTGCATCCGGTCTTAGCTGCAACATGTGGGATCTTCACTGCGTCGAGTGGACCCTTTATCGTGGTGAGCAGACTTCTAGTTGCGGTGCTTGGGCTCGGTAGTTGCAGCATGTGCTCGTAGTTGCTCCAAGGTGTGTGGGATCTTAGTTCCCTGACCAGGAACTGAGCTTGTGTCCTCTGCGTTGGTAGGCAGATTCTTAACCATGGCACCACCAGGGAAGTCCCTGGCTGCTGCTTTTCTGAGCTGCTTTCTTGTATCACCTCACCAAATGAAGCCAGTGCAATCAAAATGAGAATTTTGTCTCATAACTTACCTGTCTGGAGCTATAACATATTACCTGTATTCTGAGTTAGCGAAGGTGGCAGTTTTACCACGTACTTCAGCCCCGCATCTTAGGGGTGGCCCCTTCCAGCCTCCAGTGATGGTCTCCTTTTTGTAGACTGACCCCCTCGTATCACAGGTTAACTCCATGCCTTTGAGGGCTGTGTTATGATGTGTGTGTGTGTCCCTGCTCAGTCATGTCTGACTCTTTGTGACTCCATGGACTGCAGCCCGTCAGACTTCCCTGTCCATGGGATTCTCCAGGCAAGAATATTGCGCTGGGTTGCCATTTCCTTCTCCAGGGGATCTTCCCAACCCAGGAATCGAACCTTCATCTCCTGCATTGGCAGGTGAATTCTTTACCATTAATGCCACATGGAATCTCATTAGGTACCATATATATACATATATGTATACGCACGTATATATGTGTGTGTGTTGGGTCTTAGTTGCATCAAGGAGATTGTGGCACTTGGACTCTCTAGTTGTGGTTCACGGGCTTAGCTACTCTGTGGCATGTGGGATCTTAGTTTCCCAACCAAGGATTGAACCTACGTTCCCTGCATTGCAAGGCAGATTCTCAACCAGTGTATCACCAGGAAGTCCCTTTAGCCAACCCCCTTTTTTTTCCTTTAGGTAGAAAAGATGAGATTATGTCAAAGCAGCAAATAAATGTGATGTTTCAGTGGAGGTGTATTTCTTGTTCTTACTACAGGTCTACCTAAGGTGGGCTGGGATCTTGCTTTTTGTCTTCCCCACTCAAGCCCTCAGACTGAGAGAAGCTTCATCTCTGTGTTTCCATGTTTTCCAAGAAGAAAGTAGTATGGGTGAACTGCATACCAGCTTTTAGAATCTCTGTCTGGAGGTGACATGTGATATATTTCATTGACTAAAACAAGGCACGTGGCTAGGTTACCTTTCTGGAGAAATCTACCATGTGACATGTACCTGAATAGAAAGAGCAAGAAATATTTGGTGGGTATCACTAATGGGGGCTTCCCAGGTGGTGCTGGTGGTAAAGAACCCACCTGCCAATGCAGGAGACGTAAGAGATGTGGGTTTGATCCCTGATTCGGGAGGATCCCCTGCAGGAGGGCATGGCAACCCACTGTAGTATCCTTGCCTGGAGAATCCCATGAACAGAGGAACCTGGCAGGCTTTAGTTCATAGATTTACAAAGACTCCAACACGATTAAAGTGACTTAGCATGCACGCACACACACTAATGATTACTGCAGTAGTAATAGCTGATGTCTATCACTTGTACTTTTTATGGCATTCTCTACATATTAACTAAAATCTCACAATTCTCTGAACTAAGTACTATAACAAATACTTATGGTAATCAATGAAGATGGAGACTTGGAGAGGTGAAAAATTTGTCTATGATTATATTGCTACTGAGTGGTAGAATTATATATATATATATATATATATAATGTTTATTTATTTATTCAGCTGAGCCAGCTTTCAGTTGCTGCAAACTCTTAGTTGTGGCATATGTGGGATCTAGTTCCCTCACCAGGAATTGAACCCAGGCTCCCTGCATTGGGAGCATGGACTCTTAGCCACTGGAGCATCAGGGAATAGCCTAGAATATTTTTATCCCATCCTCCTAACTCTTACATTCATTGCCTCTTTTGTGCTGCTGTTGAGCAGAAACTGTATTCTCTATGACTTCTTGGGTACCACAATGCTAGCTCCCTCTGCCTGCAAGGAAGAGTAAATGATCCCAGTCACGGGCACTGGCGGGAGAGGGCCCCTGGGGCAAATGGTCCCCTGAATAACAAGAGAAAAGCAACTGTTGTCTGGGCTCCCAGGACCCGGTAGGGGCATTTTTCCTCTTTAGCAGAGCACTGCTTGCTTTTTAGCCTTGAGGTGTTTCTGAACCTGAGAGAATGAAGGTGGAGGCTGGCCCTGCTGGTGGAGGTGAGGATGTTATTAATTTCAGAGGCTCCCTGCAGTGGTGCCCAGCCCACCAGGTAACGCTAGCCAGTCCCTGTGCAGCCGTGGGCATGAGGGGCTGCCTTATTCTGCAAGACCTCCACCACCCTGCTTTGCCTCTGGTAACTGAGCTGCTTGACCCCTGTGGGAGTCTCCCTTCTCCTTCTCAGAGAACGGAATTGATTTGTCAAACATACATCCACATCCCTCCACCCGGGGAAGATTCATTCTCTCGGCAAGGCTACACATCATGCTTTCAAAGTCAAGCGCTGAATCCTGCCACAGGCAATACCAGGGATTGTAGAACTCCCTATTTCTTCTCTTTCTGACATCTCCAAAATGTCAGGATATAAGTAAGTCATTTATTTATTCAACCGGCGTTTGGCTATAAAGGGCATATATATCAGATAAGTCTAGAACCTCTGTTAGCAACTCCAGACCCCAAGATAAATAGCCTTAAGGTTCTTTAAGGACCACAGTCAAGTTCACATCAGGGTTCTCCAGAGCTCTTGGTGGACTGTGAAAAGTACCCACGCCCCATTTAATGAAAACATTGCATCCTGCATGTACAGAGAAAGGAAAGGAAGGTGAAGCTGCTCAGTCGTGTCCGACTCTTTGCAACCCTATGAACTGTAGCCCACCAGTCTCCTCTGTCCATGGGCTTTTCCCATCAAGAGTACAGGGGTGGGTTGCCATTTCCTCCTCTAGGGGATCTTCCTGACCCAGGAATCGAACCTGGGTCTCCCGCATTGCAGGCAGACGCTTTACCCTCTGAGCCACCAGGGAAGCTGTATATACAGAGAAGGTGAAGGTGAAGTCGCTCAGTCGTGTCCGACTCTTTGCGACCCCATGGACTGTAGCCTACCAGGCTCCTCCGTCCATGGGATTCTCCAGGCAAGAGTACTGGAGTGGGTTGCCATTTCCTTCTCCATATACAGAGAACAGTCCCTCAAACCTCACCTTGCTGGGAGAGGTGCTAAGTACTGAAAATAGACCTAGTTCTCTCTGTTATTGGAGTGTAGCTGTTCTACAGCATTGTGTTAGCTTCTGCTGTACAGCAAAGTGAATCAGCCGTGTGTATACATATATCCTACTTCCTTGAATTTCCTTTCCATTTAGGTCACCAAAGAGCATTGAGTAGAGTTGTCTGTGCTATGCAATCGGTTCTCATTAGTTACCTATTTTAGACATAGTAGTGTACAAATGGGACTTCCCTGGTGGCTCAGTGGTAAAGAACTCGCCTGCCAATGCAGGAGATGAAGGTTCGATTCCTGGGTTGGGAAGATCCCCTGGCAACCCATTCCAGTATTCTTGCTTGGGAAATCCCATGGACAGAGGAGCCGGTGGGCTACAGTGCCTGGGGTTGCCAAAGAGTCAGACACAACTTAGCAACTAAACAACAACAGCAAGTTTATATATGCCAACCCCAGTCTCCCAATTCATCCCACCCTGCTACCCCTCTGATGTTCTTATGTCCCTATGTCTGTGTCTCTATTTCTGCTTTGCAAATCCACCTAGATTTTTTATTTTATTTTATTTTTTAAATGTGGATCTTTTTAAAAGTCTTTATTGAATTTGTTACAATACTACTTCTCTTTTATTTTATTTTATTTTATTTTTTTTATTAATTAAGTTTATTTATTTTTTTAATTACTATACTGTATTTGTTTTGCCATACATTGACACGAATCAGCCATAGGTGAACACAATCTGCCAATGCCGAAGCCCCCTCCCACCTCCCACCCCACATCCTCTACTTGAATCATCCTGTGCATCAGCCCCATGCATCCTGCATCCTACATTGAACATAGATTGGTGCTTCGTTTCTTACAGGAAAATATACATGTTTCATTGCCATTCTCCCAAACCATCCCACCCTTTCCCTCTCCCTCAGAGTCCAGAAGTCCACTCTGTACCTCTGTGTCTCTTTGTTGTCTCACATATAGGGTCATCAATACTGTCTTCTAAATTCCATATATATGTGTCAGTATACTGTATTGGTGTTTTTCTTTCTGGCTTACTTCACTCTGTATAATCAGTTCCAATTTCATCCATCTCATTAGAACTGAGTCAAATTTATTCTTTTTAAGGGCTGAGTAGTACTCCATTGTGTATATGTACCACAGCTTTCTTATCCATTCATCTGCTGATGGACATCTAGGTTGCTTCCATGTCCTGGCTATTATAAACAGCGCTGCAATGAACATTGGGGTACATGTGTCTCTTTCAATTCTGATTTCCTCAGTGTGTATGCCCAGCAGTGGGATTGCTGGGTCATAAGGCAGTTCTATTTGCAATTTTTTAAGGAATCTCCACACTGTTTTCCATAGTGGCTGTACTAGTTTGCATCCCCACCAACAGTGTAAGAGGGTTCCCTTTTCTCCACATCCTCTCCAGCATTTATTGCTTGTAGACTTTTGGATCGCAGCCATTCTGACTGGTGTGAAATGGTACCTCATTGTGGTCTTGATTTGCATTTCTCTGATAATGAGTGATGTTGAACATCTTTTCATGTGTTTGTTAGCCATCTGTATGTCTTCTTTGGAGAAATGCTTATTTAGTTCTTTGGCCCCTTTTTTAATTGGGTCATTTATTTTTCTGGAGTTGAGCTGCATAAGTTGCTTATATATCTTTGAGATTAGTTGTTTGTCAGTTGTTTCATTTGCTATTGTTTTCTCCCATTCAGAAGGCTGTCTTTCCTACCTAAAGAAACTAAAGACCTATATATCGAAAACTATAAAACACTGATGAAAGAAATCAAAGAGGACACTAATAGATGGAGGAATATACCATGCTCATGGGTTGGAAGAATCAATATAGTGAAAATGAGTATACTACCCAAAGCAATCTACAGATTCAATGCAATTCCCATCAAGCTACCAGCAGTATTTTTCTCAGAACTAGATCAAATAATCTCAAGATTTGTATGGAAATACAAAAAACCTCGAATAGCCAAAGCCATCTTGAGAAAGAAAAATGGAACTGGAGGAATCAACTTGCCTGACTTCAGGCTCTACTACAAAGCCACAGTCATTAAGACAGTATGGTACTGGCACAAAGACAGAAATATAGATCAATGGAACAAAATAGAAAGCCCTGAGATTAACCCACACACCTATGGATACCTTATCTTCGACAAAGGAGGCAAGAATATACAATGGAGTAAAGACAGTCTCTTTAACAGGTGGTGCTGGGAAAACTAGTCAACCACTTGTAAAAGAATGAAACTAGACCCCTTTCTAACACCATACACAAAAATAAACTCAAAATGGATTAAAGATCTAAATGTAAGACCAGAAACTATAAAACTCCTAGAGGAGAACATAGGCAAAACACTCTCCGACATAAATCACAGCAGGATCCTCTATGATCCAACTCCCAGTATACTGGAAATAAAAGCAAAGATAAACAAATGGGATCTAATTAAAATTAAAAGCTTCTGCACAACAAAGGAAACTACTTTTCTTTTATATATTGATTTTTTTGACCATGAGGCATATGAGATCTTAGCTCCCTGACCAGGGATTGAACACACACCTGCTACATTAGAAGGCAAAGTCTTAGCCACTGGACTGCCAGGGAAGTCCCTCTACCTCGTGTTTGTTTGCTTTTTAACTTTTTAATGAGGAAAAATAGATGGATAGTATACTACACTGATCACAAGTGAACTTCTCCATGAATTGTCACTAAACAAGCACCTCTGTGTATTCAGCACCCAGCTCAAGAAACTGAACATTACCAGCACCCCAGGAATCCCCTTTCATGCCTCCTCTCCAAAATATTCTTCATCAGCGTAACCGTTATTTTGACTTTTAATATAATGACTCTGTTTTCAGCCTTAACAGCCTTGCCGCCTGCCACATGTATTTCTTGGACTTTCTATGTAATAGTCCTTAGGAGATACTGGGTGTCCCTCCTTGGTCCATGGATCTGTCATGAGAAACACACTCTCTTTTGATTGCCCATCAGAGGGAGGTAGCGTTGTAGCTTTTCCCAGACTTGGGGGCTGCATTCATTCAGGTCCTACAAGACAGGCATCAAGATGGAAGCAGGCATTCAAGTAACTGAAGGAAATACCTGTGAAGGATGAAGGGGAGAGAGAGCAGGAAGAGGCCAGAGAGCTTTCAGACCACAGTGCCGGTCTGCAACTGTGGAGGACGGAGGGGAGCGGGGAGGGTGTCCTTGGATAGAAGAAGCCTTGGATTGTAGGCAGACTGTACATCCAAGGGGACCTGTGCTTCCTGGCGGGAATGGCCCCACCCTCCTCCATCCGCGGGAGAGGCCCGCAGGGCATGTCTTCAGAGCGGATGTTGCCAAGGAGAGCTGAAGGTGCTGAAGGAAGCTGGATTCCTCGGAGCAGGTTCTCATAAAGGGCACTCTCGGTGGTGCACCTCCAAGGCCACCCAAGGTGGCTTCTTCTCTGGTGGATGCACTGACCTCTTCATTCATGTGACAGTTTCAGGTCACTGTCACGGCCGTGGTCAGAGAGTCGAAAGTCAAGCTAACCTGGGTGAGAGCTGTAATGGAGCCTTCGGTTCCTACAAGGATGACTGCACTTCTCTGAGTCACAGTTTCCCCATCTGTGAAATGGGAGAACTTGTTCTCACTTCATGAGGCTGCTCTGAGGGATTACAGGATTTCAAGAGAGTACAGGACTTGCCTGGTGGTCCTGTGGTTAAGAATCCACCTGCCAGTGCTGAGGACACAGGTTTGATCTCTGTCCAGAAAGAATGCCACAGGCCGATTGCACCTGGGAGCCACAGCTACTGCAGCCCAAGCATCCTAGAGCCCATACTCCGAAGCAGGGGAAGCTGCCGCAAAGAGAACCTTCACTAGAGAGTGGCCCTTGCTGGCCACAACTGGAGAAAAGCCAGCACGCAGCAATGAAGACACGATGCGGCCAGAAATAAGTAAATACAATTAAAATTAAAGATTAAAAAAACAAGTATGTGACATGAAGTGGGTGCTCCATCAAGTCAATTCCATTTATTCCTTCCCTTGTAGGATTTCTCACCCTCCCCAGGGTGCAGAGTGTACCCTCTTCCTTAGGGATCACTTTTTCTCACGGGCAGGGCATATTCTGCAGGGCTGGATCCTGATGCTTTGGGCTCGTAGGCAGCAGGTTCATTGTCCCCTACTTAAGTCATGGGCCACTTGGAAGTCTGGTGAGCCCTATAGACCAGTGGTTCCCAACGTTTTTGGCACAAGGGACTGTTTGGTTTTTTTTTTTTTGTGGAAGGCAGTTTTTCCATGGATGGGGGTTGGCGGGGAGGATAAGGTAAGGATGGTTTCAGGATGATTCCAGTGCAGTGGAGTTCACGCTCCTATATGAATCTAATGCCACCACTGACTCACAGGAGGCAGGGCTCAGGCAACAGTGTGAGCACTGGGAGTGGCTGTAAATACAGACGAAGCTTCGCTTGCCCACTGGCGACTCACTGCCTGCTGTGTGGTCTGGCTCCTAACAGCCCGCGGGCTGGTACCCATCTGTGGCCCCGGGGAAAGGGACGCCCCCACTATCGACCTTTTCTCAGAAAATCATTCCTAAAGAATACAATGAAATACCCTAGATTAAAGAAGAAACCAATTATGCTTACATTATTTATCACAATATTACAAAAGCACATTTGTGACATAGTAATGGCTTTATCTCTTTAGTTCATATGGTAAAGAATCCACCTGCAATGCAGGAGAGCCGGGTTCAATCCTTAGATTGGGAAGATCCTCTGGAGAAAGAAATGGCAACCCGCTCCAGTATTGTTGCCTGGAGAATCCTATGGACAGATGAGCCTGGTGAGCTATAGTCTGTGGGGTCGCAGAGTCGGATACGACTGAGCGACTGATACTACTGATGGATCTGTTTCTTTCTTTCTTTCTTTCTTTTTTAACACCTTAGGTAACACATTCTAGCGGTGCGCCTAATAATAGGTCTAATTTTAAGTCACAAAAGCATAATTGCTATTTTGTGATATCTACAACAGGCATGATATGATAGGAAAATGTCTTTGATTGTATCAGGGATAAAGTCTCCGGCACCACTGATCCGACTGCAGCTTGTTGTCTGTGCCCATAAATGGAAGGAAATGCTAGATTTCAGTTAGAGGTAAGGGAAAATTAGAGATGTACTTCCCCCCCGGCCCCCATCCAAATGGTGATTGCAAACCCCAGGTGAAGACCTCCTGCCTGAGATGAATGGTACCTGCCTGCTCACTTTGGAACATTTAATACCCAGAAGTGAAGGTGCTGTCGGGTGTTCTCAGACTCTGCTCACCCACCGCAGGATTTCCGGGTAACATGTACACAAGTCTCCAGTGAGGTGGCAATGCCACTGGACTCTCACTGATGTGGGCATGTTCAGTCCTGTTATTTTGTCCCTACACAGTGGCAGAACACGGGGTAAGTCTGGGTAATTCTCAAGCCCTGGAATCACTTTCTAGCTTGTCTGCAGAATGAAGCGTTCCCATTTCTTTTCTCCTTCCCTTACCCCTTTCATTCAATGAAGGCAGCGTGCGTTTCCCACCATTCTAACCCAACCCAAAGTTCCAGGACAGGTTTGCTTTTGGAATCCACCCGTGGATCCAGTGTGAGTTCAGAGGGTTTTATCTATTCAAACCCATCCACTCATTAGGACTTCCCTGCTGGCTCAGTGGCTAAGAATCCACTCGCCAATGCAGGAGACGAGGGTTTGATCCCTGGGTCAGGAAGATCCCCAGGGGAAGGAAATGGAAATCCCCTCCAGTATTCTTGCCTGGGAAACCCCATGGACAGAGGAGCCTGGTGGGCTACAGTCCATGGGGTCGCAGAAGAGTCAGACATGGTTAAGCGACTAAACACCAACAATGCACTCACTTGCCCCTAGGACATCTGAGAATCTTACAATGGGGGAAGTTCTCATCCCCGTGTGAAATGCAACCCTGCAAGCTGATATATACCACTTGGCAAGCACCTACTGTATCACGTCGAAGGCAATGCGCTAGGTGCCATTTATGTGTTTTCTCTATTAATCTTGACACCTCCATGGGGGAATCACTTGTTCTCATGTTTCAAAGAACAAATGGGAACCAGAGAGTTTAATACCATTATTAAAATAATACACCCAGGACTTGAATTTGAAAGGTAGCTCTAACTTACTCCAAATCCTTGAAAATGATATAAGAGCCCTCCAGCTCAAAGTTCCCTTGATTAGGCTCAGGTAGGAAAAATCAAAGTAACAAAGGTGAGGTGGTGAGTACGATATTAAGCATGTTAGTTTCGCTGCCAGGCTAAGAGCACTTGGGACCACAGTATGCCTTAGATTCTGCCCAGGTCCCAAGAGCTGCTGGTAGCAAAGGCCCCGAGTACCACGTCAAATTCTATTGCATTTACTGTGTCCTCAATCTCTTTCTTTTGAACATCAGATGCAGAGAAATTACTGGCTCACTCTGCACTTCTTTGCGTCCATTTAATCTCTGGTGATTTGCTGTTGACATCGTCAGTAATCTGCTCCGACCTCCCGCAGGGATAGGGTAATCACGGCCCACAGGAGCAGCTCCTGACTGGTTGCAGGCTTATTTGTGTGCTTCTAGCACTCGGGATCCTGGGCTTTGCTCTGGAATGCATGAGACAGAAGAGATGACGACGCTGGCTCCTATCTGCATCCCTTTCTCAGATCCTCACCATCCCTATGTCTGTAGGTGTTAACTCAAAAATGACTAGCTGGACGTTGCTTGGTAATGTTTATATGGTAGAAAGATGGACTCAGATCCAGGGAGAGAATTGTTTAGGCTAAACTCAAAACCCAAGCCAAACTGAACTACTGTGGGCACCCATTCTTGAGCGAGCCTGAGCTATACTAATTCCTAACTTTTAAAGGTTCCCATGCTTTCATTTCCTTTATAACAGTAAAGGTATAATGGCCCCACTTAGTGCCATGCCAAGCAGTGGCTGAGAGCTCTGTGGGCATTATTTAAGCAATCCTCATAGGAATGCTGGGCTTCCCAGGTGGCACTAGTGGTAAAGAGTTCGCCTGCCAATTCAAAAGATGTAAGAGATGCAAGTTCGATCTCTGGGTCAGAAAGATCCCATGGAGGAGGGCATGGCAACCCAATCCAGTATTCTTGCCTGGAGAATCCCACAGACTAAGGAACCTGGGCGGGCTCCGGTCCTTAGGGTTGCAAAGAGTTGGACGCAAGTGACTTAGCATGCATGCATGCATAGCAATGCTATGAGGTATGTGATATTACTTACCCATTTGGCAGATGATAAAACTGAGACCAAGAGTTGTCATTTAGCCACTAAATAAGGCATCTGGGATTCAGATTTTTCTCTAAGTGATTCCAAATTTAATGTTCAGAAACCACAGTTGGCAAACAGTGTGGATAGTGATTAAGGACGGATGCTCTTTTATTTTCTTTTTGAAAACTGTCATTTATTTCCTTTCAATTAAGAAGTAAAGGTGATAAAGGCATTATGTGGTCATGCAGTGTGTGTGTATGTGTGTGTGTGTGTGTTGGAGGGTGGAGGCAGAGAGAGAGAGGACAGAAGTGGAGGATGGGGTAGTGGCAGGAGTTGATATTGATTTAGGAAGCTTATTACAAGCATATACAAGGGTGTGTGGGAAAGATGATGTGGAAAGACTGCTGCTGCTGCTGCTAAGTCACTTCAGTCATGTCCGACCCTGTGCGACCCCATAGACGGCAGCCCACCAGGCTCCCCCGTCCCTGGGATTCTCCAGGCAAGAACACTGGAGTGGGTTGCCATTTCCTTCTCCAATGCATGCAAGTGAAAAGTGAAAGTGAAGTTGCTTAGTCGTGTCCGACTCTTAGCGACCCCATGGACTGCAGCCTACCAGGCTCCTCCGTCCATGGGATTTTCTAGGCGAGAACACTGGAGTGGGTTGCCATTTCCTTCTCCAATGCATGCAAGTGAAAAGTGAAAGTGAAGTTGCTTAGTCGTGTCCGACTCTTAGCGACCCCATGGACTGCAGCCTACCAGGCTCCCCCGTCCCTGGGATTCTCCAGGCAAGAACACTGGAGTGGGTTGCCATTTCCTTCTCCAATGCATGCAAGTGAAAAGTGAAAGTGAAGTTGCTTAGTCGTGTCCGACTCTTAGCGACCCCATGGACTGCAGCCTACCAGGCTCCTCCGTCCATGGGATTTTCTAGGCGAGAGTACCGGAGTGGAAAGACTAGACTTTGGCAATCTGAAATACATCTGCTCCTGCTGTTGCTGCTGAGTTGCTTCAGTCATGTTCGACTCTGTGTGACCCCACAGATGGCAGCCCGCCAGGCTCTGCCGTCCCTGGGATTCTCCAGGTAAGAACACTGGAGTGGGTTGCCATTTCTTTCTCCAATGTGTGAAAGTGAAAAGTGAAAGTGAAGTCCCTCAGTCGTGCCTGACTCTTAGTGACCCCATGGACTGCAGCCTACTAGCTCCTCTGTCCATGGGATTTTCCAGGCAAGAGTGCTGGAGTGGGGTGCAATTGCCTTCTCCAGAAATATATCTAGATTAGGACAAAAGTAATTACAGTTCTTAGGCTTGGTTTTGAAAAGTCCGTGAAGTTCCAAGTGAATCTAATACAGGGCAGAGAAAGTGATGAAGGACAGATAGAGGTACATGGGTTGGTGGGTGGAACAGCTACTGAGGAAATTGTCCACTCAGGATATCCTGGCCTCCAGGGAGCCCTCCCTGCCCCCACCAGGAGACATGCAGAGAAAGTGGCTGTGCTGTGTTCATTTCCTATTTCTTTGTTACACATTGCCACAAATGCAGTGGCTTAAAACCAGATCCTTCATTAGCTTGCAGTCCTTTACTGTTTTCTTTTATCTTCAGTCATAGGTGTTTTATTAAATAGATTTTAAGTAGATTTTTAAAAAATAAAACGCTTTTAATTAGAAATTGCAGATTAACAGAAAGTTGCAGAGATAATACAGAGAGGTCCTGTGTACTTTCACCTAGTTAGCTTGCAGTACTTTAGGTAGATGTGTGGGTGGGCTGGAGTGGGTAGTCTGCCTGGGGTCTTACAGGGCTGAGATAAAGGTGTTGGCCAGGCTGGGCTTTTACATGAAAGATCTAAGGAAGATGATTCTTCCAGGCTCATTCAGTTGTTGGCAGAATTTAGGGGGTCATGCTTCACTCCCGGGGGCTGGTCTATGGGCTTGCAGGTGGTTCCTCTGTCTTCAAAGCCAAAACAGCACACTGAATGCTTCTCTTTCTTTGACTCTCTCTGACTCCCCACCTTCTACTACAGAAAAAGCTTCCTCTTTCAAGGGTTCACCTGGTTGGGTCAGGCTCACCCAGATCATCTCTGTATTTTAAAGTTAACTGATTTGGGATTTTAATTGCATTATCAGAATCCCTTCTCAGCATTCCATAGATTCATGTTTGATTTAACAACCAAGGGCCAGGAATCTTGGGGTGTCATCTTTAGAAGCCTGCCTCCCACAACTGCCTTCTTCCTAAATGACTGCAGCCTTCTTGTCACAAGTGGTTAGACCGGGAAATTGTCATCTGACCCAGAGCTGGGAGAATTAGTTCATTTCCTGAGATATTTGAAAGTACCTCCCTCTGTCTTGGGACACTGGAGGTGGTTTCTTTTACAGGGGCTTCCCTGGTGGCTCAGATGGTAAAGAATCCACCGGCAGTGAAGGAGACCTGGGTTCAGTCCCTGCGTTGGAAAGATCCCCTGGAGGAGGGTATGGCAACCCACTCCAGTATTCTTGCCTGGAGAGTCCCCATGGATAGCAGAGCCTGGCGGGCTACAGTCCATGGGGTTGCAAAGAGTCAGACACGACTGAGCAACTAAGCACACAAGCAGGAGGGTTAGAAACACTGTCACACCTATGTTTTTGGAAAGGAGTGTAGGAACCAGAACGTAGGAATTCAGAGAATGCAGGAAGCTCAGGGATCAATAAGGCTGTGACCCAGCTCAGGGCGCTGTGCCAGGAAGCTTGGAAGGGGATAATGGAGAAAAGAGGGTCAACATTCTGGTGACAGAAAGGAAAGGAGGATGCCTGAGAGATGAGAAAAGGAGAGGCAGGCAGGCAGGGATGGTTCAAGAAAGAGCCCCAAGACCCTGCTGGAGAAGTCTGGGTCAGGAATAACACTGGTAACTGAGATCAGAGTGTGGAAGGAGGGTGTATCTGGGGAGAGAATGAGCTCTCTGTGGAACCTGCAGAGGGACCTTTCCAGGGAGCAGGTGGCAATGTGAGTCTGAAACAAAGTCGAAGGGAGGGATCTGGAGGTTCGATTTGGGCTCGATGTGAACTAAGGCGTGGCTGAAGTCTTGGCAATGACCTTAATGGTGGAGGAGGGCGTAGAGATCACGGCTCCCAGGCTCTAAAGACACTGGGATGGTCTCTGTAGCCCCAAAGTGAGCAGGGAGGATAGAGGAAGGCAAGGACTGAGAGGGCAGAGGGCAAGAAGAGATGACATGTTTCCCTTAGGTTTAAATATAGTCACAGGGGGCACTTCTCTGCTGGTCCAGTGATTAAGTATCTGCCTTGGAATGCAGGGGACCCAGCTTCAGTCCCTGGTCTGGGAGCTAAGATCTCGCATGCCACAGAGCAGCTAAACCTGCTCATCAAAGCTAGAGAACCAAAGTGAAAGATCCTGCCTGATGGAATGAAAATCCCATGTGCTGCAGCTAAGACTCAACGCAGCCAAAGAAATAAACTCTTGTCCATCTTGGGTGGCCTGGCCCAGTTTCAGCTCATAGCTTCACTGAATTACACAAGCCCCTTTGCCATGACAAGGCTGTGAGATTATGAAGGGGAATAAATACATTAAAAAAAAAAGTCTCATGATGCACTTTACACTGGCTCTGGTACCCCTTCTCTTCTCCAGGTCCAATGATGCTTTTTAATTTTGTTTTAAAATTGTGGTAAAACACACACAATGTCATACTTATCATCCTAGTCATTTTATGTATACAGTTCAGTTCAGAGGCCATCATCCATCTCTAGAACTCTTTTCATCTCATAAAACTGAAACCCTATACCCATCAAGCGCCAACTCCCTGTGTGCTGCTCCCCTCAGCCCCTGGCCACCACCATTCTGCTTTCTGTCTCTATTAAATTTTTGGCTACTCGGGGTTCCTCATCTAAGTGTAGTCACATGGTATCTGTCCTTTGTGATTGACTTATTTCACTTACCATAATGTCCTCCAGGTTCATCCAGGCTGTAGCTTGTGTCAGAGTCTCCTTCCAGGGCCTCCCCGGTGGCTCGGCGGGTAAAGAATCTGCTTCCTTTTTGAGGCTGAATAATGCTCTTTGATATGCATGTACACATACCTCATTCTGCTTATCTAGTCATCCGTTGTCAGTTGGACATTTGGGTTTCAGCAATTGTGAACACTGCTTTTAGCTGTTGCGAATAATGCTCCTATGAACATGGGTGTCCAAATGACTCTTTGAGACTCTGATTTCAATTCTTTTGAACACATACCCAGAAGTGACATTGCTGGATCACTTACTAGTTCTATTTAAAAAATTCTGAGAATGCACCATACTGTTCTCACTGTATCATTTTACACTTCTACCAAGAGTGCACAAGGGTTCCATTTTCTCAACATCCTTACCAACACTTGCTATTTTGTTTTCATACTCATTTTTATTCTTATAGTAGCTATTCTCATGAGTCTGAGGGGGTCCACAGGTGCTTTTGGGTTGAACATTAGCTTGTGCTATCATTTTTAGGCTTTTCTGTTGTGCTCATTAAATCTAATTGATTTGCTTAGTAGAGGCATGTTTGCGTGTTGTTGTGGTTCAGTCAGTACGTTGTGTCCGATTCTTTGCGGCCCCATGGACTGCAGCCTGCCAGGCTGCTCTGTGAGGGAGTGCTTGTTTTATTTTAACATTTTATTTATCAGGATTTATTTCTGGCTGCACTGGGTCTTCACTGCTGCGGTGGGCTTTGTCTAGTGGTGGTGCCCGGGCTTCTCATGGCCCCTCTTGCTGCAGAGCACAGGCTCTAGCCTGCCAGCTCCTGCAGATTCCACTGTCGGGCTCTAGAGCATGGGGTTAGTAGTCATGGCACAAGGCTTAGTTGCCCCACGACATGTGGAATCTTTCCAGACCAGAGACTGAACCCGTGTCCCCTGCATTGGCAGGCAGATTCTCAACCACTGGACCACCAGGGAAGTCCTCTGCTATGGTTTTGTGTGATCAAACACTTTGTGTCCTGACTTAAATTGTCCAGAAGGCCCCTGGAATTTTCTGGGACACCTGATGCAAAGAGCCGACTCATTGGAAAATACCCTGATACAGGGAAAGATTGAGGGCAGGAGGAGAAGGGGGCAACAGCAAATGAGACAGCTAGATGGCATTACCGACTCAGTAGACATGAGTTTGAGCAAACTCCGAGAGATAGTGAAGGACAGAGAAGCCTGCAGTCCATGGGGTCGCAAAGAGTTGGACACGACTTAAGCAACTGAAAAACAATAGGCCCAAAGTTGCTAATGAATGGATTTGATCATTCATTGGCGAATGTTCATAGAATTCTCTAAATATGAGACATGGGCCAGCCTCTGCTTGATAATCCTGTATGTGGATTTACCCTAGACGATTTCCTTGTCTTCTTTCAGGAGATTGAGTCAGAATGGAGAGGGAATAAACCCACTATGAACAATTCAGCATACATACAGAAACTGACGAGCAAGGCATATGGCACATTATTTCCTTGGCTGAATTCATTCCCACCAGGACTAGTGCCATCCCTGGGAAAAAAGTCTCCTTCCTGCAGGGCTCCAAAGAGAAGGCCAACAGCTCAATGAAGGTTTTTACAGAGTAACAAGATGTTTGATAAGTCAGGTTCCATGTGTTGCTGCTAAGTCGCTTCAGTCGTGTCTGACTCTCTGTGACCCCATAGATGGCAGCCCACCAGGCTCCCCCGTCCCTGGGATTCTCCAGGCAAGAACACTGGAGTGGGTTGCCATTTCCTTCTCCAATGCATGAAAGTGAAAAGTGAAAGGGAAGTCACTCAGTTGTGTCTGACTCTTAGCAACCCCATAGACTGTAGCCCACCAGTCTCTGCCATCCATGGGATTTTCCAGGCAAGAGTACTAGAGTGGGGTGTTATTGCCTTCTCCATCCATGTGTTACCTATCTGCTTAAATTTTATTCTGCATTTACAAAAATACATTTCCTGAATTATTGGGCTCCACTGTCAAAGAAAGGCTCTAAGATCATTTAAAATTTCAGGCTATATGTTGTGTCATTTGCATGCCAGATACTGCTTCTGATGGAGGATAATTGCTCAATTCTTTCTGTGGAGTGAGGGGGTAAGGATGGCTCAAAAATGGCACTAGTGGTAAAGAACCCTCCTATCAATGCAGAAGACATAAGAGACGCTGGTTTGATACCTGGGTTGGGAAGATGCCCTGGAGAAGGGCATGGCAAACCGTTCCAGTATGCTTGCCTGGAGAATCTGATGGACAGAAGAGCTTGGTGGGCTGCAGTCCATGGGGCGCAAAGGCTCAGACACAACTGAACAACTAAGCAGCAGCAACGTTATTTTTTAAAGACAGAGATGGGGAAACAGACAAAAATCTCTCCACCCTGAAGTTTAACTGTAGAAACCAGAGTTACCTTGATCCAGAAATGCAATTAATTGATAAATTCATGTATTAATTCATTCCTTCCGCATCTGGGGGCTTCCCAGGTGGCAATAGTGGGAACAAACCTGCCTGCCAATGCAGGAGACATAAGAGACCTGGGTTCAATCCCCGAGTCGGGAGATCCGTTGGAGGAAGCCATGGCAACCCACTCCAGTATTCTTGCCTAGAGAATCCCATGGACAGAGGAGCCTGGTGGGTTACAGTCCATAGGGTTGCAAAGAGTTGAACATGACTGAAGTAACTTTGCATGCATGGCATGCTCCTTCATTCATTCAAAATGCTGGTATAACCAGCAACACTATTCTTTTTTCTTTTAAAGATGTTTTGATATCAACTTTTTTTTTTTTTTAAGGGAGAAAATGGCATCATATTTTTATTTATTTTCTTTAAACGCTAGTAACATTTAACTTTGTATTTATTTTTAAAATAATTTGTAGTTCATCACTGGTGAAGTACTTCTTCATATCCTTGACCAGTTTTCTTTCAAATCTTTTTTCATTGGAGGATAATTACTTTACAACGTTGTGCTGGTTTCTGCTGTACAATAGTGTGAATCAGCCGTAAGTATGCATCTATTCTCTCCCTCCTGACCTCTCACCCACCTCCCACCCCACCCCACTCCTCTTGGAGACGTGGATCCTTTTTAAGTCTTTGTTGAATTTGTTACACCACTGCTTCAGTTTTGTGTTTTGGCTTTTTGGCCATCAGGCATTGGGATCTCAGTTCCCAACCAGGGGTTGAACCCACACCCTTTGCACTGGAAGCAGAAGGGTTAACCGCTGGACCACCAGGGGGGTCCCACCAGCAGTCCCATTCTTATCAGTCAGCTTTCCAGCCCCGACAAAGGAAGGGCTTGTTGGAAATCACTGACATTCCAGAGAGATGGTCTAAGAAACACTGAGTGAACTGTTAATTTTCTGATGCTCCACTAGAGGATCAAGCGGGCTCCCAGCCCTCTGTACACTCGGTCCTGGTTCCCCTGGATGCACGCAGATGTGCCTAGTGTTTAGCATCATAGTTTTGGCTTTCACTGGGTGAACCAAAAAGAACTGGCCAGGAGCACAACATTGCTGTATATATATTTTTTTCCTGTAAAGCAGTGTTCTTTTCAGTTCAAGGCACCATTATTTTTTGATGATATTATCTCAACAGGCTCCTGATTGGTCAACTGGCCTTGATTCTGGCCCCCTCCACCGCCATCCATTTTCCACACTGAGTCATTCTAATCACTCTACAATGCATATTTCATCAAGTCACTTCTCATGATTACGAGGCTGCAATGGCTCTCCCGTGGTTACAGAATAAATCTAGGCTCCAGTGTGCATCCCACGGGGCCTTCTGTGGCCTGCTCCCGGCCCACGACACCTCCTCACATGCTGGGCTCCAGTAAGCCCAGCGGCGTAACTTGCACTTCCTCAGACGTGCTCAGCTCTCTCTCCCTCCCTGCCTCCAGCCAGCTCAGCCCTCTGCTTCCCGCAGCTCCTCTTATGCTCTGAAGTTGGGCTCACTGTGGAAATTGTCCCTCCCCCTCCCCACGTCCTCCCAGCCCGGGTTCCACGCTGCTCTGGGCCTCCTGTAGCCCCCTACACAGCTCTCCACCCAGCCCGTCTCACACACTTGTCTGTCAACTTGTGTGTCTCCCTGCAGGCTGCGGGCACCAGGCGGGCCAGTTAGCTCCGCACCCTGTGTCCTTAGTGTGCAGAGTAGGCCTGGCCTCAGTAGACCTGCCGTAAATGCTGGGACAAAGAAGTCCCCCAGCTTCTGCTGTGGCACAAATATATGACTTCCTGTGCCGTGGCTAGAGTCAGCCCATGGTGTAAGTGCTGTCTGTCCCTTTTGGGAAGTCGGAGATATTAGCATTCACAGTCGCAAGCACACTGATCGCTGCTCCTGCTATGGGTCTCGGAAGTGACAAGTACTCAGCGGAGAGGGAGGCATGGAAAGTTACCTGGCAGACCTGCGTCAGTGGCACCCCCTGTTCCCTCTGGGATATCACCCTCACCTCCTGGGAGTGGTCAGTCCAGGAGTCTCGGGAGGCTCCCTCCTCCAGATTCAACGTCCCTCATCCCTGGTAGAGAAAGGTCAGGCACCTGAGCTAAACTCAGCTAGTGGGAGCATCTATCCTGGGACCTTAGAATCTTTGAAATAAAGGGGGAAGAAAAGAAATAGAACGCAACTGGTCCTGGAGCCGATGTGGAGGAGAAGAGGAATGGAGGCAATCAGGCACATGAGTTCCTTGGCCTGTTTATAATAGGAAATCCTCCAATAACTTGATAGATTTCTGTCTTATATAAAAGAAGTCTTGGAATAAGTGGCTCATGAATGATAAAGCCGTTACGGGAAGATGTGAGAGATCCAGTGTTCTTCAACTCCAGGTTCCTAGGCTATGAGACTGTCCTCGTAGCCCAACACTAGAGCACTGGTCTTCACATAAAAATGTTCCAGGCACCAAGATGGAGGAAGTGGAAGGTGAAAGAGAACGCCTCCTTATTTTAAAGATATTTCCTGAAATTTAAAAAAAATGTTAAAATTTCACATTATTTTTACTTATACCTTATTGTCCAGAACTTAGTCATATCTGAATTTAGATTCAAGGGAGGCTGTGGAAGGTACTCGTCCAAGTGACTGACAATATTGTCATGGGAAATCATGACTATATTATTAAAGAAGTATATGCATATGTTCAGCCATGCCCGCCTCATAGCAATCCTACAGACTGTAGCCTGACAGGCTCCTCTGTCCATGGAATTTTCCAGATAAGAATGCTTGAGTGCGTTGCCATTTCTTCCTCCAGGGGATCTTCCCGACTCAGGGATCAAACCCTAATCTCCTGAGTCTCCTTCATTGGCAGGTGGATTCTTTACCCCTGAGCCAATGGGAAGCCCTATTAAAGAAAAGGATGATATATACTGGGAATTAATTAGTAGCATCCCAACACTAGTTATTGTTGTTGTTTTGCGAAGGGTTAGGCATCCAAGGATTGTCTCAAGATAAGTTCCAAGTATTACTGTTTATATACTTGGGTAATGACTGAGCTGGGATAAAAGCAGCAGCAGAGGCAGGTGTAGACCTTTGAGGACACTCTGTTATGGGCATATGGGTGTGCGCATTGTTTATCTTGACCCCAGATGACAACCCTATTATTGTTCCTGTTGCATAGTGACGAAGCATATCCATGATCAGAAAGTGCCAGGGCTTAGTTTGAAGGCAGACCTGACTTGAAAACTCACGTTCACCCCCCTTCCATGCCTGGATGCCCAATCTACAACATCAGAGCAAAATCACTTTAGTTGGTGTGACGCTCAGAAGTGCTGTTTACCTGGATACCAGCAGGCACGCTTCCCATAAAGGGAGGAGCACTGTGGTGTGTCCCTAGTCCTGGTGGTTGGGACAGGCTAATGAGGGTCACTTTCTTGTGAGGTGTGTGATGTCCTCATGTCACTGTTGTTAAGTTGCTCAGTCATGTCCAACTCTTTGTGAGCCCATGAACTGCAGCACGCTAAGCTTCCTTGTCCTTCTCTGGAGTTTGCCCTAACTGATGTCCATTGAGTCGATGATGCCATCCAACCATCTCATCCTTTGTTGCCCTCTTCTCCTCCTCTTGTCTTCAGTCTTTCCTAGCATCAGGGAATTTCCCATGAGTTGGCTCGGGTTTTAAGGAAATAATAGGTAGTTTTTCTCTGAGAAATATTTTCTGGCTTTCTTTTCTTTTTTTTTTTTACTTCATCTCTCAAATTGCAACTATGTACCCGGTTTAGGAAGGACTCTGTTTGGGCTTCCCTGGTGGTTCAGATGGTAAAGAATCTGCAGAAGACCTGGGTTCAGTCCCTGGGTCAGGAAGATCCTCTGGAGGAGGAAATGGAAACCCACATGGGTGTTCTTGCCTGGAGAATTCCATGGACAGAGGAGCCTGGCCAGCTATAGCACATAGGGTCGAAAAAAGTCAGACATGACTGAGTGACTAACACTTCCACTTTTCAGGATTGAACAGGCAATAGTTTAGTTATTTAACATTACTTTCCAGTACTTTCCTTCTGACAGGAGTAAAATTACTCTTAGGAAAAATTGTGCATGAAAAATCATGAAAATCAATTTGTATATTGTACATAAATGTATTCTCTGCTAAGAAGAAATAACCAGTTCAAAGTGATACTGGTTAAGAGAGAGAGAGAGAGAGAGAGAGAGAGAGAGAGAGAGAGAGTGTGTGTGTGTGTGTGTGTGTTTATAAAGGGGGATGTGGGACGGAATAAATAGAAATCTTGTGGATGGAACTTACTGAGTTAATGCACTTTGGAAATGCACTGACTCAAGCTGATTGGAATTTGGTAGTAATAATTGAAGGGACCCAGCAGCTAAAAGCAAGGTCCTGGCTTAGAACTGCCAAGCCAGGCAGAAATGCATTGAAAATCCATATGACAAGAAAGGCACGTGATAGGGATGAAATGATTCTGATATTGGCAGGTTTCCACTTCTCAGCCTAAGTTACCCAGCTGAGACGTGTGGGCACCACACAGAGACAGCTGACAAAATAAATGTATTGATGGAATGATCGGCTGGTTCCCTGCTGAGTGACAGAGGGATGCCAGCAAGATTAGAGGTCTATGGCCAATTATCTGAATTGGTCATCATCCAAGCTAGTCATCATTTTCACCATTGAATGAGGCTTTCTCCTACTGCAGCTCTTTAAGGGAAGTTCTCTGAGGAATGGACACAAATCTCCAGTCCATTACTTTTTGAGCAGTGTTAGGGAAGGGCCAGAAAATGCACTTGAGAGCAGCGTCCGGTAACACAGGGGTATCATACACGAGGTGTCGGACTGAGCAGGGGATGGAACAGGAGGGGATGTTTTGTGGGATGTGAAGGGGGACCAGAAAGAGTCGTAAGGGAAGACAAGCACAATGCCAGGCACCCAGGAATTCAGACAGCTGTGGCTTCCTTTATCGCTGGCAGAGTAAGCAGGAACCATCTACTGTGTGTGTGGTTTTCTGTTTTGTTTTTTTGGTATACAGATGACATTGAATCAGTTCAAATTTGGAAGCTACATCTTCAGGTGTCCAAGAGAGCTCATTCACACCACCATATTCCCCCTTATTTTCATATAAGACATACAATTATAATCAATTAGCAAACTGAAGTTATAGACTGTCAATATAGTAAAGATGGGTATATGTCAGAGAAATAGATCCCATGGAATGAACCATGTGGTACCCCAGTGCGTGACATCTGAGGACACTGACGTGTGTCTGTCTTCATGCAGCGCTACTTACTTAACGATGCTACTGTGTGGGTTTTGAATGGGGTGAGAAGAGACTGCAGCCCAGACATTGAAGAGTGGGGCTTACAGTGGGTGGAGAAAAGAGACAGCACCCTGATCACAAGAGAAGCTGGCAGGGTCTTCCTTACAGCCGGCAGAGCTCAGGGCGCTGGGTGGGGACAGAGACCCAGGACAGCGATGAGCCGGGTGCAGAAGCCAGGTCTTGCCTGCTTACCTGGTGAGTTCTCTGCATCTCTGTGGATTTCCCTCACTCAGTGCTCAATTAACAGAAACACCATATAACATGGGTCACACTTCTAATAAAACTTTGTAGGAAGAGATGAGTTTTCAGTCATTCAGATTCTCTTAGTACCAGTAAAGATTTATGCTGCCTGGTGGTGGTTCACGGAACTAACTGTATAGAGGAATTTAAAAACATCACATGAAGCTGGAGCCATAAGAAAGCCATCTCTCTCTTCATTATACCCGGCATTGTTCAGCCATTCCTTCACTCACTCACTCATTCGTTCGTCAAACAGCCACTAAGTAAAGTTCACCTTGGTATGGAACATTTGGCAAATTCATTTGAGCTGGTTTAAAATGGAAACCTAAGTGTGTTTTGGACTTGAGGCATATGTGAGCAGGAGATTATCTGCTTTACAAAGGGATTTGCCAGATGACTTTTCCAAGGTAGAAACTTCCTCGCTGAGTCTGGCTGCCCTGGATGCCTGCATACCACATTACAGTTTATACATGACTTTCCAGAATGTTCACATGGGTTCCATACTAGTCCTGCTAGGGAGAAAGTCCAGGGTTATGGCTTAGCATTTCACAGGTGGGAAAGTGTCCTCCTGAAATGGTAAGTGACGTGTTCAGCCTCTGAAGTTGGATAAAATCTAACTCCCAGTCCAGAGCTTGCTCCATTTTATCATGTAGACTGTTAGACACATCTGCTTCAGTTGGACACTTGACAGTTTACATTTTTACACACGTTCCTTTGATTATCTTCACAGCAATCCCATGTTAGAGGTATGCTATCATCATCGTTCTAAATAACAACCCCCCTCCCCATTTTATCAGGGAGATAATTGAGGCTCACAGAGGGAAAAATCTTCTTCCAGATGGAACCAGTAAAAAGCAACACGTAATGGATGGAATTAGTCAGCTGCAGACGCAGTCTATTCTAAGAGCCTTTATAAATGTGTTGCTAAGGAGATTTGGGGACCATCAGACAATCCCATGAGCTTGGCACATCTTTCAGTCTAACTGGCGTGGCTGGAGTGTGCTCAGGATGAGCGTGTAAAGGAAAGTGAACCTCAACCTAAACCATCACTCTCAGTTTGTCTAAACAAAGACTCTAGTAATAGACAAATAGTATTTGCATCCAGTCTACAGAAGGGGAATCAGAGGGCAAGAACTTGTCAGAGCTGGTGAAAGAAGTCACTGTATCCAGTAACAAGAATTCTGCTGGTTGACCAATCTCTCTTTAGAGTAAAGGTGGACCCCAAGTGCCAAAACGAGTGCTTCTCGCTTTGAGATCATCCCATTCTGGACACCCCAGCCTGCTCCTGACTTTTATTCCTGTTCCCTCCCTGGAGAGATGTTACTGTTCTCTGCTTCCCTTAAAGATACCAAACACCTTCTGACAGGATGCTGGCCCGAGGAACCTGACTCTGATGTCTGTGAGCAAGAATGTCTCCAGCCTCCTCATCCACCCTCAGAAGCTCACCCACAGCTCTGTTCTTTTCTGATTAACTTTGTATTTTATATCAACGTATAGTTGATTTTGGGCTTCCCAGGTGTCACAGTGGGTAAAGAATCCACCTCCAATGCAGGAAATACAGGAGATACTGGTTCCATTCCTGGGGTGGGAAGGTCCCCTGGAGGAGGGCATGGCAACCCACTCCTGTATTCTTGCCTGGAGAGTCCCAGACAGAGGAGCCTGGTGGGTTACAGTCCATAGCGTCACAAAGAGTCAGAAACGACTGAAGCAACTGGGAACGTACACAGGTACTTATTAACAATGTTGTCTTAGTTTCAAAGTGATTCAGTTATACGCGTACACGTCTCTGCTCTGTTTGTCTCACTTGTCAAAGTGATTCAGTTATACATGTATATGTCTCTATTCTTTTTCAAATTCATTTCCCAATTAGATTGTTACAGAATATTAAGCAGAATACCCTGTGCTATACAGTAGGTCCTTGTTGGTTATCTATTTTAAATACGGTAGTGTATACATGTCAATTCCAAACTCCCTAAGTATTCCTCTCCCCAACCTTTTTCCCTGGTAACCATAAATTTGTTCTCTAAGTCTGTGAGTATGTTTCTGTATTGTAAATAAGTTCATTTGTATGACTTTTTAAAGTTTCTGCATATTCAGTTCAGTTCAGTCGCTCAGTCAGTCATGTCTGACTCTTTGCGACCCCATGGACTGCAGCATGCCAGGCCTCCCTGTCCATCACTAACTCTCGGAGTTTACTCAAACTCATGTCCATGATGCCATCCAACCATCTCACCCTCTGTCATCCCCTTCTCCTCCCGCCTTCAATCTTTTCCAGCATCAGGGTCTTTTCAAATGAGTCAGTTCTTCGGCTCAGGTGGCCAAAGTATTGGAGTTTCAGCTTCATCAGTCCTTCCAATAAATATTCAGGACTGATTTCCTTTAGGATGGACTGGTTGGATCTCCTTGTAATCAAAGGGACTCTCTCAAGAGTCTTTTCCAACTCCACAGTTCAAAAGCATCAATTCTTCGATGCTCAGCTTTCTTTATAGTCCAACCCTCACATCCATACATGACTACTGGAAAAACCATAGCCTTGAAGAGATGGCCCTTTGTTGGCAAAGTAATGTCTCTGCTTTTGAATGTGCTGTCTAGGTTGGTCATAACTTTCCTTCCAAGGAGTAAGCGTCTTAGTTTCATGGCTGCTGTCACCATTTGCAATGATTTTGGAGCCCCCCAAAATAAAAATCAGCCACTGTTTCCCATCTATTTGCCACGAAGTGATGGGACCAGATGCCATGATCTTAGTTTTCTGAATGTTGAGTTTTAAACCAATTTTTTTCATTCTCCTCTTTCACTTTCATCAAGAGGCTCTCTAGTTCTTCATTTTCTGCCATAAGGGTGGTGTCATTTGCATACCTGAGGTTACTGATATTTCTCCTGGAAATCTTGATTCCAGCTTGTGCTTCTTCCAGCCCAGCATTTCTCATGATGTACTCTGCATATAAGTTAAATAAGCAGGGTGACAATATACAGCCTTGACGTACTCCTTTTCTTATTTGGAACCAGTCTGTTGTTCCATGTCCAGTTCTAACTGTTGCTTCCTGACCTGCATACAGATTTCTCAGGACACAGGTCAGGTGATCTGGTATTCCCATCTCTTTCAGAATTTTCCACAGTTTATTGTGGTCCACACAGTCAAAGGCTTTGGCATAGTTAATAAAGCAGAAATAGATTTTTTCTGGGACTCTTTTGCTTTTTTGATGATCCAGCGGATGTTGGCAATTTGATCTCTGGTTCCTCTGCCTTTCCTAAAACCAGCTTGAACATCTGGAAGTTCACGGTTCACGTATTACTGAAGCCCCGCTTGGAGAATTTTGAACATTACTTTACTAGCATGTGAAATGAGTGCAATTGTGCAGTAGTTAGAGCATTCTTTGGCATATAAGTGATATCATACTATATTTCTCTTTCTCTGTCTGACTTAATTTACTCAATATGACCATTTCTACATCTATGATGTTGCTTCAAATGGCATTATTTCATTCTTTTTAATGGCTGAGTAATATTCCACCCTATGTACATGCATATCATCTTTATCCATTCTTCTGTGGTGGACATTTATGTTGCTTCCATGTCTTTGCTATTGTAAACAGTGTTGCAATGAACACGGCAGTACATGTATCCTTTTGGACCATGTTTTTCTCCAGGTATATGCCCAGGAGTGGAACTGCAGGATTGTATCTTCATTGGAAGGACTGATGCTGAGGCTGAAACTTCAATACTTTAGCCACCTCATGCGAAGAGTTGACTCATTGGAAAAGACTCTGATACTGGGAGAGACTAGAGGGAGGAGGAGAAGGGGACGACAGAGGAGGAGAAGGGGACGACAGAGGATGAGATGGCTGGATGGCATCACCGACTCGATGGACATGAGTTTGGGTAAACTCTGGGAGTTGGTGATGGACAGGGAGGCATGGTGTGCTGCGATTCATGGGGTTACAAAGAGTCAGACATGACTGAGCAACTGAACTGAGCTGAACTGATGGTAACTCTATTTTTAGTTTCTTAAGGAATTTCCATACGGTCCTCTATGGTGGCTTCACCATTTACATTCTCACCAATGGTGTAGGAGGGTTCCCTTCTTTCCACAATCTCTCCAGCCTTTTTCGTTTGTGACTTTTTTGATGATGACCATTCTAATGGGATAGGCAAATCAAAACTATGATGAGATATCACCTCGCACTGCTGTAGTTCCATTTATCATCTCTTCTTGACCATTTGTGGCCATGTGTCCTCCAATTAGAGCCCGGAGCCCTCTCTCCACTCCTGTGGCAGGTGTAAAAGGGGGGCTCAGATTCCTCAAGTGTGTGCTGCTCACCTTCTGGGTGGGGTCGGAGGAGAGAGGGAGGGCAGGATGTATGCTTCTGCTGATCCAAATTATTATGGGGAAAAGGTGGTTGAGCACAGGACCAGGAGGATGGAAAATTAGAAAATAACAAACTAAATGTGGCATCAATATGCAAAAAATGGGAGTGCGCCTGGTGGAGGAAATTACAGTCTATCAGCCTAATATTCATTGCATATAGGAGAATGCAAGCATCCTGTTGTATGCGGGAGTGTAATTAAATCAAGGAGTTGGAGTAAAATTGGCTGTAGGAGAGGCTTGGGAATTATTAGCAGCTCCTGAGGTGTATACTGCCCAAGCGTGGTGCCCCGGAAGCCTGTGCACAACCGTGTCCCCATGGTGGGCGTGGGGGCCAGCCTCCCACTGAGGACAGATTTTCCTTCACCCCTCTTTCGGTTCTGTTCTTCACCTAGCACACAAGCCCAGTTGTCCCTGGGCAGTTGGAGGACAGACATACATGAAAAGCACAGATTCAGGCTTCCGTGGGAGGGGGGAGGGGAGGTGTCTGCTTTGTCACCGGAAAAAGAGAGATCCTGTGAATTCCAGCTGAATTCCAGCTCACCAGGGCGCATCTCTGTGCAGTGATGTGACACCATGGGAAGTCGCGCTGGGCAGACACTGGCATTGGGGTGTGGGCAGCACATGGCAGAGGAAGAGGCAGTGTTTTCCAGTGGGAGGTCCCGAATTGCCCTGATTCACGGATGGCAGTGACCTTAGACCCTGGGCAAATCACACTTCTGTCCAAGAACCCTATTGGGTCCCCCAGGCCAAACCTGGTACCCTTCCGATCAGCGTCCATTTCTGGTGGTTTTTCCACATCCCTGGCCACATTTCCCCTGCCTCTAGAGCCTGAGGTCTGGAGTATGTGACCGGACTCTCATCTTTAGAGAGTGTTTATATTGCTCAGTGCAACAGCCAGTAACTTGCATTATTTTCTTTCAGATTTTACTTATTTATTTTTGGCTGTGCTGGGTCTCCATTGCTGGCGGGCTTTTGGCTAGTTGCCGTGAGCAGAGGCTACTCTCTAGTTGCTATGCCCGGGCTTCTTGCAGTGGCTTCTCTTGTTGCAGAAAACGGGCTCTAGAGCATTCAGGCCTCAGTAGCTGTGGAACGTTTCCAGGTCCTAGAGTGCAGGCTCAATATTTGTGGTACTCAGGCTTAGTCACTCCGCAGCATGCGGGATCTTCCCAGACCAGGGGTCCAACCCATGTTTCCTGCCTTGGTTACTGATTCTTTATCACTGAGCCACCAGGGAAGGCCAACAACTTGCATTACTAAGTGCTCAAGTTATAATTTTATCTACTGTTTCCCTGCTGGATCGTCTTCAGTGCCCTATTCCACACCCTCCTGCACCCTGGGCTTGCCCTTTGCCACATCCTGACTGAGGGTCTGAAGACACAGTCCCTGCCCCTCAGGAAAGTGGGGGAGACGAGTGACTGGAAGTGCTACTATGGAATTAGGTGCTGAGAGGAGAGGACACTGTGTAGCTGATATCACTGAGGGCTCACGACCTGCCCCACACGAGCTTGCCTAGCTCTTTAAGCATATTGTCATGTTTCATCCTCACAAGAACCTTTCAGGCAGCTACAGTTATTATTCCCATTTCACAGATGAGGAAATTGAGACTCAGAAAGGTGAAGCACCTAGTAGACCTGGGACTTGAGCCCCATCCCCTAGATTCTGGGTGCTCTGCTCTTTGGCTTTCATTCCTGCCTCGCTGGTGTTCTCTTCTCTTCCCCAGTGACGCCCAAACACTGCTGTCACTTCAGTTCAGTTCAGTCTCTTAGTCGTGTCCGACTCTCTGTGACCCCATGAATCGCAGCACGCCAGACCTCCCTGTTCATCACCATCTCTCGGAGTTCACTCAGACTCACGTCCATCGAGTCTGTGATGCCATCCAGCCATCTCATCCTTTGTCGTCCCCTTCTCCTCCTGCCCCCAATCCTCCCAGCATCAGAGTCTTTTCCAATGAGTCAACTCTTTGCATGAGGTGACCAAAGTATTGGAGTTTCAGCTCCATTCCTTCCAAAGAAATGTTTAGCATCATTCCTTCCAAAGAAATCCCAGGGTTGATCTCCTTCAGAACGGACTGGTTGGATCTCCTTGTAGTCCAAGGGACTCTCAAGAGTCTTCTCCAACACCACAGTTCAAAAGCACCAGTTCTTCGGTGCTCAGCCTTCTTCACAGTCCAACTCTCACATCCATACATGACCACAGGAAAAACCATAGCCTTGACTAGACGGACCTTAGTCGGCAAAGTAATGTCTCTGCTTTTGAATATGCTATCTAGGTTGGTCATAACTTTTCTTCCAAGGAGTAAGCTTCCTTTAATTTCATTGCTGCAGTCACCATCTGAAGTGATTTTGGAGCCCCAAAAATAAAGTCTGACACTGTTTCCACTGTTTCCCCATCTATTTTCCATGAAGTGATGGGACCAGATGCCATGATCTTCATTTTCTGAATGTTGAGCTTTAAGCCAACTTTTTCACTCTCCTCTTTCACCTTCATCAAGAGGCCCTTTAGCTCCTCTTCACTTTCTGCCATAAGGGTGGTGTCATCTGCATATCTGAGGTTATTGATATTTCTCCCAGCAATCTTGATTCCAGCTTGTGTTTCTTCCAGTCCAGCATTTCTCATGATGTACTCTGCATATAAGTTAAATAAGCAGAGTGACAATATACAGCCTTGATGTACTCCTTTTCCTATTTGGAACCAGTCTGTTGTTCCATGCCCAGTTCTAACTGTTGCTTCCTGACCTGCATACAGATTTCTCAAGAGGCAGGTCAGGTGGTCTGGTATTCCCATCTCTTTCAGAATTTTCCACAGTTTATTGTGGTCCACACAGTCAAAGGCTTTGGCATAGTCACTTAGGGCCTGTGAACTGGCTGTTTCAAACACCTGGATCAGAGGCTCTCCTGTTGTTGCTGTTCAGCTGCTCAGTTATGTCTGACAATTTGGGACCCCATGGACTGCAGCATATCAGGCTCCTCTGTCCATGGGGTTCTTCAGGCAAGAATACTTGAGTGTGTTGCCCTTTCCTTCTCCAGGAGATTTTCTCAGACCAGGGATGGAAGGATTCTTTACCACTGAGCCACCAGGGAAGCCTCAAGGCTCCTCTAGCTACCTGCTAACTCTTTACCTTAAGTGTTGCTCAAATGTTACCATTTCGCTGGGGCCCTGACCCTCATCCTAGCCTGCCTACCCAGCCTGTCTTCCAATCTACCTGTGTATTTTATTTTGTATAGCACATATCATCTTCCAGTATAGTTTACCTAGTTATTACTTTTTCTTAGTTAATGTCTCTCTCTCTTTACTAGAACATGAACTCCATGAGGGCAGGCTTATTTGAAGTTGTATTCTAGGCATTTGCAGCCGTGCCTGGTATACAGTGGGTACTCAACAAATGCTTGCTGGTTGAGTGAAGGAATTAATGAGTGCCATGAAATAAAGCCTGGTAAAGATGTTCAGTCTTCATTTGAATACTTGTTTAAAGTTTGCTCCAAGAAGTCATCTGTATTGTGCTCTGTTGTGGAGACCTGGTTTCCTTCTAAGATACTTGACTTGACTCTGACTGCCTGCTCACCACCTGGGCACACATTCAGCCATTCAACACCTACCAACTCCAGTGGGTGCCCACAGCCAGCATCCAGTCTGGTTGACTAGAGCCAGGGCCATACTGGGGGCTTCCCTGGTGACTCAGATGGTAGAGAATCTGCCTGCAGTGCAAGAGACCTGGGTTCAGTCCCTGGGGTGAGAAGATCCCCTGGAGGAGGAAATGGCAATCCACTCCGGTATTCTTGCCTGGAGAATCCCATGGACAGAGGAGCCTGACAGGCTACAATCCATGGGGTCGCAAGAGTCAGACTCAACCACGCAACTAACATTTACATACTTAGTGCCATATTGGCCATCCAGCGATTTGATGTGACCCCCATTAGCCATTCCAAGAAGAGGCTCTTCAGTTTATTAGCTCTGTCTTTGCATTGATCTGACCACTCTCTATTTTGTATTTCATGGCCCTTCCCTAACCCATGACTCAGCTGCTGGATAAACTTGGTCAGGTTACAGAAACCCCCTATGCCTCCCTCTCCTCATCAATAAATTGGAGGTGGCATTCTCAGCTCGTTATGGATCAAATGAGGTAACAAACATACAGTGCTCCTGGCCGTGCCTGGTGTGCATATGTACTCAGATGAATGTGCATAATCAGAATTATCACCTGTGTGCTGCCCACATGGGGCCATGGGATCCATGCTTTATTCCATTTGGCTGGCGGTGGAACTTCCTGGTTGATGTTCTAAGTGAAAATGGATTTCCTCGCTGGGCAGGAACAAAACTGCCATGATTCTTCCTGGGTAACGCCATTAAACAGCCCTCTTGATAGCATTAGCTCAGGGGTGGTTACTGTGCAGTCAATTTTGCACAGGCTTTCAGAGGACCCAGCTCTGGCTCAGCCGTATAATATGTCCTGATAAATGCCGGCTGTTTTCCTTTCCTCCTGCTTCCCTTCAGCCTGTCTCAACCACTGTGTTCCTTTCTCCAGAGGAATACACATTTCAGTTCCTGTTGCAGAGGTTTTAAATAGCAGGGAGCAGGTGGGGACAGCCCTTTCCCTACCCCCTGCCCCTCAGTGGGTACTGTATCTCTGTTGGCAGCCTCTTAGTGCTTTAACGTGCAACATAAACTCTGCTTGGGAGGTTTCCCTCTGTGATGTTGTCGTTGATTAAATGAGCTAATGCATACAAGGCACTTAGAACAGTGCCTGGCATTGGGGGCAAGTTACTTTTAAAGAGTTTACTATGAGTAGAATCATTTTAAAATGTCTCTGGTTGATCTGTCTTGGCCAAGCTTGAAGACAATGACACTGGTTCCCACAGATTGAAGGAATTCTTATCAAGAGGGATTTCCCCGCAGACCTGTTTTGGCAGAGCCTACCTACAGGTGCCTGGACTGTGTTGGCAAGATCAGTCTCCCTGTGTCCTTCCTCTGGATGGATGTTTCTTTGGGTCAGGAGAGTAATTTCCTGGTCACCATTCTGTGATCTCTGGGTCCCTGTGTTAGCGTCCAGAGCACCCCTGTAACCCCCAGTCCAGCTGGGGGCAAAGTCCTTTGTCATATAGGAGTAGGGTGTGTCAAGGCGGGGTGGTGCACCAGATCCACGTGGTCTTTGGAACCAGGCCACCTATCTGTAGTTGTGAGAACTTGGGCGATTGCTCAAGCTCCAGACATCTAGTCGTCTCATCTCCAAAGTGGAGATACAACACTGAGCCCACTGGGTTAAAAAAAGATTGAATAAGATAGTCTATGTGCCAGGCTTGAAATAAGATATTTGTCTCTCACATACTATAAAACCTACTTATTGGCGCCAGGGTTTAAAGAGTTCTGGATGATTATAAAAGTACATTCAAGCTGACCGTCCTTGAGCCACCTGCCTCTGTCCTTTCTGTTTTCTCTCTTGCATGTTTCCAGGGAAGCAAGTTATCTTTCAAACTCCTATCCCTCACTTGCTTAAAACCTTTCTTGAGTTCCTGATCTGCTTTAAAAACCCCTTATAAGCTAGTGTCTACTTAACTAGATTAACTCCATCTTCACACGCCGTCACCTTTCCTTCCCCAGACCCATGCTTCCTGCCTATGTGCTTCATGCTTCCTTCATTTTGAACCATTCTGGCTCCCCAGGATGCTTGCCTTTTCATGCTACCCCAACCCTTGTGTGCTGATCCCTCAGTCTAGTTTGCATTTCTCCATTTGACATCCCTCAGCCAGGAGAACTTCTGTGCTTCCACTGAAGCTGATTTAAATGTCATTCCATGGAAATATATCTTCCCTGGGAGGAAGTATGACCTTCCTTGACCTTTCCCATTTAAATAAGTTACTCACACCTTCCCCTGTAATCTGTATACACCTTTCCTTTTATTCCAGTCACTATTAGGAATATAGCTATACATGAACAGAAAACCGGATGTAAAATGGCTTAAGTTTAAAAAGTGTGTGTTTGGTTTTTATTACTTATTTAACAAAACATCCAGAATTTTGATGGTATCTGGCATTGATTCAGGGTCTCAGTATTGTCATAAGGAAGCCAGGAATTTTCTGTCCTTATGTTTTTTCCATGCTTTGAGTGTTAGTGTGCCTTACCATCTCATGGTTGCAAGATGACTGCCACTGCACCAGGCATCACACCTATGCTCAATGCAAAAGGTGAAAGTTATTGCAGCATGGGTCATGTCTGTCCTCTTTATTCAAGCGAGTAAAAGCAACCCCAGAATATCCCATTAGACATCTGCTGATATTTCATTGTCCAGAATTATGTTACTAGTGTACTCCTAGCTACAAAAGAAACTGCTAAAGTGAGTATAGAGTTGGGGACATCACCAAACCAAACACAAATGGCATCTGTTAGTTAGAAAAATGGGAGAAAGGATTGCTGCTGCTGCTAAGTTGCTTCTGTCGTGTCCGACTAAATGATAATGGTGACAGCCTCCACCACATCTGGTATTATAATTTTTTGTTTTTCATGTTTTTCTCTTTACTAAACAGTGAGTTCCTTGAAGTCCAGAGCATGGCTTATTCCCCCATCTCCAGGACCTACAGTGCCAAGCATAGAAGGCATTCATTTAAACATTTATTGAGTAAGCAAATGAAATCTATACAAATCCCTGAAATCCCACCAGTTTATACACCATATAAAGGCCAGTTTTATTCTTGTTCAGGAAAGAGCCAGGTGTTTGGCTCAGTTCATATAATCACTTGTTGTTTTGGCTCCATGTGGCTGTAGCCAGAACTTCACGTGGGAGCTTAGGCAATTTTCTCCTGGGGAAGCATGGATATTAAAGTCTCTAGGTTGCCAGTTCCTAGGAGCTGGAATTTGGTTCTGATAGTAAAATACTGCAAAGTCTTTCACTCTCAAGAAGCTGCCAGCTGACACAATAACATTATATTAATTTTCCATTTAATAAAGCATCTTAGAACCCTCAACCTGGGCTGCGTGTGCCTGCCTGGGGACGGAAGAAACATGAGGCAGCGGTTCACTTATGGCAGGATGTACCAGATAAAGGGAATCTAATTGAAGTGTACAATATGCTTACCATGTAGCTGCTGATAAAACATTACTGTCTTTTTTTTTCTTTACACAGTACAAAAGATAAAATCAGAGCCACTAAATCAAAATCATATTTAACAGTATCCTTTAGTCCAGGGCTGTGTCCCTCTATGGTTTATGACAGATTGCCCTTTGAAAGGGTAGCCGTGAGAGCTTGTTAGTGAAGCAGGGTGGTAAGGAGGGCATCATTGTAGGCTCAGAGAGGGTAGGGGTGTTTAAACACAACTCCTGGCAAGAGGGGAGGTAAGAATCTCTGATTTTTATGAAGACTGAGGTTCAAAACTTATTTGTTACAATTCCAAGTAACCTTGTAATTTAGGTTAAAGAGTGTATATAATTAATTGCTTCTTAGTTGTAATCAGCTAAAACTGATGATGGTTAGACTCTATATCCAAATGCTACCTATCTGGGTCTTTGGCTACCAGGCTGAAAATCTGGCTTTTTAAAACACACTTTTTATTTTGTATTGGAGTATAGCCAATTAACAACGTTGTGATGGTTTCAGGTGCACAGCTGAGCACGGTCGACTCAGTCATCCATATACATATATCCATTCTCGAACTCCCCTCCCAGCCAGGCTGCTGTGTTACACTGAGCAGAGTTCCCTATGCAATACAGTAGGACCTTGGTGGTTATTCATTTTAAATATAGCCATGTGTACCCGTCCATCCCAACTTCTTAACTATCCCTGCCCCCATCCTTCCTGCTGGCAACCATAAGTTTGTTCTCTAAGTCTATGAGTCTGTTTCTGTTTCGTAAATAATTCCATTTGTATAATTGCTTTTTAGATTTCGCATATAAGGCGTGTCATATGATATTTCTCCTCTGTCTTACTTCACTCAGCACAATCTCTAAGTCTATTCTCTCTTTTTTAAAATGGTAGTCCAAATTTTGATCCCACTCAAGAAGGAAGCACTGATTGGAATATCATTTATTCTTGACATGACTATTCCCATCTCTTCCCTCTCTGATGGAATGTAAAGGAAAAAAAAAAAAAACAACCCAGAAACTCTGTCTGCCCAAATCCAGTGGGATGAAGGGGAAACCTGGGAACACCTTTCCTTGGATGTCAAGCATGCTAAGCCTCGTACCAGATGCTTCCCGGCAAGGTCTCCCTGAGGCCCTTGGAAACAGGGTCGATCAAGACTCAAGGGAGCCTCTTCATGAGGACAGGAGGCTTGCTTGTGCCCTGGAACCTCCTTTTAGGGTGTGGATCAACCAGATTTGTTTCAAGAAATGAACATCCTGCCCTCTTCCTGCTGTTTTCGTAGAATCAGTGAAGGCCTCCATATGACTGATGTAATGACAAACAGAAAATGTGACACCAGCCCAGTGAGCTACTATCTTTACCTCGGCTGTTTAACTCAGTGTGCGTAATCCACCCTCCTCACTATGTGCAGCTATCTGAATGAAGAGCCTGGGCCCCGGTTCACCCTCCTATGTCTGCTGGCACACTGCCCCTGGTACACGTAGTGATGCCTGATGACTACATGAAACGAGAGCAGGAAGGCAGAAAGCCAGAAGCCAAGGCCACTGACATTTCGCTGTGACTCTTAGAAGTTCTAAGGAATTTAGGACTCTTCACAGTGGAAAAATATCAATAAGAAAAACATCAAAGATCTTTGAGGTCAGTACAAAATAACTAAATTCCTAGATGGAATTTATTTTCAAGGTCAGCTTATTTCATAGGAAATGACTACACTTGAATTTCAAACAAATTTCAATCAAATTAGTCCCCCTACCCCACACAATCTATCCAAGGACACCCTCCTCTTGAGCTTGCAGGTAAGTCAGTGACTATGTTTCCTCCTACGTGTACTGAAGAAAAGATTATGCCGAGAAAGACCATTTCTCACATACTTGCTTCCTGCAAGGTGCAGTCTAAAAACTACTTGCTATTATGGTTTGGAATAAGCTATGTTATTAAGTGAATGACAGAAAAATAAGAAGACATCCATCAAAGTGTCTATTTCCTTCCAATATGCAGAGCTTTCCTGTAACCAGAGGGTATCAATGCACAAATCATGAGTCACTATGTCTTAAGTAGAAGGAACAAGAAATATACAAGGAAAGACTCTTATAAATTGTGTCTTCTTGCTCTTAACCTAATCCTTTCTTTTTGGCATTGTCTTTCAAGGGAGGAAAAGCATGTTTGCTAGCTTTGAGGAGGAAATAAAGTATTTGGAGACCCATGCTCAGGAGTGAGACGTAGACGCTGATCTGGCCATGATCTCGGGGGTCCTACCAGCCCTGCTGCCCCCACCAGGAAATACCATGGGGGCAATATGCATTTCATCTGAGGATCGACCGGGTAAAGGGCCTCGGGGAGAGAGAGACTGGAGATTGGGCTTCCCTGGGGCTCAGACAGTAAAGCTCTGTCTAGCAAACATCTGTTGAAAAGAGGGTGATGGCGGTCTCTACCATCCTCCTAGCAGTGACCTCAGAGAGATAACTGTGAGTGGTCCTGACGACAGATCTTAGTTCCCTGCCCAGGGATTATTGAACCTAGGGAGCCTGGGTGAAAACCAGGAATCCCGGTTAAGGCTAAGAGTGAGAGTGGCTGCAGAGCAGCATAGGGCCAGCCCAGGTCCTCTTTCCTGGCCCCGGGGTTCAGGGATGCTCACTGTGAGGTCCTGGATGATGGGGTGGGGTCAGGGGTGAAACCTGACACTGTCTGCTCCTATTTCTGCGTTCAGTGTCAAGCTGGAACATCAGAGATGTTTTTAATATTCTAATATACTTAAACAAAAAGATAAATAATTGACATATAGAGTAAGTTTAAGGTGTACAGCACGTTTGTTGTTGCTTAGTTGGTAAGTCGTGTCCGACTCTTTGTGACCCCATGGACTGCGGTCAGCCAGGCCCCTCCGTCCATGAGATTTTCTAGGCAAGAATACTGGAGTGGGTTGCAGTTTCCTCCTCCAGGGGATTTTCCCAACCAAGGGATTGAATCCTCGTCTTCTGCATTAGGAGGTGGATTCTTTACCCCTGAGCCACCAGGGAAGCTCATACAACATGTGAAAAAAGAAAGTGAAGTCACTCAGTCATGTCCAACTCTTTGCAGCCCCATGGACTGACTGTAGCCTGCCAGGCTCCTCTGTCCATGGGATTTTCCAGGCAAGAGTACTGGAGCGATTTGCCATTTCCTTTTCCAGGGGATCTTCCCGACTCAGGGATCAAACCTAAATCTCCCGCATTGCAGGCAGACGCTTTTACCCTCTGAGCCACCAGGGAAGCCTGAAGCTTTGTTCTCATACAACACGTAGCTTTGATACATTTATATCACAGTGTGATCGCTATTATGGCATTAGCTAACACTTCTATTGTGCCATCACATAACTATAATTTCTTCTAGTGGTGGGAACAGTTAAGATCTAGTCTCTAAACAAGTTTAATGTTTATAATATATTTTTGTTGCCTATAATTACTCAACTATGTATTGATTATCCAACACTTATTTATCTACCAGTTGCAAGTATGTACCCTTAAACAACATGATCCCTCCTCTTACACCCCAGCTCTTGGGAATCATTATTCCATTCTCGGGTTTTTGAGTTCCGTTTTCTTTTTTAGATTCCACATATAAGGGACTTCAATCAGTATTTGTCTTTCTCTGTCTGCCTTCTTTCAGGCAGTGTTATGTCCTAAAGGTTCACGCATACTGTTGCAAATGGCAGGCTTTCCTTTCCTCCTGACTGAGTACCATTGTTTTATGAATGTACCACATCTTCCATATCCATTCATTCACTGATGGACACTTAGCTTGTTTCCATATCTTGGCTATTGTGAATAAAGCTGCAATGAACTTGGGGATAGTGATGTGGAACACCATGTATAGCGAGCAGTTTGGGAAGCCAGTGTGACTGAGGATGCTTTGAACTTCAACAAAGTAGATAGCAATTGGCTGCAGTTGTCCAGCTATAAGATGCTAAGTCACCCATTTACCAGAATCTTCTCACTTTCCAGCTAGAACTCTTGGTGTTATCTAACATAATTGTTAAAACCAATAATGAATTTTCATGTCAAATAGTATACAAATACTTTAAGTAGGGTTATAAACTCTTATTTCTCAACTCTCTTTGTGTCAGCACTGAGATATGCTTTCATCTAATTATTAATCTTCATCTTTACATGACTTGCAGTGCAGGTTTCATTACCCCCCATTGCACAGATAGGGAGACTGAGGCCCAGAGAGATTAAGAAATATGCACAGATGATACCTTGGCTGCCTGTGTGCTCAGTTGCACCTGTCTCTTTGTGACCCTGTGGACTGTAGCCCACTAGGCTCCCTCTGTTCATGGGATTTTCCAGGCAAGAATACTAGAGTGGGTTGCCATTTCCTCCTCCAGGGGCTCTTCCCCACCCAGGGATCACATCCATGTCTCCTGTGTCTCCTATATATTGGCAGGTGGATTCTTTCCTCCTGAGCCACCTGGGAAGCCCTGACACCTTGGAGCCTAAACCAAAACCCACAATACCTTGTCTTGTCCTCCAGTAATAACAACTAAGACTCCAGTAACACACAGAATATCCAAAGCATGCACACTCTTTTTTTCCCCAGGTGATGTTGCTTATGTTGTTAAGTTTCTGGATTAGAATGACTTGAATACAGAAAAGGAAATAGTTACAGGGAAGCTGGTTTTCCCCCAGGAGGCTGTGAATACTGATGGGCATCCTTGTTTATCTGGCCCCATCATCATTTTACTTCCTAATAACAAGGGATCTTGTCACCCTGACTCACTCAGAGTCTTTGTTGATGGAGACAGTGTGACTGTCAGTTATCAAAACCCCATGATACTTTAGTAGAGAACAGATCCTGGGTCTCAGATGGCACACAGAATTGGGGCATACTGAAACGCTAGCCAGCTAGTGTCTGCTTTCCCCATTAAGAGAGGCTGTAAATTATTTTAGTTTGTTTTCCCCTCCCCCTTTCTATGTTTAGGAAGAAAAAAAAAAACGAGTCATATGTTAAAGCCAATTTTACTGCCAAAATTTCAAGCCTGTGTCTACTCTTCCCTGTTATTATCAGGAAAGGAGTTTGTAAAAAGTTAGTGCTGGCAGCTTGCATGAACCCATCCCAGCTTACCACATTCCCTGGCTGGTTGTCTGTGCTTAACACAGCTCATTGCCACAAAGCTCGTCTGTTCCAAAACTCTTAACTAAAGGCTGCTGCTCGTGATCTGAGGAGGCTGAAAATTAATTCTCATCTACTCAGAAATGGAAATACAGACACTTGGATAAATATTGCATGTTCTCTTGTGGTAGCTAAAACTCTTCTGCATAAACTTAACAATACTTCGTTACCTTTGTCTCTGTTTCGGGGTGAAGTGGTAAATGCAAGAAAAAGATGATATTTAAAATTTTATATGTGTGTCTATCTATCTATATATATCAAGATGTAAACCAATGAATTGTCCCTTTCATAGAAGTGTCTAAATAGAACAATTGCTTAGTTTAATCTATTTTGGACATTCACTAGATGCAATGCATTGTGCTAGGTACATTCCAGGTATAGTAGAACCCTTGTCATTTGAGGACTGTAACATTTGTGATTTTGATTATTTTCCACCAACGTGAGGCACCATGGGAATTTGAGACCTGGATTTGTATGTTACGTGTCACGTCCATGAGTAGGACAGGCAGGTACAATTCACCCAGCCAGACGGGCCTCTGGTCACCAGCAGCACAGGTCCCTCCCCTGGCTTCGTTCTTCACTACTCTCTACCTTGTACCAAGAACTGCTCATGAAATCAGAAATACTGTGTTACTCTGTGAAAACATGGAACCTAAATAGATACCTTAGCGCTTTTCATGGAAAAACAGTATGCCTCTGATAAACTGAGAGATGCTAGCAAATTGAGGAGTTAGCGAAGCCCCTAGCAGGAGTCCTCTCCAATGTTTGGGGATTTTAATTTTAAAAAACATGCCTAAATTTTAAAATAAAACATATACAAGTCTCCATCCTAAGATCTCCAGTATGAGAATAACATATCCACTAGATTCATTAGTCTCCATCTATTCATCCAATCATTTTCTCATTCAACAGATATTTGTCCAGCTTGGCAGGGGAATTGAGATCTGTTACCATTACAATAATAGTGATTATTATTTATGATGACTAGAAATGAAAGCGGTCCTGTGTGAATGCTTTAAATGCATCATCTCCCTTTCAATCAACAAATCAGCATGTGGCATAGACTGGTGCTTTGGGACTTGAGGAGAGAGAGAAGAGGTTATTGGCCAGAAGGACAGATCCTCTTAACTCTGGGATGGCTGAGCAGTCAGGCACGTTGGAATTTCAGCAGCAGGATGGAGAAGAGGGGGTGGGAACTAGGGCAGATCAGGGGCTGGAGTCTGCCAGAGTGAGCTGCTGTCATCTAAAGGAGACTTCAGGTAAACTAGCAAAGGAAGACACTAAGAGATGGGAGGTGAACATGTAGAGGACTGGCATTGTCATTCTTGTTAGAGGACAGCATACAAAGGAAAGCTCAGAAAGAAAAAGTGCAAAAGACTGTTTATGGGAACTTCCCTGGTGGTCCAGTAGCTAAGATGCCACGCTCCTAATGCAGGGGTCCAAGTTCGATCCCTGGTCAGGGAACTAGATCCCACATGGCTCAACTAGATGTTCGCATGCCCTAACTAAAGATTCCATGCGTGTGCATGCCAAGTTGTTTCAGTCGTGTCTGACTCTATGCAGCTATATGGACTATAGCCCGCCAGGCTCCTTTGTCCATGGGATTCTCCAAGCAAGAATAATGGAGTGAGTTGCCATGCCCTCCTCTAGGGGACCTTCCCAACCTAGGGGTCAAACCCATGTCTCTTACATCTCCTGCATTGGCAGGTGGGTTCTTTACCTCTAGCTGCACACAGGAAGCCCAGAGATCCCATATGCTGCAACAAAGATTGAATGCAGCTCCTGTGTGCCACAACTGAGACCCGGCAGAGCCAAATATTAAAAATTGCATGTTAAAAAGACAAAGAGTGTTTATGGATCAGAATATCAACTGATTTATGGTTAAAGCAAGAAAATGGGAGGGCTGACTCAAACTGTAGAGGGTGGCTTGTTTTCTAGCAAAGCAGATTAATATGTTTAAATAGCCCACGGGGAAACAACAAGATCCAAGTGGACCTTTTTGGTTGCTATCTGGTACTTAGGATTGTGTAGCTTTGTCACAAAGAGTCAGGCACAGCTGAGGGACTGACACGTTAGCCTGTTGTTGACTGCTGGTGTTCTCTAGGTTGGAGAAGTCTGCTGGTGTGCAGGAGCACACACATGGCCCCTCGGGGTGGCATGTGGGTTATTCTTTCATCTATTCATAAATTTAGCAAACACTTTTTTGAGAGTACACAAGATGCTAGACCCTGGGGATTTAAAGTGAACCATGAGGAGTCTTTTGTTTCAAGGAGACTTTGGGGTTATATTCTGGATGTTTTCCTTTGGGAGTTGCTTTCTGCTAGTTCATCTCCTTGGAACACTGAGTGATAAAATGTAGCCCAGCCCAACTTTAATGTTCTTCTGTGATAAAGTAGTTTGCCTCAGACCACTTTTCAAGCCAAGAATGACTAGAACATATGGGTAAAAACTCAAAAACCAAACAACAAAAGTCCAAAAAACTGTTTGAATCAAAGAATGATATCATATGACCAATGTTAAGGGTAAAAGATCCCTTAGACATTACATGTTAGTAAGAGGATAAAGTGAGAAGCTGGCAAGTAAACTTGACAATTTACAGGGCTAGTTATGGAGTTTGGGATGGACAGGTACACACCACTGTATTTAAGATGGATGGCCGGCAGGGTCCTACTGTAGAGCACAGGGAATTCTGATCGATGTTATGTGGCAGCCTGGATGGGAGGGGAGTTTAGGGGAGAATGGATATATGTATATATGTGGCTGAGTTCCTTTGCTGTCCACCTAGACCTATCACAGCATTGTTAATTGGCTATCCTCCAATACAAAATAAAATGTTTAGTTAAAAAAATAAATAAACTTGACAATTTAGAAGAAAGGGATGCTTTTTGAAAACACCATTTACAAAAAGTGAAACTAGAGGAACTATAAAATCAAAACTACCTAGATCTAATAAAGAAGCCATACTTTTAAATAAAAACATTTCATGAAGAAGCAATACTTTTAATTTAAAATATTTCATAAAGAAAATACCAGACTTATATGCCTTCACTGGTGAAGTCTTGCAAATATTTGAGAAAGACACAATACCATTGTTACACTAATTTTTCCAGGAAATAGGAAAAATGGGAACACTTCCTTATTTATCATGAGACCAGCATAATCTTACTACCAGCAGAAAAGAAAATTCATATTCAATTATTTTCATGATATTGAAAGAAGAAAAAATTCCTGTGTAATCATTTTTGTGACTATAAAATTTGCAACATTTTAAAATTTTAGCCAATTAAATACAGCAATATATAAAAGGATAGTATACCATGAGAAGTTTGGTTTATTTTAGGAATGCAAGGTAAGCTTAACTTTGGAAAGTCAATCAATGCGATTTACCAAATTAACAGAGCAAAAAATGGACTAATCATTTCATTAGACTTAGAAAAAAACATTTAATATATGATTTTAAATATATGATAGGCTAAGTCACTTTAGTGTCCGACTCTATGCAATCCCGTAGACAAAAGCCCACCAGGCTCCCCTGTCCCTGGGATTTTCCAGGCAAGAATACTGGAGTGGGTTGCCATTTCCCTCTCCAATGCATGAAAGTGCAAAATGAAAGTGAAGTCACTCAGTCGTGTCCAACTCTTAGCTACCCCATGGACTGCAGCCTACCAGGCTCCTCTGTTCATGGGGTTTTGCAGGCAAGAGAACTGGAGTGGGGTGCCCTTGCCTTCTCTGAAATATATGATAAAACTTATCAATTTTCAAACTTAACATATTCAATATATGATAAAACTTTATACATGCTATAGAAGGGGAAAAAAAAAAACAACAAGAAAGAGGTTAGAATTTCTTAACATGTAAGAACTAGAAGCATGACCAAACAAGAACTATAATGAATATAATATTTGATGTTGAACTATGAAAAATTTGTCCTGAGGTCAGGAATGAGACAAGGATGTGCATAATCACCACTTTTATTCATACTGTACTGTGATTGTTAGCCTTTGCAATATGGCAAGAAAAAAAATCACATTTAAGGATATGAGTAAGGACTGAAAAAAGAATAGAAATGACATTATCCACAGATAACATAGGTGGTTTTAAATCAAAAATCTATTTAGATAAATTATTAAAATTAAGTAAATTTAAGAAGATCACTAGATAAAAGGACAATATTTAAAAAATGTATTTCTTTGTATGAGCAACAACTAGAAAATAAATTTAAAAGATACTAGTTATTGTGAAAAAATATTAAATGCCTAGATGAAAATCTTATAAAAAGAAGTTCATTACAGCTAAGTTAGAAAATTACTATTATTACTAAAGAGAAATTTTAAATAAATTAAGGTGCAGGATGAGATGGCTGGATGGCATCACGAACTCGATGGATGTGAGTCTGAGTGAACTCTGAGAGATGATAATGAACAGGGAGGCCTGGCATGCTGTGATTCATGGGGTTGCCAAGAGTAGGACACGACTGAGCGACTGAACTGAACTGAACTGATATGTTAATGCATTATAACAGTAAAGACATCAGTTTTCCTAAAAATGATCTAAGTTTTAATAGAACTCTAATCAAAAACTCAACAGGCTTATTATGTGGAATTTAAAAGCTCTTTTGTAAAAGTCATAGGAGGTTGCAAAGGGCCAAAAATAGCCAAGATGATCTTGAAGAAGAATAAAGTGTAAGGACTTGCACTTCCAAGCACTAAAACCTATTACTAAGCCCCTATAATTAGCACAATGTGCTTTTGATTCAAAGAAAAACAGGACAAAGGAAGAGAGAGTAGCAAAAAGCCTAGACACAGTGGCCATCTGATACATGGAAAAGGAAAATAACATGTAGAAAGGAAGTTGTTTTTATTATCTGGGGCTGGGTCAATTGTTTATTTCCTTGGAAAACAATAGTAATCTTGACTCCACTTTATACCACATTAAAACACTTCCAAATGGAATTTTAATTAAATGATAAAGGTAAACAAAAATGTTTTTAGAAGAAAACAGGAGGATATCTGTATGGTAAGATAAGCAAGTTTTTTTTTTTTTTTTTTTAAGCAACAAAATCCACCAAGTGCAATGAGGAAGAAGATACAATAAACTGTAAACATTAAGAACTCCTTTTCACCAAAAGATGTCATTGAGTGAGTGAAAAGGGGAGTGGCAGAGTGAGCGTTCTCATAACTGACAAAGGCGTCATATCCAGAATATATAAAGAACTCCTACAAATCAACAAATACAATTGAAACCCAACAAAAGTGGGCAGAAAACTCAAACAGGCACTTTCAATGGCGTGTATACAAATGGTTAATAGCACATAAAACACGCTCATCAGAAAAATGCAAGTGGAAACAGATGATGTGCTACCATATACCTTAAAATAGATGAAACCTCCAAGCCCAACAAACCAGTGACCACAAGTATTGGTAATATGGAAATACAGGAATTAGAACTCAGGTACATTGCTACTGAAAATGTAAATATTTAACTGTTTTAGAAAACCCTGACAAAACTGTTAGAGTTAAATATAGTAACTGTATGACCCAGAAACCCCCTTGCTAAGTACATAGTCAACAAAAATGTAGCCTCTGTGCCCTCAAAGACAAAAATGTCCAAAATGACATTTTAAAAATAGACAGAATTGGAGACAACCGAAATCTTCATCGAGAGAAGAATGAACAAATCCATCATGATATACTGATATAATAAATACCCTCCCAACAATGAAAATGAACTATTGCCACATCAAGAAAATTGATTAATCTCACACACCTGTTATTGAATGGAAGAAGCCAGATAAAAGGGTAGATGAGAAGGGGTTTTCTTGGAGGGGGCAGCATCTAGAAATATCAATCTCTTGATTGCATGTGATGTGTTTTCTAAGTGTACACCATTTACAGAAATGTTTTGTGCACTTATATGTCAAGAAAACATTTATTAAACAAAAGATGAACACTGCTTTTTACCTCTCTTGGATGTCCACTGAATTTTTTAAGATTAATTTTTAGTAGTGTATAGTTGCCTTATAATGGTGTGTTAGTTTCTACCATACAGAACAATTAATCGGTGATACATATACGTACACCCCCTCCCTTTTGGACTTCCTTCCCAGTTAGGTCACCACAGTGCATTAAATGGAGTCCCTGTGCCATACATTGTGTTCTCATTAGTTAGTTATTTTATCCATAGTATCAATAGTGTACATCTATCCCAGTCTCCCAATTGCTCCCAGCCTTGGTATCCATCTATCTGTGTCTCTGTTTCTGCTTTGCAAATAAGTTCATCTGAACCAGTTTTCTAGATTCCACATATATGGGTTAATATACAATGTTTTTCTGACTTCACAGTGTATGACACTCTCTTAGGTCCATCCACTTTTCAGCAAATGACTTCCATTGAATTTCGGAGGGCAAGAAGGGAGGAAGGGACTAAGGATAAAGTTGTCATCTTTATGGAGAATTATTGAGTGCCAGGGTCTGTGTTTAGTCTATTCCTGGCCATTTTGTCATTTAATCAAAATAGCGATTATCACTTCCATTTTACACGTAGAATTTGAGATGTAGGAAATTAACTTGAATAGGTTATTTGTGTGGTAAGAATGAACTCAGGCTTTAACCCACACTAGAGAATATTGTGAACTTTTAAGAATCTGTAGCTGTTTTGATGGAGGAAGAAAAGGTAGAGAGCTTTTCAGGAGTGAGGTCGAATGGGGGCAACCTTCATGGACTCTCAGTTACAAATATGGATGCTGATTCAATGCAAAGGGATGTTTAGGTAAATAAAAGGTATGTAAACTCGATACAGCGTATCTTTCAAAGATTCTTTTTAAAAAATTTGCCATTTTATCAAACTGTCTCAAACTTATTTGTTAAACAGCTGATAAGCTATGTTTCTTTTTTTTTCCAGATGTATTTATTTGCTTTCATCCCTGCTGGGTCTTTGTTGCTGTGTGAGCTTTCTCTAGTTGTGGCGGCTCGGGCTGCTTTTGCTGTGGTGTGCAGGCTTATCCCTGCCGTGGCTTCTCTTGTGGAGCATGGACTCTGGGCACGGGGGCTTTAGCAGCTGCGGCTCACAGGCTAGAGCGACGGCTCTGTGGTTGTGGTGCCGGGCTCAGCTGCTCTGCGGCATGGCGGAGCTTGCTGGACCTGTGTCTCCTGCATTGGCAGGCGGATTCTTAAGCACTGGACCACCAGGAACGTCCTGGTGGCCTATGTTTCTTTGCACATCATCATCTCTGACATCCCTGTCTGGTCTCAGTTTTAAAAAGGAGTGAGAAATATAATGAAACACAGTTTTTACAAACCCCTTTCATTATTTGGGCCATTTCACTGGCAATTTTCAAAATCCTGCTTGCAAAGTATTTCTGTCAGCTGGTAGTGGGCTTTAAGTGTTTGGAACCTGTCTAGAATTATTTTCTCCTTTTTGGCTTTTGTGAAGAAAAATTATTGATCAAAATTTTTAGCCTCGTTTAATATACCAGGGTAGCCTTTAAATTTCTTCTACAAGGCAAGGATGGATATCCTCTTTCAGCTTGTTGTTGTTCAGTGGCTCAGTCATGTCTGACTCTTTGTGACTTCATGAACTACAGCACACCAGGCCTCCCTGTCCTTCACCGTTTCCCAAAGTTTGCCCAAGTTCACGTTCATTGCGTTGGTGATCAGCTTCAGTTCAGTTCAGTCGCTCAGTCGTGTCTGACTCTTTGTGACCCCATGAATCGCAGCACCATCTCCCGGAGTACACTCAGGCTTACGTCCATCGAGTCCGTGATGCCATCCAGCCATCTCATCCTCGGTCGTCCCCTTCTCCTCCTGCCCCCAATCCCTCCCAGCATCAGAGTCTTTTTCAATGAGTCAACTCTTCTCATGAGAAGAGTTGAGGTGATCAGCTTAGCACAGCACAAATCAATCTGTCTCATAGTAATATATTATTCCACATCTAACTGCAGCTGTGCCAGTTGTTTTTTTCTCTTGCCACAAATTTTCCAGAAATGTAGGTTTTTCTTTACATACTGAAGTTGTGGAAAAATAGAAAAATAAATTATTTTTCAGTGTGTAATGCTTGATCTCCTCCATATCAAAACATAAATCACTTCCCAGTTTCTCTTACCCTGGCAAAATGAGCTATTCTGTTTTGTTCAGTTTTTTACTTATTAATCTGTATCTTTATGTTCCTGATATCCTAATTTTTTTGACCATACAAATCACCATCATAACCAGGCTGTTCATACGGTCTGGTATCTTGGAGCCTCTCAGTTTTAATGCCCTTTTCCTGGAATAATTATTAATACTTCCTTATTTAAATCATAAATATGTCTCATTCTACTGATAAATTATATGAAAGCTTAATTACAAGGAGGATACTTCTTTTCTTATTTAAAAAAAAAAGAGGGCCTGAGACTAATGTTTTAGGATCATATTGATGGAATTCAATGGAAAACACACAGACAATATTGAGGGCCCTTCATTAGCTCCTTGTGTATTTAAATAATTCCACTGTATAATCATAAGGGATCTGATTTAGGTCAGACTCGAATCATCTAGAGGTTCCCCACTTTCTTCAATTTAAGTCTGAATTTGGCAATAAGAAGTTCATAATCTGAGGCATAGTCAGCTCCTGGTCTTGTTTTTGCTGAATGTACAGAGCTTCTCCATCTTTGGCTGCAAAGAATATAATGAATCGTATTGACCATCTGGTGATGTCCATGTGTAGAGTCTTCTCTTGTGTTGTTGGAAGAGGGTGTTTGCTATGACCAGTGTGTTTTCTTGACCAAACTCTATTAGCCTTTGCTCTGCTTCATTCCGTACTCCAAACCAAATTTGCTTGTTACTACAGGTGTTTCTTGACTTCCTACTTTTGCATTCCAGTTCCCTATAATGAAAAGGATATCTTTTTGGGGTGTTAGTTCTCGAAGGTCTTGTAGGTCTTCACAGAACCATTCAACTTCAGCCTCTTCAGCATTACTGATCAGGGCATAGACTTGGATAACTGTGATACTGAATGGTTTGCTTTGAAATGAACAGAGATCATTCTGTCGTTTTTGAGATTGCATCCAAGTACTGCATTTCGGACTCTTTTCTTGACCATGATGGCTACTCCATTTCTTCTAAGGGATTCTTGCCCACGGTAATAGATATAATGATCATCTGAGTTAAATTCACCCATTTCAGTCCATTTTAGTTCACTGATTCCTAAAATGTCTATGTTCACTCTTGCCATCTCCTATTTGACCATTTCCAATTTGCCTTGATTAATGGACCTAACATTCCAGGTTCCTATGCAAGTTTTCTCTTTACAGCACTGAACTTTACTTCCATCACCAGTCACATCCACAACTGGGTGTTGTTTTTGCTTTGGCTTCATCTGTTCATTCTTTCTGGAGTTATTTCTCTCCTGATCTCCAGTAGCATATTGGGCACCTACCAAACTGGGGAGTTCATCTTTCAGTGTCCTATCTTTTTGCCTTTTCATACTGTTCGTGGGGTTCTCAAGGCAAGAATACTGAAGTGGTTTTCCCTTTCTTGAGTACCACATTTTGTCAGAACTCTCCACCATGACCCGTCCATCTTGGATGGCCCTACAGGGCATGGCTCATTGTTTCACTGAGTTAGGTAAGGCTGTGGTCCATGTGATCAGATTGCTTAGTTTTCTGTGATTATGGTTTTCAGTCTGTCTGCCCTCTGATAGAAAAGGATAAGAGGCTTATGAAAGCCTCCTGGTGGGAGAAACTGACTGAGGGGGAAACTGGGCCCATGCTCAGTAAATCTTTAATCCAATTTTCTGTTAATGAGTGGGGCTGTGTTCCCTCCCTATTATTTGACCTGAGGTGAAACTATGGTGGAGGTGATGAAGATAATGGTGACCTTCTTCAAAATGTCACATGCATGCATTGCTCCACTCAGTGCCCCCAACCCTGCAGCAGGCCACCACTGACCCACACCTCTGTTGGAGACTCCTGGACCCTCATGGGCAAGTCTGGGTCAACCTCTTGTGGAGTCACTGTTCCTTTCTGCTGGGTCCTGGTGCATACAAGGTTTTGTTTGTGCCCTCCAAGAGTCTGTTTCCCCAGTCCTGTGTAAGTTCTGGTGGCTCTATGGTAGGATTAATTGTGCCGAGAGAGCAGGGATTACACCTGTTCCTTTGTTTGTTTGTTTCTGACTGCTCCTCAGGACATGTGGGATCTTAGGGCCCCAACCAGGGATTGAACACTTGCCTCCTGCGGTGGAGGCTCCATGGCCTAACCACTGGACCTCCAAGGAAGTCCTGATCATACCTATTTTTGAACACAATTTCTAGACCTGGCACAGTGCTGATGAGTGGGAGGTCCTCAATATTTAGCTGTTTAATGAAGGGATAAAGAATAACTTTTGTTGAGTTTTCAATATTTCAAAAAAGCTAAACATTATTTCATTCTATTCTCTTTAAGTCCCCTGAGGGCAAGAAGTATCAGTTTTATTTACCAAATGTTGAAACTGTGTCTTGCAGTGTTTAATGACTTATCTATTATTTTCTATAAAGTTGGAGGCAGCTCTGTAATTAAAAAAAAGTTAAACTATAAGAATGGGCTTCCCAGGTGGCACAGTGGTAAAGAATCCACCTGCTAATGCAGGAGGCATAAGAGACCCAGGATCGATCCCTAGGGGGCAAGATCTCCTGGAGTAGGAAATGGCAACACACTCTAGTATTCTTGCCTGGAAATTTCCATGGAAAGAGGAGCCTGGAGGGCTACAGTCCATCGGGTCACAATGAGTCAGACGTGACTGAGCACACACAAGCTATACGAACAATTACGGTATTTGTGATTTTTGGATCTCCTTCCAGTTTGCAGCAGTGCCTAGAGTTATCTGTCAGAAGAACTTTTTCCCCTACGTTCTCTCAATAATAACAATAAAATGTTATGTCAACAAAGTCCTGCAAGATACTCTTATCTGTTAATATATCTTCAAGTGAAACTTGTATCACATCACATTCTGAATGTCTGCAGAGGGCGGACAAAGTGTCGTTTGTAAGACGTGAATCCCTGACCCTCGTGTTGAAACCTCCAGGGCAGCTGCCTATGCTGGTCTAAATGTAATAATGGTATTTGAGTCACACGCATATTTTGTTTTGCCCTGATGCAGCACAGTTTTGGCAGCGTGGATGAGCTGAATTCATATTAAAAACAATGGCAAGACAGAGATTTTTTTTTTCCCCCTCATCAAATCTGAAACATCTGGAAATCTAGCTGCCATGGAAGGATATTCATATTTAGTCTGTAATGCAACGTAGGAACTCTGATTAAAGCTCAAACATTAACTTATAATCAGTGGAAGGTTTAATTGAACAGACTCTTTACCTGTGGCTTATGTAATATTAGTATGTGTTGTGTATTTAACATTTTTCCTAACCAGTTTTATGCACTTCAATTTAATGTGGCATAACCAATACACTTGGCACTCTCCTCTGTAACTTGTACACACAATTGAATTCAATCGCCTATGTCATTGCATCCTCCCTGATTGAGGCCAGTGAAGACTTGTTGGGCCACAGGAGCGGTGCAGGCTAGGGGATATGATCAGACTGTGCTTCCAAAATATCACTGACTTCTTTGCTTTTCGTTTTGAAATTGAAGTATAATTGCTATACAGTATTATATGTTACAGGTGTACAATATAGTGATTCACAAATTTTAAAGATTATCCTTCCCTTATAGTTATTATGAGATATCTGCTCTATTCCTGTCCCTGGAGCAGGAAATGACATCCCACTCTAGTATGCTTGCCTGGAGAATTCGCATGGACGGAGGAACCTGGTGTTCTATAGCCCATGGGGCTGAAGAGAGTCGGACATGACTGGGCGACTAAGCACGTATTTCTGTATTGTGCAGTATGTCCTTGTAGCTTATTTTATATTCAGTGGCTTTTTACCCTTTTCTCTTCTCTTGGCTGCCCAAGCTCCTCTCTGTGGCCCGTGGGCTTTCCCTAATCATGCTTGTGTGTTTCTCTTTTGGAGCCCAGGCTCTACAGCATGTGGGCTCAGTAGTGGCAGGGCTCCTGCTCTCTGGTTGTGGCTCATGGGCTTAGTCACCCCGCAGCCTGTGGGATCTTTGTTCCCTGACCAGGCATCGAACCACTGGACCACCAGGGAAGTGTCTGGTTTATACCTCCTGATCCTCTGTTTGTCTTTCTCATTTCCCTTAGCATAATGCCCTCCAAGTCCGTCCATGTTGCTGAAAATGGCAAAATTTCATTTTTTTTTTTAATGGCTGAGTAGTAGTTAATTGAATACATGCCACAAAAGATCACGGATTTCTGTATGGGGAATAAAATGGAAAAGAGATACCCAACCAATACCAAAAGAGGTACCAAAAGAGGGAGGTACCCAAGCCAATAGCACCAACAAGGAAAAGTGAGTGTGATGGTTAAAAAGAGGTTGGATAGATGAACACAGATGTGGGAAACAGGTGTATGAAGTTCATCGGTGGGTACATGGCTTTTCATTGCCCAGTTCTTTCAAATCTTCTCTACGTTTGAAAATTAAATACGTAAATAAAAAGCATGAATGCCTGTGTGCATGCTCAGTCGATTCAATTGTATCCGACTCTTTGTGACCCCATGGACTGTAGCCCGTCAGGCTCCTCTGCCCATGGGTATCTCTTGGCAAGAATACTAGAATGTGCTACCATGCCCTCTTCAAGGAGATCTTCCTGACCCAGGGATCGAACCTGTGTCTCCTGCATCTCCTTCACTACAGGGAAGGGAGGGATTCTTTACCCCTGAGACACAGGAGAAGCCCCAAAAGCATGAATACAGGTAGCCAGTTAGGAGGACATTGCAGTAGCCCAGGCAAGAAATGAAAGGTTTAGCTTATGATTAAAAAAAAAATAAATTGTTAGAATTTGAACCAAGAGGTGACAAGTCTGGAAAGAGATAAATTGGTTGAATTTAATTAATTTTTCTAATATAGCTGCAGATCATTTCTGGTCTGCCTGTGTAGAGAAGACTGTGTGTGAGACTCTCTACCTGGACTCTGTAGAGAAGACCTGGGCTTCTTGCTTGTAATGTCCTGGTCCCTAGGTTGTTGGTTCTGTTCTAATTTCAACCTCAATCTACATCCTCTCTTTTCTTTTCCTTTTTGGGAAGGGGGTGTGGTGGTGGTAGAGGGGGAGGCTATTTAGTTACATTTCCCAAAGGTATGCAGAAAATGAACAAAAATCTTGATAAATGCTTTCCCCTCCAGGCCAGTTATGTTTGTATTAAAAAAAAAGAAAAAAGACACTGGGTTTCATTGAAAAGCCAAAGAAAGCTTTGAATCTCCCAGATAAATGCATATAGGTACATATAAGGAAATTTGCACACCCTGGGATTTGAGATACACTCAGGGATCCTTAAAACTCCAATATGCAGGGACTGGGATTACAGCTCCTGCCTCGGTCCCACAGAACCTGGGCCAGTTCATCCAAAAGCCAGCTCATCCAAGAGCAGAGATCTTGGTCTTCCTCCCTCTCTGAGGGTATCTGTGAAGGCTGCCACCTGGTACAGAATGTTCTGTAAGCAACAGGAGAATAAGTAGAGCCTGGCTTCTGCCATTTCGTCTCAGGGAAACAGCCCCATCCTGCAAGCCTGACTGTGGCCCAACTCACATAAGGTAATTAGAATTGTGGCTGCAAGCATGCTCCATCCTTGTTTTCTTTTGTGGGCACTATAGTGGCTCAGATGGTAAAGTGTCTGTCTGCAGTGCAGGAGACCCAGGTTTGATCCCTGGGTTGGGAAGTCCCCTGGAGAAGGAAATGGCAGCCCACTCCAGTATTCTTGCCTGGAAAATCCCATGGACCGCGGAGCCTGGTAGGTTACTGTCCATGGGGTTGCAGAGAGTAGGGCATGACTGAGTGACTTCATTTTGTCTTATGGAGGGTACAGGCTGGGCTGGGAGAGGCAGCTGAGACAGCTGTCTGTTTGTATCCCTTATCAGGCTGATGCCTGGAGAGGGTAGCGCTCAGTTGCTGTACAGGCTGATAACATGCTGGATGGGAGGGAGGGCAAGAAGGGAGCCAAAGTGGAAGAGAACTGTGCCCAGCACATGGTGGCTCTGCCTTGCTCTCCACTTTGGTAATCATCTGTCATCCAAACAGAACAACCAACAGCCCTCAACCTCTTCCCTTGGTGCACTAATGTGGTCTCCAAGAGCAGAGGCAGAGGGTCTCGAGGTCAAGTAGGGCGTGGAAGGGGCCCCCTAGGTTGGAGGGGATGTGTACATGGAGCCTTGAGTGCCAAGGTGTCTCCATTCTGGAAAGGCCTTCTCCCTCTGGTAGTCTTTCCTTACCTAGAACAGGAGCTGCTGCTGCTTCTGCTAAGTCGCTTCAGTAGTGTCCAACACTTAGCGACCACATGGACTATGGCCTACCAGGCTCCTCTGTCCATGGGATTTTCCAGGCAAGAGTACTGGAGTGGGTTGCCATCACCTTCTCTGAGAACAGGAGCAAGTGTCCCCAAAAGTAGACCCGGAGTTGAAGTGATGTGACGAGAATGGGCAGTCGGGTGCATGTATGTGTCCACTGGTGCCTCTCAGGTGGCTCAGTGGTAAAGATTCCACCTGCCAATCAGAAGATGCAAGAGATGCCTCCTTTATCCATCCATCCACCCACCCACCCACTCATCCACTCATCCACCCCTCCTGCCTTCCCTCCATCTATCTGTCCAGTCTGTCAGAAAAAAAAGCTCCATGTGCTAAGCTGGATTCTGGGGATAAGCAAGGGTCCTGATTCTACATAGATCTAATAGCCTAGTGGGGGTGTGGAGGAAAAAAAACCCAAAAGTAATCATGTTATCACACAAAGACTTGAAATTGAAGATTTTTATTGTTCAGTCACTCAGTCCTGTCCAACTCCTTGCAACCTTGTGGACTATAGCACAGAAGGCTTCCATGTCCTTCACTGTCTCCCAAAGTTTGCTCAAACTCATGTCCACTGAGTCGGGAATGCCATCCAGCCATCTCATCCTCTGTCACCCCCTTTTCCTGACTTACAATCTTTCCCAGCATCAGGGTCTTTTCCAATGAGTCAGGTCTTTTCCAGTGAGCTGGCTCTTCACATCAGGTGGCCAAAGTATTGGAGGTTCAGCTTCAGCATCAGTCCTTTCAACGAATATTCAGGACTGATTTCCTTTAGGATGGACTGGTTGGATCTCCTTGCTGTCTAAGGGACTCTCAGAGTCTTCTCCAGCAGTTCAAAAGCATAAATTCTTCAGCACTCAGCCTTTTTATAGTCCAACTCTCACATCCATACACGACTACTAGAAAAACCAGTTTTGAATGCACGGACATTTGTCAGCAAAGTGATGTTTCTACTTTTTAATATGCTGTCTAGGTCTGTCATAGCTTTTCTTCCAAGGAGTAAACATCTTTTAATTTCATGGCTGCAGTCACTGTCCACAGTGATTTTGGAGCCCAAGAAAATAAAGTCTGTCACTGTTTTCATTGTTTCCCCATCTATTTGCCATGAAGTGATGAGACCGGATTCCATGATCTTAGTTTTTCGAAGGTTCAGTTTTAAGCCAGCTGTTTTTCAGTCTCTTTTTGCCTTAATCAAGAGGATCTTTAATTCCTCTTTGATTTCTGCCATTAGGGTGGTGTCATTGATATTTCTCCCAGCAATCTAGATTCCAGCTTGTGATTCATTCCGCCTGGGATTTCGCATGATTACTCTGCATATAAGTTAAATAAGCAGGGTGACAGTATACAACCTTGAAGTACTCCTTTCCCAATTTGGAACCAGTCTCTTTTTCCGTGTTTGGTCCTAGCTGTTGCTTCTTGACCTGCATAAAGAGACAGTTAAACTGTGCCTTTGACCTCAAAGAGATCAAAGTCTGATGGAAGAGACAGACACATAGATGATTGTCTCTAAGACAATGTTCTTAGGGCCATCAGATAAAGTATGGATAAAATGTCATGGAATCGCAGAGGAGGAAATGATTATTTCTGCTTGGAGATTCAAGCAGGTCACACGAAAGAGAAAATCTATGAGCTTGACTTAACAGGAAGAGTAGCAGCTTTTGGGGCAGACAGAGTGGGAAGGATCAGGGCGTTCCTGGCACAAGGGACACGAGGACTGGTGTCTTTGAGGAACAAGCCAGAGAGTCGTTGTGGCTGGGCAGTGGGAGGTGGGGCCACAGGTGGCTTTTCCTCAGGTGGACCATCAGCCAACACCTGTCCTTCAGTCTGTGCCCCAGTTGTCCTGACATCAATCTGTGTTGCCTCTGGTGACTTAGTAACTAAGCGGAGTAAAGCCAGTTTCCTCTGCGGCTGTGTGAATACAAGCGTAGAGTGGTGAGGACAGCTGAGCCCTGCGTTTTTGCCCAGAGGGGTGTGAATAATCTCTTCGGTTTTAGCCAGGAGTGCAGAGCACAGAAGGTAATACAAGAGAGGAGTGTGTAAAGAGGGAATAGAAGCACAAGTGCTCTGTAAACTGTAAAGTGCGGGCCACGTGCTCATTGTTATTTTTACACGGTTCATTCTGTCTCTGGAATGCACGAACCCATTAGATCAACATTTAAGACTTTCTTGTAGAAGGCTACCATATGCTGGCCAGGCTGCTGGAAGCAATAGAAACATTTTTTTCGTAGAAAGAAATGGCTGGAAGCCCACAGTTTTTATTGATTTACATTTGCAAGCCATAACTTCTTATCTCTTTTACGCTCCCGATATCATGATGTCCGTTTGTGTAATATATTAGTCTGGTCAGAATTGATGCCAAGTCCTAAATAACTGGAGAGGGAGTGCTGATTCGTGTTGAAAAGTCAGTTGGGAATCTGGGTTACCAGGCTCTTCTTCTCTTCACTGTCCGTATGGAGATAGAGAGGCCAGCTTTGCTTCTCTGTGGGGTCCCAAGGATGAATCATTTATGCCAACAAAGTTCTTTGCCATCCTCGGATACTACATAAATGCGAAGTATAATCATTATGAATTATAAGAGAAGCAGACGGAGGTTTTAAATTAAATAGCACCATTGTGTTATTTTTCATCAGGATTCAGAGCAGCCGACCTACCCAGCAGAAGTAACTTAGATAATTTGATTCTCTCACTTAACCAGGACTGATCACTGCGGGGAGAGAAATTAATTTCTTGAAAAACAGCTGCGGGTTTTCCTCCCCACCAGCCCGTCTCTTGGATTTGCAGATGCAGCCATAATGAAACTGGGGTGAAAGTTCCTCTGGGTGGCTTGTTATTTCAACAGGGACCTCGTACCATGGTTCTCCAGTTTTGGGTTTACCTGGAAAGAATCAGGACACCTGAGTGTCTTCTGGGGGATGGCCATCGTGGTCACGCCTGCCCAGATCAGCCTGAATGTGTAATGGGACTAAGTATGCACAAACCAAATGATTTGGAGTTTCAGTGAAATGAGACTCAGTCTAGCTGATTATTTGTCTGAATGCAACCCTTCCAAATAACCCTGGTGTGGGATATAGAGTTGGCAGTGCCAAGATCTATTATTGGCTCCCTTGCCAGAGAAATTGACAGGAAGGTGACCTGTGAGCTGAGCTAAACCTTTACAGTTCTGTTGACAGATTCTTCAGAATGTAGCAGAATGACAGTTTGGTGCCATAGAGTTGGTCATAGACTGTCAGCCCGGAGAAGAAGCAGGAGAGATAAGCTAGGACAGGGAGAAGGCTGTGCATACCTAGGGAAGCTTGGTCACTGATATTTACCCAATGCAACTCCCCTGCAGTGATACCCCACTGTTTGCTCATCCTTGGGTTCTGCCACTCAAAGCTGTGTGATCTCAGGGAAGTCATTTAACTCCTCTGAGACTCAGTTTTTTCATCCATCAGATAAAGACATTGGAATAGATGATTTTGAAGATTCTCTTTGTTTCTGGAATCGTCAAATACAATCAGGAGTTCCTATTTGCAACAAGGGAGGGATATCTAAGTTATAAATTACTCCAATGCATCTGTGCTGGGGGACATCTGGCAGTGTCAGTCTAGGATCCTCCTATATTAAAATAAGGCCTCCAAGGAGTTCGCTGGTGGTTCAGTGGTGGGGTGCAATGCCTGCTAATGTAGGGGACATGAGTTAGATCCCTGGTCTGGGACGATCCCACATGCCACGGGACAATTAAGCCATGCATGCCCTACAGCCTGTGCACCACAACAAGAGAAGCCCCCGCAATGAGATGCCAGCACACTGCAACTAGAGAGCAGCCTGCGCGCAGCAGCCAAGATCCCGAGCAGCCAAAAATTAATTAATTAATTAAACAAACAAAAAATTAGACCTCCTTGCACTTTCCCCTGATGCTCCTCCATCTTGATTTTTAGAATTTAGCTCTCTAAGTATTTAGCTAGAACTCAGATTTTTAGTTGTTAAGATTGTTGTGGTGGGGACCATTTTTTAAGTCTTTATCGAACGTGTTACAATATTGCTTCTGTTTTATAATTTGGTGTTTTGGCCTCAAGGCATGTAGGATCTTAGCTTCTCTCCCAGGAAATGAACCTGCGCCCCCTGCACTGGAAGGCAAAGTCCTAGCCACTGGACTGCTGGGGAAGTTCTAGAGCTCAGTGGTTCTTAAACTGGAAGAGTCTGAAAAGCAGAGTGGAAAATAGCATATGTGGGTGGGTGAATGGGACTTTTCCCCCAAACTTCAAAATTTACGTCTCTCTCTACTGCGAGCTTTGGAGAAACGTGTCAGGCAGGCAGCATGTTAAGGAAATGGCGCTATCAAGTATAGGCTTGGGGAACAATCACACAAAAACAATTGGACGTTATGGTTGATAAACGCCTATCCCTTTAATTTGCATCCAGCCACTCTGCTCCAGTACTGAGTGTGGGCCTAATATGGCTTCTTTCACACCCTGAAGGTGGCCTCGAAGTTGCTGGTCCTGGAGTTGAGTCTATTTCAATGTATTTCAATGACAGTTTATGGACAGAGGAAAGGACAGGGTGTGGGGCAGAGAAGACTAGCTTTTCCAGCAACATTTGGTTTTCCTCTCCCACAGCGTGCAGTTGGTGCTGGGACGTGACTTCCAAGCTGCGTGGCTCGCCTGGGTGTCTGGGTGTGGCCACGGGAAGAGTATGATGAACACATTGTGAACAAAGCTGGCTGACAGCACTTAAGAATTACTTACTGTACAGCGGAGGGAACTCTGCTCAGTATTCTGTAACAAGCTAAATGGGGAAAGAGTTTCAAAAAGAATAGATAATGCGTGTGTATAACTGACTCACTTTGCTGAATACCTAAAACTAACACAAGGCTATAAATCGCTATGTGAAAGTGAAAGTGTTAGTTGCTTAGTCATGTCCAACTCTTTTTGACCCCATGGACTGTAGCCCGCCAGGCTCCTCTGTCCATGGAATTCTCCAGGCAAGAATACTGGAGTGGGTTGCCATTCCCTTCTCCAGGGGATCTTCCCGACCCAGGGATTGAACCTGGGTCTCCTGCATTGTAGGCAGATTCTTTACTGTCTGAGCCACCAGGAAAGCCCCACTTTGATATATAAAAAAAAAAAACACGTACCTTCTCTCATGCTCTCTGTCCTTTACTGTCAGTGGGCTAAGGATGATGAAATGAACTTAGGTGTCAGAAGGAACTTGGGGGTTGGAAGTAGAAGGAGCTTGTGTCCCTGACTCACTGCATCGAGGAAAGCCACTGGCCAGTGAGGACCATCTGTCAAACATAAACTTCTTTTTACTAAACAATAAAAAGACATTATTTGTGTTGCAACATCCAGCAGGGCCCTAACTCATCCACAATGTGATCTGCTCCCAGTCTTTAGAAGATGGGAGATTGTGTCCCCCCACAACCCTTGTTAACTTAAAAAGAAATGACCCCCAAATAACTTGAACTTTTCTTCCAATTTTGTTTTGCTGCACCAGTCTGTTCTGTTTCCTCTTGAGGGAGGTGTTAATAGCTAGGTGGTCCCTTTCCATGGGAAGAGGGACCTTGTCTTTCTGGTGTATGACCATACTTCCACCAAGTCAATACATCATAGTTATTCAGTAAATATTTGTGGAATGAATGAGGTATAGAACTCCCAACTGTATTTGACATATAGATACCTCATGGTTTGGTCTCACTATCTCTTTCCAGCGACCACTGTTGATCCTTTCCCCAGGCAGACTGCTCAGCTCAGAGGAGTCAGCAGTGGTGGCTGAAAGCTTGGCCTGTGGCATTGACCTGTCTGGGTCTACCAGTGGGTCCACCTCCCAGGCTCTCCCTCCATATGTGTGACTTGGGGCAAGCTGTTGATCAGTTTGTGCCTCCTCTTCACCTGTGTAAGATGGGGGTGATCATAGACCTGTCTCTCTGGGTTGCAGTGAGTCTGAAATGGGTAATACAGGCATGAATCTTAGAACTGTGCCTTGTGAATAATAAGCCTTGATCCATGCTTTTCTTTGCTATCATTATGTCTTGGCTCACACCCTTCCTAGATAGTTCATTTCACTTGTGAATGTGATGGGACCAGGGGATGGCCAGTTAGACATTAATTCTGGGCATGTCTATGGGGGTATTTCCAGAAGAGTTTAGGATTGAATCGGCGGACAGAGTAAAGCACGTGGTCCTCCCCACGTCGGTGGGCATCATGCAGTCCACTGCAGGTCTGAACAGAACAGAAAGGTGGAGGAAGGGTGAGTTTGTTCTTCGCCTGACTGCTTGCACTAGAGCGCTGATCTTCTGTTCTCAGTGCTCCTGGTTCTCAGACCTGCAGACGAGAGTCTCCATCAGTGTTTCCCTGGCCTTTCAGGCCTTGAACTACACCACCCCTGGCTTTCCTGGATCTCCAGCTTGCAGCAGGGCATGCAACTTCACAGCTTCCTAATCACAGGAACCACTTCCTTATAATAAACTTCCTCTTACGTATATTTCCTGTTAATTCTGTTTCTCTAGAGAACTATGACTAATATACCTTCTTTCATTCCACTGGAATGCCTTCCACCCTCCTCTTCCTTCAAGGGTCTGATTAGATTTACCTTCTCCATTAAAACTCTCCTTGTCAGCAGCTCCTTCTTCTGAGCCCATTTTTAAGTCATCCACTCCTTAGGATCCATAACTTGTGGACCCCATAACATTCTGCTCTGTATGGTGACTCCTTGTTTCTCCCATGATGAACCTTGACCCCTCCCTCAGTGCTTGTCCACCTTTGGAGTGATTACATTATTTGGCCAGAGTGGGGCAAGAAGGATTAAATTAATTTCTTAATAAGTTTCTCAGCTCAAGAGCCCCCAAAGGAGCCCTGAGTCAAAGGATCATGTTGCATGTGATTTACTGGGGATGTGCTCCTGGGGAAATCAGTCAAGAAACAGGGGAATCAGAGCAGAGAAGAGGAAGACCTACACGAGGGTGTAATTTCAACTGAAGCCCCAGCCTGATTCCACAGGGGAGCTCTGGAGTGTGGATACACCTCGGAGTTTGCCCTAACCTGCCACACTTCCCAGTCCTTTGCTGAGAGCGCCCTGGTATAGGGGTGGGAGCGAGCTCTGAGGCAGACCCACTCTCTGTCCATGTGGGTAGCCCACCCACATCCTCTGATGAGAGCTGCAAGTGCTGGCTATTTGACACAGAAGAATCCAAAGTTTTTCTTTGAGGCATGAAGAAAAAGTCAAAGGATCCAAGGCGATCTGGGCTGAGCACTGATGGTGTCTGCGATAAACTTAAATATTGAACATCAAGGATTTTGTTCGGTCGTATTTGTTTAAAGAAAGGTAAGTGAGTTTGAGCAAGCTCTGGGAATTGGTGATGGACAGGGAAGCCTGACATGCCCCAGTCCATGGGGTCGCAAAGAGTCACACACGCCTGAGCGACTGAACTGAAAGAAAGGTAAAGTGTTAACTTAGCTTGCCAGCCTTCCCTGCGGTCCTCACATCTCCACCTGGACACACCCAGCACACTGGAGAGGAACATGGGTGAGCACACTGAATTATTTTCATGCTATGTGAACCCAGCCTTGGGCTTTTTATTTATTTAAGTTTTTCATTGGAGTATAATTGCTTTACAATGTTGTGCTCGTTTCTGCCATACAACAATGTGAACCAGCTGTATGTATACATATATCACCCTCTCCCCTACCCCCCACCCCGGATCCCACCCTCTAGGTCATCACAGAGCATCAAGCTGAGCTTCCTATGCTATAACCAGCTTCCCACTAGCTATCTGTTTTGGGCTTTTAAAAGATTCTATTTGGCAGAGGGAAATTTTGAGCTGCTTTGGGAATATAGCTTCTCTCACCTTTCCCTCCTGGTGTACGATTCTGAGTTGGCCAGTCAAAGTATTTCAGTTGGGTAGAGCATGGAGAACATGCTAGGTGGTGGGAGATGAATCTGGAGATGAAATGGAGGCAGGGAGATGATCAAGGTGGGGACGCAGAACCCAAGGTCTAACCCTGAAAGGGATGGCTTTGACGAGGAGATTGTAACTTCCAGCCTCACAGGGTGATGACAGGACATCCTGTCTTCTGCCTGAGTATTGGCTGTCCCTTTCAACCAGGGACATCTCAGGCAGGATGGGATGTCCTTGCTGCTCCTCTGGTTCCTACCTGGGTTCTGCCTGGCAAAGCAGTGTTGGCTCTGACAGCTTGACAAAGACTTTCTATACTCTTTCTTCTTTGCGTTTAGGGTCTACTTCACTTTCTTCTCTGAAGACAGGTTGAGGTCAGGCTTTACTAAAATTGTGACCTGTCTGAAGGAGAGCGATGTCCCACCTGGAGCTGAGTAGTCGGCTTGTGCTACACAGAGAAAAGATGAGTGGTGCGGGTTGGAGGGCCTGGGGAACCGAGACGGGTCAGCAAAGCATGGTCAGGTGGGACCAGAGCAGATGGGCAGAACACAGCACAGCGTGCTGAAATTGAGGGAAAAATAAGGCAAAGTGGCCTTGAGGAACATCACAGCACCATGAGAAACGCGGCTATTCAAGTTTAACTTTCTCAAAGTCCATTCTCCCATTTCTCTCCTTTGGAGCCCCCTCAGTCCCCTTCCCTGGAGTTCTGGTCTGCAAAGAGGTGTCCAAAAACAACTGCAAGTTTTTGATACACCTCTGATTGAGAGAAGTGAAAACGAAAATGGTAGTCACTCAGTCGTGTCTGACTCTTTGCGACCCCACTGACTGTAGCCTTGCAGGCTCCTTCGTCCATGGAATTCTCTAGGCAAGAATATTGGAGTGGATAGCCATTCCCTTCTCCAGGTCATCTTCCCGACCCAGGGATCCAACTTGGGTCTTCTCCACTGCAGGTGGATTCTTTACCTTCTGAACCACCAGGAAGTCCCCTCCTATTGAGAAGTGGAATCTAAGTCTCCTCACTTTGAGGATGGGCTGATGCAACCCAGATGCCATTTCAACCAAGAGAATGCAGTGGGAGTGATGGCCTAGGACTTCCCAGGCTGGCTCACGAAAGGCCATCAGGTTTCCTTCTGGTTCTCTGGGAACAACACCTGTCACGTAAGTCTGAGTACACTGAGACCCTCATGCCAGGCAGGCATTTCGGCAATCCCAGGTGGCAGTTGTCATTAACTGTCAGCCTCATGCATGCACCATCTTGCATGTCTAGCTCCATCAAGCCTTCCTATGATGGAAGCACCACCAGCCAGCATCTGAAGGCAACCACATGAGAGATCCCAAGCTAGAACTTTCCAGTTGAACCACAAGATTGTGAGACACAGTTGTCTTATGCTGCTGCGTTTTGGGGTAAATTGTTCATCAGCAGTGGTAACCAGAACGTGGGCTGTGACATCAGGTGTTGCAGTGGGGGAGGTTGAGCCCTTGGATGGAGAATCCTCTGGAGTGCCCCACAGGACAAGAGCTCTCACGAGGATGGGACACTCTGTGTGCCACCCTCTTTCATGACTAGTCAGCTTGGGGGCACTAGTCTTCTCCCATCAGGGTGACGTTGGCAGTTATGACTTAGGTTTTTCTCGTATTGGCATCTGCACTTATTTGAGATCAGGTTTAAGGAGTTTGATTGACATCTTGTTTCTTTCCACTACAAAATAAGCTAATTTCTTTAGTCTCACCCACTATTTCTCTGAAGAAAGTTATTGATTGTCACAGTTCTCTAGACTGGGCAATCGATGCACACCAGTTTAAAGGGAAAGAAATGATGGATGGGAAGACCATTGAGTGCTATTCTACTTGATGGTACACTGTGATAATATAGCTTTTAGAAAGCTAAGAAGCCAGATGCAAAAGCATTAGGGGATTTGGCATCAGGATGAATGGTAATGTGTTTGTGGGCTGACGTTTGAAGCTTCTTATCACCAGAGGCATTGGTAAATGCAAGATCTACTTGTCAGAGAATTCCCAGGTTCTGCTCTTGCAGCATCTTAGCCAAGACACTTAACCTCTCTGAGCTTAATTTTCTCCGATATGTGGTGGTGAGCCAAGGATAAACTATAGAAGAAACACATTGGAATTCTAGAATAGATAAGCTGGAAACTGTTTCTGAAGTTGTCATTTGAATCAGTTGTGATTAGAGCTGCCTGCGTGTAATAAAGAGTCCAACAGTAGAATGGCTTGAGCAAACTAGACGACTCCTTTCCTCTGAAGCTAAGGTGATCTGGATATGGTAGTGCAGGGCCGGAGTGCAGCTTCTCCACGTTATGAGGATCCAGGCTCTGCCATTTCAAGCCTGTGACCCTTTGCCTCATGTTTTGATATGGTAGCTAGAGTTCCAGAAAGCACATCTGCATTCCAGATAATACAATATGGACTTAGGTTCTTAGGAAAGGACAGAAAAGATATTGGAAGGCAGCCAGTAGCCTCTACCACCAGGAAAAACAGGGAACCAAACACATCCAATTTGATTAGTAAGTTACATCCATTAAATCTTAAACAAAAACAAAAACAAAAACATGAAATGTCTGGAACTCACAGAGGGGGTGGAAAAGTTATATGGTATCTTCACTGAACTCTGAAAACATAAGTCCTCCTGGAAAATATGCATTCTTTTTTAAAAAGAAGAGTTCAATTTAGTTAAAGTGACAAAGAGACTATTTTAAAAATAGCAATTGAATGAATTCAGAATGCTGGCTACCAACTAAGCTCATTTTCAAAAGTAATTTAAGACTAAGAAAATTCAACTGTTTCCCTTCAGATTGTCTTGTGCAGAGTGATAAAACTCAGATTTCTAAATTGAATTTCCATTTTGACCTTCGTGAGACTGAAGTGTCAACTGTTTGTTAATAATGATCACTGGCATGATTCTAGAATAACCCACCTGGCAGTGTATCTTTGTGTGTGTGCATGGGGTGGGAGTGGGGATGCTGAGAATGACTCAGAACCATGTTAGAAATTTTTACAAATGGTGAACATCCTTGTGAAAATTTCCTGAATTGAATTGTGTTGGAAATAATGAGGGCAGAGAGCACGGATAGTTTGAAAAAGTTTGCTGTTAGAAGAGTCTCATGAATTCCTCTGTGTGCCTGCCCATCACATAAGATCTGATGAGGGTGAAACGAAGTAATAGTCAAGGGTAGCATCGGAAGCATGTTAAGATTTTAAGGATTCTCTAGGACTTCGTGGGTGTTCCACTGGCTAAGACTCCAAGTTCCCAATGCAGTTTGATCTCTAGTTTGGAAACTAGATCCTACATGCAACAAATAAGGGTTCAAATGCCACAACTAAGACCCAGTGCAGTCAAATTGTTGTTTAGTCGCTGAGTTGTGTTTGACTTTTTGCGACTCCATGGGCTGCAGTATGCCAGGCTTCCTTGTCCTTCACTGTCTCCTGGAGTTTGCTCAAACGCATGTCCGCTGAAGCGGCGATTCTATCCAAAAATTGCAAACAGTATGAAAAAGCAGCCAAATAAATATATTAAAAAAGTATTCCAATGATTCTCATAAGACTGAGGTCCCATCGTGGCTGCTGCCCCAACAGGGAGTTACTAAGGAGAGGAGAGACTTGGGCTTTGTGGCTCTAGGACCCTGCAGAGCAAAGCAGATATTCCATCAAGACAGATACTATCACAATGGCCAAAAAACAGAGCACGCAGCATGTCAACAATATTCACAACTCCAAACCTGAATTAACTCTCGAGGCAGTCTGCCCCCAGAGACTGGAGGAGTCAGACTGTAACTCAGCCTCGGCACCCACAGTCTGAATTAGACAGTCCAATTCAGACTGGCCATTGGAGGGTCTGTGGCCCTTGAGAAAAATGTCAGTCTACCAACAATGAATTTTGTTAAGTCCCAGTTGAGTCTGATAGCGAGGATGATAAAAGGAAAAACAGGGCATAGCACCTGCCCTCAGACCAAAGGTCCAACCCAGACCTAAACAGGTGAGCAGTGACTAGTGCAGCGGCAAGGTTGTCCCTGCAAAGCACAAGGTGAATTTCTAAATACGTTCTCCGTATCATAAGTACAGCAGAGTGCCTAAGAAAGATGATGAAACCACAGCTTCCGGAGAAAGCACTTGATCAGACTTTCCTGACACGACCCCCACCTTCTGTGTATGTGGGAGGCACACACATTATTTCTTGGCAAAGTCTCTGCTTCCTCCTCTGTGCTCCTTTGCACGCATAGTGGGGTTTGTGTGGGGTGATGCTCACAGCTGGCTTTTGCTAAGAGTGGGTGACCAGAAGTCCCTGTACTTTTCCTGCATGGAAACTCTGGGGGTGGGAGGTAGGGGGAGGAGGAATCTTTTCACTGGATTTGGAAAAAGGGCTGAGTAGGGCAAATCTTCCCCTTATTCCCCAGGCTTCTTAGAACATGCTGTGAATTTGTTTGTTTCTGAAAGAAGGAACAAAGTATTCACACTGGAGAAACCCCTAGAATTGGCCAGGTCAACCCCAGATGCCCAAAACTGAGCGTCCTCCAGGGTTCCTCTTCCTGTCCATGTTTGGCGGTGTTGTTATAGTCACTAAGTCATGTCCGACTCTTTTGCATCTCCAGTGAAGTCCCATGACCTGCTTTATAAACCTAACTCTGTTCCCTGCATATGTGCATGCTAAGTCACTTCAGTCGTGTCCAGCTCATTGTGACTATAAGGACTGTAGCCCTCTGGGCTCCTCTGTCCATGGGATTCTCCAGGCAAGAATACTGGAGTGGGTTGCCATGCCCTTCTCCATGGGATTTTCCTGACCCGGGGATGGAACCCCAAGTCTCTTATGTCTCCAGCATTGGCTAGTGAGTTCTTTACCACTGGCACCACTTGAGAAGCCCCACCTCTGCTCCATGGTTAAGAGTTATTGTGTTCCTTAACCTCTCCTTGGCTCAATTGTATCTCCTTAAAAACTGGAGAGGTATTAATACTCACTTCAGAGATTTGTGCCAGTACATGCTTCTCAGACCAGTACCTAGTGCTCCAAACAAGGTTTGTTGTCATTGTATCTTTTGTTGTTGCTGTGTTAGTCACTCAGTTGTGTCTGACTTTTTATGACCCCATGGACTATAGTCCTCCAGGTTCCTCTGTCCATGGAATTCTCCAAGCAAGAATACTGGAGTGGGTTGCCGTTTCCTTCTCCAGGAATCTTCCTAACCCAGGGATTGAACCCGGTTCTTCTGCATTGCAGGCAGCTTCTTTACTGACAAGTTAGCTCTTAACATTATTTGGTTTCCAGCAGGGTGCATTTAAAAGGCTATGATCACAGAGAAAACAGAGGGAGATTTCGGTATGGACTGGCATTTGGAGACAGGCTGGTCAATACTGAGTTTGGGTGGTTTTTTCTGTGAAGTTGTTTGTGATTCACCTAGAAAGACAATCTGTAGTAGGTAGAGCATGGAGTCAAGCTTGGTGAACTCAGCTGATGTATGCTAATAGATGTTTGTGGTAGGCAGAACTCCAAGGTAGCCTCCTAAGATTTCCACCTTTTGGTGCATAATTACATCCTCTTTTGCTATGGGAACATAGTCACAGGCTTCAGGAACTAGGATGTAAATGTCTTTTAGGGATATTATTTTGTCCACTACAATAGTCATGGGTTCAAAAAAACCTCAGTTTGGCCATGTACTGACTATGCAATTCAAATTGCTTATTCTTGCTCATTTCTCTGATTTCATTTAGCCCTCTCCTCCAAAATTCTCTATAATAAAGTCCCATTTTTAGCTTTGGTCCCAGATAACACACTGCTTGCACTAGCCATAACCTCGCTTAAACAATAGGCATTTATTTCTTACAGTTCTGAGATTGGGAAGTCCATGATCAGGGTGCTGGCCAAGCTAGTCTCTGAACCTACTTTTCACATGTGTAAAATCAGAACACTAAAAGTTACTCGTGTGCTTCTTCTCCAGAGGGTCAGAGATCAGTGATGAGGGTTCCAGTCCAGTGCATAACGAAGGCAGATATTCACCAAGTGGCTATTCTAGTTGCCCCTCAGTTTTCCATGACAGCAGGTAATTTTGGATAATTGTTATTCCTTGATTCTACTTACTGCTTTATCTGTTATGGTTACTTATTATGACATGTGGCCCCAAATGACCACATGACTTAGGCAAGTTTTTTTACTGCCTATCTGGCCATATTGGCAACAGGCTGGTACAACAGCTTCATGGATTGAAAGGCCAATCCCTTTTTTTCTTCTGGCTTTCTGCAAGCCCTCCCTACTGGTGGGGAGAATTCAGTTCAGACAGTGGGTGCTCAGGCTGAGTTATGGTGTGACTGCTCCCGTCCCTGGGGGCAGGCTCCCTCGAGAGTTAATTCAGGCTTGAGGTTGAGAATACTGTTGACATGGTTAAGGTTAATGACCACAGGACAGGCATCAAGGAAGAATTGCAGTGAAGGTGCTGGTTTCCTCAGTGATGTATGTGGACCTGGCCCCGGGAGTAATGTGTCAAACGGCCCTGCATGGCCACCCTGCTATACTGTGTAGTGATGGGTGCCAAGGTTTGGGAAATAGCTGTTGGGTTGTTGGGAGAAAAATGGAGAGGTTTCTCTGAGGGTCTGTCTTGGTGAGTAGTGCAGGTGTGTGGTGTGTGAAACCAGGGTCCTTCATAGCTCTGTTAAACACAGCTGGGACGTGGTGTACGTGTGTGTGCATACATGTGTACATGTGTGTGTGCACTGTGCATATAAGAACATGAAAAGAAGCAGAGAATCATAACATTCTAGGGTAGGGCAGTCTCACCCACGTCAGTGAATGGATCAAACTCAAAGAGTCTTTAAATATATATATTGGGGCCTTTAAAATATGTATTTGTTTCTTTTAAAATTGATTAACTTTTGGCCGTGCTGAGTCTTCGTTGCTGTGCAGCCTTTCTGTAGTTGTGGCTAGCGGGGGCCACTCTTCATTGCGTTTCTGGGGCCTCTCATTGTGGGGGCTTCTCTTGTGGAACATAAGTGCTTGGTTCAAGGGTCTCAGTAATTGTGGTGCATGGGCTTAGTTGCTCTGGAATCTTCCCAGACCAGGGATGGAACCCATGTCCCCTGCATTGGTAGGCGGATTCTTAACCACTGGGCCATTGGGAAAGTTCTGTCTTTGGCCCTTTAACGATGACAGAAGGCCAGCTATGGACAGGAAGCATTCTGTGGTTCACTATCAAGGTATGGTCTTGCTATTATCTCCATGGCTCCAGACTCTGGCTTGCAAATCTTTCTTCTTGCCTCATGAGTTTGGGGGACCATTTTAGCATTCATTTTTGGCCTCCTTTTCTAGGGCTTTTCCTTAATTCTACTCATTTCTTTGACTTATTTCAACCTTTTCCACTGCTATTTTCTGTAAGAAGCTTAAGTTTCAGGTAGCACATTGCCCGCACTAGCCATAACCTCACTCAAACAACAGCCATGTATTTCTCATGGAGCTGGAGCCTGGGAAGTCCATAACCAGGGCACTGGCCAGCCAGGCTCCTGGTGGGAGCCCTCTTCCTTGCTTGCTGATGGCTGACTTCTCACTGTGTCCTCACAAAGTAGATAGAGCACAATCTCTGTGTCTCTTCTTATCAGGACACCAATCTCATCATGGGTACCCCAGCTTCATGACCTCATCTAATTACCTCCCCAAATTCCAACCTCAAAAATCATCATATTGAAGATCAGAGGTTCAGCATGTACATTCTCGGGCTTCCCTGGTGGCTCAGGCGGTAAAGAACCCACCTGCAATGTAGGAGATGCGGGTTCAGCCTCTGGGTCGGGAAGATCCCCTGGAGGAGGAACTGACAGCCCACTCCAGTGTGCTTGCCTGGGAAATCCCACGGGCAGAGGAGCCTGGTGAGTTACAGTCCATGGGGCTGCAAAGAGTCGGACACAACTGAGTGACTGAACACAAACAAAACGTCTATTCTAGAAGGACACAGATATCCAGTCTATAACACCTGCCGAGTTGAAAGCCACCATTCCACATGGTCCAGGGGTACTTTTTATTTTTACCTAGAATTGGCCGAACCATTTGTTGTTGTGCCACACACAAAGAGTCTCAGTGTTTCTGCCAAGTGTAGCAAGTAGGTTCATGCTCACCTCTCAAGGATCATGAGGCAGCGGGTTAAGTGGTTCCTGGCAATGATTCTCACATGAAAACTGGAAAAGATTATTTACCGTTGAGAACAGGCTATGAGTATTAGGAGCTGACTTCTAAATTTAGAGATGATTCATGTAATTTGGAACGGTATTGTTTTAAATCACATTAAAGGAAAACACAGCAGGTGGTTCTTAGCGTTAAAACATTGTTTGCGTTTTACTGGAAGGAGACAGAACTGGAGGGAACAGGGTGGCTGCTCCTATAGGGCCGCGGGTGGTCCCGAGAGTTTGCCCAGTGACATAGGTGTGGGCTACCTGAGCTGGTTAACCTTTACCTCTGCTTGCTCTGTTCGGTTCGTTTTTATAGTTTCAGGCTATCTCTGGAGACCTAGCGGGATTGTTAACCTGTATGATTCTGTTAGTCCACTGTGGACAGACCTTATTATAAAGAAGAAACTTGAGAAGATGGAAAGGTCTATAGGATGATAAAGCAGAGGGTTTTCTGGCTCTTTCGGGCAATGAGGTGGTGAAGGGGGGCACTGATCAAACATGCTCTGTCTTTGAGTCTATCTTCCTTTTAAGTTTAGGGACCATTTTCTGTTTTATTGAGTCGTTTAGAGTATTGGATAGTTGAAATGTTAGAGGAAGGGAGTTTCCGCATAGTTGTACTTTTACTGCAGGATGAAAGACCTAAAAACTGATGAACTTCCACTTGGGATCTGGGCCAAATACTCCCTTCTCATTGAGCAAAGTGTGATGCACCTTTTAAATGGGGTCTAGATGGGCAGGAGCCAGAGATGGCTTCTGTTTTAGCAATGGTCTTTAAACAGTATGCTTAGTCCCTAAGTGGTGTCTGAGTCTTTGCAACTCCATGGGCTGTAGCCTACCAGGCTCCTCTGTCCTTGGTATTCTCCAGACAAGAATACTAGAGTGGATTGCCATTTCCTCCTCCTGGGCGTCTCCCCTGCATTTCTTGCAGGAAGATTCTTTACCACTGAACCACCTGAGAAGCAGGGGTGCCTTTAAAAATCACCAGGAGAGCCTTTCTAAATATCTGCACCCCACAATGGCACCCCACTCCAGTACTCTCGCCTGGAAAATCCCATGGACGGAGGAGCCTGGAAGGCTGCAGTCCACGGGGTCGCTGAGGGTCGGACACGACTGAGAGACTTCACTTTCACTTTTCACTTTCATGCATTGGAGAAGGAAATGGCAACCCACTCCAGTGTTCTTGCCTGGAGAATCCCAGGGACGGGGGAGCCTTTTGGGCTGCTGTCTATGAGGTCGCACAGAGTTGGACACGACTGAAGTGACTTAGCAGCAGCAGCAGTCCTACTCTTAAAGATTTGGATTAAGTGTTTCAAGTACAGTCTGGACACATTTATCTTGAAAACAAAACAAAAAAACAACAAAACTCTCAGCCAAGTGATTCTGGTCGGTACCCCTTGTAAAAATCCACAGCCATAAAGGACTAGTCACTGGAGGCAATTGACTGTAATCTGAGATGTTATCATTACTCTGAATCCTGTGGATGATTCTGGGGAGACGATCTAGTCGAACCCTCTACTTGAAGAGTAAATTATTTCTATAACATCTCTGCTATGTGGTTGTCCAGCATCTGGGTGAATATATGCACTGAAGGGGAATGTTGAAATTGGAGGCAATTTAGTCACTCTGCATGAAGGAAGAAAGGTTTCTCCATGTGGGTCTGAAATCTACTGCCTGAAATTTGTATCCACTGGCAGGACTGACTACATCACGGATGGGGCTGGGTGCAAAATGAAAGTAGGCGGCCAGACCCTTGTTCAAAAGTCATTCAGAATCTCAAGAGAACAACAGCTGTGCATGCAACTAAGTAACCATGTTTTGAGTTGCAAGCCGGTCTCAGTTTTGGGACCACCTGAGTTCATAGTCCTGAAGCTGGTCCTATCCACTGGTCCCAGTTCTTTTCATTCTCCAGATCCTTTATCTCTCCCACTGGCTGACTCTTTGCAACCCCAAGGACTGTAGCCTGCCAGGCTCCTCTGTCCTTGGAATTCTCCAAGCAAGAATACTGGAGTGGGTAGCCATTCCCTTCTCTAGGGGATCTTCTCAACCCAGGGAGCAAGCCTGGATCTCCTGCACTGCGAGTAGATTCTTTACCCACTGAGCCACCAGGAAAGCCTGTGTAGGACCACAGATTCATGAAATAAAGGATTGTGTGTATTTTTAGAGGCAGAAGTCATAACTAGAGGTCAGTCTGGGAAGATAGCTTAGTTAGAATGTGGGTATTGACTGAGTGAAAAGTGAAAGTGAAAGTGACTCAGCCTTGACTGGGTACTTGAGTATAATTATTGTGTCTGTCTGATAGATTTGTTTGGGGGATTGCATTAGCTAATTGGTGTAACACACTGAAAATAATATGTGGCATAGAACAAACTCTCAAAAAATGCCAGCTTTTTAATCTAATGGAAACTATTTATATTTTGATCTACGGTGTAGGGCATCTACCATCTTCTTCCTTGTAAAAACTCAGCTCTGGGACTTCCCTGGTAGTCCAGTGGCTAAGACGCCCGCTCCCAGTGCAGGGGTCCCGGGTTCCATCCCTGGTCAGGGAGCTAGATCGCACATGCAGCAACAAAGATCCCACATGCCACATGAAGAGCGAAGATCCTGTGTGCTACAGCTAAGACCCAGTGCAGCCAAATAGATAATCAATCAATCAAAAAAAAAAAAAAAAAAAAAAAAAAACCAAACCAAAACACCCCTAGCTCTGAGAGCACTTGCCTTTCTCCACCGTTCCAGCATCACCCATTCTTCATCTTTCATGGCATACAATTGGGGTACCTCTCTCCCCTCTGACTTTGCTCCAATCCATTCTCTATGTAGCAGCCAGAGTGAACTTTTAAAAGTGAACTGCAAACCCTTTCACTCTCTGCCTTGACCCCCCACCCCCTGTGATGCCCTCGCCCATTGCCTTCTGGATGGAGTCATCCTTCTTCGCTGACCCATGACCTCGTGAGCTGGACCTTGCTACCGTCCAGCATTCTCTCACCATTCTTGTTATTCACCCGTCAGCTCACCCTTTGAATAGATACTGGGCCCTCACCAGCAGGAACATGTGCTAACACTCCGTAGTCAGTTTCCATCATGTTAGCTATTATTACTTTTGATGTTGTTGTTGTTCAGTAGCAGGTGTTTGCAGAGCCCTGGGGATTCAGAAGTGAACAGAGACACGGTTCCTTCCCTTGTAGCACTTGCTGCATCGAGAGGAAGACGGACATTTAGCACCTAGTCATGTATCTTCTGACCCAGTAACTCGACAAACAGACCATGACACTGTTGCTTTAATCCCCAGTCTCCTAGGCCACTGGCTGTTTTATCTGGGGCAACATTACTTCCCCTGAGCACTGCACTGAGGCCGCCGCACTCAGCCAGAGAGATGCTCCCAGGCCACGGAGGTGGAGGTGGGTGATGAGAAGCGGCATCCGTGGAATGTCATTTGGGAATAAGGAGTACAGTGCTTGCTGATGGACTGGATATAAGAGATAAGGGAAAGTGAGAAGCGAAGAGTGACTCCTGGACTTATTTACATACTTTATCTAGAGGGAAATGCTGGTCAAGCAAAATGTGTCAGGTCCTCAAAAATATTAGCATTTAGTGAAGATTCGCAATAGGCTGAAAGAGAGGTGTGTGTGTGCTAAGTTGCGTCAGTTGTGTCTGACTCTTTGAGACCCTTTCTGCTGTAGCCCACTCAGGGGCTGTGTAGCACACCGGTTCCTCTGTCCAGGGGATTCTCCAGGCAAGTATACTGGAGTGGGTTCCCATTCCCTCCTCCAGGGAATCTTCCTGACCCAGGGATCGAATCCACGTCTCTTATGTCTCTTGCGTTGGCAGTCCCATTCTTTACCACTGGGAAGCCTAGAAGAGTGGATCTCTTGTGTGCTTTCAGGGACAGCCTTGGAGAAGACTTTTGCTTTGGGTTGGTTTGTCTGGATGGTGAGACAGGTCAGAAGCATACCTCAGAGGGGACAACTATACCTGTGGTGCTTTGATTAGAATCTGAGTACGGCTCTCCCATCAAATCCTTATTGGAATCCCTCTCCCAATGAGGCTTCTTCGTCTGTAGCTCCTTCGTGGACAAATTGAATCCACAGTCCAAGAGAATCGCCGTTTACCTTGCCGATTTTACCCTGGGCTACATGGATCATATGAATAATGGGAGCTGAACTGTTTTATAGTCTGGAAACTCCCAGAAGCCAGGCTCTTTGTCATGAATTCTTGATCTGCCTTGTTGGCAGTTTCGCAGCTCAGATGGCGGGGGAAGCCAGTGGGGAGCCACTGGACTTAAGGAAGATGAATGGGCATCGTCTGAGGATGCGCAGGTGATGGGAACCTAGGGGGAGGTGACCAGCTGCCTTGTCATTTATAATACTGAGGGCATGGCGGCCCCTGCCAGAGCGGTGTGACTGATTCAGGAAAACGGATTTCCAGAAACCTTAAGAAATGACAGGTGTGAGTTAATGACTAGAAGCTCTGAAAGAGGTTGTTTTTTTTTTTTTTTTTTTCTGTTGTTGTTGTTGTTAACTATGGATATCACAGAGGTGACTTATTGCCCAGATTGAAGGCTGGCTTGTGTGCATGCGCTCAGTCGTGTCCAACTCTTTGCAACACCCTGGATTGTAGCCCACCAACCTCCTCTCCATAGGATTTCCCGGGCAAGAATACTGGTGTGGGGTTCCAATTTCCTGCTGCAGGGGATCTACCTGACCTAAGGATTGAACCCGCATCTCCTACACTGTCAGACAGGCTCTTTACCACTAGTGCAGCCTGAAAAGTCCCTGAAGGCTGGCTTAGATAATGCTAATGGTCGCCGTCCGCCACGTGGTTATCACTGGGTCAGGGGCTTTCATCATTCCTGGTTCTCACACGACCCTACAAAGCAGATATGATCCAGCTGTAGATAAAGGATTTGAGGCCAAGAGGGATTAAGTATGCCCCTGATGCGGCTTCCACTGTTCCAGGGCCGGGAAGCCAATCCCCGTCTTTTAATTATGAGATCCGTGGTCTTTTCACTCCACTGGAAACCTAGGTAAACCTCTAGCGCTTCTTCCAGTTTTTGTGAATATAGTTTTGAGAGAGATGTTTTTAGCACTTTATTGCTCTAGCACCTTTCCTTGAAACTCTTTAATGCCAGTTGTCTTTGTTGTCACAGGAAAGTAAGCAACTCAGATGCTTGGGGACCTGTGTCATTTGCTTTGCTAATGAGGCTGGAGTCATCTAAGGGCTGCTTCACCCTGAAATTATAGATGAGAGATTAAAATTGATTTCTGACCCAGTGCTGTCAGGAGACATCTTTGAGCTGCCTTTTGGGATCTAATCTCTCTGCTCACTTCTACAGAGAGGTTGGATGTCATTGAAAAAGATGTCAGCATGCTTGTCTTTGATGGATGAGCTGACTTAACAGAAGCCTCAAGCTCAGTGTAGGCCATCGGCTGATCAGCTCCTGAAGAAACCCGTGCCACATTGACCATATTAATAGGAGCAGAGTGCCAGTCCAGGGAGGTGATGGTCTGCACGGCTCATCAGCCTGTCTTAGCTTGTGCCCACTCAGGGATATTAACAAGGTTAAGTTTATTTAGAAGCGGGGAAATTGACATTGTCGAGGAACCGGGACTTAGTAGTGTGATGAATGTTTTAAGAGTTTTCATTTGGAAGGAGAGGAGAACAAACCAGTGTGTGTTTGGGGCATGGTCTCTCTGTAACGACTTGGAAGTTGAAAGGGAAGAAGACAGGGAGCCTTACTGACTCAGGGGTGGACATGAGGTGCTCGAGGAAACTTTTGGAGGAAACCAGATGGCAACCCACTCCAGTGTTCTTGTCTGGAGAATCCCAGGGACGGGGGAGCCTGGTGGGCTGCCGTCTCTGGGGTCGCAGAGAGTCAGACACAACTGAAGCGACTTAGCAGCAGTAGCAGCAGGGTAAGGGTGTAGAGAAAGCAGAGAGTGAAGAGAGTTGGTGGAGGAGCATGAATCCAGTTAGAGAAAGATCCAGAAACTCAGCTCCAATGGATTGATCACAGGGATGGTGCCTTAGAAAGACAGGGCAATGCATTTTTTTTTGGGGGGGCATGGTATTAGAGATCTTAGTTCCTGGGCCAGAGATTGAACCTGCACCCCCTGCAGAGGAAGCATTGAGTCCCAAACACCTGGCTGCCAGGGAAGCCCCAGGGCAATGCAGTTTTAAGTGTGCAAACCTGGCTGGATGTCAGTGTTCCAGAGAGAGAGGACTCTTCTCTCTTTCAGAGCGCCGGTCCTAAGAAACTGGTGATTGAACTCATATGACAAGGAAGGCTACGGCCTGGCGTCCTATTTGTCTCCTTATAATAAAGCAATCTGAACACCCCAAATAGCAGTGTCTGTTTGAGGATGCTGGAGAGTCAGGATGGAGGATGGCTGAGGAAGGGGTGAGTGGTGTTCCAAGACCACAACCCAAGGGAAGATGCTGTTTATCCCTGACGCAGCGATCATGGATGAGACTCGAGTCCAGGGTGAGGAGTCTTGCTTTGGTGGGGGGTTTCATTATGTTGGGCTACCCACATTTAGGCTGGACCCGGATGTGGTGATGTCTGTTTGGTAGTGGATCATTGCCACTTCCTTCTATACGAGAGTCCACAAGGAGGAAGGGGAGGAGAGGGAGGTAGCCGAGGCAGCAGGCTGGCACTATCCATTTGGGAAAACAGGATGAGCTGAGATTAAAAAAAAAAAAAAATCACACAAAGTACATGAATTCCCACATAGTCTCTGCCTTGTGTGCTCTGAAACGGGAGTAGGAGATGGCACCAAAATACACAAACCCACTCAATCAGAGGTGTCTGCAAGAAATAGACAACACTAGGATTTTCTTGGAGTAAGTCATCTTAGGAAACTGGTAAAGATGAAGCCCACAAAGCAATTTGACTAAACATTTCCCCTTTGTTTCCAGGCTTGTCTGGAGCCCTTTGGAAGGAATAAAAGCAGGCTCCAGGTGGGGCTTTCCAGGTGGTGCTGGTGGTAAAGAACATACCTGCCAATGCCAGAGACACAAGAGACACTGGTTCGATCCCTGAGAAGAGCCCCTGGAGGAGGGCATGGCAGCTTACTCCAGTATTCTTGCCTGGAGAATCCCAGGGACAGAGGAGCCTGGGGGGCTGCAGTCCATAGCGTTGCAAAGAGTTGCTCATGACTGAAGCGACTTGGCACACGTGCTTGCGTTTGTAGCAGTACCCTTTGTAAATAAACTTTAAAAGCAGAAGTAAAAAGCAGGCTCTGGGATCTGGAATGCCGTGTGAGAAGCACAGCAGCGCTTCCTCTGGCCTCCTGGGTGTCACAGGAAAGTTGGCCTTGGTTGCCCTTCAGGGAAGGGACAAAGCAGAGCTGTGACAGCTGCTGAAGGTCCAGGACTCAGGACTCTCTGAAAATCATGAAAGCCTTGACTGGCTCCCACACACGGTAGACATGGGCCCGAATAAATATGACAGAGCTGTTTTGGAAATGAACCCTCACGTTAGCTCCTCATGTAAAGGTATTTTATTTCCCTGCATCGCTTCACCTATTGCTCTGCACAGGCTGCCATGCTTTGCAAAGGTGTATATCTGGAAAAGCAAGGTGTTGAGATCCCAGTTGTAATTTGTGTGTGTGGAAAAATGGACTCCTTCTACAGCCTGGAGTTTCCTTCAAGTAGGGTGGGTTTTATATGTGTAAGTCTTCGCTCCTGGGCAGATCCAGGAGCTTTGCTGGGTTTTCCTAGAGCTCAGGGAAAGGAAAAATGATTTATTGGATTGTGGATGAAGCCAAATATTTGCACACCTTGCCGTCCACCTGTTGCTCACGCGGCAGTTTGGCCATGACTGAAGAAGGCTGTGGCTCTGGGAGCAGGGGAGCCGAGTTAGATGAGTGAGCTGGCCTGGTGAGCAGGTTCAGCCTCCACTGCTGTTTAAACATCACTGACCTCAGGGGGCCCTGGACAGATGAATAAAAGCCGGGGAAGACCATTACACCCGGTGCAGTGCTTACGGGGCTACCTGGGGCCTCACAGAGGCTGCTGGGCATTTTCCTGCACTGCTGGCTGGGCAGCTGCCTCCTGCTGCAGAGGACTGTACGCCGCGGCAGCCTGGGGCGAACCCGGGGCTCTGTCAGCCCTCTGGGGCGGGCAGGTGGGGCTTGTGTTTGCGACTTGGTGATCCCCCGAGGCCCCATGTTTCTGCAGGGAAATGCTGTACAGGTTGAGATTCAATAACACAGGTGATTGGGAAGCCCACTGACTGCCTTCTGCTTCACTTGGCCACTAACGATATTTCTCTCTCAAACGAGTCAGAGGAGGGCAGAAGTCCTGATTTAGGAACGTAGAATTCTAGAGCAGTGAGGATCACGAGAGCCAAGTTCTTGGTCAAGGTCAAAGCTGGCGGCCATGGCAGAGCTTAGATTAGAGACTAGTCTGTCTGTTCCCAGTTCACGGGATGCCCTTTCCTCTACTCCAACCTGTTCTCCGGAATCACAGCAGTTACAAAATGTAGCTGTGATGAACATGGCCAAGCTGGAGCCTTCCAGGCAGCATCAGCCTGTCAGTGGAGACCCCCTGGGCTTGAGGTCTGGATAAAAGTGCCTCACCCTTCCGATTCCAGCGTTGGAGAAAATCCAGACTTCTCTCCAATTTCCATAACTTCTCCAAGGCTTGATCTCTCCTGGCCCCCTCTGGATCCTGGGCTTGTGAAGAGGAGCTCTGTTCCTCAAATTGAGTCTCTTCACTAGTTTCTCATGCAGTAAAGAAAAAGAAATCTATGTCTGCTAAGGATGTTTTGGCTTCTGTGTACTCTGATAAGGTCTTGGTGGGAGAGGGTTGGGAGACAGGGAAGAAAGAATTGGCCAAAGAGAGATCTGCACAGCAGCAGTGTCAACGGGTATTGCAAGGAAGCAATATCATTTTTTTCCCTTTTAAATAGATTTTTATTTAGAGCTGTTTTAGGTTCCCGGCACTGTTAAGCAGAAAGTCAGAGTTCCCACATACCCCTCCCCTCATCTAGCCTTTCCCCACCATAAACACCCAGCACCTGAGTGGCACCTTTATTGCCCTTGATGAACCTACATTGACATGTCATTATCACCCAAGGCCCATAGTTTACAGCACTGTTCACTCTTGATGTTGTACATTTATGGGTTTGGACAAATGGATAATGACATGTATCCACCACTGTATTACTGTAAAGAACAGGTTCTCTGCCTTGGAAATCCTCTGTGCCCTGCCTGTCTACCCTCTGCCCTCACTTGACCCCTGGCAACCACTGATCCTTTTACTGTCTCCATAGTTTAGTCTTTTCCAGAATGTCATATGGTTGGAATTGTGCAGCGTGTAGCCTTTTCAGTTTGGCATCTTTCACTTGATGATGTGCATTCAAGTTTCCTCCGTGTAATATCAGTTCTTAAAAGAGTTCTCCCCTGCCTCCAGGCTTGTTGCAGCATGTGCATCCCTCTTCCTCATTCCCACTCCCATTTCAAGGCTTCCCTGGTGGCTCAGATGGTAAAGAATCTGTCTGCAGTGCAAGAGATTGGGTCCGATCCCTGGGTCGAGAGAGTCCCCTGGAGGAGGGCATGGAGATACCACTCCAGTATTCTCACCTAGAGAATGCTGTGGACAGAGGAGCCTGGCAGGCTACAGTCCATGGGGTCTCAAAGAGTCAGACACAACTGAGCGACTAACCCTTGCGCTCCCATCTCAGGACCTCAGCCTCCGTGTTCCGGCTTGCCCTCTGGAGTTCCTCATTCTTCCCCTTCTGTTGTGCAGAGTACCTTCTGCTCACCCTAGATGCTGTCTTCCCATCTACTCAGGAATATTCTCTGCAGCACCGCACCTACTCCTTGTGGGCACTGAGTTCTTCCTACAGAGAAAGCTGTGCTCTTCTAGAAGGGATTCCGTTAAAAGGAAACTGTCTCTAAAACTGTTCTATAGGGGCGCACTCAGAGCTGTTCTATGGGGGCTGACAAAGATGCTGGGAAAGGCTGGGGTGCACATCTGAGCCAGAGCAGGGCTGAGCCTCCCAGGAGAGGGGTGGCAGGGCTGCCTGTCCTGAGTCACTGCCGCCAGCAGGGGAGCCCAGGAGCCACAGGAGAAGGCAGTATTTCTGGAGGAAAGTGGAGACACGCCTGGGAGCTGACCCACCAACCAGGATGGTTTGCAGAATTCCCTTGCCTCCTGTTCTTCCATGGGGAAGATCCGGGTCCTCCTGACCGGGGCCATGTGCCCACACCCTACTTGGACTCCTTTTCTTCCTTCTGTCTCACCCGCGTAGCTTTCCCCAAGCCTCGGTGCTTAGCGCCCATCCCTTCTCTTGTAACCACACTTTAGAACTTACCCTGTCTCCTGACTTCATTCTGTTCAGCTGACGTTCCACTCTGGGCTTTCAGCCCAGTTCATCTTTTGATTTCAGATCCACACACCCCACCTGGTTCCCCAAAGTCATAGACACTCAGTGAATGGCAAACCTAATTCATGGCCTTCCCACCCAAACCCAGTCTTCTGCCTGATTTCTCCTTTCTGTGTTTTGAATCATCAAGCATTTGATTCTCTGCATGTCTTTTTTTTTTTTTTAACATATTTTGCCCTATTATGTCATCACAGCCCGGGCTGGTTGATTCTCCCTCTAACACTTCTGTCTCCTTTTTCCTGGCTGCTTCTTGAGTCTCAAATCTCCTCATCTCTCTCCTGGTCACTTATAGGTCCTCTAATCCGCTTCCTACTTCCCAGGTTTCTACTTCAATCCTCCTAAACAGAAGCTTAAGCTTCTTACAGAAATTGTCTAACCTGCCCCTCCACCCCTGCTCCCCACCCATGCCCTTGCCCCCTGACTTTCAATAACTCCCCATTATCTATGGGAAAAAGCCTTGATTAGGCTTCCTTGGAACTTCATGATAGGGTTTTCAACCAGCCTTGCAAACCTCATTGCTTCTTTTCATGCAACCCAGCCAAATCGGATTGTCCTCGGTTTCTGAAACTCACGGTATCCTTTCTGACTTAATATTTTTGTTTATTCCTCTGCTCATCATGCTCTCATTCTCCATCACTGCCTACCAGATTCTACCTACACCTGAAGTTCAGCTCACATGCCACCTTTCCAAAGACCTCTCTTCTCACTTCATGGAGTAATATTCTCTTCCTTTCCTGAAAGAATACAATTCATTTTTGGACTTGATGTTTTCCAGTTGATAATTGTGTGTTAAGTTTGAAGCTCTGGAGAAGTACTTTGTCTTGCTCACCTTTGTATCTTTTAAAGCAAGTGATAACGTACTTCAATGAATCATTTCATCATATGAACCAGAAGCACGTGCATATGTGCTCAGCCGCTTTGATCATGTCCGACACTTTGTGACCCCATGGACTGTAGCACCGTCCAGACTCCACTGTTCATGGGATTTCCCAGGCAAGAATACTGGAATGGGTTGCCATGCCCTTCTCCAAGGGATCTTCCCAACCCAGGGATCGAGCCCGAGTCTTTGCAACTCCCGTACTGCAGGTGAATTCTTTACCTCCGAGCCACCAGGGAAGCCCCAACAGGCAAGCACACTGGGTCCCAAAGGAATGGAATGGAAGGATGGGGAATTCTGAATCTGCTGTGGGAGCACGGAGTAATCAGAGCATGAGGTATCGGCATTGGTGGGTGATATCAGAGTAACCAAATACATTCACCTGGGCAGGGGCATTGCCAGGGAAAGGGGAGATGTTACAGCATCCTTCTTCAGCTTTACTATGTTGCCTCTGGCTGGCCCTGAGTGTGGACATGGGCAGGGCTCAGGTAGAGCATGTGTGGTGTTGGATTATTCATTATACTCGGAACAATAGGGAATTCTACTGGGGAGAACGAGGGAGTTTGCTGGAAGCCAGTTGTTACGGCTCATAATATTATATCCAAACCTTTTGTGTAATGTAACCCATTACCATATCCCCTGGGTGGCTCAAAGTCACAGAATCACAGAATGTAAGAGTTGGAAAGAAATTCAAAGGGAATCTTGTCAAATCCCCTAGTCTTATGAGTAGGAAAATTCAGATTCAGAAAGGTTAGATAATTCTCCCAAGGTTACATAGAAATACAAACCAGAGCAAAGATGAGAACTCAGAGGAGAAAAAGAATAAGTGTGTATCAAATGCCTGCTCTGTGCCCGTGCCATGCCAGAAAAGTGAGGAGAGCCTCGAATTTGCCATTCGTGGGCAAGAAAGTCACAGCTCAGAAAGGTGCAATAACACAGGCAAATGATGGATCCATAGTTTAGTTCCAAAATCTGGCTTCCAAGTAACACTGATGCGCTCAGTCATGGCCAACTCTTTGTGACCCCACAGACTGTAGCCCGCCAGGCTCCTCTGTCTGTGGAATATTCCAGGCAATACTGGAGTGGGTTGCCATTTCCTCCTCCAGGGCATCTTCCATACCCAGGGACTGAGCCCACATCTCCTACATTGGCAGGTGGATTCTTTACCACTGGGTCACCTGGAAAGCCCAAGAGATGGCCTGTTTTACTGCTTGCTGTTCCTACTTAAAAGATAAGTGGATACAAAAAAAAAAAAAAAAAAAGAATTGCCTTTGTAAGCATCTCTTGCATGCATTGAAGGCAAAAGGACAAGAGGATACAAGAAGATGAGATGGTTAGATAGCATCACCGACTCAATGCACCTGAACTTGGGCAAACTCCGGGAGATAGTGGAGAACAGGGAAGCCTGGCACGCTGCAGTCTTTAGGGTTGCAAAGAGTCAGACATGGCTTAGTGACAACTTCCATACAGAGCGCTTGAGGTCCATCACAAGGGCACTCTTGTTCCCTTGAACAGTGACCCTAGGAGGCAGTGATCCTGTTCTTCATTTTGCTGAATATTACATAACAACAAAGAGAGGCTGTGGTTGTCCTGCTAAGGTCATCCTGCTTGTAACTGGTACAACCAAAATGAGAACCATGTCTGTTCTGCACCACTTTAGTCTCTTCACTGTGAAAGTAAAGAACTCTTTGAGCCCCCTTTTAGCCCCGGTGCCCCAGTCACTTCTCCTCCCCTAAACTTTCACTAAACGATGGAGTTAACCAAAAAAAGTTAAAGATGCACCAAATTCCTGGAGCCTGACGGCCTTTGCTGCTTGGTGACATTTTCCATCTTTTATTATGAGGGTTATCATTTTAAAAACTATGCAGGAAGAGGGAGAAGCATTGCTGGGAACCATGGTGTCTTAGGAGACCGAGGACCAGGGGGTGGTGTTCTCAAGGATTTTATTTACCGACACCTGAGTCCTGGGAAGAAAGGGGGCTACGGATCCTGCCAAGGCACGTGGCACCTGTGGCTATGATTTGGCCTACGTTGAAGGCCTCTCGACTTGGCACGGAGAACATTCCATGAGATGGAGGTGTCCAGGACAGCTGATGAAGGTGGCAGGAAAATGAATGGTAAGGATGGGAAAACCACCAGGAATCTTCTTCTTACGCAAACAGTCATTGTGTCCTTGGATTTAAAAATATGTATATTTGTATTGGAGTATAGGGCTTCCCTGGTAGCCCAGCCGGTAAAGCATCTGCCTGCGATGTGGGAGACCCTGGTTCAATTCCTGGGTCAGGAAGATGCCCTGGAGAAGGGATGGGCTACCCATTCCAGTATTCCTGGGCTTCCCTGGTGGCTCAAATGGTAAAGAATCTGCCTGCGATGCAGGAGACCTGGAGTTCGATCTTTGGGTTGGGAAGATCCCCTGGAGGAGGGCATGGCCACCCACTCCAGTATTCTTGCCTGGAGAATCCCCATGGACAGAGGAGCCTGGAGGGCCGTAGTCCCTGGGGTTGCAAAGAGTCAGACACAACTCAGTGACTAAGAGCAGCACAGCACATAGCTGACATACAGTGTTGTGTTAGTTTCAAGTACATGAGGAAAAAATCTAAAGAAGAGTGGATACATGTATATGGCCTTGAATAGTGGGCACAGCATAGGTGATTAAGTGAATCAGAGATTATGGTTCAGCTGCACAAGTGTCAGCTTAAAGGGGCTCAGCATAAGACACAGTCAAGAAGAGACAGACAACTGTGTGGACAAGATGACTCTTAAGGCCACTTTGAGAGTCGGTGATTCTTCAAGCCTGCTCTTGTCTTTCTTACACAACCCAAGTGTGCTCATAATGAGGACACTGGCTAAGTCTGACCAAACCTCCCATTTATCTGTTGATGAATATTGAGTATAATTGGTTTTTTTCACACTTCATATTTCCTCCGATACCTGGAGGAATGATCATTGACCATCTCCTATAACTGCTAAGTCGCTTCAGTCGTGTCCAACTCTGTGCAACCCCAGAGACGGCAGCCCACCAGGCTCCCCCGTCCCTGGGATTCTCCAGGCAAGAACACTGGAGTGGGTTGCCATTTCCTTCTCCAATGCATAAAAGTGAAAAGTGAAAGGGAAGTCGCTCAGTCATGTCCAGCCCTGTGCGACCCCATAGGCGGCAGTCCACGCAGGCTCCGTCCATGGGATTTTCCAGGCAAGAACACTGGAGTGGGGTGCCATTGCCTTCTCCGCTTCTATAACTAGTGAGTATCAAATTCTTAGACCCTCTCAAATGGCTGCCTGATTTGCATTTGGCTTTCCAATAGCTGCCCGATTGGGGTTTGGGACATTGTCTCTTGTGCCTGCCTTCAGTCCCACTTCTGAAAGGAAACTCCTAAAATCTACCTTCAAGCCAAACTGATAATAAAGCATGTAAGGCAAACAAAATCCTCGCTAAGAAACATTCACCAACCCCCATTTTGAAATAGACATTGAATAGTTTGAACTTTGAATTCAGCTAGTAGAGAACTGATTTTAATCAAATTGTTCTGCTAGAATGATAAATAGAAATCACTGGATTTTAGTTCTGGCAGGTCTAAATGTTGCAAATTTGAAAAAGCCTGTACAAAATAGAGATTTCTGTGTATTTGAATAAATTGATTAGCAAAATGTGGACAAATTCTCTTTCCTGAACTTTTGTTTTGGAAAAAAACATTAATTTTAATGTCTTGTATTAAAATCACACAGACCTTGACTGTCATAAGGGTAATGCTTCTCATAAAAACAATGGGAAATGGCCTCATCATTTAAAAAGCCTGGTGTCCGTGGCTGTTTCATGTTGATGTATGGCAAAAAACCACCACAATATCATAAAGTAATTAGCCTTCAATTAAAATAAATTAATTTTTTAAAAACGTAAAAAAAAAAAAGCCTGGTGTTATGGGTTTGATGGAAATGTTCCAGTGGAAATGAAATGTGTATTCCTATTTAATATCATGAACAATTAGAGAATTTCATTAGCAAGTGCTATTCATGGAAACCTGCATAAATGAAAGGATGTTTCTGGAACTCTAGGGGTGTTTTTGAGTCTCTGGCGTTCCATGGTTCTCAGAAAGTCTTTTTGGAAAAAAAGGAAAAGGAAACCAGAATTTAAAGAAAAAGAAATTGTTAATGCAGCCTGGCTCTCTGAGCTCCCTAATGTGTTGCCCCAGAAATTCTCATTAAAAAGTTGACAGGTGTGCTTTGTTAGAATGCTAACTCCTCTTTCCCATAATCTCTGTCTGTCTCTGAGCCATCTTTGGTTCCCTACCCACCCAGCCCCCTCTTTCTTTTTATTAGAATGTTATCTACAGCTTTCAGAGTTTTTTGGTTTTCTTTTTTTCCCTCCCTCTTATCACATTTATATACTCCCTTCAAGAAGACTTGCTTCTAAATTCAGACAAAAACACAAGCTGCTCAACTTCCCTGGCATTGTAACAGAGGCAGAGCATCTAAGTCCTAAATCTGATCTGCTTCCCACTTTACCTCCTAATTTGCTGACTCTTTTCCTGTCATCGTCACCATCTGCACAGGCCCAGGCCACTTCTTCCCTTGTTGTCATCCTTCCTGAACATTCTACTTGGAGTTGCTCATTGCCGCCATGTTTTATTTGGACTCTTTTAGGTAACCGGTTATAGCACAAAGAAGTCCAAATTTATGACGTTTCTTTCAAACATTTGTAGATTTGATAATTGGAAGCCACATTGCTACCTGGCAGTATTCAGTGCTCCACAGTTTCACCAGCTCACGTTCTATGCCAGCGGTTCTCAAACGGTGGTTGGGAACCAGCAGCACTGGAGCATCACCTAGGAGTTGGTAGAGATGCGGTTTCTAGGCAACGCCCTGCGCCCCCACCCTCATGACTCAGAATCTCTGGGGGTGGGGCTCAGCAACCCTTGCTTTTAACAAGCCTTTCAGAGGATGCTTGCACAACCATGCAGGAGATGTGGTCCTCCTGTACTGAGGTCTCTTCAGACTCCTGAAGGCATCTGGGTTTGTCAGCCCCAGTCTACATTATCTGTAGTCCTTACAAGTCCCCAGAACAGATATTATTTTCCCATTTGATCACTTAGTTCCTAATATGTCCAGGACTTTGGTAGTCATGATGGGAAGTGTTTGGAACCACACTGTTGCCTCTGCAGGTGAGATGGCACTGGTGTGAATTTGGTAATTTTCCCCTTCTCTCTTCCATTAGTGGCTCAGGTGGTAAAGAATCTGCCTGCAATGCGGGAGACTTGAGCTCTGATCCCCGAGGCAGGAAGATCCCCTGCAGAAGGGAATGGCACCCACTCCAGTATTCTTGCCTGGAAAATTCCATGGACAGAGGAGCCTGGTGGGCTAGAGGCCGTGGGGTTGCAAAGAGTCGGATAAGACTGAGTGATCAACACTTTCTTTCTTCTCTTCCATTAATTGTTTTTTTTTTTTTTAATTGTTCGTGTACAAGTGGTGTTCTTCCCAGGTGAATTTAGTGCTGACTATGTAGAGGGCATTAATGGAACTAAGTCTTGTCTGTGTTAACCTATTTAATCTTCCCAGCAGTCTTGTTTAGTCCAGTGATGAAAACGAGGCTTGGAAATGTTCAGCAGTTTGCCTGAGGACACACAGCTAGTAAGTGGAGGAGCTGGGAAGCCAGCTGGGAAGCTAGAGTGTATGTTTCTGCCACTATGAGTCCTGCCTCTCTGCAAGGCAGACCCTCCCCGTTTGGCCTGGAGACAGTATGAAGCTTTACCAGGTTTGTCCTTGGAAGTCCTGGTATTTGCCTGGTTTGCCTTCTGGATCTTTCAACTCTAAGAAACTCTGGGTATTCTGTCACCCTGATATCCCCAACTTAGTTCATGAGGAAGAATTGGCCTCTCATTTTCTGGGCATCTACCTTGAGATAAGGCTTTCCTGATAGCTTATCTACGTGCAGATAAGAGTCTGGCTGCAATGCAGGAGACAGGAGACTGGGGTTCCATCCCTAGGTCGGGAAGATTCCTTGGAGGATTAAAGAGCAACCCACTCTAGTATTCTTGCCTGGAGAATGCTAAGGGGTGCAGTCCAAGAGTAGGACACGAGTAAAACAAGAAACAACAACCTTGAGATAAAGCCTGGTTCATGAGACAACCTTATCTTTGAAACTGCCCGTGATTCTTGCCTGAACTGAGACTCCTGCTTGCCAAGATCGTAGTCCCTTTCTCAACCCCGCTGTTTAGCTTTCTTGGTTACCAGTATTTCCTGGCACATTTTATGACCACAGGGCTTGTAGTGAGGTCACATCCAGTCACCTGAAATTCTCTTTCATCCAGGAGTCCTTGCTTTCGTTTGCCCCTGACTTGCCTATACTTGTGAACTAAATTATCAACCCTCCATATCTACATAGTAGAGAATAATGGCTAAAAAAAAAAATATTAATAGCCAAGACAGACTCTGACAGCCAAAAGCCTGGATAGGAATCTTGGTTCTGCTACTCCAAGGTCAGCTGTGTGACCTTAGGCAAGTTCTTTAACCTCTCTCTGACTCAGTTTTCTCATCTGTGAAATGGGTTGAGGTTAGTAACCATCACATATGCTTGCTATGGCCTGGGTCTAGAGTTGTTCCTCACTTTGCTGACACCCATGTCCATCTCTGGCCTGTGTTTAGGGGCAATATTCCCCACCCCCATTTAGTCCATGAAGACTGTAAGTTAAGTGAATATGAGTGGGTACCTGGAATGTGAAGGGAACCCCATTTCCCACTGACTTCACATAAGGAAGTTGGAAAGGTGCTTCTTGGTTGCAGGGGAGTCCTGAGAAAATTGGGGACTAAATCTGATGTTGGCAGATTTAGGATGGAAAGTGGCCAGCACCTACTTTGAGTTTGTGCTTAAAGTCCGAGCCCTCAGAGGTTTCTTGAGTCTGCCTCACATGTTCACGTCCACTCTCCCCTGCAGACGAGGTGACACTGAGGACTCTGTGTACCAGGCTTTGTTCTAGAAGCTCTAAAGTCTAAGGGGCACAGGTTAATCTCCTGTGGCGAGTAGATGCTGGAGAAAGAAAGCCAGCATCTCAACTTGAAGAGAAAAAGTTAAAATTTTTACATAACTTCCTGCTCTTTCTGCCTCTGTAACTCAGCTTGCTCACTGCAAAGTCTAGATCATGTAGGTCTCAGAAAGTGGGGACTTACAATACTAGAAACTGGAGCTTATCTCACTCACCCTTGTCCTGGGTTTTTGCAATCCCCCTGCTGCTGCTGCTTCTGCTAAGTTGCTTCAGTAGTGTCTGACTTTGTGTGACCCCATAGATGGCAGCCCACCAGGCTCCCCTGGCCCTGAGATTCTCTAGGCAAGAACAATGGAGTGGGTTGCCATTTCCTTCTCCAGTGCATAAAAGTGAAAAGGGAAAGTGAAGTCGCTCAGTTGTGTCCGACTCCTGGTGACCCCCTGGACTGCAGCCTACCAGGCTCTTCCGTCCATGGGGTTTTCCAGGCAAGAGTACTGGAGTGGGGGTGCCATTGCCTTCTCCTGCAATCGCCCTAGCCCCTGCAAACCCACAGATCTGCTTAATCATGCCTGTGCATGTATAAAAGCTCTGTAACCCCTTTGTTCGGGGCTCAGAGCTTAAAGTGTTAACTCCTCTGGGCCCACCAGCGTAATAAATCTGAGTTCTCCAACTCTCCGAGTGTGGTGCTTGGTTTCTCGAGTACTGGTTTCTGCAACCAACTGTCAGGCACAGAAACAGCCCCTGAAATGGTGCTTCTTGGACCGTAGAGGCTGCTGACACTGCAGCTGTGATGCGAAGAGCCAACTTATTGGACACTTATTGCACACGGCCAAGCAGAGGCTGCATGTGGGAAATGGCTGGTGGGTGACCGCTCAGCTCGGGGGCTGCCTGACTCCCCAGGCTGGGCATCTGTGTCCCTTCTCGATCTATGGCAGTTACAGGAATGGGTAAAGTCAATCCATTTTGTCCAAACACGTCCGTCCACCATCCTTCCTTTCTGGTCCTGTCTCCACTCTTTCCTAGTCCTCCGACCACGCGCCCCCGTGACCCCTGCTTAGGTGTCTGGCACCTTGGTTTCCCTCACCTGCATTGCTCATCACAGAATCAGCTCCTGCCACTCCATGTTGCTGTTGTTCAGTCTCAGTCACATCTGACTCTTTGTGACCCCATGGACTGCAGCACAGTAGGCTTCCCTGTCCTTCACCATCCCCGGGACTTTGCGCAAACTCAGGTCCTTAAGTCAATGATGTCATCCAACCATCTCATCCTCTGTTACCCCCTTCCCATCCTGCCTTCAATCTTTCCCAACATCAGGATCTTTTCCAATAAGTTGGCTCTTCACATCAGGTGGCCAAATTATCAGAGCTTCAGCCTCACCATCAGTCCTTCCAATACATATTCAGAATTAACATGTGTGAGTAGCCAATCAGTTCTCTCTTTCTACAGGGATCACTCTTGACTTCTGATCTCTCAGTGTGAAACCAAATTGTGTCCTCTGTTTGAAAAAAAAAAAGAAGAGTCCAGAATAAGTTTGGGGGTATGGTGGATTTTAAAAATGTTCACAACCTAAAAGTTGAGAGTTATGTTTCATTAGGTGGGAATTTTTATGTGTTCAAACTAGAAGACAGAGTCTCAAATAGCTCTGGGAGAAATGCCTTGAGGTGGTGAGGGGGAAGTCAGGTCATGAAGAAGCTTTGCAACAAAGGGCAGGTAGTCTGAACATCAATAGCTTATTGTTAATTAAAGAAAACCCTATAACCCAAATTAAGGAATCCAGTGGCTTATCTATGTACAGGAAGATGGGAAGATGCGAGAGTCTGGGCTCTCTGAAATCATTGCTTTCATATGCACCTTAGCAACCTGGGCCCAGTATCCTGTTTTCACATCCTGAGTTCCTCAAGCCTCACTCCAGACAGCGTGACTGCAGGCTGATGGATGCTAGATCGCAGGCATTCTTTCCTTTCTGAGCTTCCTCAGGGCTCACCAGCTCACATCCACGGTGGCTGCAAATACTGGTGACTGTGGCATCTTTGTTTATTGATATGGCAGGAAATATTCCATTTCTCAGCATCACTGGGTAGAGTCCCCTCCCATGTCCTTCCCAGGACCCCAGGACACACCCTGACTGGATGGCCCTTTGTTTCTCCTCAAAACCTGTTTCCTCTGTCTCAGTCCTGCCCTTAAACACTCCCCACATGCGCTTCCCCCCCTAGGACTGATCTGAGAGCCTGCAGCAGAGAAGGGAGAGGATTCTGATTAAAAACCTCCTCGCGGTAGCTGGGCAATCAGGTGTTCATTATCTCGTGACACAGGAGTACTGAAATGGAACATTCACATATTTTAAACTCGCAGAGAATTATGCTTTAATATAATTATTTTTGAAAGATTCTTCATCTGAAAGGTTAATAAGAGCAATATAGGTTAATAGCAGCACCAAGGAAGCCGACATCCCCTGATAATCCACCTTATTGATATGGAAAGTACCCTGTGGCTCACCTTGGGCTGTGTGGGTCCTCTCCTCAGTCAATTATCTCCTAATGGCCCCACCACTTCTGCATGGCTTACCTGTCCAGGCCTGCTGTGCAGTTCCCTCCACCTCCTCTGAGGAGGAGACACCCTCAGATTCTCAGCAGACCTATCTGGTCTCTGACTTGTCCAGGGAGGAGCATGGAATTAGAAGGGAGATGACATTTATCAAGCGTGTCCATGTCCTGGACCCTAGGCTGGCTCTTTGACATTCCTTGATCTCTTTAGACCTTATAGTCAACTCATGGAGGGGTCATGACTTGTCCCATTTTAGAGATGGGAAAATGAAGGTTTTGAGACCTATTCATGGCCACAGTTAAAAGTGGCATTGCTGGGACTTTCCTGGCTGCCCACTGCTTAAGAATCTGCCTTCCAATGCAGAGGGTGTGGATTCGATCCCTGGTCAAACTTAGATCCCACATGCCACAACTAAAACTCTTTTGTGACTCCATGGACTATAGCCCACCAGGCTCTTCTGTCCATGGGATTTTCCAGGCAAGAATACTGGAGTAGGTTGCAATGCCCTCCCTCCTCCTGGGGATCTTCCCAACCCAGGGATCGAACCTGGGTCTCCTACATTGGAGACAGATTCTTTATCCTCTGAGCCATCAGGGAAACCCAATAATACAGCTAATATTAAATAAAGGGCTCTAGAATATAGTTAAATAAGCTGCTTGCTTCTGAGAAGTTTCTTATTTCTAAGTTTGAGAAATAGTCTAATTAAGAACCCTTTTATCTCATTACTGATTTTTTCAAATGACAGTTAAAAAATGAGGCCATAGATGGGTTCCTCTTGGTGCGGATGGATGGAGGCGAGCTGATGCAGGTGAGCGAGCAGATGGTTTGAAGAGAGTCATCCAGGCAGAATTCATGGAGGTGATTTCAGAAACCATGAGAAGAAGCACAGCCTAGCAGATGGGGTTCCTGGGAAGGCATCTGATGGTCAGGGTCTCTCTTGAATTTTCCAATGGAGAAGTCGGTTCTAAAGACAGGCGCCTTTGTGTGCCTGAGCTGATGCATCTCAGAGCAGCTGCATGTCCACACAGGTGGCCTGAGGCTGGTTCCGAAATGCCAGGCCCTCCAGCCCCGCCCCAAGCTTCCTGCTCCCGGTCACCAGCTGGGGGGTGTTGCCTCACGCCCAGGAACAGTGATAACGTTCCAGCTGAGAGCCGATGTGACACTGAGGCTATTCCAACTAGATGGCCTGATTTGGTTAAAATAAGAACACTGCACAGAAATCTGGGAAAATAGGGTTTGCTGCTGCTGCTCACTTGAGCCTAGCATTTGTTCGACTGCTGCTGTGAAGATGAAAACCATGGAACCCAGAAGCAAGGGTCATGTTTAACGCTCTTTCCTGGATCACTTGGTGTCCCCCTCTCTCACCAGTGTGGGGGTCAGGCTACATGCAGCCTGCAAGGGGAGAGTATTCTAGGCAGGCTTAGATCACCAGGCCTGCCCTTCCTTCTAGCGAAGCCCCTTCCGGTGCTGTTCAGACCCTCGTGCACCTGCCAGCCCTGTCTCTGAACCACTGAGGGCCCCTGTGTCCAGGATCACTGGCTCTGTAGCTGCTGTGAAGGCATTGACTCCCCTGCTTTCGTTGCTATTCAGTCGCTCAGTTGTGTCTGACTCTTTGGAACCCTGTGGACTGTAGCCTGCCAGGCTCCTCTGTCCATGGGATTTTCCAGGCAAGAATACTGGAGTGGGTTGCCACTTCCTTCTCCAGTGGATCTTCCCGACCTAAGGATTGAACTTGTGTCTCCTGCATGGGCCAGCAGATTCTTTACTGCTGAGTCACCTGGGTAGCCCAGGAGCATCTTTAGTTATGGTATTTGATCTGAGTCCCTGGTTCCTGATATAAGAGCTTTTAAGACCCTGGGAATCCTTGGAGTGATGAGTATCTTTTTATGTTACTAAAATGATCAGAGGCTGAGGTCCCCAGAAAACTTTGTGTTGAGAGCTGGTCAGAAAGACCAGGGAATGATTAGAAGGTTAGAACTTTCAGCTCTCCCCCACAACCTCTGGGGATGGGAGAGAGCTGGAGATTGAGTTAATTGCCCATGGTCAATGATTTAATCAACCATGCCCAAATATTGGGGTTGGAAGAGTTTCTGGGTTGGTTGACATCAATGTGCCGGGAGGGTGGTGCACCCAAAGAGAGCATGAATGTCCATGCCTGTCACACCTCACACCGGGCCCTATGCCTCTCTTCTAGTGGACTGTTCCTGAGTTGTGTCCCTTAGAGGAAACAGTACTGGTGTAGAAAGTGTTTCCCTGAGTTCTGTGAGCCTTTATAGCAAATTATCAAACCCATTGAGGGGTACTTGGAATTCTGGATTGAGGCCAAGCTGGGCAGAATCTGGGCCTCCCTGGTAGCTCAGCTGGTAAAGAATCAGCCTGCAATTCAGGAGACCCCAGTTCGATTTCTGGGTTGGGAAGATCCGCTGGAGAATGGTTAGGCTACCCACTCCAGTATTCTTGGGCTTCCCTGGTGGCTCAGACAGTTAAGAATCTGCCTGCAATGTGGGAGACCTGAGTTCAATCCCTGGGTTGGGAAGATCCCCTGGAGATGGGATTGGCTACCAGCTCCAGTATTCTGGCCTGGAGAATTCCATGGACAGAGGAATCTGGCACAGTCAGATACGATTGAGCGACTTTCCTTCTCTTTTTTTCTTTTGGGCAGATTCTAGTAACCTGGAGACTCACTACTTGTGATTGTGGGGCTGGTCTTGTGGGCCTGAACCCTTAAACTGTGGGTTCTCTGCTGACTCTGGGTGGTTAGCGTTAGAAATGCTCATGAGGGGAAAACAACACATTTGTGTCAAAAGGGTTGTGAGTAGAGGAAACAGGCTTGCTTTTCAGAAGACACAAGAGGGAAGCAACAGGTCACCATCTGAGCCTCTGCACTCTCTGTTCCACCACCTGGAACTCTCTTCCCCAAGGTTTAGGTCTCAGCCCAAACCTTGGTCCCCTCCCTCAGAGTGGGTTTCCCTGACCTAATTCACACCACCCACCCCCACCACTGTTGACCACATCATTCTGCTTTCTTGTCTAGAAAGCAAGTTTTGGCAGTTGAGAACTCTGGCCTAATGTCCATGTTCATTGAGTTGCTGGTCTATTGAGTTTAGTGTCTGTGTCCCAGACTAGAATCTAAGATCCAGGAGATCAGAGAGTTGGACTCAGTTCCCCAGCCCCTTTTTCATAATTGTGTTTTTCCTATGAGTAGTACAACTACCAGCTTTTGATGTAACACCTCCCCTTTGCTTCCTGCATATCCCTCTAGGCCAGGATTACCTACCCAGGCCTGGGCCTGAGGGTGGGCTGATCAACCTCCACTGGCCAGGTCTGCATCCAGATGGCAGGTTCTAAGACTTAGGATTGGAGCATTTGTGCTTGTGCAAAGCCTGAGGAAGACACTGGCTTCAGCGGGCGGGTTTCAGTGCCGCTTAAAAACACCTTCTACTTCAGACAGATGGAAAGACAAAAATTAGACTAGCAAAAGCATCTCTATAACGTACATTGGCACTGGAGCTCATTATCATAAGGTGAGTGAATTCATCTATTGCTTAGTTAAAAAAATAATTTGAATTGAAATTCATCTAATATAAAATCAGTCATTTTAAAGCGAACAGTTTCATGGCATTTGACACTGTTCACAAGGTTATGCAACACCCACCCCAATATCTAGCTCCAAAACATTTCTACCACTCCAAAGTAAAACCTGTACCCATTAAGCAACTTTATCTGACACCTCCCTACGCGATTCCCTGGCAGCTACCCATCTGCCTGCTGCTTCTATGGATTTATTTATTCTTAATAGTCCATGCACATATCGCACCGTGAATGGCCTTCTGTGTCTGGCATCTGTCACATAGGGTATTGTTTCAAGGCTCAGCTATATTGTTGGATGTGTCTGTACTCCACTCCTTTTCATGGCTGCATAACATTCCACGGCAGGGCCATGCTGCCATTTGTTTACACATTCACTTGTTCATGGATGTTTGGGCTGTTTCTATTGTGTTGGCCACAAAGTTTGTTTCCATATATGATCTTATGAAAACACTTAAACAATTTTTTGGCCAACTCATTGCCTTTTGGTCAGTATGAGTATCGGTACACATATACTTGTTTGAGCACTGTTTTCAAAATAGTTCTTTACCTAGCAGTGGAATTGCTGGGCCAAACAGTAATTCTATGTTTAACTTTTTGAGGATCTGCTGAACAGTTGTGCAGAGAGGCATGAGCCATTTTAAATGCCCACTGGCAGTGTGCAAAGGTTCCAATTTCCCCACATTCTCACACAGCTTTACCTTTTTGTTGCAAGAAATACAATGTGGGGAATTCTGTTGTGAATCACCAGGGGTTCACATCCTGCAGCGGGAGGGTGTTCAGCCATCAGTTATGTTTAGAGCTCAGTCTCTCTCACTGGGGGAGGAGGATGAGTCCTTACATACCATTTTAGCATTTTTCCAGCAGTGACGGTTAGTGAGTGGTCAAGGCGTTTGGAAATCAGACTTCTATTGACAACCAGGCGTTCTAATATTTGGAAGCAGACTGTATTCCTCTGTAGTAGATAAATATCAGAGCCCCAAAGAATGAAATGAGAGTTCTGTTCTCAGAGTGACAGTTTCGAGAACCTAAGGTCTTTTCTAAACAAGGTGGTCGAATAGAGCAAATAAAGTGAGATATGCTGAACTGGTGAATAGGGAAGGGTGCAGTGGGAAAAATACTGCTGTTGAAGGTGGAAGACTGGAATTGAACAAACTTGGGGCTGGGAAAATCCCTTCATGGCAGGACTGTTAATCTGGGTGCCTGGCACGTATGTATGTGCTAAGTTGAGCTGGAAACTCTGGAAAGCCCCACTGTGGACGCTGAAGTGGAGGCACAGCTCCACAGCAAAGACTGAGTTTGATTCCGTTGCTACAGCAAGTCCTGGACTTCAGGTTTCCCAAGACTTCTGATGCTTTACCTGGGGTCTTGCTTCGGGGTGAGGTCACTCAGAGCTTTCAGAACCAGGAGGGGACCATAAAGTGGCAGGTCAGGAGAAGGTGAAGTGTGGTGTAAGGTAGAATATGTCCATGGGATGTGAAAGTTAAGCCCAGGCAGCGGTGGGCCTCTACCAGAGCACTGGGAAGGTGATACCCAGTTCAAGCAAAGATGAATTAGAGAGTCAGAGAGGTATGCAGAGCTGAGAGCAAAACCCAGGGAGAACGGGCAGAGAGGAAAGGTTTGAAGCAAAGCCATGGGAAATGACACCATGGAGTGGGTTGCACTGAAGGGCAGCTGACCTGTACCTATCGATCCCTATTTGTGAATCTTAAAGGCACACTCCTTAGAAGGAGGGAAGGAGGTATGGGAATCAGGTTGTCTCTGGATGTCCCTTCTACCTCTAAATTCTCAAGCTCTGTGGACTTGGAACTGCTGCTGCTGTTCAGTCACTACGTCATGTCCAACTCTTTGTGACCCCGTGGACTATAGCCCACCAGGCTCCTCTGTCCATGGAATTCTCCAGGCAAGAATACTGGAGTGGGTTGCTGTGCCCTCCTTCAGGGCATCTTCCCGACCCAGGGATCAAACAAGTGTCTCCTGCTTGGCAGGTGGACTCTTTGCCACTGGGGCACCTGGGAAACCCAGACTTGGCACACAGGAATATTAACATGAAAGAAACTGACTCTATGTTAACACTGATGATTTACTTCTGCCAAGTTCTGTAATCACTGAGACTTGATATTAAGAGGTTCTGAGATGCTACCTTTCTGTTCCCCAGGATTGACCTCACTGTGCTTCTAGCTCTAGCCTTGGGTAAGGAAAGATGAGCTGCGGAAAAGCAGGAGTCATTCACTTTGTTGCTTTCGGTGTGTATTTGGTTGTATGGGTGCCTTGAGATTTTTAAACATTAGCTACCTTTAAATCAAGTTGGGCACCTTATAAATCAAAATGATAGATGATTGATAAATAAACTGTCATTGCTACAATTAGATTTTCCATTATACTTGTATGCTATAATTTAAAATGTAATTTCCCTTGAAGCTCATAAAGGCACTATAGTAATAGGGTGTCACAATGTATTAGGGGCACGTGTGAGCCTAGTGGCTGGGCACGGGCTTTGATGAAGTGAGAGACTGAGCTGTAGGGTTTAATGCAAGAGCACAGGTCTGTTTGGGGTTCCAGGGGGAAGACTATATGACATTCAAAGTACTGGGTGTTTCAGCTAGACAAGCAGGAGTTTTCAGAGGAAGGACATTTGCTAAAGGGACACACAGAAAAATGACTTGGCACAGGAAAGATCGCTGGACTAGAGGTGGAAGGTCATGGCTCAGTGCTGGGTTGGCTGCAGCATTTCACATGCATTTATGCTCTGCCTTTCTCAACAACAATTTAATGAGATTTATCAGGAAAGACAAATATATTTTCTCCTACTCAGTTTCCTCCAGTGAGCAGTGAGAGAATTGAGCTGCTGATGACTCACTAAACTCAAATCTTTGGAAATGGGGTTTAAGGATCTGCATGTCTAATAAATGTCCCTGGTGATTCTGATTGCAACCACATCCTGTCTTCAAATATTTGGGGACAATTGCTATAACACTTCATAATCTCAAGACAAATTCTACAAAGACATGGCTTAGTGACTTCTTTCTTATTCTATCTTTCAAGTTCTAGAAATCTGGATTTTATTCCATGGTGCCTGAATTTCCCAGTGACTAGACAAGTTAAGAAAAATACTTAATCTTATCCTTATCTCCATTCTTAAGTTTTTCTTTTTTGTAAAGTGTAATATTTTTGTTTGGTAAATTCAAATTTTAGTTCAGTGATGAAATATTTTATTAACTGAATAATACCTTTAAAATGAAATATAATTAAAATTATTTTATTCTTTATTAAACCACAATATTATTATGCATTGCTGCATCAGCCTGATATATAGGTGTGAATCATCCCTATTGTGTAAAAAAGGCATCAGTGTAATTAAAAAGTCCTAATCCAGTGCACTGCTTTCCATTTTTGTACTGTAATATTATTTACTTCTTTGTCTTATTATAACCTGATTTTACTTTTGTTAAGGTAAAACTGATACAAAATAATATATTAGTTTCAAGCTCTGCAAGCTCATAGACTGCCACATGCCAGGCTTCCTGTCCTTTACTATCTCCAGGAGTTTGTGAACAATGTGAATAGTGCAAAGAAATAGAGGGGGGGAAGGTTAAGGTACAACATGATTCAATATTTGTATATATTATGAAATGATCAAAGTAATAAGTCTAGTTAATATCTGTTAGCATACTTTGTTACAGAATTGTTTTATCTGTGTAGTGAAAGCTTTTAAGCTCTTCTCTCTTAGCAACTTCCAAATATGCAGTACAGTTTTATTAACTCTAGTCAACATGCTGTATATTACATCCCCATGACTTGATTACTTATAAGTGGTAATTTGTACTTTCAATTCCTTTCACCCCTGCTTCAAATGACAGCACCCAAATAAATTTAACCAGATAAATTTATATCTAAATGTCTTTTGAGGCATTTAGTGCAAACTTGGAGTTAGGTTCCCCCTCACACACACACACACTCAAAAATGTTGTGGCTTCCCTTGACCATTAACAGTGAGAAGCATTATGTTGAACATAGAGACCAATTCTCTCTTGTGGTTCCTCAGGCACCTTCCCTAGTGTGTGCATACTCAGTTGTGTCCAACAGTTTGAAACTCCCTCCCACCAGACTCTTTTGTCCATGGGATTTCCCAGGCAAAAATACTGGAGTGGGTTGCCATTTCCCACTCCAGGGGATCTTCCCTGACTCAGGGATCAAATTCAAGTCTCCTCCTTTGGCAGGCGAATTCTTTACCACTGAGCCATCTGGGAAGCCAACTTCTCTAATCCCTTCCCGCAAATGACCCTGTGAACAACTCACACATCTCCATGGGTGAGGATCCCTTTCACACCTCCACCAATCACGATCCATCTGATTACCTAGAGTGTTGTCTCTAAAACAGGATGCATGTTTCAGAATGGAAAAGGAAGCCCTGGGCTGTCAGAGAAGGGTCAGGTTTCCACAAACATTTAAAATCCCCATTCTCCCTCCACACCTCATTAGTGCCGTGTCTCCACGTGGAAAGTTCGCCCACAGAGTGAGCAGAATGGATGTCACCAGGCTGGTGTTAAATCAACGGTTCGGTCCCTGCGCTCACAGAGCCCCTCTGACCTGCACTTTTTGGAATGACCTGAGATCATTACAGACTCAGTCGAGTGTGGCTATGAGGGTCTGGTTGGTGTCAGAAACCTTTATGCCCATTTATAATTCCTCATGTAGCTCTTTCCCTGTCCCCAAATTGGCCATCAAGTGGTTCAATTGACCTTGAAATGTAGATTGTAAATTGTGACTTGAGAAAACCAGAGATTCCAGAGTGATTTTTCCTCCCAGTTTGGCCTTAACATGCTAACCTTTTTATTTTTAAGTTTTCCAAGGATTTTTTTTCCCTCCTGCTCAGAAGAATACATGGCATCTTACTCAGGCAAGGCCTTATTAGCAAGGACTCTTGTTCAGACTGTTCTAGCAATTCATTAAAATTAATGAATCCAGTGTCCTAGACCTTGATTAGAAGTTCATGCAGTGTAAGAGAAGGTTGATCAGAATTGCTGTCGGGGTGGGAGAATTTTTCCAACCTCTCTCCCTGGGATGGTGGACACCTATAGGGAAATCTTTCCCTAAGATTCATCAGAAGATTGGCTGGTGCATTTTGGAAGCTGATGAGTTAAGCTAGGGCATTCCCTGGTGGCTCAGTGATAAAGAGTCCACCTACCAGTTCAGGAGACACTCATTTGATCCCTGATCAGGGAAGATCCCACATGTTAAGGAGCAACCACTCACAACTGCTGAGCCTGGGCACCCTAGAGCTCTTGCTCCACAACAAGAGAGACCACCACAATGAGAAGCCCGCACTCTGCAACCGGAGAGTAGCCCCTGCTTGCTGCAATGAAGACTGAGCACAGCCAAAAAGAAAGAAAGAAAGAAAGAAAGAAAAAGGTAAAAAAAAAAAAAAGAGTTAAGCTAGGACAGGTCATTAGGTAACTCTTGGGTGTAGTGAATGTTTTTAAGTTTTCTACTGGAAGCCTTACCATCCTGTCCTTTATTGTGCCCATCTTTGCATGAAATGTTCCCTTGGTGTCTCTGATTTTCTTGAAGAGATCTTTAGTCTTTCCCGTTCTATTTCCCCCCTCTATTTCTTTGCATTATTCACATTGTCCACAAACTCCTGGAGATAGTAAAGGACAGGAAGCCTGGCATGTGGCAGTCTACGAGCTTGCAGAGTCAGACGCGACTGGGCGAGTGAGCAGCAGCAGCAACAGCTAGAAGCCTTCCACTGTGCTCTGCCTTGTCTGCCTTGATTCAGGAAGTAGCTGAGCTGTTTTCTGGTGCACTCTGCTATCGCCCAGATAGAGAGACCCCTTTCTCGGCTTTTGTCTATAGCCTGCTTTCCATATTCCTTTACACTTCCTGTCAGCTCTCAGGGAGTGGTCTCCCAACTGTATTTACATCTGCCTCACTTGCACCCAGAGCCTAGTGTTTCCGCCCTATTCTGTTGAGTGGAGATTCATTCTTCAGTGCATCCAGGCCTTCTGAATTAATCCAAGGGAGGGGGAATCACAAATAGAAAGTTGAATAATCATTCACTGATCCATGGAAACTGAAAAATCCAGAGAAGAAATCCAGCCCTACTTTATCGTGTAGCAAGTAAGGAAGCTGAGGCTTCCAGGGGAGATGAGATGGGCCCGATGCTATCCAAATGGGTTTCATGATTGCCGCTGGGCTTCATCTGTTGGTTCTTTCTCCAACTTTTCATTTAATGTAGGAATCCTGGGTCAAAGCACCGAAGTTTATAAATTCTGGCCACTTGTAATTCAACAGAGACGTTGGAAATATCTCATTATAGTTGGACTTCATTTTCCCTGAGAGAAGTTGCATATAAATCTAATCATATTTGAAAAATAGAAGGAAATTGCTCTCTTGAAATGAACCCCAGTCAAATCTTTTATGAAGCTAAGGATCCTTTTCTTATGCGAATAATTGCAACCTGGTTAATTTATTTTTGTTATGTTCAGTTTCTGAAAAGTAAAGCCCTTCTTATCTGGGAGAACAACAGACCGTGGAGGTAGGGGCAGTGAGAATGGCTGAAAAGATGGAGGCGGGAATTTAGGAAGTTCAGATATCTGCCTCAATGGTCTGAAACAGGCTTGAGTGATTTCTCTTTGGCTCAAGTTTTTCTCTTCCCTTCTAACTTTAAACTTTGTATTTTGTATTGGGGTAAAGTTGTTTAACAATGTTGTGGTAGTTTAAGGTGAACACTGAGGGGACTCAGCCATACACAAACATGTATCCATTCTCCTCCAAACCCACCTCCCACACAGGCTGCCACATGACACTGAGCAGAGTTCTGTGCTATACGATAGGTCCTTGTTGATTATCCGTGTTAAATATAGCAGTGTGTCCATGACCATCCCAAAGTCCCTAACTATCCCCTCCCCTCCACACCCATAAGTTTGTTTTCTAAGTCTGCGAGTCTCTTTGTTTTGTAAGTTCATTCGTATCATTTCCTTTTGGATTCCACATATAAGGGATGTCCTGTGACATTTCTCCTTTGCCCGACTTACTTCTCTCAGTATGACACTCTCTAGATCCGTCCATGTTGCTACAAAGGCATTATTTCATTCTTTTCAATGGATGGTAACTTTCCATTGCATTCATTACATATTCCACATCTTCTTTACCCATTCCTCTGTCAATGGCCTTTGTCTCAAGTTTTAATTCTTCAGTGAAGAGATCTCGTTGATTCAGTAGACCATAGTCATTACTGTTGGGAGGCGTTTTCAAAGCGGACCGTATCACAGGTTGCTTTGTCTGTAGTCGGGCGTATTTTAGGGCATTAGATGTCTAACCCATTTTGCTAGGCAAGTGAGAGTGCCAGAGCTCTTGTATTAGGGTCAGGGCAATATGTATTGACTTTCTTAAATGAATGTTTACAGGTGGAAATGGCCAAGAATGGAACTGGGAACACAGTCTAGCTGTGTGTGGTCCCATTTGACATCCCCCAGGCCCATGTGTGCCTGAGAGGTAGCTAGATTAAATTGCGATGTACTGGGAGTGTATAACACAGACTGGACTTCAGACAGGATAAGAAAAAAGTAAAATGTATCATGACCACATTTTACTTTTTTTTTTTTCTCTTTCACTTTATTTTGAAATGACAATGCTTTGGATATGTTGGGTTAAATAAGACATATTATTACAAATTGAAAAAAATTAAATGGTCTGTCATAGTTTTAGCATATTTTTATATGTCTTCTGCCCTTCCCTTCCCTCTCCTTTCTTCTTTCTTCTCGTTTTTCTCTCTTTTTCACTGTGTAAAGGTGAACATGTTATAAGAAGCTTTGATTATTTTCTGCCTTTAGTTTAAAGATAAGCTGGGTTTTCTGCCCAGCTGAGGGACAAGGAAGGATAAAGGATGCAGGCATCTGGTACTGGCAACGTGCCAGGCTCCCTGGGAATAAACATTAAATACTCATTAGTGCTGCTGTAGCTGCTGGTCCAGAAAATTCCCACCCACCTCCAGAAAATTCCAGAACCAGCATCTCTTTATGCAAAATGCTTTGCTGAGAACTTTAGAAAGGTAGCCATCCAAGGCTTCTTTCCCGGGTTCCTAATTCTATCCCTTCCTTCCCCTTTGGAGGACTCAGGCCAGCAGATTCTCTTGAGCACATGTGTTTAGCTTTGTCACAGCCAAAGACCAAGAGAGCTGAAAGGCCTTAGGCCCCCGTGTGCAAGGGCAGGACCACTCCCCCAGAGGTGATGGCAGGGATTAAAGTGCAAGCTGTGAAACTGGACACAACATCCTTGGCAATTATCTCAGTGGTAGGAGCTGCCCTGTGCTAAAAGCTGCCTCATATAATCTGTCTCCTTTAATCCTGCTGGCTGCTCTTCCCCACTTGCCTCCAGCTTCCCTACTTTCTAGCCTCTATGTCCTCTGGCTTTGTTGCAGGAAGGGGGACCCCTTCCAGGGTCTGAGAGTAAGCTCTTGTCTAACACTCAGCAATTAATTGTCCAAAGAGACACACATGCTGACAAAGCAAACGACTTTATTATGAGGGGTGACTGGGAGGAGGCGGGTAAGGGAACCCAGGAGAGCTGCTAGGCCATGTGACTCACAGGCTCAGGTTTTATGGTGATGGGGTTAGTTTCTGAAGTGTCTCTGCCACTGTGACTCAGGGTCCTTCCTGATGCTTTGTGCATCTCTCAGTAGAGATGGATGATTCCAGTGCAAAGGATTCTGGGAGGTTGGTAGCACTTATGGACTGACACCTCCTCCCTTGTTATGGCCCCTCCAGAGTTCTCCTGGTTAATTTTCTTTTTAATTTATTTATTTGGCTACTCCAGGTCTTAGCTGGCAGCATGCAGGGTGTTCAGTTGGGACATGCGAACTGATAGTTGTGGCCTATGGGATCTAGCTCCCTGACAAAGGATTGAATCCAGGCCCCCTGCTTTGGGAGAGCAAGGTCTTAGCCACTGGACCACCAGGGAGGTCCCATTCCCGATGAGTTTTCTGTAGCAACCCAGTGTTCTTTATCTGGACCTCTTATTGCCAGATAACCCATGCGAGCAATCATCATTTTGCCTAGCCAAGGCAGCCAGTTTTGGCCAGCGGTTCCCTAACAACTTTACTATTATTCCTTACATTCTATCCTTCCTCTCCCTGCAGCTGCACTAGTGGACTCAAAATTGCTTTACATTTAGATGAACTGGGCTTGGACTGAGGCTGACCAATTAATGCTGATACCCATTATATCCTGGCAGAGCTGTATAAACCATTCAAAAACATCCACTGATGGTTGGGGTGAGAGACACACTGGAGAGGGCAAAATGTCTCCAGTGCTCAGCTGTGTCTGACTCTTTGCAGCCTTATGTACTGTAGCCTGCCAGGGTCCTCTGTCCATGGAATTTTCCAGGCAAGAATACTGAAGTGAGTTGCCATTTCCTCCTCCAGGATTATCTTTCTGACCCAGGGTCTGGATCCCCCAACACTTGCGTTGGCAGGCAGGTTCTTAACCACTAGAGTCACCTAGCTACACTGTTATCAGATGGGTGTGTCCAATGCCAGTGAGGCCAAACAAACCAAAAAGCAGAGTTTGGAGCAGAGAAAGGATTCATGCAGAGCCAAGCAAGGAGAACGAGTAGCATGTGCTTAAAAAAAAAAAAAAAAAATTTCCCAAAGATTTACAGAGCTTCAGTTTTATAGGCAGAATTTGGGATGAGAGTTGCAGGGTGTTTGACTTCCTTCAAACACCCTGGTTGGTAGTGAGGTAACAGTGTTCACTGAGTGTGGTGCTCAGCCTGAAGTTACTATCCTCCACCTGGTTGGAGATCTTAGTTCCTACAGGAGAACTCAAAGATATTGTTACGTTGATCGCTTGAGGGAGATCCAGGACCTGGCCCCATGGCTGCACTATTTCGTTTTTTAAAATTGTTTATTTAATTTTGTCTGTGTGGGCTTTTCTCTAGTTGCAGAGAGTGGGGGCTACTCTCCAGTTTCCATGTGAAGGAAGCTTCTTCTCGTTGTGATGGTTTCTCTTGTTGCAGAGTTCCGGCTCTAGGGCCCTCAGCCTTCAGCAGTTGCAGCTCTCAGGGTCCTGCGAATAGGCTCGGGAGTTGTGGCACACAGGCTCAGCTGCTCCATGGCACATGGGATCTTTCCAGATCAGGGACCGAACCTATGTGTCTTGCATTGACAGGCAGATTCTTCACCACTGAGCCACCAGGGAAGCCTGCACTGTTTCTTTATTGCTCCTTTCTTCTACATTCCCTCCCTTCCTGATGAGTAACTGTCGGAACCTGCCTTTTAGTACTCCGGGAAGGTCTAGGTGGCTGCAGTCTTTTTTCCTACAGAAATGAGGGATGCGGAGAGGATTCGTACCCAGGAGGCCTCACAGGGTCCTGCTCTGTTTCAACATCAGTGCTCATTTAAAGATTCCGATCAGAGAACAAGTCCACGGGAACTCTGGGCTGAGCAATGAAGACCGGCTATATTTTACATCCTTAGTAACAAACGTCCCCGTGTCTCCTTAAATCACATGTATGCTGCTGGGTTTTCTCCAGCTTCCAAGTATGGTTCAGCGAGCAACCTGCTGGAAATCATGCTGGTGCCTAATTGTCCTCTCACTTCAGAATCCAATTGTTCCTCTTACTCATTAACAGCTTATTCATTAAAGGACAGAGAGTGTCCTTTGATCTCCTAGAGGACTGAGGGACTCAATTGCTTTCCTAAAAGCAGAACCTCTCTGTGACTTGAAGTGCATTTTCAAGTGACTTGCTGAAGCTCAGTCTCTGCCCGGGCTGGTAATTTGGATGCTCATGGTTGAGGGCTTTGACCTCTCGGCCTGTGCCTATTGGTTTACTTAGTCTTTGCTCATCTCTGTTGCTCTGATGCTGAGCAATGGGAAGACTGGCTACACAGCAAGATGCGCTGTGTGGGAATCACATTGCAAGCGTCTGAGAGCATTTGTCTATAGGAACATTTTTTTTTCTTGGATTGTTGTTTAATTAATTGTGGTCTGTAATGAGTCCTCATTGCTGAGCACGGGCTTTTTCTAGTTGTGGTGAGCATTTGGGGGAGGAGGGTTCTACTCTCTAGTTCCAGTGCCCGGGCTTCTCATTGTGGCGGCTTGTCTTGTTGCAGAGCGCCGGCTCTAGTTGCTGAGGCTTAGTTGCTCTGTGGCAAGTGGGATCTTAGTTTCCCGACCAGGGACTGAACCCACATCCCCTGCATCACAAGCTGGATTCCTAACAACTGAACCACTAGGGAAGTCTCTTAGTATAGTTGATTTTTAAATACACATCCTTTTCTATTCTTGCAAAAACTGGTAAGCTGCATGTTATTGTTTGGACTGAGTAAGTAAGGAAACCGAGACTCAGGGATGATGAAGATCATAGATTGTTGGGAAATGGTAAAGTTAGAAAATTCTTTTCAACATTTCATTCTTTCAAGAAATGATAACAACTAATAAGGATCATGATAATAATAAAATATAGTTAAAAACCATGTTTTTTTTTTTTCTCCTAGAACTGTGGTCATGACAATAATAAACATTTATTGCCACCAGCCCAGTATTCTTGGACTTCCCTTGTGACTCAGCTGGTAAAGAATCTGCCTGCAACTCCGGAGACCTGGGTTCACTCCCTGGGTTGGGACGATCCCCTGGAGAAGGGAAAGGCTACCCACCCCAGTATTCTGGCCTGGAGGATTCCCTGCACAGAGGAGCCTGGAGGGCTACAGTCCATGGAGTCACAAAGAGTCGGACATGACTGAACAACTAACCAGTAACAGTATCAGGGTTAATATACAGTTCCTGCTGTTGTGAGCTCACAGCCTGTCAGAAGGAAGGGCATGGAAGCGTTACCATTTTCTCTTTTCCCACAGGACTCTCCAGTTGTTCCAACGTCACTTATTTGCAAAGCCATATTTTCCTTAGAGATTTGAGATGAGACTTATCCATATGTAACTGGGTCTATTCTAGGCATTCTATTCTGGCTCATTGGTCTCTCTCTGTATTCTTTGGAAAAGGCCTCACTGTTTTAATTATACAGTCTTTACATTATGTTTTGATGTAGGGTAGAGCTAATCCTTATGGGCTAAAATTAGATTATGTGATTAGGGAAGGTACCTCTGAGGAGGGTGTTAAGTTGAGTTATGAATAACAAGAAGGAGTCAGTCCTATGAAGAAAATTCTGTACAGATGGGAGAACCAGAGACAAGATAGGAAGAAGAGAGAAAGTTTGAAAATTATATTGGGGAAGAAGTCATGTTCAAATGTTGTAGAGACTTGTGGAGACCCTGCTCAAGAGTTTGGGTTTTATTTCAAATTCAGTAGAAAATCATTCGAGGGTTTTAAGGAGGAGGGATGGGGAGTAACTCAATCTAATTTACATTTTCAAAAGCTCCCTTTGGCCAAAGACTGGAGGATGGACTCCAGGATTCAGGAGAAGGAGCATCAAGGCCAAGGCCACAGTCCATGGGTGGCTCGGACGAAGGACTTGACCTTGGCAATGAGGGGTCAACAGAAAGGGTCCCGGGGTGGGTTCAGTGCTGCTGAGGAGGCCTCCTTAGAGTTTGATTGAACTAGGGAAGAGAAGGGGAAGAGCAGCTTTGAAGGTAAAATTCAAGAGTACTGTTTTGCTTATGTTAACTTTGAGATTCCTTCCACAAGTGCAAGTGGAAACCCCAAGTGGGCAACAAGGAGCACATGTTTGGAATTTAAAAGGAGAGTAACTGTTGTGTACCATGGGGCAGAGTGGGTCTACCTAGGAAGACCTGACTAGTTTGTAGCTGTTTTAATGCTCTTCTTGATATATAACCCCAAGGCCATCAATAGAAGAGCAGTCTCATTCATTCACCATAATTCAATGTATCTTGATGAGGTATAGATTTTTTTTCCCCACAAACACTTATTAAAAGCCTACTTTTCAAGAGGCTGTATCTTCCTAAGTATCTGGCACTCTGTTCATCCCTAAAAACAGGAATGGGAGGAAAATGTAAAAGAATTTTAAATATTAGGTTGGCCTAAAAGTTCATTCAGGTTTTTTTCCCCATAACAATGTGAAATTCAATCAACTATAAAAACTTTTGTCAGCAAAGTGATAGCTCTGCGTTTTAACATGCTGTCTAGGCTTGTTATGGCTTTTCTTCAGTCAGAGCTATGGTTTTTCCAGTAATCATACACAGATGTGAGAGCTAGACCATAAAGAAGGCTGAGCATTGAAGAATTGATGCTTTTGAATTGTGGTGCTGGAGAAGCTTCTTCAGAGTCTCTTGGACTGCAAGGAGATCAACCAGTCAATCCTAAAGGAAATCACTCCTGAATATTCATTGGAAAGACTGATGCTGAAGCTGAAGCTGAAGCTCCAATACTTTGGCCACCTGATGTGAAGAGCTGACTTATTGGAAAAGACCCTGATGCTGGGAAAGATTGAGGGCAGGAGGAGAAGGGGGTGACAGAGGATGAGATGGTTGGCTGTCATCACTGACTCAGTGAACATGAGTTTGAGCCAACTCTGGTAGATGGTAGAGGACAGGGAAACCTGGTGTGCTGCAGTCCATGGGGTCACAAAGAGTTGAACATGACTTAGCAACTGAACAACAGTGGAACCCAATATGTGTTCCTGTCCCTAGGAGCTTATATTCTATTTAAACACTTGAAAGGATGTGAAAAAGCTCAGTAACATTACTTTTTTTCCTCTGTAACTTCAGCATTCAAGAAAAAAACATGCATACTAAGTTCTAGAAATAGAACATAATGTCTTTTCCTAACTCTTCTTGGAGTTTGCTGAGGCAAAGCCACAATGCCCACCACTCCCAGAGCAATACAGCCAGGAGTCTCCAAAGTGGCTTCCTGTCCTGGATTAGTGAGATCCCCTGAGCCAGCTGGATCAGCTGAAAGGCGTTGGGTTTGGCGGTGGGGGAGGGATTGGGATGAGTCAGATGAGTGTGTGTCAATGTGTAGACTAAACAACGCTGAGGGTGAGGACCAAGCACTGTTGAGTCCCAGCATTGTGTGCTTGGCTCCATGTCTTGGTCTCCCTGTGGAATTTCAATCTGCTCTTCCCTGGTTTTGATTACTCTCTGTACACAGATGATTCCCAAATATGAAGAGCATCCCGCTCATCTCTGAACTCAGAGCTCATGTGTCCTCCTTATTCTCTAGAGAACCTATGTAAAATTCACGTGGGCCTTTCTAGTGTGCAACCTATATGTGATGAAACTAACAGCACCTTCCATGTGAACAAAGGGTCCACCTTCTAAGCTCCCAGATCCAGTTTGTGGGCTCACCAGGCACTCTCACCATCACCAGAGCCTGGACTCCATCCCCTCCTTCTCCAGATGCAGTTCATCGTCAAACTCTGCTCGGTTTTGATCTCCTAAGCATTTCTTGGACTCTGTATCTTACTCTCCCAGTTTCTAACCACTGCTCTAACTCAGGTCTTTCTTACACTTGGTTATTGTAATGGACTAACTGGTTTCTTAATTTTTGCCTTTCCATCCACGCTTAGCACTGCAGCCAGAGTGGATGGTCTCAGGGTCAGTTTTGGCCATATTTCGTATCTCCTCAGTGCCTCCCATGACTGTCCATTTTGCTCAAGACTGTCTCTAGGCTTCTTGGCTTGGCTTTTTACAAAGAGGTCGTTTATCATTGTATTCACTTGGTTGTGCTAGCTCTTAGTGGTGCCATGCAGGAGCTTCGATCCTTGTTGTACGTGTGGGGTCTTGAGTTTGGCGTGTAGGCTCTTCAGTTGCACTATGTGAACTCCTAGTGGCAGCGTGGCGGCCCTAGCGGTAAAGAAACTGACTGCCAAGGCAGGAGACGTGAGAGACATGGGTTCAGTCCCTGGGCTGGGAAGATCCTCTGGAGGAGGGGTTGGCAGCCTGCTCCAGTATTCTTGCCTGGAGAATCCCCTGGACAGAGGAGCCTGGCAGGTTATAGTCCATAGAGTCACAGAGAGTTGGACATAATTGAAGCGACTTAGTATGCATACCATGTGGGATCTAGTTCCCTGACCAAGGATCAAACCAGGGTCTTCTGCACTGGGAACCAGGGAAGTCCCTGGCTTGACTTTAAAGACTTCCCTGATGGGCTACTGCCTGCCAGTCTTGCTCCATCTCTGGTCCCTTGAGTAATACCCAGTGGTTAGGTGAGAGCCTTGAACACATCATGAATTGATGCTGTTTCTTCTGCTTCCTCCTGTTATTAATAATTTTTTGAGACTAAATGGGACAAAGAGGAAGCACCTCCTGAGAGTCTTCTCAGAGCTACTGGACTCACCTCGTCATCTCTCTATCTTAGCTGTTTGCTCTAATGTGATTAAATTTGCCTTCCATGTGCCTCTTTTTTTTTTTTTTTTAGAAATAGAAGCCACTGTTGTCTTTATAAAACACAGAATTGTGATGTGCCTCTTGGTTTTCTCTAGACTTGCACTGCCTAGTAGAAATATAACACATACCTCATAGGTAATTTTCTTAACATTTTTTTAAAAATTAATATTTTATTGAAGTATAGTCAATTTACAACATTGTACTAATTTCTGCTGTTTAGCAAAGTGATTCATTCGTGTGTGTGTGTGTGTTAGTTGCAGTCCTGTCTGACTCTTTGCGACCCCATGGACTGTAGCTTGCCATGCTCCTCTTTCCATGGAATTCTCCAGGCAAGAATACTGGAGTGAGTAGCCATTCCCTTCTGCAGGGGATCTTACCGACCCAGGGATGGAACACAGGTCTCTTGCACTGCAGGCAGTTTCTTTACACTCGGTGCCACTAGGGAAGCCCATTTCTGCATGCCTCCCCTGTTTTGGATTTCCTTCCCATATAGGTCACCACAGAGCCGTGAGTAGAGTTCCCTGTGCTGCACTGTGTGTTCTCATTCAGTTCAGTTCAGTCACTCAGTTGTGTCCTACTCTTTGTGACCCCATGAACCACAGCATGCCAGGCCTCCCTGTCCATCATCACCAACTCCCAGAGTCCACCCAAACCTATGTCCATCAAGTCAGTGATGCCATCCAACCACCTCATCCTCTGTCCTCCCCTTCTCCTTCTGCCTTCAATCTTTCCCAGCATCAGAGTCTCTTCAAATGAGTCAGCTCTTTGCATGAGGTGGCCAAAGTATTGGAGTTTCAGCTTCAACATCAGTCCTTCCAATAAACACCCAGGACTGATCTCCTTTAAGATGAACTGGTTGGATCTCCTTGCAGTCCAAGGGGCTCTCAGGAATCTTCTCCAACACCACAGTTCAAAAGCATCAATTCTTTGGTGCTCAGCTTCCTTCACAGTCCAACTCTCACATCCATACATGACCACTGGAAAAACCATAGCCTTGACTAGATGAACATTTGTTGGCAAAGTAATGTCTCTACTTTTGAATATGCTGTCTAGGTTGGTCATAACTTTCCTTCCAAAGAGTAAGCGTCTTTTCATTTCATGACTGCAATCACCATCTGCAGTGATTTAGGAGTCCAAAAGAATAAAGTCTGTCACTGTTTCCATTGTTTCCCCATCTATTTCCCATGAAGTGATGGGACCGGATGCCATGATCTTAGTTTTCTGAATATTGAGTTTTAAGCCAACTTTTTCACTCTCCTCTTTCACTTTCATCAAGAGGCTCTTTAGTTCTTCTTCACTTTCTGCCATCAGGGTGGTGACATCTGCATATCTGAGGTTATTGATACTTTACCTGGCAATCTTGATTCCAGCTTGTGCTTCCTCCAGCCCAGCGTTTCTCATGATGTACTCTGCATATAAGTTAAATAATCAGGGTGACAATATACAGCCTTGATGTACTCCTTTTCCTATTTGGAACCAGTCTGTTGTTCCATGTCCAGTTCTAACTGTTGCTTCCTGACCTGCATACAGGTTTCTGAAGAGGCAAGTCAGGTGGTCTGGTATCCCATCTCTTTCAGAATTTTCCATAGTTTATTGTGATCCACACAATCAAAGGCCATGGCATAGTCAATAAAGCAGAAATGGATGTTTTTCTGGAACTCCCTTGCTTTTTTGATGATCCAGCGGATGTTGGCAATTTAATCTCTGGTTCCTCTGCCTTTTCTAAAACCAGCTTGAGTATCAGGAAGTTCATGGTTCACGTATTGCTGAAGCCTGGCTTGGAGAATTTTGAGCATTGCTTTACTAGCATGTGAGATGAGTGCAATTGTGCAGTAGTTTGAGCATGCTTTGGCATTGCCTTTCTTTGGGATTGGAATGAAAACTGACCTTTTCTAGTCCTGTGACCAGTGCTGAGTTTTCCAAATTTGCTGGCATAATGAGTGCATCACTTTCACAGCATCATCTTTCAGGATTTGAAATAGCTTCATTGGAATTCCATCACCTCCACTAGCTTTGTTCATAGTGATGGTTTCTAAGGCCCACTTGACTTCACATTCCAGGATGTCTGGCTCTAGGTGAGTGATCACCTGGGTGATTATCTGGGTTGTGAAGATCTTTTTGTACAGTTCTTCTGTGTATTCTTGCCACCTTTTCTTAATATCGTCTGCTTCTGTTAGGTCCATACATTTTCTGCCCTTTATTGAGCCCATCTTTGCGTGAAATGTTCCCTTGGTATCTCTATTTTTCCTGAAGAGATCTCTAGTCTTTCGTATTCTATTGTTTTCCTCTATTTCTTTGCATTGATCACTGGGAAGGCTTTCTTAGCTCTCCTTGCTATTCTTTGGAACTCTGCATTCAAATGAATATATCTTTCCTTTTCCTTTTGCTTTTCGCTTCCCTTCTTTTCACAGCTATTTGTAAGGCCTCTTTAGACAGCCATTTTGCTTTTTGCATTTCTTTTCCATGGGAATGGTCTTGATTCCTGTCTCCTGTACAATGTCACTATCTCTATCCATAGTTCATCAGGCACTCTGTCTTTCAGATCTAGTCCTTTAAATCTATTTCTCACTTCCACTAAGGGATTTGATTTAGGTCATACCTGAATGGTCTAATGTTTTTCTCCACTTTCTTCAATTTAAGTCTGAATTTGGCAATAAGGAGTTCATGATCTGAGCCACAGTCAGCTCCCGGTCTTGTTTTTCCTCACTGTATAGAGCTTTTCCATCTTTGGCTGCAAAGAATATAATCAATCTGATTTCAGTGTTGACCATCTGGTGATGTACACGTGTAGAGTCTTCTCTTCTGTTTTTGGAAGGCGGTGTTTGCTATGACCAGTGCATTCTCTTGGCAGAACTCTTTTAGCCTTTGCCCTGCTTCATTCTGTACTCCAAGCCAAATTTTCCTGTTACTCCAGGTGTTTCTTGATTTCCTACTTTTGCATTCCAGTCCCCTATAATGAAAAGGACATTTTGCGGGTGTTAGTTCCAGAAGGTCTTGTAGGTCTTCATAGAACTGTTCAGCTTCTTCAGTGTTACTTGTCAGGGCATAGACTTGGATTACGGTGATATTGAATGGTTTGCCTTGGAAACGAACAGAGATCATTCTGTCGTTTTTGAGATTGCATCCAAGTACTGCATTTCATACTCTTTTGCTGACTATGATGGCTAATTCATTTCTTCTGAGGGATTCCTGCCCACATTGGTAGATATAATGGTCATCTGAGTTAAATTCAGCCATTCCAGTCCATTTTAGTTCGCTGATTCCTAGTATGTCAACGTTCTCTCTTGCCATCTCCTGTTTGACCACTTCCAATTTGCCTTGATTCATGGACCTAACATTCCAGGTTCCTATGCAATATTGCTCTTTACAGCATTGGACCTTGCTTCTATCACCAGTCCCATGCACAACCTGGTGTTGTTTTTGCTTTGGCTCCACCCCTTCATTCTTTCTGGAGTTATTTCTCCACTGATCTCCAGTAGCATATTGGGCACCTACTGACCTGGGGAGTTCCTCTTTCAGTATCCTATTATTTTGCCTTTTCATACTGTTCATGGGGTTCTCAAGGCAAGAATACTCAAGTGGTTTGCCATTCCCTTCTCCAGTGGACCACATTCTGTCAGAACACTCCACCATGACCCAACCTCTCATTAGTTATTGATTTTATACATATTATCAGTAGTGTATATGTGTTAATCCCAATCTCCCAGTTCTTCCCACACCCCCTGTTCCCCATTGGCATCCATATGTTTCTTGACCATGGGTAATTTTAAATAGTCCAATAACCATGTTTTAAAAAGTAAAAATAAAAGGGTAAATTTAGTTTAAGTGATACTTTTTTTTTTGTTTAATTAGTTGATTTTTGTGTGTGTGTGCTGGGTCTTTGTTGCTGAGCTTTCTCTAGTTGCAGAGAGGGAGGCCTACTTTCTAGTAGCGCTGTGTGGGTTTCTCACTGCACTGACTTCTCTTGTTGCAGGGCACGGGCCCTAGGCCTGTGGGCTCAGTACTCGCAGTTCGAGACCTCTACGTGTGTGAGCTCTGTAGCTGTGGCACACGGATGTTCCGAGGCATGTGAAATCTTCCCAGACCAGGGATCAAACCCGTGTCCTCTGCAATGGCAGGTGGGTTCTTACCCATGGCACCATAAAGGAAGCCCTTAGTGATACATTTTAGTTTAACCGAATGTATCCAGTGTCATTTGACATGTGTCATTGAACACATTTCAAGTGTTCAGTGGCCACGTGGGCTGGTCGCTACTGTGACGGACAGCTCAGCTCTAGACAGGAATTTCACAAGGGCTGAGGTGCACGCTGTTCTCTTAGCGACGTTGCTTCTCAAATTACACTTTCCTGACTGTTTCAGAGTCACCCAGCTCTCTATCAGCTTCCTGCATGTTTAAAAATGCTGATGATTGGGTCACCGCCCATATCTGCTAAAATGCTTGGAGACTCCAGAGACTCTTCTGCACACTTGGGTTTGAGAACCATAGATCGTTTGAGCCCTGTGTTTATGTGTTGGAGTGCTCACTTGGCTGTTCAGCAGATGATAGACTTTGAGGTTTATAGGTGGAAGGACTTGTCCGGTTTCCTCAAAGTGGGGATGATCCTATTAGCCTGGCCATGACAAGTGATTATTGTGAGGATTAACTGAGACAGATGTATGTGAGGCCTCTTCCTACAGAAAAACCTACTCCATAAAGGTTAGTTTTTATGAGGCTGCCAGCTCCCGGTTGCAAGTTATAAATATGAAAGTTGAAGCACGATGCTGCTGTTGACTTACCTCAGGCGTGAACCTGTTGTGAAGATGAAAGAACAAGAAGGAAGGGAGTGTGTGGCATTTCGTGTCCCAGCTCTCCATCAAGGGTCTTTCCAGAAGTCTCTAGGGGGTTCCCATCTTTTGGGACCTGTGGCCTCCTGTTGGTCCCTGTGGGCTGGGCAACTGCTGCTGTGTGTCCTTTGAGGACTGGGTACCTCCGGCCCCTTCTGGTTCTAGCTGGCCTCCCCCGAGCCTCAGTGGCCCTGTGACCCTGGGATTGCAGCCTCGCCGTGGAGACAAGACCTGCTGAGCTGCTGTCGCCCATGACAGGCTGAGCCCGAGCAGCAGACAGCAGGGCTGGCAGCCTGCCAGCTCCCGCTTCTCTCTATTTTGTGTTCCTCACTCATAACTGTTTATTGTGACAGGTAAACACTTGTTTTGAAAGCTTGCAGGCATACTATTAAAACACAAGTGTTCTTGACACAGTCAAGCTGGGCTGTAAAATGTTTATCTTTTTGAATGACAAATGCTGGCTCTTCTTCTCTTCTCTTTCTTGCTTGCTCCCCTCCTTTGTCTTTCCCTTTCTGTCTCCCCTTTCTTCTTTTGCTTGGTCTCCTTCCTTCTCCTGCCTCCATACCTTCCCTCCCACTGAAGGGGTGGCCACCAGCAGTGTGCTTGGGTCTGGCATCGAGCAAGGGAGGGAGACAGTCAGGTGCACTAGAATCGGGGAGTGTCAGTCACTCAGTCGTGGCCGGCTCTTTGCGACCCTATGGAGTGTAGCCCACCAGCTCCTCTGTCCATGGGATTCTCCAGGCAAGAATACTGGAGTGGGTTGCCATGCCCTTCTCCAGGGGATCTCCCGGACCCAGGGACTGAACCCAGATCTCCTGCACTGCAGGCAGATTCTTTACCACCTGAATCACCAGGGAAGCCCTTAGAGTGAGGGGAGGGGACAGCCAATTGCTTGTCTTGGTGTCATGTGTATTGGACACGTGTAAGTGTGCCTGATAATTGAATCTATAGATTGTCCAAAAAATTTGTGAACATTCCTCTGAAAAATAAAGGAAATGAAAGAAACGAAATTAACTAAAGTCAAGGTTTTTTAAAAAACTTATTTTGAAATAATAGTCACTGGAGGTTGCAAAAATAGCACAGACAGAGAGGTCCTATGTACCCTTCATCCATTTTCCCCCAGTGGTGATGTCTTGTATGACGATAGCATGTTACAACCAGGATTTAACATTAGAACATAATCATTACATAGATTCACTTATTTCACATGCAGTCATGTGTGTGTGTGTGGGTGGGTGTGTATGTGTGTAAAGCAAAGGAATTCTCTTGGAAGCAGTTCATCTTGGAATGGAAGGGAGGATGGTAGAAACCCCTCTTGTCTACAGATGAGACTTTGAAGGAAGAACCTTGAACGGGTCCCTCTTATTGAAATGATCCTGCCTCTAAAACTCTTTCCCTGGAACACACCCCACTTTGCAAGTTCCTGTACACTTATTTATTGCGTGTCACATTCTTTCAGGGACTTGTTTTCTGCTTTGATAGGTGACACCTAGTTTATGAAAGTCCTCTGTGCAAATGTGTGAGTAAGACCTAATGGTCTGTGGTGTTGTCTTTCTTAGATCGTTAGTAATAGCAGTCCTCTACAGTTTCCCTTATCCTGGGGGGCGGGGGTGACATGATTGGCAGGGACTCTAAGCAACGTACAGGGCCACTCGGGGACTTATTTGGAGCAGGCAAGTCCTAATGAGACGCAGTCTTTCTATAGAGCCAAATGGTCTGTAGTTTAACATCCATCTCTGATTTTAGCTTTAATTTCTGTAGACCGATTTAATCTTACTTCAGCATGACAGCCCTTGAAATATCAGACAGCTCCAAACCTCTGTTCACATATCTATTTCTCCAGATTAAAATATTTCTTCACCAGCTCCTTATAGTGAGAAATCTTGTCATTCTCCTTGATTTCAGCTGCTGTGAATTGATGTCCCTCTTAAGCTGTGGTGCCCCAGAGTGAGGATAATGGTACTGTGGGTATTCTCTGGCTAGTCTGAATATAACCAGGCCGTGGGCTCTCTTGCCCTGAAAGAGCTTTGCTCTATACAAGCCCTGTTGGCAGCCATTTCACATGGAGACTTGTGTGCGGCTTCAAACACTCAAACCTGTGTGTGCACACTTTAAGTGTAACCTTGTTCAATGTTATCTTATTGTCACTCCTTGCTGCAATCTTTTGAAATAATTTTCCATTGTATTTCATGGAATTGTATTATGGGAGCTCATTGAGGTAGTGATTTTAGAAATCATTGGTGAAAAATAATTTAAATATGACAAAAGTATGCCATTATTTCCCTCGTGGAGTGGAGCAATGTATTATTGTGTGTGAGTAATTGACAATGGAACCCATTATTTTGTTTTTGGTTTGGTCTTGGCTTAACACAGCAGAAATGTCTTCTTTCATAATTCTGGAGGCTAGAAGTCTGAAACCAAGATGTTAGCTGGGTGGTGGATCCTCTGCAGGCTCTTGGGGGACAGCCCCAGTCCTTTCTCTTGGCTTCTGGAGTTGCCAGCAGTCTTTGGTATCCCTTAGCTTGTAGATGCATTGTTATAATCTACCTCTTGTATCACATGGCCTTCTGCTGGTGTGCATGTCTGTCTTTGCATCTGTTCTCCTCTTTATCCCTGCCTCCAACAAAAGATATGTCTAAGTCCTCACCTCTTTAATCTTAGAACGTCACTTCATTTAGAAATAGGGTCACTGTAGATCAGTTCAGTCACTCAGTCGTGTCTGACTCTCTGCGACCCCATGGACAGCAGCATGCCAGGTTTCCCTGTCCATCATCAACTCCCGGAGCCTACTCAAACTCATGTCCAAGTAATTACATCATTGTAGATGTAATTAGTTAAATGCATTCTTACTGGAATAGCATGTATCAGTATTACTTGGGCCTTTATTAGCAGAGTTATTATTTAAAAAAATAAATTTAAACATTCTTCTGCAAAAGTAGATCTCTAAACATTTAAATTCAAGTGAGCAATGTATGGCAAAACCAATACAGTATTGTAAAGTAAAATAAAAATAAATAAACTCAAGTGAAATTTATTTTTAAAATGTGCTCTTTTAAAGTAATTATGGCTACATTGTTGTTGTTGTTTTTCAGTCATTAAGTTGTATCTGACTGTTTACAAACCCATGGATTGTAGCCCGCCAGGCTTCTCTGTCCATAGGATGTCCCAGGCAAGAATACTAGAGTGGGTTGCCATTTCCTTCTCCAGGGGATCTTTCCAATCCAGAGATAGAACCCACATCTCTTGCATTGGTGGGTGAATTTCTTTACCACTGAGCTACCTGGGAAGCCCCATAGGAAGTTACAAGACATAGAAGAGAGAGATCCTGTGTACTTCCCCCGTTTTTCCCCAATGGCCATGTCTTCCCAGGACCACAGCACAGTATCCCAACCAAGAAGCTGACGTTAGAATAACCCTTGAAGGGCTTCCCTGGTGGTCCAGTGTTGAAGACTCTAGCTTCCACTGAAGAGTGTGTGGGGGCCAGTCCCTGGTCAGGGAGCAGAGATCTCGCCTACTGCATGCACTGTGGCCAAACAAACAAAAAAAAAAAGAATAATCTTTGGGCCTTATTCAGATTTTACCTGTTTTACATGCACTTATTTGTGTGCATGTGTGTAAAGTCAAGTCTTTATAACACTTGAGGTCATTTGGGTGTGGGCATGTTTTAGATGAGCACCAAACCTGCCTGATTTGATGGCATCACGATATTGCAACCAGAGAATCGGCCTGATTGTGAGTGTCCCAGGGCACTTAGTGTGATCCCTCATCCCTCTTTGCATTGACCCTCGCTTTTCATAGGGTTGAGATCATGACAAGAAGAACACTTTGTAAAATGGGAGACTCTGTATATGATTAGTCTTTCTTATTAGAATAATACTCTTTTGAAAGACACACACTGTACTCCCAACAAACAGAATACATTATACTTGTATTCAGTGTAAGGAAGCTTATCACACTTGATACTCTTGAAAGAAATCGAATTTTCAGCCTGGTTTCCCATAGCCTTTCATGTACAAAATTATTCCTCTGGTAATTAAAATAAAGCATTCAAAGGAAGAGAAAGTTAAAGTGCCCTGTTAACATAAACAGTGAAAGGAAGAAAGTTCTGGCGAAGTAGAATGTTGAGATTCTCATGGAGATAAATGAAGCCTTTATGGTGGAGATGTCCTTGTAGCAATTAGACTGGAGTATCAAGTCAGGTTCAGTGGCCACTCCAGTGAAACAAAAGAGGAAAGAATCACTTTTTCCAATACTGTATGTGATGTCTTTGGCATTAAGTGTTGTATTGGATGAGAGGAGTGCTTGGAGGTGGGTTAGAAGTGGGAGCTGATGATGAACCTGCTCTCAAGAATGGAGAAAGCTAAGCATAGGAGGTTCTCATAGGAGAGGAAAGGGGCTCCGGGTAGTGCTCCATCATTAAGAAGGAGTCTGCAAGCTTTCTGGCATTTGGGACATTACTGGACTCTGGGGGAGCCTCATGATGGAATTACTTGGCTAAGGAATTTATATAAAGGTCCAAACTACCTTCAACCTTAACTATCTTCTGAGAAATATGACTCCATTAGAAGCTGAAAATATAAAGGGCTTCAAGAAAAGGTTTAGATAAGCTAATGAATAATAGATCTATTGCAACTTATTATGGAAAAGTTAAGGGATATTCAAAATGCTACCTTTGAGGTTGACATCAATAAGTACTATGCCTGCTACAGTATATTTCTGAGGTGGGGGGGCCCAGTCGAATGGAGAACACTAGATTGGGGGCCTGATGTGCTAGTTGTGAAAAACAGGAGGGGACTTATGATGGCTTTAAGTTTCAGCATTTCAAATTTAGTCAGAAACTAGAACTATAATCTGTTGGTTTATGGATTTAAAACCTCAAGATTCTTCCCACAAAGGAAAATTTCAAAGGAGTTCATTAAAAAAAAAAACTCTCTAGTCTGGATAAGATATAAAGAGTGGGAAGACCCAGGATTTAAGAAGAGAAATGGGGCCTGGGTCCTCCCAGTGCTAAAATACTGCATGGATCCTTTGTTAAAGCATCTGAGGATTGAAAGGTGATAAATGCTTTCTGGACATTAGATCCTAACTGAGTGTGCTGGTGCTAGGTTATGGATCTCGTGTGCAGATCCAGTGATGGTGGCTGGCAAGATTTTAATTCTTGGGGAGCAAGATGAGTCTCTCTACCCCCACAACATACCGGAAAACCAAATTACCTCCCAGTTTCCCCCATTCCCAGCCTCTCCCATTTCATGACTAAGTGACTAATCCATCATCACCCGGCAGCCAGGCATGACAACATGCGTACAATGCTGTCCATCGGGGAATCTCATCAGAGGCTCCGTGACCAAGGTTTTTGTGGGAGCTGATCAACCTCTGCTTAGAACCTGCCAATATTTCAGGCTCCCAGGCGGAAAGTGGGCATTTAGCATAATAAACTTTGTACACATGGCTTAGGCACCAAAAGCCTCTCTTATCAATTAAATCATGGTGAGGATCCTTCCTAAATCTCAATTCCCAGATACCAGTCAAGGGCCAGCCTTGCAAACAGTCTCAGTTCTCCTAGGTTACCTCTTCTGCAAAGACTTTTAATCTTTCATGGCATTCTATGCTGAGTCTGTGCTGCTGTTGGAATCTAGGAAACATACTCCTCACCTAAGAGGCTCTGAGAGGCAGGAAAGCCATGAACTTCCCTGCCCTGTACTTACTCGCTCTATTGTGTCCAACTCTTTGTGACCCCATGGACTGTAGCTTGCCAGGCTCCTCTGTCCATGGAATTTTCCAGGCAAGAATACTGGAGTGGGGTGCCATTTCCTGCTCCTGGGCATCTTCCTGACCCAGGGATCAAAGCTGCTTCTCTTGCGTATCCTGCATTGGCAGGTGGATTCTTTACCACTGAGTTACTTGGGAAGTCTGGGAAAGTTATAAGACTCCCTTGACCCATGGATGAGAAGCCTCCAGCAGTCTTTTGTTTCCTGGGGTCTTGCTGCTTTTCTGAGCTCTATCTGAGACCAGAAGCCCAGGACCCTCTGGTCTCTGATTCTTTCAAACACCTGCTAATTTTGTTGTTGATCTTCTATACTTCTGTGATGTGTTCAGGAAAGGTAGGTTGCAGAGTTATTTCCCAGGAACCCACCAACATCTAAGGATGCTTCCTATCTTAGTCATGCTCTTCGCTGTTTTGAGATTTCTTTCTTTCTTTCTTTCTTTTTTTTTTAGATCCAGGAGCATCAGTGGCCAAGACAATGAGGGGAGGAGTTTAGGGATGGTGGGTTCCTTACCCTCCACCTCCACTCAGTCACCTCCTCCCCAACAGCTTGTAGCACAGATGACTACAGATGGACCGTAGCGAGCATCTTCACCTTACTGTGCAGGGTGACCAGACAGAAGAAACAACAGGCTAGATTTTCTAAGACCAGACTTTCTCTCCTCCCTAGTTCTTACTGGAACCTCTCCTTCCATGCCTGGGGCTCCTAGAATGCATTTGAAACTCACTGTACTCCTGCATTTGTCTTGGGGGTGATGGTATGGAAGACAACTTTCCTTTAGGACCCACAGAGAAATTCTCCAAAGGGCATTGTGTATCCAAGAAAAAATGCTCTGCTAAGAAACGAAGAGAAGTTGGAAGTCAGGGGAAAATAATCAGAAGGGGAGTTGTTATGCCAACCATTATTGATAATCAAAAACAATTGTAAAACAGTATTATGCAGATCAGGAAGCAACAGTTAGAACTGGACATGGAACAACAGACTGGTTCCAAATAGGAAAAGGAGTACATCAAGGCTGTATATTGCCACCCTGCTTATTTAACTTATATGCAGAGTACATCATGAGAAATGCTGGGCTATAAGAAGCACAAGCTGGAATCAAGATTGCCGGGAGAAATATCAACAACCTCAGATATGCAGATGACACCACCCTGATGGCAGAAAGTGAAGAGGAACTAAAAAGCTTCTTGATGAAAGTGAAAGAGGAGAGTGAAAAAGTTGGCTTAAAGCTCAACATTCAGAAAACGAAGATCATGGCATCTGGTCCCATCATTTCATGGGAAATAGATGGAGAAACAGTGGAAACATTGTCAGACTTTATTTTGGGGGACTCCAAAATCACTGCAGATGGTGACTGCAGCCATGAAATTAAAAGACGCTTATTCCTTGGAAGGAAAGTTATGACCCACCTAGACTGCATGTTCAAAAGCAGAGACATTACTTTGCTAACAAATGTTTGTCTAGTCAAGGCTATGGTTTTTCCAGTGGTCATGTATGGATGTGAGAGTTGGACTGTGAAGAAAGCTTAGTGATGAAGAATTGATGCTTTTGAACTGTGGTGTTGGAGAAGACTCTTGTGAGTCCCTTGGACTGCAAGGAAATGCAACCAGTCCATTCTAAAGGAGATCAGTCCTGGGTGTTCATTGGAAGGACTGATGTTGAAGCTGAAACTCCAATACTTTGGCCACCTCATGCAAAGAGCTGACTCATCGGAAAAGACTCTGATTCTTGGAAAGATTGAGGGCATGAGGAGAAGGGGACGACAGAGAATGAGATGGCTGGATGGCATCACTGACTCGATGCACATGAATTTGGGTGAACTCCAGGAGTTGGTGATGGACAGGGAGGCCTGGCGTGCTGTGGTTCATGGGATCTCAAGAAGTCGGACACGACTGAGCGACTGAATTGAACTGATAGACAAGGGAGCTGAATTCGCCCCTCACACTCCACATTTGACTTGCCCTCTAGCAGGTGCACCCTGGAAGAGGGCCTGGAAACACACTCCAGCGTCCTTGCTTGGAGAAGCCTATTGATACAGGAGCCTGGCAGGCCACAGCCCACGTATCACACATGGTTGGACACGACTGAAGTAACTGAGCACGCACACACATAGCAGGTGTTAAGACTTTGACGAGCAAATACCAATGTGCAGAAGGACGCTGTCTCTCCACACACAGTGATTTGGACTGAGAGATGTGGATGAAACTCTAACTCAGTTTTAGAATTCAGTATGCATGTGGGAATACAGACTAAAACGCACTTTAGGTCTGATCATGATAAAATTTGATTTGGTATGATTAGCAGGAACATTAAACATGTGATGGATCTTTCACAATTCAAAAGAAAAAGCCTCTTAACCTGTAAAAATGCCATACCAAGTTCTAGAAACATGTGCATTTTGACTTTTTTCCCATGGCTTAGATTCAATTTTGATTTTTCATTAGATGATATCCTCCCCAGAGTTTAAGCTCTGTATTTCCATTTTTAAAGCAACCCACAGCAGAGGTATGGAGAAGGCAATGGCACCCCACTCCAGTACTCTTGCCTGGAAAACCCCATGGATGGAGGAGCCTGGTGGGCTGCAGTCCATGGGGTCGCTGAGGGTCGGACACAACTGAGCGACTTCACTGTCACTTTTCACTTTCATGCACTGGAGAAGGAAATGGCAACCCACTCCAGTGTTCTTGCCTGGAGAATCCCAGGGACGGGGAGCTTGGTGGGCTGCTGTCTATGGGGTTGCACAGAGTCAGACACGACTGAAGTGTCTTAGCAGCAGCAGCAGAGGTAAATTATATAACAGTTGCTGAGAAACAAAACAGCTGCGATTGATCCCAGTCAGTTTGTTTAAGTACAGAGTATTCATCATCTACATTAGAATATGAAGTATTACATCTTCTAGCAGTAGTTCATTTGGCATGAAAGGATCCCTCTCTCCTTGGGTGGGGCAGTGGTGTTTTCAAAGACTTCAAAGTGACTTACAAGTTAACCAGAGTTTGTTGCTCAGTCATATCCAACTGTTTGTGACCTCATGGAATATAGCCCACCAGGCTTCTCTGTTCATGCAGTTCTCCTGGCAAGAATACTGGGGTAAATTACCATTTCCTTCTCCAGGGGATCTTCCCAGACCAGGGATCAAACCTGTGTCTCCTGCATCAGCAGGTGGGTTCTGTACTGTCTGAGCCATCTGTTGTTCAGCTGCTAAATCATGTCGGACTCTTTGTGACCCCATGGACTACAGCATGCCAGGCTCCTCTGTCCTACACTGTCTCCCAGAGTTTGCTCAAAATCAACTATACTCCAATTTATAAAGAAGAATAAAAAGAAAAATAAAAGATGTGTGACAAGCCCAAAGTCATACAGGGAGTATCATTTCCCAGAGGCTGTGCACTGGACTGGACCACAATCCACTTTCCTGTCCCATTTCATCCCCTGTCACCGTGGCCAGGTTCCATGGCAACCACAAAGCTGGTAAATCTAATCAGGACTGGCAAGGTGAGTGTTCTGGAGTCGCTGCTGACCCATGGAACACTCAATGCAACGAGACTTTGAAGCCAAAGCAGGGCCATAACAAGCCCAGAGGATGTTTTTGAGAAGCCCACTGTGTGTCTTATCCTAGCCACCTCCTTCCCCGCCCTTGGACATAATTCCGTCTGTTTGGAAGCTACAGGTGTCAGAGAGTGACAGGTGACACGCACCATCAGGTAGTCAGGACGTGCCCACCTGTGTTCTCAATCCTGGCCATATCTCAGTTTCCTTGGCACATCTCTATGATCAGATTATTGGGCTTGCTCTGAGCTGAGCCCACATGATTAATGTGGGAGTGTATCTATCTATCTATCTAAGAGCCAGACACGACTGAGCAACTGAACAACAACAATCTGTCTATCTATTGTATGTATTGTTAGTGGGGAGAAACACAGTCCCCAAGATGGAAGCAAGGGGCATAGCAAAGAAAGAGTAGTTTTCATGGCAAATCGACACACAAACAGTTATTCTCAGCGGTGCCAGCAATATTCTAATTCTTCCTATACAGTTGGTAGAGTTGTGCCCCTACTTAAATTCCATGAAAATCTTATACAATTCATTTGAACTTTGGTATAAATTTTAGTTCTGAGAGGTGCCTACAATTCCCAAGGCACCCTCCACCCTTTCTTCCTCCACTCAGGAAAGCAAGTAGGATGGCTCAAGAGTGGAAAAGTCATTACAAAGACAACTTATGTTTTAACAAGGTCCTACTATATAGCACAGGGAACTATAGTCAATATCCTGTGATAAACCATAATGGAAAAGAATATGAAAAGAATAGTCATATGTGTAAATGTCACCTTGCTGTACACCAGAAATTAACACATTGTAAATCAGCTATACTTCCATAACATTTTTAAAATTACATTTTTAAAAAGCAAAATAATTCCCAAGTTTTCAATTTATTTCAATAATGAATTAGCTGCAACCAGGCTCAGAATTCATCAGGACACATTAGCATGTTGGGTAGTTGCCATGGAAACCTGCTGGGTTAGAGTGTAAAACACAGGGGCCCAGGTCTCGAGACCCAGTTCTAAGTTCCTGCTGTTGACCTGGCATGAGTCGCTGGGCCTGCATTTTTCACCATAAAACGAGATGGCTGGACTGTTGAGTCTCATTTAGCTAGAGAAGTCTAAGAAAGACGCTGGGAAGAACCAGGATGATGGCATGTCACCTGTACCTGCAGACGCTGTGCATTTGCTCCTGGCCATAGAGGACGCATCTCTGCAGAGGACCCTGCTTATCCTCCATGGTGGTAGAGCATCAATCTGGCATTGATTCATTTAAGCCAACAGGTTGCCTAACAGGTATTGGCTTCAAAAAGTAGCACAAAATGTGTTGTGCCGACTGTACGTGAATTCTTTCCTGTCCTTGGGGACAAACCTATCAAGGACCTGGCATCCTGGAGCTTGACAAAGGGATGGACAGACCATGATTGTTGATAGTTATGCCAAAGCAGACTGATTTTTCCTTTCCCAACTGATGGGACATGGCCAAAGCTACAAGGCTAGAGCGCAGGCAAATTATACCTCAGCAATTCTGCTGCCATGCCAGGTTAATTGCCTTTGCAGACCTCTGTTTGATGCGGAGCAAAAAGAGGAGAAAAAATGATTTAGATTTTCAGTAGTCTCTTGGGGAGGGGTGACGCCTTCAGCCACTTAAAGGGAATAAAAAAAATTCTAAAAATTTAAGTCTCTTTTTAAATTCTTCCCAGACTTGCCCCATCTATCATCCAAGCTGAAACTGCTCTTATGATATATTGTAGATGGAGACCATACTACATCATCAGAGTTCTGACATTGCCACGGTTCTGTAGTAGGTTATAATGCAACGTAAAAAATTACAACGGCGGACATTGACAAATTCAGTTTGGGGGAGTTTAAATTAATTTTTGAGCTGCTTCAAGTTGGTTTAGAAAGTAATTTTTAAATAAATCAGAGGTAGATGGGGGAAGAGAGTTCTAAGACTAACATGTGCATGGGAAGTTCAGGGCCAAATCTGGCTTCAGTCCTTGGGAAGAGTGGGAACATGAGTTAGACCCAGACGCTCCGCCTTCTGTAAGAATAGAGCCAGCAGAAGGATAAAGGTGAAGACATGAACATCAGTGAGTGGAATGTCCTCTAGGACCCAGGGTGCAGCATTAGTTTGTCTTTCTTCCTGGAGAAAAATTGGGTTTCTTGGAGCACAAGAAATAGAACTGTGTAGTAGAGTATCTGAAAGAGTGGATAATACTTTCTAATACATTACATATCACAGAGGCAGCGTGATAAAATAGAAAGCACACAGAGTTAGGAATCAAGAAATCTATGTTCTATCTCCATGCCTCACACCCGGTATCCTGTGATCCTGGGTCTGTGCTGGTCTCTGTTTCCTCTTCTGCTCAAGAGAGAAAGAAATAAAGCATCCTTTGTGCTTCACTGAGTTCTTAGAACAAGGAGGGGAATGTATATAAAACCTGTTGCCTTTTGGGACAATACAGAGAGCAAGACAATAGATTTGTTGCTGTGTGATCATTCTTTTTGGTGAATGTTATTTTTTATTGAAGTATAGTTGAATTACAGTGCTATGTTTCAGGTATACAGCAAGCTGATTATTAAAGTACACATATATATGTATATATACCTATACATACAGCATTCTCAGTCGTGTCTGACTCTTTGTGACCCCATGGACTGTAGCCCGCCAGGCTCCTCTGTCCATGGGATTTCCCAGGTGAGAATACTGGAGTGGGTTGCCATTTCCTGCTCCAGGAGATCTTCCCAACCCAAGAACTGAACCCGAGTCTCTTGTCCCTCCTGCATTGGCGGGCATATTCTTTGCCACGTGTGCCCTGGGAAGACCATATACATACGTGCGTACGTATATATGTATATATGTAAGTTTTCAGAGCCTTTTCCCTTATTGATTATTACAAATACTGAATATTTTCCCTGTGCTATACAGTTTTGTTGTTTTGTCTGTTTTATATATGTGAGCGTGCTAAGTCACTTCACTCATGCCTGACGCTTTGCGACCCCTTGGGCTGTATCTGTGTAGTTTGTATATGTATATGTTAATCCCAAACTTCCAGTTTATCCCCCCTACCTTTCCCTTTTGGTTACCATACATTTTCTTCTATGTCTGTGGGCCTGTTTTGTAACTAATCTCCTTTGTATCATTTTTTTAGAGTCCAAATATAAATGATACCATGTAATGGTTGTCTTTCTGTCTCAGACTTATTTCACTTAATACGACAATCTCTAGGTCCACCCAGCTTGCTGAAAATGGCATTATCTCATTCTTTTCTGTGGCTGAGTAGTATTCCTGTGTGTGTGTATACAGCACATCTTTTTATTTACCTGTTGATGGACACTTACACTGTTTTCATGTCTGGGTTGTTGTAAATACTGCTGCTATGAACATTGGGGTCCTTGTATATTTTTGAATTATGATTTGCCCCAAGTATATGCCTAAGAGTAGGATTGCAGGATCATAAATTGGTTTTGTTTTTAGTCTCCTGAGCAAATTCCAAAACTGTTCTTCATAGTGGTAGCACCAGTTGACATTCCCGCAACAGTGTACTTGACTGTTTCTCCTCTACCACACCCGCCCCATCATTTATTCTTTGTGGACTTTCTGATGTTGACCATTATGACTGGTATTATTTGGGGTATATTTTAGAAGGCAAGGCATTCTGGTTTGATCAAGATCATGCCAACATAATGTTATTTATACACCTGCCATTTCCTAAACCTGTCATGAAGAAACAACGGGTAGGAGTGGTGACTGGGTGCTTTGTTGTAGAAAAGAAAATGCTGAGCAGGAACTGAGTGGGACCTTCTCATCTACACAAGTGAACAGATTCTACCGTATCCAAAAAGGGAGAGGTTGCCCACCATCTCAGAGAGACCCTGCGTCCTTTACAGAGACAGAGGCAGAAAGAATCCAAGTCAGTGGAGCCTTTTTCTTTTTCCAGAAAGAAATACTCATTCCTCCATGTGTGGGGGAATCAATTAGCCACAGTTCTGTGTTCAGGTAGACTTTAGATTAACTCGAGACCACTCCACTATAGATAATTAACCTTCGTACCCAAATTAGCAGTGAAATAAGCCAGTTATTAGTTTTCATAATGAACAAAATTGAGTATTTTGGAAAGTTAAACCCCTAGAGCTTAAATTAAAATAAGCATCTGGGAGAAATCCCCAAGTATCCTTCAATTCATTAATACTATAAATTCCACAGTAGATTGAACTGACAATGTGCCTTCTCTAAAGGAAATTGAGTCTCTTGAATAATCATTCAGATTGACCTCAGAGAGTGATTCCGCTTGATGCCTGGAATCTCAAAGACCAGCTGAATAACAGAGTAGGTGTCCTTGTCTTGCATGAGGCACGTGGCAGGCAGAGAAGGGAGCTACACATGGCACTGAAGCAAACAAATGCTTTTATTAAAGGTTGGAAAGAATGTCTTAGCTTCGGCCTTGACGATCGTCTCTGGTTGACCTGAGTTTCAAAGCGAGAGTCGGTGGAGATCACTGGGTGAGGTGTCAGAAGGCTGGGTCACAGACCGTCACCTGCCTGTTATTTTGGAAAGACCATTAAACTTCATCATGTCTCTGTTTTTCTCCTCAGTATTGAGGAGAAAATTGAGGAGCAGTATTGACTGCTTTGCTCATCTTACCATTTTGAGAATCAACGCACACCAAACTCTGAATGTGGAGAGGGGGCTGTTCCCTGTTCTTCTCTTTCAGTTTGAAAGAATCTCAGATTCCTCATCTCTGTCCCTCTAGGAAAAAGATAAAATGTCAACATAATCAAGGACTTGGATATGAATGACTGTATAGTTACATATTTGCTAAATATTTTGCAGGAATTCTCTCTCTTAATCCTCCCACAGTCCTATCAGTGCTAGTATGGTGCGTGTTCCCTAAGACCTCTCAGCCATCAAGGGAGAGGAACAAAATTTGAACCCAGGCAGGCTCATCCCTGGGGAACGTGCTCACCCGGGTGCTATGGATCCAGGTCTGTGTGAAGACGGGCCTTGCCCAAGTTCAGGATGCCTGGAGGGTCCCTTAGCCTGTGAAAGTTCTGTGGAGTCACCAGCTACAAGTGCTAAACCCAGAAAGTCAGCATCAGATCAGAAGCCAGGGAGAAGAACAGACCCCATTATCAGATATAATAATCAAATACCTTGTCCTGTTTCCTTTGTTAGACAATCCTGTTACCTGGCTATCCTTGGCTCTCTTTTATATATGAGAACATGAAGGCCCGGGAAATGAAATAACTTGTCCTAGATTGTGCAGCTGGATGGGGTGGTGCCTTTTGCAAACACAAAGGCCACGATTCCTGACCCACTGGCCTCCTAGGGAAGGACTCTGGGTCTCATCCTAGCTAACTCTGCTGAGTGTTTTCACAAGGGAAACGCACTTTAGTTTTATGTAAGGAAAAAACAAAACAAAAAACCTCCTACCTTTAGTCCTCATTTGGACTGGCAAAGCACGCTATCCCTCCTTTTGGAGTTTTTTGGGTCCCATGGAACATGTGTGAATGGGGGTTTTTACCCTTAGAGTCAGTCCTGAAGTCTGTATGCTGCTTACATTTTGTCTTCCAAGTGTGTGATACCATGTTATATTATCTCTCAAATTAAACCAGACTGATCCTCCATCTATAAATAGTCATCTTCATTAGCCTCAAGATTAGGGGACCCATATTGGACTGGGACCCTGGAGGAGGGCATAATGACCCACTCCAGTATCTTGCCTGGAGAATCCTATGGACAAAGGAGCCAAGTGGGCTACAGTCCATGGGGTCTTGATGAGTTGGACACAACTGAAGTGACTCAGCATACGCACAGGACTGGGAAATTCTGGGGTGGCCAATCCCAGTCATGGTGTCTTGGACCAGAAGGGTTGTTCTGCCATTCTGCTCAGCTTTCCTGACGTGGGCAAAAACAGATGGGGTGCTGGGCTGGTAACTGTGTGGCTTAGGGTGCTCAGAGGCTGAGGGGCTCTCTGCCTGGGTAGCCGCCTTCTTTCCCAGAGCTTATCCACACAGGAGGCAGACTGGCCTAAACAAGGAATGAAGTTAGCAAACTTTGCTGTGGGCTACACAATGCACTAGGCTTCCCTGGAGGCTCAGGGGTGAAGACCCCACCTGCCAATGCAGGAGATGTGGGTTCGACCCCAGGGTGGGGAAGATCTCCTGGAGAAGGAAATAGCAAACCACTCCAGTATTCTTGCCTGGAAAATCTCACGGACAGAGGAGCGTGGGAGGTTACAGCCCATGGGGTCTCAAAGACTGGGACATGACTTTGTGACTAAACAATAGCTCGGGTGTGTTATTATGAAGCCATGGCAGGAAAGGGCCAACCATGGAAAATAATCAAGGTGCAGTTGCACGGGGAGATGAAGATGAATTCAGAGGGATTTTTCATGCACACGAAGAACCCGGAGTTTGGAAAGGAAGACTTCGAAGAGGAGACAGGATAATTTATTGAGAGAGGAAGAAAACAACACAACAGAAATTCAATGAATATTTGCCTGAGAATTCAAACAGAGGCTGTAAGCAGATGCTTAGATGGAACACATATCCTCAAGGGAGAAAGCTGTATAGAAAGAAATCAAGACCGAATCGGAAAAAGATGATGAAGAAATTAGAAATTGTAAAGACAAACAGAACTGGGATATCGGTAGAATCTGTATGAGCATCCAGTGCCTGGGAAGATGGAGACGAATGGTCTCTCACTGGTCCCTCTGGCTGGATGGGGTAGAGGCATCTCTGAGCTGTCAGGCCCGGAGTCCAAGGAAGCCACACCGAGAGCAGAGAAAATAGCACAGGGCAAGTCAGGCATCATAAAACCAGGGGTTTGCTGGAAGAGAATGACCTTCCGAACTGTAGGGGCGTGGCAATCTTTAGTAGAGATATCCAATCAGAACAAATGAGCAGAATTCGTGGCCAATTTCTCTTTTACTGAGAGAGACTTAGGGCAACTCAGAGACTGAAAAACACGATCCATTGCTGTGAGCTCAAATGGTTGCTGGGAGAAATGGAAGCTGAGATCGATAGAAGTCACTTCTGGTAGTTTCTCTCACACTCTAGGAGTTTTAGTCCCCAGCATCACCTCCTTGGTACAGGGGAGGGTTTTAAGTTCTCATGGGGGAAATCAGGAAGACCAGGATCGGTAGCAAAGATCTGAAAACCCCAAGAAAATTTTCAGCTTTTTCTTTTTAAAAAATCTTTAATTATTTATTTTGTTTCTTTGGCTGTGCCAGGTTCTTAGGTGCAGCCTGTGGGAACTAGTCCCCTGACCAGGGATCGAGCCTTGGCCCCCAGCACTGTGAGTGTGGACGCTTAGCCACTGGACCATTGGGAAGTCCCATTAGAAATGTTTTTAAAAATAAAAGTAGTGTACCGACTATAAAGAGCATCAATCTAATTTTATATGTCTCAGTTTAGTAATATGGCTGTTAATGTTCCTTTCTCATTCTTCTGTGCACTAGAATCTTTTTACATTCTCCCTTCTTCACTGTTTTAAATGGATTTGTTTTGTTTTCCTGCAGTAAGGGTGCATGCTAAAGGGATTTAGCCAAAGCCGACCCACCATCCAACTGTTTAGTGTGTTTCAGATTTTGGTAGGGTTGATTCTATCTTTTGGATCTCACGGTGGCACCTGAGTAAGTTGGAGGCTTGAGACAGTCGAACTTTTGCACAACCTTGTTTAACTTGCAAAACTTTTAAGTCTTTCCCTCACCTTCACTTCACACATGCAGGTTTACCCAGTAACTCGTGGCCAAATACAGACTGGCAAGCCCTTTACTCCCATGTCAACTCAATCTTTGCTTTAAAAAAATACATATATTTATTTGGCTGTTCCAGGTCTTAGTTACGCCATACAGGACCTTCAGTCTTCACTGCAGTATGAGGGATATTTGGCTGTGGCATGTGGCATCTAGTTCCCTGACCAGGGATCGAGCCTAGGCCCCCAGCATTGTGAGTGTGGAGTCTTAGCCACTGGACCACTAGAGAAGCCCCTGAAGGCTCCTTTGAAAAGACATCTTTTCAAATAGCTGACTGCTAGAGAAAACTTCATCTAGCTGGATAATCACTTGATAGCACTGCCTCTATTCTCCAAGCACAAAGCAGGGGAAAGGCTTCCAGCCATAGCTAATATTTATTGAGAACTTACCGTGGGGCAACTCTGGGCTAAGACCTTTACTTTTATTTTCTTATCCTGGTCTTCCCAGGTAAGCACTATTAGCAGACAGACACCTGGGCCCTCTGGAAGAAGATGCTGAGAGGGAGTTGGGAATGCCAAAGGTTTACTGGGAATAACATTTAGGGCTGGCTAAGAGGAAGGAAGGTGACTCAGTGGTCACAATTTCGCCTGTCAATGCAGCAGACATGGGTTTGATCCCTGGGTCGGAAAGATCCCCTGGAGAAGGAAATGGCAACCCACTCCAGTATTCTTGCTGGGAAATCCCATGGACAGAAGAGCCTGGCGGGCTACAGTCCATGGGTTCGCAAAAGAGTGGTACATGACTTAGCAACTAAACAAAAGTAGAAGGAAGCAGGATTGAGCAGGGGGAGCTGGGAGACCAGTGTGGTGGGCAGTGCCAGACCCCAGACTGCCCATCGGGTAGTCCCTTGTGGGCTGGAAATGGCCTGACCTCAGCCCCACTGCCTTACTCAACCACTGACCCGCAGATGCTCTGAGAGTATAGAGACCACAGCCCCCTTAGCTGAGGTGGACCCTGAAGGCATCCACAGCTGGAGGCTGTTGGCATTCTTGACTGCATCTCCATCAGAGCGCTGCCATCCTCCCTGCCTAGGTGAGGCCAGGCCAGCATGGACCAGTTAGGGAACTTCCCTGCAGGTGCCCAGTCCAGAGGAGCAGCCAGAAGTCTACCCCTCAGGCCCTTTACCTGACTTACTGAGCCAGGAGGCTCCTCTCAAGAACAGAGATTCAATGAGATAAGGCCTTGGAAAGTTCTTTGGAAAGAATAAAGATCCATAAAATATTCAAAGGATTAGACAAGGAGCTATTAAAGAACAATAAGCAATATCCTATTTATTAATTTCCCTCCATTTTCCCTGAATGATATTTGAGACATTTTGCTCCAGTCCCAGAGAGGCAGGAAGGAAGACTTTTTATGGCATATGAAAAGTATTAATAATTTGATATGGTCTTAATTCATTTTGTGATTCAGTTCTGCCGAATCTACAGAGACTGCTTCCAGCTTAGTAATTATAAAAGGTGCTTCCAGATCAGTTCTGACTTGATCTTACACTATTTGATCATTTTATTATTCCGTTTTACTTTATTATTCAGTTTGATTTGGTTCTGTTAAGAAACCTAAGGCTACATAAACTGTATATTTTATATCTTTAAAAGTTCTGTTGAGATAAATTCTCCTATAAAAAGGCTCTAATGATAAATCAATGTCATTTATTTTTAAATCAGAGACTATTGCTCCAAGAGCAGAAAGCCTCAATACCAGCTACAGAAGCATGTGTCTGTACCATTATAGAATGGGTGTGACTAAATTTGAGTTATTTTTTTCTTTTAAACCGCAGATAAATTAATCAACATCTTTTAACACCTAGATTGTTTCTGTGTGTGCTTAGTCACTCAGTCCTTTCCAGCTCTTTGTGACCCTGTGGACTGTAGCCCTCCAGGCTCCTCTGTTCATGAGATTTTTCAGGCAAGAATACTGGAATGGGTTGTAATTTTCTACTCCAGAGGATCTTCCTGACCCAGGGATCGAACTTGTGTCTCCTGCATTGGCAGACAGATTCTTTACCAGTGGGCCATCAGGGAAGCCCGAGACATAGGTTACTTTGTGCTATTGTTAAATACAGGTCCAAGGTAAGATGTTATCCTCTAGCTGGTAATTTTGATACAGCTCATCAAGAAGCTCTTTAGTTTCTCTTCACTTCTCACTTTAGAGTGGTATCATCTGCATATGTGAGGTCAGTTTTTATAGCAGTAGGTAATTTCATAGGTTAATGAATGAATTTCTTAGGCTATTTTGGGGAAAGTGTGGGGATTTTCAGGAACTGGACCACCGCCCTCTCTGTGACCTTTAAGGTCAGGCTTGGAACGGTCATTGTGCTGGTGGGTGTGTCATTTAGCTTGGGATATGTTATGTGTGTGTTTAGTCTCTTCATTCATGTCTGACTCTTTGTGACTCCATGGACTGTAGCCCGCCAGGCTCCTCTGTCCATGGGATTTCCCAGGCAAGAATACTAGAGTGGGGTGCCATTTCCTTCTCCAGGGAATCTTCCCAGCCCAGGGATTGAACCTGCATCTCTGCTCTGGCAGGTGGATTCTTTGCCCCTGAGCCACCTGAGAAGCTGATGTGTTAGAAAGAATGTACAATGGAGCTCAAGGTCTAGGGGAAGTCAGCCCATTCACCATCTTGGACCCAGCTGGTTCTAATAGTTTATGTCTTGTCCTTGGGCTATATCATTACTTTAAAGGTTGTGCCCTGCCCTTTTTTTTTGTCTCAGAAGCAGTGCCTTAAAAAAAAGATTCCAGAGAGACCCCGAGTCCGTTCCTCCATGTGAAGTCACAGTGAGAAAGTGCTGGCTCTGAATGAGGAAAAGGGCATTCACCCATCCATGATGGGGCCGTGAAACACTTGTGGGCTCCGGAACTGCGAGCAACAAAATGCTGTTGTTTACAAGCCACCCTAGTTTGTAGCATTTGGATCAACACACCAGCACATGCTAGCTTTCAACAAAGACAGCTTGCTAAAGTCCTACCCAGCCCATTCCACCCTTTCTGTAAGTTTAAATGTTTTAGTGGAATTGACAGGCTGTGATGCTGACCTTTAGGACTCTCAGTGGAAGAGCATTTTGGTTCCCTTTGGGTGGGATAGAGATCCTGCCAATTAACGTGGTGCTTTTTCTTGATGTCTTGTGTTCATGTGATCTGGAAACATACCATTTTTAAGTGGACACACTTTCAGTAAGCAAGTTGCCTGATACTGATCTTAGTGCTTTCCACATAATCCTTGCCACAGTAACTCACCTGCATGCTTGAGATGGAGATGCAAGGATCATGATTTCTGTTTTTAAAAGAGGGAACTGGAATATAAAGATAATATGTTTTAATTGCTGTCTAGGCACAGACGGGACTCACACTGAGTCACCTGGTGCTAGGCCTGCTCCCAATAACCATAATCCTCTCCTGCCTTGATGAGCAAGAATGCAAGAGGTATCTTGCAGAAATGAAGGTCATACAACTGACCTGGGTGGCGCTGTGTTCAGTCATTCAGTCATGTCCGACTCTTTCTGACCCCGCTGACTGTAGCCCGCCAGGCTCCTTTGTTCATGGGATTATCACAGCAGGAATACTGGCGTGAGTTGTCATTTCCTCCTCCAGGGGAATCTTCCTGACCCAGGGATTGAACCCATGTCTCCCGCAGCTCCTGCACTGGCAGGCAGATTCTTTACCACTGAATGGCCTGACCTGGATGGTAAAAAGTTTAACTAAATTTAGTTGGTGCTATTGGAGGTGGGTGGACATTGTTCTTTTTCTTCTAAAGCGAGAATGTCTTAAGGGCTCTGCATCTAGTGTGCATACATACACACAGTCACACACACGCATGTCTTAGTTGTCATAGCAGCTCAGTCAGCCTTGGTTCCTCTGAAAGTCACATGTGAACTATTCATTCATCCCATCTGTCAGTCACTCACTCAGCAAAAGATTCTCGAGTTCAGTCAGTGTACAAAATATATCCTGAAGTCCTGCAAGGCACAAAGGTAGCTTAGACCTCTTCCTTGCCCTTAAGGTCTTCCCCAGTGGCTCAGCAGGTAAAGAATCTGCCTGCAATGCAGGAGATATAGGAGATGTGGGTTCGATCCCTGGATCAGGAAGATCCCCTGGAGAAGGAAATGGCAACCCACTCTGGTATTCTTGCCTGGAGAATCCCATGGACAGAGGAGCCTGGCAGGCTACAGACCATCGAGTTGAAAAGAGTCAGACACGACTGAGCACATGGCGTATTGCCCTTAAGGAGATTATTAACAAACTGATAAATCATTCAGTTTTATAATCTCGTATCTCTCAGTCTAATCAGTATCTATCTCACCTGTTATTTAACAAATTAAGCCTATTCATTCAAAAAGCAGAGGTCCGTTAAGCCCATTAGGTCAAGTCACCACTTGACTTACACAACTCTATCAAATGAGTTGAAGCCAAGGGCAGATCACTTAAATTCCAATCGATGAGCAAGCTGGGTGATTGCATTTGAAGGTAGAGGGAAAGGCAGAGAGGTGGATGTTTACAAATGTTTACAAAAGCTATTTGAAAACCAGGCAAACTCACTTTCAGATTGCTATTGGTTTGAACAAGCTTTTATTCTGGTAACAAAAGGAGCCTTGATATCATTATGGGAAGAAAGGCTCAGTGTTTTGAATTTCCTCTTACTACATGTACATATTTGGCTACCTGCTCAAGCACCTGTACTCCTGGGAAAATACTGCTCATGTTTGATAGTGTACTGACAATAAGAGTACTTTACTTTTTAAAAAAATATAAATAAGCATTTTCAAAGACTCTTCACAGTCATAAGTGGATTTGAGTCTCAAAACACTCTCATGCAGATATTGTGTCCTTACTTGATAAACAGGCAACTGACACTCAGAGTAAGCAAATTTCTCAAGGTGGGATAACTGAAACCACAGCTGAAACCTATGTTTTCAGACTCTGACCTTTTGGCGCAATACTCTGCTCTCAGGCTAACTTAGAAACTAAAGCACTGTTTTTCAATCTTCATAAACTAAAAACTATTGAATGGGATTCATCAGAGTAGATATCTCTTATCAGGGATGGAAAATACATGTTGTCATACTACCCTATACTGGTCCATACAGGCAAAGCTATGGTTTCTCATGAATCGTGTACTGATCTGAGAGTTGGACCATAAAGAAGGTTGAGCACTGAAGAATTGACGCTTTCAAATTGTGGTGCTGGAGAAGACTCTTGAGAGTCCCTTGGGCTGCAAAGAGATGAAACCAGTCAATTCTTAAGGAAATGAATGCTGACTATTCATTGGAAGGACTGATGCTGAACCTCCAATACTTCAGCCACCTGATGTGAAGAGCCGACCTATTAGAAAAGCCTCTGTTGCTGAGAAAGATTGAGGGCAGGAGGAGAAGGGAGCAACAGAGAATGAGATGGTTGGATAACATCACTGACTCAATAGATACGAGTTTGAGCAAATGCCAGAAGATAGTGGAGGACAGAGGAGCCTGGCGTGCTGCAGTCCATGGGGTTGGACACAACTGAGTGGCTGAACAACAACATTACTGCCCTTACCTAAGCCCAGGGCAGAGGGCACCAATCAGCTTGGCACTCTCTTCCACTGGACTTGGGTATAACCTCAGAGGCCCTCTCAGTGTGGTGGGCCAGGCAGTCGCCATTGACTGGAGGTTAATCCTGGACATGTTCAAGCAGAGGCTGGATGCCTACCATTACTCACGTTATACAGGGGATTTCTGCATTAAGTAGAAGGTTGGGGACATCAGTAGTTCCCAAGCACGGCTGGACCACAGAATCTTCCGGTGGCATTCAGAAGGTGTTCATTTATTTATTTTTCATTGGGATTTCTGAGGTCCAGCCAAAGCCTGCTGACCCAGAATCTCTGAGGGTGCAACCCAGGAAACTTTCATTTGTAAACTGAGCTGCTGCTAATGCAGCAGGTCCATAAATCACTGCTTGGGAACTGAACCAAATGACCTCAAAGATTACTTCTAAATTTCCTGACTTACCACAGCCCAGCACTGGGGACTTGATACATCAAGAGCCAGGGACCATCAGGCAGAGAGTTTCTAAATCACTTTAAAAACAATTAGCCTGAACAGGTGAAAGCACCAACCAGCCTGCCATCCGCATATTAGTGGCAAATTAGACTTCCCCACGTTAGCTGTGTTCTTGGCGATATTAGTGTTACAAGCCCTAATGTATTGTATTTTATACTTTGGAGAGCTGGAAGAGAGTACTAATTACATGCAAGTTTTCCAAGATTTCAGCTGGGAGTATTTCACATGAAAGTTAATTGTTCTTTGGGGGTTTTACCACTGGTTTATCCAATTAACGTGGAGTTTGCCTATATATCATGGTTTTGCTTACAGAAGGAAACCATATTATTCACTTGGATAAAATGGGGCTTTTTGAAACCAGGCTGAGAGCTTCTGGAACACATACACCACTGTGTTCACCTGCTGCCTTCTGAGCAGGAATGAGGTTTGTTCTGCAGGGGAACAGCAGAAGTTGCTGATGAAACACAGTGATTAAAAAAGAGGCCAAGCAGATTGCTTCCCAAGGCTTTTCCCTTACTTTCAATCTCTGAAAACTTGGCAATGGCCTTAGATCAAGAGCAGGAGTGGCACTAAGAATCCTTTCACTGATGGTTATACATTATCCAATATACAACTTAAGCTTTCAGCTCATCTTACCCCAGGAGAGTCTCTGCAGTAGGTATTGTTATACCTGGTTTACAGGTCTCTGTGTAGCCAATATTTCCCCATGTTTGTCCTATTCTTTTTAGAGAACTCTAGACACTGGTGTGGACTTCCCTCATGGCTCATGTATGTGGCTCTCCGCCACTGCAGGTGACCCAGGTTCGATCCCTGGGTCAGGAAGATCCCCTGGAGAAGGGAATGGCAACCCACACCAGTATTCTTGCCTGGAGAATTCCACGGACAGAGGAGCCTAATGGGGCTACAGTCCATGGGGTTGCAAAGAGTCGGACATGACTTAGTGATTAAACAACAACAACAACAGCTAAATTATGATCCTAATGATTGGTGTTACTTCCCTTCTGGAGCCTGGGAAATTGGAGGATTTCACTCAGAGGAGGACAAACAGTGAAGACTCTTTGCTCTTTTATTAACAGAAGTCATCACCGAGAACTTGGTGACTGCCAGCGAGTACCTCCTGTTCATTACCAAACTGACTGAAAGCCAGCTTCCACTGAATAACTGCCAGTGGGAGGGACAGACAGACAGACAAAGAGGGGGACATAGAAAGGAAGGGTGCTTTCTCCCTCCTTGTGAAGGTTTTCTTCCATTTGGCAAGGAGCTAGGCGTTCATGCTGGCTGGCACAGTCCTAGATACATTTTTGTTGGTGCCTGTCCTTCCCCACAACTTTGGAAGAATTCAAACTTCTGACTCCAGAAAATTGGCTGAAAAGAGCTAGCCGCAGATTTAATTTGGGAGACTCTGTTGGTGCCACGGCCAAGACAGCTGATTGTGTAAGGATCTAATGTTGTTGAAAAGTAGGGTTCCTTATATAGTCAAATATTTAATTCACATCCCTACCAAGCAAAACTTAACAGTGGGTTCTCTCCTTGGTTCATCATCCCTCAGAAGACTTTGGTGGTGGTGTACCTTGGCACTCAAAGATCCCTGTGGTCCTCTGTCTCCAGCTATGAGTAGAATTGAGACGGACAGGATTAACCACAAAATACCAAAAAGATGGGCATTGTTAGCTACCCTGGGCTGAACTGTTAATATTTCATCATAAAGGAAACGATTTTAAGGTGCTTGTTGGGCATTCTAAAATCCTGGAAAAGGCATGGGTTACTACAATTGTGTGAAAATCTAAGAACTACATGGAAAGCCTAAGGAAGCCTTGTCTGTTTTGTCCACAACTTTCCACCCTGCGCATCTCAACAAGAAGCTGTCTCACCTCACCCCCCACCCCCAGAGGCATTTGAAAATGTGCCTCTGTTCATGTGTGTTTGCGTGTGTGTGTCCTAGTGACTGGGAGCCATTGCTGATGTTTATCAGGTGATGCTGCAAATGTGAAGCACCCTACAATTCTTAGGATAGTCCGAGAGAACAAAGAATTGTTTCATCTAAAATGCTACCATATTGAGAACATGAGGCACCTTATAAAATTGCAAATATTATACTAGAATGAAACACGAGCCCCATCCACGCGTGCCTGATAAACTCAAACCTGTAAGTATCAAACCAGTGTTCAGAAGACAGCAACCCTTATTCTGAGCGATTAATCTAAGGAAATATACCTGAAGGCTGACCCTGATACCAACATTGTGTGTAATTTTTATAGCAGCAAGAAGTCACTAATAAACATATGAAGAAAAGAACAAACATGTAACACCAAGAGGGGAGGAAAGAGGCAGTGGGATGAAGTGGGAGCTTGGGATTGAGATAAATACACTATTAATACTATGTGTAAAACAGGTCATTAATGAGAACAGACTGTCTAGCACAGGGAACTCTACTTAGCGCTCTGCGGTGACCTAAATGGGAAAGAAATGAAAACAATTGAGGATATATGTATACCTGTAGCTGATTTACTTTGCCGTACAACAGAAACTAACATGACATTGTAAAGCAACTGTACTCCAAGAAAAATTTAAAAAAGAAGAAACAAGTTCCAGAAAATGTGGGTAGTTTAGGTCATGCAATGAGCTAATGCCAACATCAGCAAAAAGTCCAGGTCTGCCACTGATCATGACCATACTTCTTTTCTTTCTGTATCATCACTGTAGCTTTTGGGGGGGTATCATTGAGAAAGAGTATCTGAAAAACCCATTCTGGAGAGAGTTGAGAGCTCTCAGTGTTCATAAACCACTCTTCATAATGATCACACCCATAAGACATAGCTTCTCGGAGTTCTGATCTGCATCAGAATTCTAGCACGCTATCATGCTAATCTGGTGATGGGACACGGGCCACAGCCAACCAGAGCACAACCTAGCATGCAGGGGGATTTAAGCAGAGTTCTGGGTGAAGATACCTGCTTGCTTTTCCAGGCTTGTTTTGCTATGTATGTGTGTGCGCTCAGTCATGTCCGACTCTTTGCAACGCCATGAACGGAAGCCCGCCAGGCTCCTCTGTCCATGGGATTTCCCAGGCAGGAATGTGGCAATGGGTTGCCATTTCCTTCTCCAAGGGATCTTCCTGACCCAGGGATTGAATTGGCAAGATCCCCTGGAGAAGGAAGTGGCAACCCACTGCTGTATTCCTGCCTCGGAAATCCCATGGTATCTTCGCCCAGGCTTATTTTGAGGCTCGCTTTATTGAGCAATCACATCATTGTCTGCCTGATCAAGGAATTCCAATTAAATGTCTTCTGTCTACCTCACTTTCTCTTGTTCTCCCTACTAGCAGTGGTTGCCAGCAGCACATACCTGAGACCTTGGCACTGAGTCACGTTAGTAAGACAAAGCCCAAGGAGCCATTTGCAAATATTATACTAGAATGAAACACAAGCCCCATCCATGCTAGCCTGATAAACTCTAACCTGTAAGTATCGAACTGATGTTCAGAAGACAGCAACCCTTATGGGTTGCCCTATGCAGCTTCCACGCCATATCCTGGTCTTCCAATAAAAGGAGTTCAAAGGTCAGTACAAGCCCCCAACCCTGCCTATGTACTGTGGACTGCCACACAAGTATGCAAGGGATGTTCTTGATAGAATTTGACATTTTGGAAATTTTTGTATATGGTGAGTGTGTCCTTAGGGTACAGAAAGAGATTGGCAAAGATTAATAGTAGAAAGTATCCTTAGTATTACTGATCTGTCCCTTTACACTGCTTCCTCATCTCTGTGTATCAGGAATTTCATTGGACTAGTTCAACAGAAATTGGAAGTTACAATGGCTTGATAACAAAGACTTTTGTTTTTCAGTTTTTTTTTTTTTTCCCAATAAATAGAAGCAAGGGGGTAGGGCATTCTGGGCTGGCTGGCAGCTCATGGAATCTTCAGGGAGCTGGGTTCCTTGTATTTTCCTTTCCTACCATTCTTAGTGTGTGGTTTCCATCTTCAAGGTCACCTCATGACCCAAGGTGGCAGTTGGAATTCTAACCCTTTCGTGCACATCCCAGGCCAAGGCAGGAATGTAAGCAGATTGGCAAAACATTGCCCCAGCTCTCCATCCCTATTTAAGGAACACTCCTGGGAATCCTGCCCAGCAGTTTCCACATCCTTCTGTTATCAGAACTCAGCCATGTGGCTGTACTAGGTGCAGAGTAGGCTGATATCAGAGTTCTGTTACTGAGGAAAAAGGGAAGAATCCATACTGGTTAGGTGACCTGGTATCTCTGTCATTCCTTTCTTGCCTGCACCTGTGCCATGACGTTTTAGAGTTCAGACTCCTCCCTATGACTGTATCTTCCTCCTTCTACTGAAAAGCCTGACCACGCCAGCACTCTAGTGAAGAGTGGGAAGAAATGAGTTCCTTAGATACTGTTGATGCTGGCTTCATGTAGCTGTGAGCAGGCCTTGCCAACATTGAACTGTCCCAGAGCCCCTCACTCTAGGAAACAGCTAGGGAGGGGTTTTTAAAGGAAGCCCCTTCCCATTTGGGTTCTGGATACAGGCTTATTGCAAGGGCCCACCCTTCTCCATACACCTTAGATAAGACCCATAGATCCCCCGACCTTTGTTGACTGATAACAGTGTCAGACCCAGACCCTCCAGATTCTAGTCTTTGCTCCACAAAAGATTAGCTGAACTATTGCATCCACATGGAGCCACTGGAACAAAATGCTTAATACCCAAACTTCATTAAGTTCTCCTCCTTCCTCCATGCCCTGCTCTTTGGCCCACCCTCAGCCCTGGCCAGCAGATGCCCCTCCTGAGAATGGGCTGGCCCGCACATGAAACCTCTGGTGGACTATCCAACCAGGCCACCTTTATTTATCTATATATTTTTGGCCACTCTGTGTGGCATGCTTGACCTTAGCTCCCCAACCAGTGATGGAATCCGTGCCCCCTGCATTGGAAGTGTGGCATCTTAACCTCTAGACTGCCTGGGAAGCCCCCGGTCACGCCACCTTTTCACTGAACTTGCCTACATCTGGTCTTTCTAGCCTTGCTCACCCTTCTCTATAAAGGAAACCCCTTCCGCCTGACTCTGAGCTGTATGCAGACTTTAGGGACAATGTTTCTGCTATTTCAATAGTCCTGCCCACGACTTTGCAGTAATCCTTTTGAATAAAAGTCCTTACTAAGCCCAGATTTGCTTTTACTTGACAGCCTCTGGATGCTGGGGCATTGGGCAGGCCCCTGAGGACCTTGGTGAGCGAGAAGGCTGCGGGCAGGTTTCCCTTCTCCATCATCGCTTCCCTGTGCAGTGTTCTCCCACGACACTTCCTAAGGTGTCAGAGAAGTGGGAAGGACGTCCCCACGAGGACCCCAGTGGCCTCCACAGCTGTGAGTAACTATAATCATAGAGCTGGCGGTTCTGCAGAGCTGCCGTCGCCTGGTCTAAAGTGTTAGTTGTCAGAATGATCGGGACACCCTGGGTAAAGCAAGGTTAAATGAATTTCTTCACTGTGGGATTTTTCATAAGCACTTGATGGAACTCTCAAGAATAGGTCGAGTAGACGCGGCTTCCCGAACTCTGACCGTGCAATGCTTTTATTTGCCAAACACCTAGAAATAGCATGTGGAACAGTTTGGGAAATGCTGCTTTCAAGCCTTTCACATCTTCCCCTGCAATGGTCTAATGCACCTGGCATAGGATAAACTTTCCCATTAAGCCGTCTGCGGGGAGAGGGATTGAGGCCGGGAGCCAGCGGCCGATGTTACAGGTTGGCGTCCGATGTATTTGAGTGTCAGGCGTCCTCGCTTTAAGTGGGATGTGTGCTAAGTGGCCTTCATCCTGGGGGAAATGCAATAAATGGGTCAGATTTCCCAACAGGAGGATTCTGTGTTTAAGACGCTTTTGATTTACAGCAGCTTTTGCTGTGACCTTGGCTTTCCAGTTTGCAAGTAATGTCACCAGGGTATCTGACTAACGCACAGTTGTGAATTTTTCATGGCAAGGCATGTGTTTGTGCTATTGGCCTCCTGGGCAAGGAAAAAAAAGCATGGCACGTCAAGAGCAACATAAATTGTTAGGTAAATCTTTATTCCCCCTGGACCTCCCTGCAAAGTCCCATTATTCGTGTCCCACTCAACCGTTCATTCATTTACAAACATTGATCGAGCAGCTTCCATGTCAAAGTACTGCAGGGGATGTGAGCATGTATAAAGCAGCAAGGGGGCCTAAGTGTCGGGGTGGCAGGTGTGAACATGTCGAGGAGTGAGAGAGCTTCGCGTGGGGCTCCCTCTCTGGAGCGAGTGTTCAGGCGTCTCGAGAGCCTGCACTGAACATGCTCAGCTTGTAAAAATCAGCCTTTCAGTCCTGTCAGATGCTTCTCTAGGGGCAGCCTGTGCGAGCAAAGGCCAGGTGTCTTACTGGGTTCAAATCCCAGCTGTGTCATCTTAAGCAAGTCTCTTAAAGCTTCTGGACTTCCTTCCTTTTTCTGTAAAAGAAGGGAATTGAAACACAGAGTTCTTAAGTTTCTCCAAAACAATACCCTTTATATATATATATATGTTATTATATATATCTTTTATATATATGTCATATATATATGCAGTCTTCATATATACACACACATAATATATATATGTACCCTTTATATGGGCCTCCCAGGTGGCGCAGTGGTAAAGAATCTGCCTGCCAATGCAGGGGACACAGGAGAGGCAGGTTTGATCCCTGGATTGGGAAGATTCCCTGGAGGAGGAAATGGCAATCAACTCCAATATTCATGCCTGGAGAATCCTATGGACAGAGGAGCCTGTTGGGCTATAGTCAATGGGGTTGCAAAGAGTTGGACACAACTGAGCGACTGAGCATGCACACACCATGTGTGTGTGTGTGTGTGTGTGTGTGTGTATCTATATTTCTAATATAGTATATTATAAGGTGCATATATATATATGTCTGTGTGTGTATATATATGTCTGTATGTGTATATATATGTCTGTATGTGTATATATATATTTCTAATATAGTATATTATAATGTGTATATATATCTGTGTGTGTGTATATATATATTTTTTTTCTAGTATAGCACATTATAATGTGAATATATATGTCTATGTGGGTGTGTGTCCACACCCTGGGAAAATCCCCTGGAGAATGGAATGGCAACCAATTCCAGTATTCTTACTTGGAGAATTTCATAGACATAGGAACCTGGCAGACTACAGTTCATGCAGTCACAAAGATCTGGACACGACTGAGCAGCTAACACTTTCACTTTCATATGTATGTATATGTACACGTGCACACACACACATACACACATATGTATATGTGTGCATGTTTGGTCACTCAGAGGGATCTAGTGGACACACATACATAAGTGTGTACATACGTACATATACACACACGTACACATACACATGGACATAGTTGAGGGCTAGGCTGCTCCCAGCTGGAGCAGAGCTGAGACTTGAGGCGATAGAAAGATGGCTCGCTATCTGGTCTCTTAAAGAAGCCCCAGGCTGGGCTGGAAGAGGCTATCTGCCAGGTGGCACGCAGCTGGGAGGTGGCGGCCTCTCATCTCCTCTGCTGTCCCACGTGGTATTTGTTTGGCAGAGACTGGAATTCCACTTCACTAACTGCTGGTGGAGGAAAGCTAAGATTCACCTCCTCCGTCAGCCAGGGGATTCATCTCCTCCTGGTCCCCTGTGCAATTGTCCCTGTCGCTTGTCACTATTGGGTGCCCTCCAGCCCTTGGTGTGAATTTCAGACAGCTTTTTTTCTCCTGGCTTGTACAAGCATCTGGAAAAGAAGACCCTTGGCTGGTTTACAACACCCTGTTTAGACCTGTTACCTGTCTTCTTGCCCTAACCAGTCCCTGCCGATAATAGTTGTGTCGAATTTAAATGGTGTGCAAGACCTCAGATGTTTAAGAGTAATTTCTCCCAATGAAACTGCACTCTCTCTCACCCTCAGGGTTTCTGTATCAATCTCTCTCTCTTTCTCCCTCTTTTCATACTGAGGTGGTACTATTTGCTTATTTTGTTTTTTTCCCTTCCCTTGGGAGTAGAAATTTGAATTGCTTTGTATAGAAAACCAAATTATTGAATTACAAAAAAAGAGAGAGAGAAAGATCTATTACTCCTTTGGAATGAAGACAAATGTACAGCTTGTGGTATAATGCATCAATTTGAGTAGTAAATACAGAAAACAGAAATGATATTTATATGGAGGAACGGAATAAAGGTGTCATGTGACCACAGAGAACAATAAAGATGAAGGACGCAACCCGAGTTATGAAACTGATCCATTAAACGTGGAGCCAAAGCCATTCCTGCTCAGGGACGGGATGGGTGGATTTCTGCACAACGAGAATGGAGAACTCTGGGGTTTGTGCTTCTGCTTGGCACCACTCACCACGTAGCCGCTTCAGAGCATGGGATTTGGCTCTGGGAAACTCACTTCTTCACTTCTTTGTACAGTGAAATATTATCCATTTGGGGGAACTCCTTGGTGGCCCAGTGATTAGTACTCTGCCGTGGCCCAGGTTCAATCCTTAGTCAGGAAACTAAGAACCCACAAGATCCATGGCTTGGCTAAAATAAAATTTAAAAAATGTTGTCTATTTAAAAAAAAAAAGCAAATGGTAATACCCATAATTTATTCAGCACTTGCCTAAGAATTTGACTTATGTTCAATCTTTGCCCCCAAGCTTATGAAGTGGGCACTGTTATGGCCATTACTATTTTATGGTTGGGGAAATGCACAGAGAAGGGAAGTAACTTGTCCAAAGTCACACAGGAAATAAGGAACAGAGCCTAAATTCAAAGCAAGTTGTCTGGTGCCATGGTGTTTTCTCATAACCACGATGCGGTACTGCTTCTCCTCATTCCTGGGAGAATTGCAGAGTCTATCAGTGTTTTCTAACCTCTGATGGATACGTACTTAGCAGAGATATAAGAGGCATCTCCCCGTGTATTAGAGGGCAGGGTCGCTGAATTCTTCAGAAAAGTAATCACCAAGACCCGGCTTCTTCAAGTTTATTGAACAGTCTAGCATTGACTTGGTTTGGATGTCCTGTCCGATAGAAACTGAGTTTGGAAGACACTCAGGAGGGTGTGCAGCCCTTGCTAAGCGATGGCAGCTCTGACGACATGCTGAAGGCATCTGATGACTCAGAGATATTTACAGTGGGGGTTGCTTAGTGTCCTTGAAAGGAAGGGAACAGTATTGCCGGAGCTTTGATGGGGATCCTTTACTTGGGTCTCAGGTTCTGAGAAGGACCGGGGCTGAGGTCCTTTGCTGCTGGTGGGAGCACTTCATCTTCCCATTCAGAGGGAACTAGCACTGGTTTTTAAGCCCCACAAGTGGGCGGACTCTGTCTGCTGGGGGAGCGGGCTTCTCTCTGTCCTCTTGCAGCTTCTCCATGGAAGATCCTGCTGCCTTGACCTTCCAGTCTTGTCTGACCCCCAACTTTAGCCTTTGCTGCTTTCACCTTTGACATCTGCCTCACTCCTCCAGGTTTGCTGGATACCATGGACTCTGGGGGGCTTCCCTGGTGGCTCAGCTGGTAAAGAATCCATCTGCAATGTAGGAGACCCTGGTTCGACTCCTGGGTCAGGAAGATCTGCTGGAGATGAGGGTAGGCTACCCACTCCAATATTCTGGGCGTCCCTTGTGGCTCAGCTGGTAAAGAATCCACCTGCAATGTGAGAGACTGGGGTTCGATCCCTGGGTTGGGAAGATTACCCTGGAGAGAGGAATGGCTCCCTACTCCAGCCTGGAGAATTCCATGGACTGTATGGGGTCGCAAATAGTCGGACACGATTGAGCGATTTTCACTTTCACGGACTCCTGAACACCCATCACATCGGCTCCTCCCTGTTGAAGTTCTCAACTCTGGGTTGACACCAGATTGCTTATATGAAATGGGCTGAACTTCTTGTCTAAGATGCCCCCTCCCCTCCCCAGATATTGTCTCTGGCCTCCCATTTCCAGGTGTCAAATTCTGTCTTCCTGACCCTTCTGTCTCCACACAGACAGGCCCATCCTGTGCCACATCCTCTTTGGAAGGACATGCGCATGCCTTCCAAGTGGACAATTTCTGTTTATTTTTAAACTTTGTCCTATAGTGGAGGATAACCAAGTAACAGTGTGACAGTTTCGGGTCCACAGCATAGTAACTCAGCCCCTACGTACACACGGAGCCCTTCTCCCCCAGCTCCTCTCCCATCTCGACTACCACATAACATTGAGCACAGGGTCACGTGGACAATTTCTAGAGAAAAAAAGAATGTTTGTATTAAGAGAATAGACCTTGGGATGATCATAGGGGCTGATATGTTGGGGATTTGTGTCCAGCCCCTCATCTGGTTTGTTAGTTGGACTTTGGGGCCCTATAGGAGGGCTGTGTGTTAGAACTCTGTGTCCTTCTATCTGCTCCTACTACCTGCATCTCCTTCTGCCTCCTTCCATCTGCAGCTACACAATCCTCATGCATCTCCAGAGCATCTATTTCATTCTGTTAGCTGCTGGGTTCCATTGCACATGTATCTTTCTCACCAGATGATGAACTCCTAGTAGGGTGGGATTATGTCTTCAGATCTCTGCAGGGCAGAGGGAGCAGGGTATCTTGCCCAAAGGTCAATAAATTTGTTGAATTTTGTAAATTAATGGAATGTCAACTAGCAGCGAAAAGATGACATGTCTCTACCAAGCCAGGGCCGCATGGGGTCAACACTCTCCCAAGGAGAGGGAGGGCCCTTGTGTGATGGAGTGGTTCAAGCAGGCTTTCTGAAGGAAGCTGATATGAGCATATCCCTGAAAGGAGGGACAAGGGCGTCAGAGGTGGGAAGACTAGTGTTAATGAGCCCACCAGGGAAGGGACCAGGTCACCAAGTGTGAAGGGCAGTGAGCTTTGGGTGAACAAGTTGGGCTGGAGCAGATCCAATGGGATTGCTGCAGAAAAATGTATGAATAAATAGTTTAGGGCTAGATTTGGAAGAGCCTTAAATTCAAACTTTTATTATAGGTGATAATTAAATTTTTGCAGTGAAAGTGAGAGTGTTAGTTGCTCAGTTGTGTCCGACTCTTTGTGACGCCATGGTCTGCCAGTGGAATTCTCTAGGCAAGAATACTGGAGGGTTGCCATTCCCTTCTCCAGGGGGCCCTCTCAACCCAGGGGTCAAACTGGGCTCTCGTGCATTGCAGGCAGACTCTTTACCATCTAAATTATCAGGAAGCCTCCAAATTTTTGAAGTATGAAAGTGATAAAAGAATTATTTTCTAGGAAGTTGAGGGGAAGGATGAACAAATAAATGGACAGCCCCTATTTTTTTTTTTTCCAGATCAAAGCCTTTTCTTGAAAAATGTCCAGCTCCTCACTCCTGTCTGTCTGTCAACTTCTCTCTGGAAACGAATCTGGTTCTTGCAACCCAGGGGAGGGGATTGGACAAGTGATGAAGATGAAAGCAGATGGAGAATAGCTTCTGAGAGTGAACATTCTTGGGGAATCTGAGCCTTCCTCCTGTCATCAGGAGCATCCCTGTGTGGACCCCGTGAGGATGCTTCTGAACTCGGTCCAGCACCAGGATGTGACACTGATGGTTCTCTGGGATGATGGCCTGGTAGCCTCACACTCATTGAGAAAGATGGTCTGATATTGACCTTTTGGGGGTTACAATCTTTCCCAGGTTTTTTCAAATAGGGTGGGAGAATCACAGAGCCTCTAATCAGAGAGTGGCAATGACACCACTCAGTGATGCCTGTCACCTGCTGGGCAGGCTGTTGGTTGCCCTAGCCTGGGGAGACAGCCCAGCCTGGCAGTGGTTTCGCTTGGTGATGGTGGGTGGTGGGAGAGTCAGCCATTCCCACAGGGGGCAAACGTATGGTGTGGAGCAAAACCCAGGACCACTATGTTGGAAGCCTCTTTGCTTTGAGAAACGAGCTCTTGTTTCATGTTGGACCAGCCCAGGGTGGATACAAGTCCTTCTAAGGAAGCCCTCAGTTTTTCTGTCCTAAAATTCATGTAACAATACAACTCACCTCGTTGGGATATGAAGGGAATGGAAGGAAAGAATATATTTTTAGAGCAGTGCTTGGCAAATAGTAGGTGCTCAATAAGCATCAGTTATCATCATCTGGCTTCCCTGGTGGTGCTGGTGTTAAAGAACTCACCTGCCAGTGCAGGAGACGTGGGTTCAATCCCTGAGTCAGGAAGATCTCTGGGAGGAGGGCATGACAGCCCACACCAGTATTCTTGCCTGGAGAATCCCATGGACAGAGGAGCCTGGCGGGCTACAGTCCATAGCGTTGCAAAGAGTCAGACACAACTGAAGCAACCCAGCATGCACACACATCTTCATCGTCATCGTTTTTCCAGAATAGATTGCCAAGAGGTTGAAATGAGTTTCAGAGGTTTTATTTTTTTTTAATGCTGCTTTTACCTATTTCTGAAAAGAAAATCTAGTTTGAAAACATCTTAACCCTCTAGTTTATTCTAATGGCTTGGAGAGGATGTAGAAGTTCCTGATGAGGTGACAAGCAGTGCTCAGAGAAATGATAGCACTGCACAGGATGTTCATTTCCAGCCTGGGGAGTCTCATGCTGTATATGATACACTATTGCTATGCTGAACCGTCGTAACAGTGTATGCAGTCATTGTGGCCCTGGCTCTGTGGGTGCACACTACTGCTGTGCCTACCTTGCCTCATTTAATCCTTTCCCCAACGCTATGAGTGGGATTAACCCCATCTTCCACCTGCAGAAACTGAGGCAGGAGAAGTTAAATAATTTGCCTATGACCACGCAGCTAGCAAAGGAGCACATGCAAGATAATATGTGGGCAGCCTAAGGCTAGAGCCTGACCTGCTACACGGCAAGTTTTAGGCCCCTTCCCTTTCAAGTGACACAGAGGAACCTGCATTGTAGAGGGAAGCACCAGGGTCCCTCTCTCCCTGCCCGCCCTCTCCTGGGGTCTGCGGGCAGACACAGCATACAGAGTGAGACTCACTCCCTTATTGCCTTAGGCATGTCCCAGATGCCCAGGTCCCTATGTACACTCATCCTGTTCTCAGATGCACTGCCTCAGTATTACCTGGCTTTGGCTGCCACAGCCTCCATAAAGCCCTCTGTGATGCCTCCAGAATGAAAGCACTTGCTTCCTTTCTGGATCCTTTCTGGATGCCTCCAGAATGAAAGCACTCACTGTCTTTGTGTATGTGTAATATGGAGTCAGATTTGTTCTTCTCTACTATAGAGGGGCTGATGTGCCCAGAACACAGGGAAAATAAATAGTAAAAACAAAACAAAACAAAAACACCTTATAACTTTAACAACTTGTTCCAAAAGGGAAACAAAGAGTTGCCAGGACAAAATGGTAGAATCAAAATAGCACCTCTGTCATAACTGAACCTCCCATGGCAGAACATAGCTTGCCTCTATGTAGAAGATACTCATAAGTACTTGTTAAACAAATGACTGCTTTTTTCCTATTGTGAATTGATCCCTATGTGCCTGGTGAGCCCTAGTTTTGTAACTAATAAAGCATCAGTTAAAATAGAACATGGGGATCAGAAGGGCCTTTAGAACCCAACTAGTTCAACCATCTTGCTTTGTAGTCAAGGTTTAGAGACTGTGCTCTGGGACTTGCTGAGGGCAGGCAGCTGGGGACCACCTCTGATCTCCTTGACATTTCTAGGTGGACAACCAGGGACAGAGGAGTTGAAGACTGTGCTGTTTGTTTGGAGGCAGGTGCCAGCTTAAAGGGTAGAAGGAGCCAACTGGCTCTTTGCCTCCCTACTGGGTTTTTCAGGGCTGCGTCCACCCATGCAAACTGCCCCTTCAAATGATGTATTTTGCATATGCTGACTTGTGTATCCCTAGTGAGTTGTTTCCATCATGCCAGTGCCAGAGAAATTGACTGTCTTATCAGTGATGTGCTTGGAACTCACCTCTAGTGCCAGGAAGCCTTTTTTTAGGGGGAAAAAAAAAAATATATATATATATATATATATATGTAGGTATGTATGTGTGTGTGTGTGTGTGTGTGTGTGTGTGTGTGTGTGTATATATATATATATATATATATATATAAATGGGCTTACCATTTAGCTGTCCAAATATGGTATAATTCTTCTGCCTGCTAGGGAGAAGAGAGAAGGCTTGGACCACAGGAGGCAACAACAGTGAAGAGAATTGTGATTTACCGTGCCAGTGATTGCCCCATGAGATTCAAATATGAATTAAGCCAGGCACTGGCCCCTGCCAGCAGAGGAGGCATGACGATGTCCAGCCAGTCCTGGAATTCCTTCGAGATCCTGATCTAAAGTCCTTTTCTGGGGAAATGACGGCTTACTTGCTAAGCACGAGGGCTTTGTGGGGCCTTTCTGAAAAATTTCCCTGCGGCCTAAAATTTGAAGTCTCACTGGTACTAAACAAAACATTAGACTATGAAGTCAGGAGAGAGGTTTCCGTGCCACAGGCAGAGATCAGTCTAGGTTCATTGCTCTTGTCAGTCTTTGGGGTCTAACATGAGTCACTGCTTAAGATCTTAGAAGTGAGGGAAATCAGGATGCCTTCTGAGCAGTTAAACTTTAATATGGATACATAATAGATCAGAGTGGAACAGGGCAAAGTCACCTTAAAGAGACAGAGCAGCCAGCCACCTTATTATAGCAGTTCACACATTCAAAGAGAGACGTCGGCAATCGGGAGAAGCCCTGTTGGGAATGCAGATCCTGTCAGGAGGCAGTGGGGCCCTTGTGAAGTGTTGGTCGCTAGGTCGTGTCCGACTCTTTGTGACCCCGTGGACTGTACGTCACCAGGTTCCTCTGTCCATGGGATTCTCCAGGTAAGAATACTCGAGCGGACAGTCATCCCCTTCTCCAGGGGATCTTTCCAACCCAGAAATGGAGCCCAGGTGTCCTGCATTTCAGGCAGATGTTTCACTGTCTGAGCCATGAGCGGAGCCCCATGTCGCCCCCTTAACAGAGAGCTTTGAGTGCGTCTTTGTAAATTGATTCCTTTTGGCTATGCGGGGTCTTCGTTGCTGTGTGAGGGCTTCTCATTGTGGTGCCTTCTCTTGCTGTGAAGCATGGCCTCTGGGCGCATGGGCTCAGTAGCTGCTCTGCGGCCTGTGGAATCCTCCCAGACCAGGGACCAAACCTGTGTCCCCTGCATTGGCTGGTGAGCTCTTAACCACTGAGCCACCAGCGACGTCCCTTTAAGTGTTTCTGGTGTTGGGCCAGAATGCCTCCAACATGGAAAAGATGTTCCTGAAAATTGTGGTCAACCTTGTGTGTGTGTGCGTGCACGTGCACACACATGTTCAGGCATTCATTCATGTCTGACTCTTTGCTAAGGTCAACTCTGCTTTAACGGGTGGCACTCAAACATTCAGGGCATCAAATGAATTCTTCTCGCTATGCTATATGCTCCTCAAACCCTCTATGTGATAGTTATACATTTTCTCACTGCACATTGAGAAACTACTATTTGGCTTTAGATATTAGGCCCATAAGCTTGGTGAATACAAATTTCACCCTGAGAAAGGAATCTGTTCTAGTTGTGTTAATAATATCACATTTCTGGGCAGAGGTGCTTGGATGCAATCTCAAAAATTACAGAATGATCTCTGTTAGTTTCCAAGGCAAACCATTTGACATCAAAGTAATCCAAGTCTATGCCCCGACCAGTAACGCTGAAGAAGCTGAAGTTGAATAGTTCTTTGAAGTTCTACAGGACCTTCTAGAACTAACACCCCCAAAAGATGTCCTTTTCATTATGGAACTGGAATGCAAAAGTAGGAAGTCAAGAAACAAGCAACTTTGGTCTTGGAGTACAGAATGAAGCAAAGCAAAGGTTAATAGAGTTTTGCCAAGGGAACACACTGGTCATAGCAAACACCCTCTTCCAACAACACAAGAGAAGACTCTACACATGGACATCACCAGATGGCCAATACCAAAATCAGATTGATTATATTCTTTGCAGCCAAAGATGGAGAAGCTCTGTACAGTCAGCAAAAACAAGACCAGGAGCTGACTGTGGCTCAGATCATGAACTCCAATTTCCAAATTCAGACTTAAACTGAAGAAAGTAGGGAAAACCACTAGACCATTCAGGTATGACCTAAATCAAATCCCTTATGATTATACAAGTGAAAAATAGATTCAAGGGATTAGATCTGATAGACAGAGTGCCTGAAAAATTATGGACAGAGGTTCCTGACAATGTATAGGATGCAGGGATCAAGACCATCCCCAAGAAAAGAAATGCAAAAGGCAAAATGGTTGTCTGAGGAGGCCTTACAAATACCTGTGAATAGAAGAGAAGCAAAAGGCAAAGGAGAAAAGGAAAGATATACCCATTTGAATGCACAGCTGCAAAGAACAACAAGGAGAGATAAGAAAGCCTTCCTCAGTAATCAATGCAAAGAAATAGAGGAAAACAACAGAGTGGGAAAGACTAGAGGTCTCTTCAAGAAAATTAAAGATACCAAGGGAGTACTTCGTGCAAAGATGGACTCAATAAAGAACAGAAATGGTATGGACCTAACAGAAGCAGAAAATATTAAGAAGAGGTGGCAGAAGAACTGTACAAAAAATATCTTCATGACCCAGATAACTAGGATGATGTGACCACTCACCTAGACCCAGACATCCTGGAATGTGAAGTCAAGTGGGCCTTAGGAAGCATCACTACGAACAAAGCTAGCAGAGGTGATGGAATTCCAGTTGAGCTATTTCAAATCCTAAAGGGTGATGCTGTGAAACTGCTGCACTCAATATGCCAGCAAATTTGGAAAACTCAGCAGTGGCCACGGGACTGGAAAAGGTCAGTTTTCATTCCAATTCCAAAGAAAGGCAATGTCAAAGAGTGCTCAAACTATTGCACAATTGCACTCATCTCACGTGCTAGAAAAGTAATACTCAAAATTCCCCAAGTCAGGCATCAGCAGCACATGAACCATGAACTTCTAGATGTTCAACCTGGATTTAGGAAAGGCAGAGGAACCAGAGATTAAATTGTCAACATCCACTGGATCATTGTAAAAGCAAGAGAGTTCCAGAAAAACATTTCTTTCTGCTTTATTGAGTACGCCAAGGCCTTTGACTGTGTGGACCACAAAAACTCTGGAAAGAGCTGGGAATACCAGGCTACCTGACCTACCTCTTGAGAAATCTGTATGCAGGTCAGGAAGCAACAGTTAGAACTGGATATGGAATAACAGACTGGTTCCAAATAGGGAAAGGAGTACGTCAAGGCTGTATACCGTCACCCTGCCTATTTAACTTATACAGAGTACATCATGAGAAACGCTGGACTAGATAAAGCACAAGCTGGAATCAAGATTGCTGGGAGAAGTATCAGTAACCTCAGATATGGAGATGACGCCACCCTTATGGCAGAAAGTGAAGAAGAACTAAAGAGCCTCTTGATGAAAGTGAAAGAAGAGAGTGAAAAATTTGGCTTAAAACTCAACATTTAGAAACCTAAGATCATGGCATCTGGTCCCATCCCTTCATGGCAAATAGATGGGGAAACAGTGGAAACAGTGACAGACTTTATTCTTTTGGGCTCCAAAATCACTGCATGAGATTAAAAGATGCTTGCCCTTTGGAAGAAAAGCTATGACCAACTGAGACAGCACATTAAAAAGCAGAGACACTACTTTGCCAACAAATGTGCATCTAGTCAAGGCTATGGTTTTTCCAGTGGTGGGTTTTCCATCATCCTTAATACAGGAGACAAAGGAGGCATGGATTCCATCCCTGGGTCGGGAAGATCCCGTGCAGAGGGAAATGGCACCACACACTGGTATTGTTACCTGAAAAATTCCACGGACTGAAAGAGCTTGGTGGTCTGTAGTCCATGGGGTTGCAAAGAACTAGACTGAGCATATGCACATAATAGCTGATTTACAGCATTGTTTAGTTTTTGGTGTACAACAAAGTAATTCAGTTATATATATATATATATATATATGTATTTAATATTCATTTCTATTAAGGTTCATTACAGCATATAGAATGTAGTTTCTTGTGCTGCACCATAGAATGTTATTGTTCATCTGTTCTATGTGTACTCATTTGGATCTGCTAATCCCAAAGTCCCAATCCATCCCTCCCCCATTACACCTCCACCATGGCAATCACAAATCCATTCTCTGTGTCCAGGAGTCTGTTCCTATTTCGTAGGGACACAAAAGTCCATTTGTGTCATATTTTACTGCATATAAGTGATATCCATAGTGTTTGTCTTTTTCTGACTTACTTCACATAGTATGATAATCTCTAGTGAAGATAACCCCCCCGTGTTGCTGCAAATGTATTATTTAATTTTTTATGGTAGGGTAATATTTCATTGTATATATGTACCAGAATGGAGAAGGGCTGATGACTGGCAATTTCTACCATGGCTACCAGGTTGGAAACCTGGGACTCCATCTGGACTCCTCTGTCCTCTCACCCTTTCCATTCAATCAACCAACAATTCATGCCAACACACCAGCTCACTCTCGTGTCTCCCTTCCGGCCCATTCCTCCTGTGTTTGCCTTAAATTGAGGCCCCACTGTGCTTCAGCCAAGCTATTGTGTAAGACTTTCTGGGACTTGCCTGGCAGCCCAGTGGTTAAGACTGCAAGCTTCCACACGGGGTGCAGGTTTGATTCTTGCTCAGGGAACTAACCTTGCACGTGCCTCGCAGTGACTGCGCCCAGTCTCATCTTCCAGTCAGCTCTCCTCTGCTCTTGGCCCTTCCGTGGCTCCCCACTGCCTTTGAGAGAAGAACACACATCTCATGCAGAGGTTTCCTTGTGAACTGTGGCCTGTCCGTGTCTCCAGCTTCACCTCCTTCTTTCTCTTTTTCTCCATTTCACTTTCACTGTGATGCCTAAGACTGTGTACTCTTGATTAGCTCCAAGAGTACTCTTTCTCCCATGTTCCACATCCGATCCGTCCATATATTTTCCATCTTCAAAACAGACACAGAATGTGACCCATTTCCAATAGTAATTGTTTGTGTGTGTGTGTGACAATGAGAGTGATGTCTTCATTTTTTAAATTGGAGTATATTTGCTTTATGGTGTTGCGTTAGTTTCTACTGTATAGCAAGATGAATCAGCTATATGTATACTTATGTCTCCTCTTTTCTTGGATTTCCTTCCCACTTAGGTCATAGGGCACAGAGTGGAATTTTGTAGAACAGTTCTCTTTTTTTGGCTGCACCACGTGGCCTGTGGGATCGTCCTTTCCCCACCATGGATTGAACCCATGCTCCCTGAGTCTTAACCACTGGACCACCGGGGAAGCACCCCCTTAGTAATTGCTGAATGAGTGAATGCTGGAAACAGATACGTGCTCCCAAAATTCTGATTTCCTTGAAGGTCACATGATGCACGTCCACGGTGGGGATCTAACAATAGCATCTTTTGTGTTTTATGCCAGGTGTGGTACTTATATTATTTCCAATCCTCATAATAATCCTTCAAAGTAGATTAAAAAAAAAAGATGCCAGTAATAGCTCAGAGTAGTTACCACATCTTTAATGCAGACACCAGACTGAGTGCTTGACATGCTATTTATTCAGGTGCTCAGTCGTGTCCAGCTCTTGGTGACCCCGTGAACTGTAGCACGCCAGACTTCCGTGTCCTTCACTGTCTCCTGTAGTTTGCTCAAACTCATGTCCATTGAATCAGTTATGCCATCCAGCTATCCTGCCTTCTGTCACCCCCCTTCTCCTCCTACTTTCAATCTTTCCCAGCATCAGGGTCCTTTCCTGGTGAGTTGTCTCTTCGCACCAGGCAGCCAAAGTATTAGAGGTTCAGCTTCAGCATCAGTCCTTCTAACGAATATTCAGGATTGAGTTTCTTTAGGATTGACTGGGTGGATCTCCTTGCAGTCCAAGGGACTCTCAGGAGCCTTCTCCTGTGCCATAGTTTGAAAGCATCAGTTCTTTGGTGTCCAGCCTTCTTCACGCTGTTCATGGGGTTCTCAAGGCAAGAATGCTGAAGTGGTTTGCCATTCCCTTCTCCAGTGGACCACGTTCTGTCAGCATGCAATACCTGGTTTAACTCTCACCACACTCCTAGGAGGCAGGTTCTGTTCTGAGTCCTGCTTTTCTAGGTGAGGAAACTAAAGCTAAGTGAGGTTTAGTGACTTGTTCAGAGTCGCAGATGGGTAGGGAATTGCTCCTGATCTGCTCTGGGCATAATCATCTGGTGGATGGGGGCTACAGAAAATGTTGCTCACAATTTCCCAGGCCTCTGCAGACGTTTGGGGACCTTCAATGATCCTTTAAGGTTTTGGTGGGCTATTTCATGTCCTTTTTTTCCCCTGTGGTTTTATATTTTCCCTGTAAATGGTTGAAGTCTCCATGAATACCAGACTTGGGAAGGAGACAGGATATTTGTTCTAATTATTTTAAATAATAAGGTCTGGATGTTTCTTTTCAGGCCATTGTTTTTTCTCTGCTCCCTGAGGGAGATGGTCCAGGGTGATCTTATGACAGTGAACACTGGAGTCGGAGTATCTGGTTTCAAATCTTGGTTCTAATTTCATGACCTTGGGCACGTTACGTTCCTTCACTTGCCTCAGTTTCCTCAAACACAATGTGAAGGGAAAAAGTAGTGTTTCTCTCCTAGGGTTGCAGTCAGGACAGAATTTTCAGGCAGGTGGAAGGCAGTTGTAAATTTGAACCTCTAGATGTATTGACTGTGGTAAGATATTGCTGAACTGGCCTGATTTGGCACCAGAAGCTGTATAGTGAATACTGACATTAAGATGGATTAAAAAAAAAAAAGATGGATTTTGTTTCTATTTCTCAGCATCAAAGGGAGATCTTGGGGCATCTTAGGTGTTCTCTTTTCCTTTCAGGAGCTTGAGTGGGTCCCTAAAATGGGTCAGGATCTCTATCAAAGTCATGAGCCTTTGTTGTTTGTCCCTCAGGATCCACTCCTTTCTCTTCTTCTGGCATGAGTAGCCAGAACTTTCTTGGGGAACTTCTTAAAAATGCAAATTCTTGGATCCCATCTGGTCTATTGCATCAGAAGTTTGGGGTGTGGGGCCCAGCAATCTTCATGTTCTTACAAGATGTTCCAGGTGATTCTGATACACACAGAAGTCTCAGGATCACTGAGCTGGGGCCTTGCTACTCCAAGTGTGGTTGCTGAGATCAGTTGCTCCATCATGACCTAGCAACATGTTAAAAATGCAGAATCCCAGGCCCTTTCCCAGACAGACTGAATAAAAGCCTATATCTTAATAATATCTCTAGAGGAGATATTATTTCATCTTCTGTTGCCACCTTCTCCTTTTGCCTTCGGCTTTCCCAGAATGAGGGTCTTTTCCAATCTGTTTGCACTAGGAGGCCAAAGTATTGGAGCTTCAGCTTCAGCAGAAGTGCTTCCAAAGAATATTCAGGGTTGATTTCCTTTAGGATTGACTAGCTTGATCTCCTTGCAGTCCAAGGGATTCTCAAAAGTCTTCTCCAGCATTACAATTCAAAAGCATCAATTCTTCAGTGCTCAGCCTTCTTTATGGTCCAACTCACTGGTTCTCAAATGTGGCTGAAAATTGGAATTACCCATAGAGCTTAAAGAGCCTGGCAGGCTACAATCCATGGGGTCCCAAAGAGTCAGACATGACTGAGCATACGTGAAGGAGACAGCATAGAGCTTAGAAATCTACTGCCAACCAGGACTCATCCTCAGAGAGGCTGGTATGATTGGTCTGGGAAATAGCCTGGATAACAGGACTTTAAAAATCAAAACAAAGCTCTCCAAGTCACTCTCACTTGTAGCAAAGTCTGAGACCCTCTGACCTAGGGCAGGGTTCTCAAAGTGTGGCCCCTGGCCCAGCAGCACCTGTCTCACTTGGGAATCTGTTAGACACGGGAATTCCTGAGCCTCATCCCCAGACCTACTGAACCAGAAACTGTGGGGGTTGGGGCCCAGAAACCCATGTTTTATCCAGCCTTTCAGGTGATTCTGGTATAAGTGGAAGTTTGAGAACCATATCTATGGCTTGGGAGCCTCTGTATAGAGCTGACAGGTGATAGTAGGGATCAGGGAGATCACTAGGATGACCTACCAGTCCTGTTTGCCAGAGACTAAAGGATTTCCCTAGTAGCTCAGCCAGTAAAGAATCCAACAGCAATTCAAGAGACTGCCTGCAATGCAGGAGACACTGGTTAGATCCCTGGGTTGGGAAGATCCTCCGGAGAAGGAAATGGCAACCCACTCCAGCATTCTTGCTTGAGAAATCCCATGGACAGAGGAGCCTGGCGGGCTACCTTCCATGTCATCTCACGGCTTAGCAACTAAAACAACAACCCACCAACCAAAGATTTCCTAGGATACAGGGCTTTCAGTGGTAAAATTGGGACAGTCCTTGAAAAACTAGGGTAGTTGATCACCCTAGATCATAAAAGACTAGTTGTTTTTTTTCCGAGGACAGAAAAAAATTTTAAATTGAGGTGTAATGGACATATAACATCATTTTCTGGTGCATAATATACTAATTCAATATTTGTATATATTGTAAAATGGTCACTGTGATAATTCTACCTAACACCTGACACCATACACAGTTACTTTTTTTTTTCTTGTGACAAGAACTTGTAAGAGTGACTCTTTTTCCACTGTTAAATATGCAGTGCAGTTTTACTAATTGTTGTTACCAGGCTGTGCATTATGCTCCCATGGATTTATCTTTTTTATAACTGTGTATTCCCACCATACACACAGCAATTTTTAAAGACTTTATTTCCCACAGAATCTCCCTCCGGCTGCTTTTCCTTGGGGGCTTTAGGGATTCGGTTATATCTGTCCATAGTCTCTTGGCACCTTGGATCTGTAGGTTTATAGTCTCCAGGCAGTGTTCACACACCATGACAGCCATCCCTTCCTTCCATGGTTTCCACTCCTTCCTGTCTGACCTCCAAGTCAGGTGAGATTGAAACCTGTCCCCACGCGGCCCAAAGAGAAGCTAGAACATTATAAAGAAGTTCTCTTCAGCTCCTTTTATCCTTAGGGATGGAATCGAGAATTGAGCCCTTCCTGATCAGAAAGAGGATGGGACAAGGTAAGTAAAATCACTGAAAATGTTCTACATGAAAGGCTATTTTTATAGAAATGTGCTTAGTCGGTCAGTCGTGTCTGACTCTTTTCGACCCCATGGACTGTAGCCTGCCAGACTCCACTGTCCCTGAAATTCTCCAGGTAAGAATAGTGGAGTGGGTTGCCATTTCCTTCTCCAGAGGATCTTCCTAACCCTAGTATCAAACCTGTGTCTCCTGCGTTGGCAGGCAGATTCTTTACCACTGAGCCACCAGGGAAGCCTGTTATATTGGAGTATAGCCAGTTAACAATGCTGTAATAGTTTCAGATGGATGACGTATACAACTATCCATTCTCCCCCACACTCCCACACCCCCTCCCATCCCGGCTGCCACATAACATCTAACAAAATTCCCTGGGCTCTCCAGTAGGTCCTTGCTGATTATCCATTTAAAATATAGCCCTGTGTACCTGTCAGTCCCAAACTCCCTAACTATCCTTTCCCCATCCTTTCCCCCTGAATGGGAAAGTTTTAGAGGAAGAGCTAGCCAGTCTCTGCCACAGCTCTTCACACTCAGCAGTGATCTCATCCTTTAAGTATGCACCAGGGATGCCAAAGTTTAAAGATGCTTCTAAAAGTGCTTGTTAAGAAAAGGATAGACTTTGGCTCTCTCTGGGGATGTTCTGCTCGCTGCTGACTTTTCTCTGCCAGTGCTCTGATTGTGACATCAGCATCTGATATTAGCAGTTCAACAGGAAGGAAAAAAAAAAACCCCAGCGCTTCCCCAGCAAATCTGCTTCCTTTTGCAGGAGGGCTGCAGCTGGGATGTGATGGAGTGAGCATATGGCTTTAGGGAGGCCCATTTGGTTCACTTAGCAGAGTTCTGTGGCCTGTGAATGTTCAACACATTTTAACATTAAAGTCGTCAGGCAGCTGGCCCAGTTCCTGCCTCCCTGTGCTGGCTCCGTGCTGAAACAGAGGCGGAGGGCAGAGGATCTCCGGCGAGGCTGATGGACAGGAACAGAGCAAGGGGCTTTCTGAATGCATCACTCGCTCCAGAGCATCCCAATTCGGTCTTTATGCAAATGTCATGTCATTTGCTGAGGCAGAGAGGTTGCACTCCTTTGAATAGGAGAACCAGCCTTCTTTTTGGTCAGGAGGGGCTTCTTTGAGGCAGAAAGAAATTAGGACACATGCCAGGCAAGCTTGGCCTGCAATAAGGGAGAAAAGACAACCTCTGGGGTACTTTTGAGCAGGATTTACAGATGGGGATGCAGTTGGCCTTCTCTGGCTGGCAGGGCTTTAGGAAGAGTCATTTTGTCTCCCTAGACAACTCCCCCAAGAATCCTAGTCTTTCTGACCTGTAGACAAGGAGGCCTCGTGGGTGGTGAACAGAGCACAAGGGCCAAGAAGACCTGGGCTCCAGCTATTGTTCCCCGCCCCCACACACTGGTTGGGAAGCCCTTTGAGTTGCCTCGGCTTAGGCAGGAGCCGCTGGGGGAGAGACGGGGTGTAGTGAGTGTCAGATGCCTAGAAAGATGCAGAGGGGCCCTAAACCCAAGAAAGCAGAGTTTCCAGGTGTCAGCAGAGCAGTGGGAGTGTGTACACTTACATACAAAGTGTAAGCCAGAAGGCATGTGTGTGGGGGGACGAGGGGAGGGAGGGCTGGAAGTCCTTGCCAGGATCTGATGAAATTGATAAGCTATACTCTCACATGTGCGTCCCTGTAGCTCACGTGGAAAAGAATCTGCCTGCAATGCAGGAGACCTGGGTTTGATCCCTGGGTCAGGAAGATCCCCTGGAGAAGGAAACTGCAATCCACTCCAGTATTCTTGGCTGGAGGATCCCCATGGACAGAGAAGCACTGAAGTGGGCTTCAGTCCATGGAGTCGCAAAGAGTCGGACACAACTGAGCATCTAACAATAGAATACAATATATTCTCATATAGGAGTCCCTTTCCAAGAACAGGGAGCTCTACCTGGAGAGATGAACCTTGATCTTTATGAAAAGATCTTTTCTCTTAGGTATTTTTAGGGAAGGTATTTCTTGCTTTTTCTAAATGTGAAAGAGAAATACCTTTGTCTTTTCCTCTCCTTTATTCTTCCCATCTGTATTCTTTTCCTGAGGCTGCTGTCACAAATTACAACAAATGTAGCAGCTGAAAGCAATACACAGTTATACTCCTACAGTTACAGAGGCCAGAAGTCCAAAATCAGTCTCACTGGGCTAAAGGTGAGGCGTGGGCAGCGCTGATTCCTGCTGCTGTCTATAGAGGAGAATTCTTTTTCTTATCTCCTCGATTTCCCATGGTTGGCTGCATTCCTGGCCTCTGATCCTTCCTTGAATCATTCCAGCCTCTTGCTTCCATCCTCACATCCCCTCTTTCCTCCTTGGACCTCCCTGCCTCCTCCTTATAAGCACTTTGTGGTCACACTGGGTTCACCTGGATGGCCCAGGAGCCTCTCCCCGCTCAAGATCACTAGCTTAATCACATCTTCAAATCCCCTTCGCTAGCCAAGGTAACATTCACAGGTTCTGGGGATTAGAATGTGGATAAGTCCTGGCAGCCATTGTTCAGCCTACCAGGCTTCCCTGGTGGCTCAGAGAGTAAAGAATCTGCCTGCCGTTCAGCAGACCTGGGTTTGGTCCCTGGGTCTGGAAGATCCCGTGGAGAAGGAAATGGCTACCCACTCCAATATTCTTGCCTGGAGAATCCCATGGACAGAGAAGCATGGCGAGCTACCCATGGGGTCACAAAGAGTTGGACATAACTGAAGCAACATGGCACGTATGCACAAACACATCAATGCACTGTGATATTAGCTAATTTAATTGAATATGAACTAAGACCCCTGTGGCAACTGAGAGGATGTCTGGGCACAGACAGCTCCATCCCCCACTGAGGGGCCCAGCTGTAGCATCTCTGGATGGCGCTCAGGAATGCCATAATTGAGAGCTGGTCTGGAAAGAGGGGTCCAGTAGCCAGCACTGTTCAGGAGAGTAGGTCTCGGGGGAAGCAGGGGCTGTGGGAGAATGCAGTCGTCTAAAATAATTTCTCAGATGACATGATGGTACTGAACGTATATGACTATCCAGGAATCATGTCCAGTTCAATTCAGTTCAGTCGCTCAGTTGTGTCTGACTCTTTGCGACCCCATGAACTGCAGATACCAGGCCTCCCTGTCCATCACCAGCTCCCGGAGCTTACCCAGACTCATGTCCATTGAGTCTGTGATGCCAGCCAACCATCTCATCCTCTGTCGTCCCCTTTTCCTCCTGCCCTCATTCTTTCCCAGCATCAGGGTCTTTTCAAATGAGTCAGCTCCTCACATCAGGTGGCCACAGTACTGGAGTTTCAGCTTCAAGATCAGCCCTTCCAGTGAACACCCAGGACTGATCTCCTTTAGGATGGACTGGTTGGATCTCCTTGCAGTCCAAGGGACTCTCAAGAGTCTTCTCCAACACCACAGTTCAAAAGCATCAGTTCTTCAGTGCTCAGCTTTCTCTATAGTTCAACACTCACGTCCATACATGACTACTGGAGAAACCATAGCCTTGACTAGATGGACCTTTGTTGGCAAAGTAATGTCTCTGCTTTTTAATATGCTGTCTAGGTTGGTCATAAACTTTCCTTCCAGAGAATAAGTATCTTTTAATTTTATGGCTGCAGTCACCATCTGCAGTTCAATATCAGCATAATTTGAATGGGAAGACCAATAGATGTGAAGGGTAGATCCCAGGAATGGAGAGTTGTCAGACAGAGCTGATGTGATAGGCATGATAGACAGCCCATCTATCAAGGTGTAGAAGGTGTAGTTGAAAGAAAAGGAGACTTTTACTCAAATATCTAAGAGGTTGCCACATGGAAGGAGAAAAAGAATTATTCTGTGTGACACCAGGGCATCACCTAAGATGAATGGATGAACAGAGTAAGATTTTAGGTCAAGAGGAGGAAGAACATTATAAAAATTAACACTGTCTAATAATAGGATGAGTTAGGGGAAAGTCTTCAGAGAGAAACCAGATCACATGTCAGAGTTATTCATTCAGATAATTGGGCTGCTGTTGTTTAGATGCTAGGTTGCATCTGGCTCTCTCATGACCCCATGGACCAAAGCCCACCAGGTTCCTCTGTCCGTGGGATTTCCCGGGCAAGAATACTGGAGTGAGTAGCCATTTCCTTCTCCAGGGGATCTTCCTGACCCAGCAATGGAACCTGTGTCTCCTATATTGGCAGGCAGATTTTGATTCTTTACCACTGAGTCACCAGGGAAGCCCAACTGGGCTCCTACTGTATACCAATCACCATTGGGGACATAGAAGTGAGGAAGACATGGTTCCTGTCCTTTGGTAGGTAATTTTGGAGTCCAAACAAGATCTCTGATCATAATAAGAGAAGAGTGTTTTGCATAAAAGGATTCCAACAAGATACTCTGAGACCCTTGAGGCATGGCAATTGAATTAGCTTGACTTGGAGGTCAGGACATATCAATAAAAGATGGGCACCAAGATGGGTCTTGAGTATTGAAAGAACTGGACATGGAACAACAGACTGGTTCCAAATAGGAAAAGGAGTACGTCAAGGCTGTATATTGTCACCCTGCTTATTTAACTTCTATGCAGAGTACATCATGAGAAACGCTGGACTGGAAGAAACACAAGCTGGAATCAAGATTGCCGGGAGAAATATCAATAACCTCAGATATGCAGATGACACCACCCTTATGGCAGAAAGTGAAGAGGGAGCTAAAGGCCCTCTTGATGAAGGTGAAAGAGGAGAGTGAAAAAGTTGGCTTAAAGCTCAACATTCAGAAAATGAAGATCATGGCATCCAGTCCCATCACTTCATGGTAACTAGATGGGAAAACAGTGGAAACAGTGTCAGACTTTATTTTTGGGGGCTCCAAAATCACTGCAGATGGTGACTGCAGCCATGAAATTAAAAGACTCTTACTCCTTGGAAGAAAAGTTATGACCAACCTAGATAGTATATTCAAAAGCAGAGACATTACTTTGCCGCCTAAGGTCCATCTAGTCAAGGCTATGGTTTTTCCTGTGGTCATATATGGATATGAGAGTTGGACTGTGAAGAAGGCTGAGTGCCGAAGAATTGATGCTTTTGAACTGTGGTGTTGCAGAAGACTCTTGAGAGTCCCTTGGACTGCAAGGAGATCCAACCAGTCCATTCTGAAGGAGATCAATCCTGGGATTTCTTTGGAAGGAATGATGCTAAACCTGAAACTCTAGTACTTTGCCACCTCATGAGAAGAGTTGACTCATTGGAAAAGACTCTGATGCTGGGAGGGACTGGGGGCAGGAGGAGAAGGGGATGACAGAGGATGAGATGGCTGGATGGCATCACTGACTCGATGGACGTGAGTCTGAGTGAACCCCGAGAGATGGTGATGAACAGGGAGGCCTGGCGTGCTGCGATTCATGGGGTCGCAGAGAGTTGGACACTACTGAGCGACTGAACTGAACTGAACTGAGAAAGGACTTTCCTTGAAGGAAAGCAGGTCAGCAAAGGTCTGTGGGTAGGAACGTGCGGGAAGTGGTTGGCCCCCTGTGGACTGTCTTATATAGCCAAGGACCAAGAAAACTCAGGAAGACAGTGTGGGAGGGCCTGCATGTGGCCACAGCAAACCTTGTTTGATTCCCCCGTCCAGCCATACCCCTCTTCGGGGAAAGGGCTGTCTTCTGAGAGTTCAGTCTCAATAGCAACATGCAATGAATAAAGAAAGATGTATGTTCTCAAAAAGGCAGACTGTCTCCCAGGCCAGATTGAGACCTGATGGATTGTTTTAGCCCATCTAAACAAAGAGTCGCCCACTAGCCAGTCATATGAGCGTGATGGGTGGGTCACTGAGTGAACACAGGCAAGGCTCCTGTAGGACAGAATAGCTCGGTGGAGAGGGACCTTGACCTAAAGAGGAAGTGGGTCTGTGTTTGATGGCATGGGCAGCTTTGCCATGGAGATCACTCAGCTTATGAAACCCAATGTCTAGAAACATACTGATCCTAAAACAAGCAACCCTTGGTTTGGCCTCCATGCTCCAACGTGTCTGTAGATGATCCAGGTTGCCTTACAGTTTTCATACAGGGAAATGATGTTCAGGCCTCTCCATGTCTTGTCAGCTAGATGGTTTTTCTGTGTGTGTGTGTGTGTGTGTGTTTAATAGCAGCTCATTAGATGAGTTTCATCAGAGTGAATATTTCTGGGGGTCAGTAATATATGGTCAGAGGGAGGCCCTGGGTCATATTGAGAGCAAGATGCTTCACCGTAATGAATTCACTGAGGCTCTGTCACTCTTTGACCTCCTGGATGGACTCTTCCTAGTGACAGTAACCTTGCCTCATGGCCATCTGTGCTTATTTGCTCTCAGACCCGCCCTTCTCTCACTCTGCAATGTATCAGAGCTCCAGTTCCCAGGTCGGGGACCACGTGGCTTCTAGCTGGGCTCAGCCAGCAGGGGGCTCCAGAGGGAGACCGGCAGGCATGGGGCAGGAGAGGCCAGGGTGGCTGCTGCTGCTCCTCCATCACTGCATGGCTTCCATCCGGGTCGCAGGTCCACCCTGGTTCCAGCTCCTGTCAATAGACCTGACTCTCGGGTGCTAATGTCTCTGCCTCGTCCCTTTGCTTCCTGCCCGGGGAGTGGGGATCGCGGCGCTGCTTCCCCCGCTGGAACCGTGCCTTCATTGTCTCTCTGTCAGTGCCTGTCTCAGCTCTTCCGTCCCCATTGTGATCAATTCCCCGCATAAAATTCCGGAAGGGTCTTCTGTTTCCCTGAACCATCTTCCTCTCAGTCTTCTAGACTGTCTGCAGGGTGGACCCTCACATCCTAGTCTGAGAGGTTTAGAATTTGACTCACGAATTCCTCCTTCTCATTTTAAAACATTAAACAGCCACTGTACATTTTCTTTGGTCGTCAATTTTCCCTAAGCAAAACACCTGTGATTTTTTTATACAAAGACAAACATAGGTACATTGTAACACAAAAAGTCATATGATTTTAAGATAAACATGGTGATATCAAAGTATTTTTGCACTTGTAAAAAGCCAAGCATGAATGCTTTTTTTTGGTTTGAAGTACTTTGGAGGAAAAGTGTTAAAAGCCCCACCTTAGACTGGAAAACTTTTCCTCTAAGGGGCCAGATGGAAAAATATTTTGTGCTTTGCAGGCCATGTGATCTCTGTTGCAACTATACAAATCTGCAGTGTAGAAAAAAAAAAAAAGCCACAGACCCTACATAAATGAATGACAATGCCTGTGTGCTAATAAAACTTTACTACAAAAACAAGGGGCACACTGGACCTTGCCCTGATCCTTATACAAAATAATAGCAGTGATGAGGTTAAAGGGTGTTAGAGACTCCACATGGCTGAATCTGTGATGTGGTAAGATTGATAGCCCTGAGCGTGTTTACTTGGAGGCAGGAGATCAGGTCAACAACCATCCTGATGTTCAAGTCCAGTGGTCACGGCGAATCTGAACCAAGTCCAGACAGCTGTTTGGGATAGATGTTGACTCAATTCCTCCCTACCCTAATTATCACCCCAGTGTTCCCTCCTCTCTCTGAATTTTAGGAGCCCCTTTAGGCCGTTAATGGGCTTCCCTGGTGGCTCAGATGGTAAAGAATCTGTCTGCAATGCAGGGAACCCGAGTTCAATCCCTGGGTCCGGAAGATCCCCTCAGAAGAAAACAGCAACCTGCTCCAGTATTCTTGCCTGGGAAATCCCACGGATGGAGGAAGCTGGTGAGCTACAGTCCATGGGATCACAAAGAGTCGGACACAACTGGGCAACTAAGCATGAGCACAAACGTGAACCCATTATTATTCCATTCTTTTTCCCTTGGTTCCCAAAACTTTCGCTAGAACCACCTCTGTTGCCTCTTTCTGATCTCTGAGGTACCACGTGGAGCAGAGCTGGTTTCTGAGCCACTGACCTTCCTGATCCATCAATAGAGTGGCTCAGGGCTTCTCTTCATTTCCAGTGATTGTCGCGTTCCACATGGGGTATCCGAATGAATGCAACTAATTAGTATTTGCAGAGTGATTCCTGTGGCTGAGGTGAGAGCCACCCAGAAGGGCCAGGTATAATCACTGTTATATCTGTGGTTTACATAATTCCTGGTCCACCCTGGAATGATTTTTTTAAGCCGTGGTAATTGGCGAATTACAGTGTGAGTGCTGAAAACCAGCTGTGGTTTTAAGTGCCTTGTACATTTCTGTAGGTGGTGTAGAGCTGGGCGTAAATGTTGACGGATGTGTTAGCAAAATTACAGCTCAGGTTCCCGTGCAGCTGCTTTGGGGCCATTTCTAAGCAGATGCGCAATCACCAATTAGATGATTTAAAAGTCATCTGATCAATATTTATGGCTGGGTAAAGAAAAAAGATATTCCTTGTACTTCTGTGATCTGAGTGAAATCAGAACATCAATCTGAACTGCCTGTAATAGGCTCCAGGGCTGGAAGTTAAAAGACCCAGAAGCAGCAAAGCAGAAGTCACAGTATTCTTCATCTGATAGGTGCTTAATAAGAGTTTGTGAATGAATGAATGAATGAATGAATGATGCTATTGAGCCCCTATCTATTTCAAAGGTCTATTACTTGAGAAAGAATTTTCACTAGGAATTATTAAACAATAATGAAGCTCCTTCACTGAACAAATGTTCCCAGATATACCTATTTCAACTGCTTGATACATTTATAAGAGATCCACTTGCCTGGCTTGTTGGGGAATAAGTCCTCAGCTATGATTGTCTGCCTAGTGAAATAAAGTCTCTGGGAGACTTCAGAGTGAAGAAACCCAACACATATTTGCTCCCCTAGGAGCCAGGCATTGTGCTAAGAGTTAGTTGCTCAGTTGTGTCCCACTCTTTGTGACCCCATGGACTGTAAGCCAATAGGTTCCTCTGTCCATGGGATTTCCCAGGCAAGAATACTGCAGTGGGTAGCCGTTTCCTCTTCCAGGGAATCTTCCCGACCCCAGGCTCATTATGGAAGAGCTCCTGTAACTTCCCAGCCTTGCTATGGCTCACATCATGTCCCTTTCATAGCTGGAAAGTGGATGCTTAGAAGTGACATTTCCACAGTCAGGCAGCTACTAAGTGAGAGAGCTGAGGACGGATGCCCAGGTGTCTGTCACTCTAAGCCGGACACTTGCCACCTTCCAGGACTACAAACCAGTAGCCTCTAGACAGTGGTCCAAGGGTGGATTTTTCAGAATAGCAGTTCTTTTCCAGGTTGAATGTGTATGCCCTTTGGAAGGGTGTATACTCAGCATTTCCCCTGCGCCTCGTCCTCCCTGTTATTTTACAAAGGCTAATTTTCCACATCTGTCTTATCTTTCTGGCCCTGGAGGTATCTGAGTTTCCAGCTCCTGTGGAAGATGACTTGCAGGCTTTGGTTTTCCCTCCAGGGGTCACAGGGACCTCCTCTGCCCCCCCATGCCATCCTCACACCCCAGTGAAGGGATTCCTCTGTTCTCTTCTGGCCCTTCCTGACACTTCTCCCAAAGGCCAAAGGTCTAACAGCCCCATGAGCACCAGGTAGGAACTGTAACCATCCACACTTCATCTCTGCAAGAGAGAAATGATCACCCCTCAGATTAAATGGGCATGGTGTTCAATCTGGTGTGTAACAGGGGCTGCAAAGCCAAGATATCCATCAATGCAAGAAATAAAACATTTGTTCGAGGAAAGCTGGCCAACCCAAGGGGAAATGGGGGCTGAGGGTGGAGGTGGGGGCCAGGGACCTGACAAGGGTGAGAAAGGATGTTGATGGATGTGACTTGAAAAGACACGGAGGGCAATGAGCCTGAGCTGCCAGCCTGGCTGTGCCAGACAGCTGGGCGCGGCTGACAGTATGGGTCCCTGCCTTCTCTCTCCATCCTCCCTCGGGCAGGGCGATTGGTGCCCAGAGCTTTGGCAGGTGCAGGAGAGGGGCAAGCAGGGCTGGAGTTGCGGGAGAGAGCTGGTCCCTTTCTTTTGGCTCATTGGCAGTCGATGCGTGATGATGCTTGAAAGTGATAAATAAGGCAGACTGGCACTTCTCGTGGAACCAGAAGCCATTCATGACTCCCTCCTCTTGAAGGGACCCAGCAGGAGGAAGCAGTGGGAACAAGTAGACACTGTAATCGTAGGCCCTCTGCTCTTCTTGTCCTTGGAGGTTTCTTCCCCCAGCCTTGCACTTTGTTTACCTGCATTAGCAGCTCTCCCCCAATAAAGCCATCTCGAGGATAATCAGCTTTGTTCTCTATGCAGACATTCTGGCTTAGGGCTGAACATGGACCAATGCCCATAGCAGGAAAGAACAATGATGACATTCATGAGTCAGCGTTAGCTCCGTACTGCTGCTGTCAAGACTGATTATTTGTTGCTTTTAAGAGAGATGCTTTTGCCTGCAGCAAAACCGCTAGCGTGCCTGTGCGTGCCAAGGCGCTTCCGTCCTGTCTGACTCTTTGCAACCCCATGGACTGTAGCCCACCAAGCTTCTCTGTCCATGGGATCCTCCAGGCAAGACTACTGAAGTGGGTTGCCATGCCCTCTTCCAGGGGATCTTCCCGACCCCGTGGATCGGGAACCCATGTCTCTTTTGACTCCTGCATTGGCAGGCGGCTTCTTCACCGCTAGCACCACCACCCACAGGTAAAGGACATGCATGTGAATTTGCCCTGATGTGTTTGAATTTTGCATCTTTCATTTCTTGGTGTTCTAGGCAGTAAGACTGAGGGGACTGGACCACAATGCAGCCATCTGCTGGTGAGGGAGTGCACCCAATCCTGCCTGGATTGGGAGCAGCTCATACCTACCTGCTTATTGCCCAGCCACACCAAGAAGGCTGCTTGGAGTTGAGGCAGAGAACTCCTGGTTTGGAGTCCACAGGTTCTTAGTTCTGGGAGAAACCATCAAGGGGACATCCAGCAGCTTCAGCAGGGAGAATCATTCCTGACCTTTTGGCAAAACAGAGTTTCTGTTGGTGCAGCCTTTCTAAGAATTTTGCACAATATGTCAGATGCATTTACAACATGAGGACCCTTTGATCCTTTAACTTTGTCTTGCTGTTCAGTTGTAAGGCTTGTCCAACTCTTTTGTGACCCCATAGACTGTAGCCCATCAGGCTCCTCTGTCCGTGGGATTTCCCAGGCAAGAATACTGGAGTGGGTTGCCATTTCCTTCTCCAGGGGATCTTCCTAACCCAGAGATTGAACCCCCGTCTCCCACATTGGCAGGCGGGTTCTTTACCACTGAGCCCCCAGGGAAGCCCCAGTCTATGTCTACTAGGTAGAAAGAAGTCAGAGTTGCTTGGAAGGTTATGGTGAGAGGCAGGAGCTGAATGAGGCTTGCCCTCTTTCTTGGTGAAGCTGCCCACACTCGGGAGCTGTTGACAGTGCAGCCAACCCCTCTGACCTGGGTACTGCATGAAAAGTACCTTCAACCAAAAATAAAAATATTTGTCCAAGTTGAATTTCAAAGGGTGCTTTAACTGTTTGATCTTATAATTGCTCTTCCTGGTTAAAGACAACTTCTGGTATACAAGTCACCCATTCAATAGACAAAATACGTATTCGTCAAAACTGCCTGTTCAGTATTCTATTCAAGCTAGGAAAACAAAAATAGCAGCAGAAATCAATAGAGCTTGTTCCATTTTGATAGATGCCCCAGAACAGCGTGTTTGTCGATGGATGTGCACACACTCGGCCGAGTTCTTGAACATCTCCCTTTGCGGAGTAAAACACTGAGGCAGGGGAATTTCAGTCAGTTCCCTGGGGGCCCCAAACAAGGAAAAGAACAGCGGAAAAGAGACCCAAGTCAAGGCCTCCTCTGCTCCAGCTTCTGGCCAGCAGCTGTTTGTCAGGGTTTACATTCTACAGGGCCTGGAGAAACTTGAGCAATTAAAAACAAAGCCTTCTATCCATCCATAGCATTCCCAGGCCTAGCTGGGTTTGCAGCTTGTAATGTGTTATTTATTTTTGGTTTTAATTGCTGGCGGTCCCAGAAACATTAGTGTTATATATAGTGCTGGGCTCAGCAGGAGTAATTAAAAGGCGGGGGCTCTCGTGGTCGGTAGTAAAATACCAAGTGCAGGCTGTTTAAGAAAAATGTGCCATTGATTTGCCATCAGCAAAACCCAGGGTGTAGCGAAAGGACAACCGAGTGATGCCAGGCAGGGAAAAATCACCCCGAACGGGAAAGGTTTATACACAGGCTCGTGTGTACCGAGTCTTAGGAGAGAGATAACTGCTTTGGATCAACCTTCTAAGCAGCATCCAGCTAGAAAAGAACCTGTGTGTATTGAATGTGGCGCCAGGTACTTCAATCTGCATCACTCTCTCTTGCTCAAAAGGAAAGCACAGCACAATGTTTTTATGGACCCTCTTGGGGAGGTGGATCATGGGTGATTTTCTTTCTTCTCCTTTTGCTCTGATGCTCTGGGGGAGAGGTGGACAGAAAGAAGGAAAGCAGGATGGTAAGGGTGTCAGAAGAATGAGAGTTTGTGTAGAGACTTGGAAATAAGAGGGGAGAGAACAGGGAGACACACTAAATGTGTTGTCTTGTGTGGTTATTACTAATTTTCATAAATATGGTGAATGAGGCTCACAGCTTAAAAGAAGCTTTTCATAGCATGTGAAATGTGATCCCATCTAGGTACCCATAATGCATATATTAATATGCACATGTATAAGGGGCTTCCCTGGTGGCTCAGATGGTAAAGAATCTGCCTGCAATGCAGGAGACCTGGTTTCAATCCCTGGGTTGGGAAGGTCCCCTGGAGAAGGGAATGGCTACCCACTCCAGTGTTCTGGCCTGGATAATTCCATGGACTGCATAGTCAATGGGATCGCAAAGTTGAATATGACTGAGCAAATTTCACTTCACTTCACTTCATGTATGATATGGCCCCTATTTATGTAAGACCTGATTCTTAGCTCTAAAGCCAGGTAGGAAGGGCTGACCCATACCCCTCACTTGAAATTATTTTGTGGCTTCCCCAAACTTTATTTTTATATGTTTTTATTTTTTATCATGGCTAAGGCTCAGCTGCATATTTTTAATTGCTTGTTGTTTATTCATCTGGCTGTGTTGGGTCTTAGTTGTGGCCCTTGGGAACTTTGTTGCCCCGTATGGGATCTCTCATTGCAGCACACAGACTCTCTAGTTGGGGCATGTGGGCTTCAACCGTCTAAGCAGCATCCTAGATAGAAAGAACCTAGCTGTATTGAATGCAGTGCCAGGTACTTCAATCTGCATCGCCCAGAGGGATGGTACGGGGAGGGAGGAGGGAGGGGGTGTTCAGGATGGGGAACACGTGTATACCTGTGACAGATTCATGTTGATGTATGACAAAACCAATACAATGTTGTAAAGTAATTAACCTCGAATTAAAATTTAAAAAAAAAAAAAGGAAAGCACAGCATGACATCTTTATGGACCTTCTCAGGGAGGTGGATCATGGGTGAATAGTTGCTCCAAGATCCATGAGATCTTAGTTCCCCAACCAGGGAATCAAACCCATGTGTCCTGCAATGCAGGGCAGGTTCTTAACCACTGGATCATCAGGAAGTTCCCCTCAATTTTATTTTGAACAGTTTTCAACCACGCAGGAATATTGAGGGCTCATAGTAGAACGGTTCATGGCATCTGTTATAAAGATCTTCATGAGAAAATCGTAATAATAATAGCTGCGTGTTACGTGTCATAGGGAGCAGCTTCTAGTCTTAGTGCAGTCTGTGTGCTTACTCAGGTAATCCTCCTCCAGACCCTGCGAGGTTACTATTATTATTCTCCCTTTACAGGAGAGTTAACTAAGGCACAAACTGCGTGAGAAACTTGCTCAAGCTTTCATGACTAAGAATGGATGGAGCAGGAACTGCACAGTAAACAGCCTGACTGCAAAGCAAGGTTCTTGGTCTCTCCATGCTAATGGCGACAATTATTCATAATCTTGGGCTTCCCAGGTGGTGCAGTGGTAAAGAGTCCACGTGCCAGCTCAGGAGACATAAAAGATAAGGGTTCAATCCCGGGGTTGGGAAGATCCCCTGGCGGAGAAAATGGCAACCCTCTCAAGTATTCTTGCCTGGAAAATTTCATGGACAGAGGAGCCTGGTGGGCTATAGTCCATGAGGTCATAGACTGTTGGACATGACTGAGCACGCGCGCGTGCGCGTGTGCACGCACACATACACACACACATTAACAATCTTTCTAGGATTCTGAGCACTAGCCTCAGGGGACTGGAAGAAGGGCAGCCTGGTGAGGTCAGGGGGTCAGACAATGGTTTCTAGGAAAGTCCAGATAATGCCCCAGAGAAAGCAGAGGGTTACTGATGAACAGAGGCCCAGGTCATTTTGGAGGCTAGAGGCATCCCGTCAACGGACTTTTCAGCAGCAAGTGCATTGGAAAGAGTCTAGAAGGAACCAAGAAGGGTCACCATTGCCCGAAACAGAGCCACTGCGTAGAACAGGTCGTGACCTGTGTAAGGACAATGGCTATGGAGTGGGTGGGGTTGATGACCAGTCCAGGTTCTATTTGCCAAAGAACCAGAAGCTCCCCAAGACCCCTGAAGCTCTACCTGCCTTGAGGGGCACCTTTTCTAACTTGCATAATGGGATTCTACAGACTAGCCCTAACAAACAGAGTAGAGGGCTCCCTGTAATTCATGAAGATACCCAAAGCCTAGGGATTCTCTGTCCTTGATGTTGTCTCTTTGGCTCAATCCATCTCTAGACGTTGCTTAAGGGTCTGGCCTGGGGCCAGTGATGGGTTCCTAACTGGAGCTGCTGAAATGGAAAAAGCTAAAGAGAAAAGACTTTAAGTTGACCTGCAATTAAAATCTCTATCATACATTGGATCTATCTAAAGACCCACATAGCAAGCTTAGAGTCTGCTCTGCCTGGATTAAATTGATGCCAAGTCGTGGTTGGAGACAAACATTAAGATGTTAGAACCAGCTTGGTGCATCCGCAAAACATGAATCAAACGTGCAGGCTGTCACATGTCAGGAAACAGGTCTCTCCAAGAAGCTCAAGAAATAGCTGGGCTACAGATTGGTAGTCAGAGAGCATCTCAAAATCCAGTGGTCCCAATAGCTTGGGAGAATGGAGACCAGGATTTTAGAAGGCTGGGTGCACTACTCACTTCTGTGTCCCTTTCATCTTTGTGACCTTCACTCCTCTTCTTTCTCAGCCAGTGCCTAACACAGGACCTGGCATAGGTGGGGGCCTCCCTCGCGGTTTGCTGCCTGGGCTGTGTGTGGATCATTGGTCTATAAGAGTTCCATAACAGGCTCCATCCTGCTGGGCCCTTCCCAAGCCCAGCCTCAGCAAGCGAGGGTTGGAACATGAAGAACATGACCCACCACTGAGTCTTCCAGGCTTGTCAGTCTGGGGCCTTTAACAACCCAGTGGGGAAAAGCAAATGCAATTTCTCCTCTCGGTTTTGCCTCAAATGCATCACAAATTGGAATCACTTCGTGTCCGAATGCTCATTAGAAAATGTTTCTGAAAGGCAGTGCAGCCCATTAAGGCTCATTCTGAAGAGTGATTTTATGTTCTTCACATTTGTGTCTATATTTGTTAAAGATCAAGTTCAATTTTTGACATTGCCAGATGTCTTGGCTCAGCTCACAGATCTAAGCCAGAACTCTTGGGGGATACCCCACTCTGTAGTAATAAAGTTTCCCTCCCCTTCTGAAAGCCCCGCATTTTAGGCCAAGGGAATCATTATTGCTGCTTAAAAACCAGAATTGCAGATTGAATTAATTTCATCAAAATCATTTTCTGTGAAATGACTGATCTCAAATTTCCAGTGAATTTAATTGATCTCAGCTGTTTCATTCCATACCCATTGGTAACAGGGTAACTTTCTGGATGTAAATTCTTGGGTTTATTGCTGGAATTCTCTTCTTCTTCCTTCTTCTCACCTCTCTTTCTTTTCTTCATCATTTTCCATCACTGGCATTTTAGTCTTGGGTTGTACATTTAAGAGGCTTCCCTGGTAGCTCAGTGGTAAAGAATCCACCTGGCAATGCAGGAGACAAGGGTTCGATCTGTGAGTTGGGAAGATCCCTGGATCAGGAAGATCCCCTGAAGAAGGAAATGACAACCCACTCAAGTATTCTTGCCTGGGAAATCTCATGGGCAGAGAAGCCTCGAAGGCTGCAGTCCATGGGATCGCAAAAAGAGTCGGACATGACTCAGCGACTCAACAAAACATTTTAGAGATTTAATCTTTTAACATAAACTAGCATGGTACATTGTGATCTCCAGTTTGCTAGGGAGGAAACTAAAGCAAAGTTAAGAAACGAGGCCAAGTCCTCCTGATGTCCATTAATTCCACATCTCTCTTGTAGTGAATCAGGTCAAGCTGTCTGAGACCACAGCCAAGGGTGTCCCGGGGGATTAAGCTTGAGTGGGTGGGTGGCTCCTTGGAGTGGCCAGATGCTCATGAAGCCAAAAGGACAAATGGAAATTGTGTGTGAGAAACAATTCTGTGAGAAATATGGAGGCCTGCTCAGGACCAATGGCAAGCAAGGCCCTGAAGAACTGTCACTGAGCCAAAAAGGTCAAAAGACAAATACAAGCTGGGATGGGAGAGGGATGCAAAGGGCGGTGGGGGGAATGTTGCCATCTGAAGGCTGATGCTGGGCCACAGCTGTGCTGGGGTTTCCCCCGCTGTCTTCTGAGTCCTGGTCTGAATAATGGGTCTGCCTGGGATCAATAGTCTTGTTAGATGCAGTGGCCTCGCAGTGATAGCATTTATTAGTAGACTAGAAAGGAGATTTCAGGCCCTTAGAGTTTGCCGTCCAGAAAGCAGTTCAGTGTTTCATCTGGTGGAAGTGTTTTGTTTGTTTGTTTAAAGATCTATTGAGGTACCATTTCACGCCAGTCAGAATGGCTGCGATCCAAAGTCTACAAGCAATAAATGCTGGAGAGGGTGTGGAGAAAAGGGAACCCTCTTACACTGTTGGTGGGAATGCAAACTACTATAGCCACTCTGGAGAACGGTGTGGGGATTCCTTAAAAAACTGGAAATAGAACTGCCTTATGCCCTAGCAATCCCACTGCTGAGCATACACACCAAGGAAACCAGAATTGAAAGAGACAAGTATACCCCAATGTTCATCACAGCACTGTTTATAATAGCCAGGACATGGAAGCAACCTAGATGTCCATCAGCAGACGAATGGATAAGAAAGCTGTGGTACATATACACAACGGAGTATTACTCAGCCATTAAAAAGAATACATTTGAATCAGTTCTAATGAGGTGGATGAAACTGAAGCCTATTATACAGAGTGAAGTAAGCCAGAAAGAAAAAATACCAGTACAGTATACTAATTGGAGAAGGCAATGGCACCCCACTCCAGTCCTCTTGCCTGGAAAATCCCATGGACGGGGGAGCCTAGTAGGCTGCAGTCCATGGGGCTGTGAACAGTCGACACGACTGAGTGACTTCCCTTTCACTTTTCACTTTCATGCATTGGAGAAGGAAATGGCAACCCACTCCAGTATTCTTGCCTGGAGAATCCCCAGGATGGGGGAGCCTGGTGGGCTGTCGTCTATGGGGTCACACAGAGTCGGACATGACTGAAGTGACTTAGCAGTATACTAATGCACGTATATGGAATTTAGAAAGATGATAATGATAACCCTGTATGTGAGATAGCAAAAGAGACACAGATGTATGGAACAGTCTTTTGGACTCTGTGGGAGAGGGCGAGGGTGGGATGATTTGGGAGAATGGCACTGAAACATGTATAATATCATATGTGATACAACAGTCCAGGTTCAATGCAGGATACAGGGTACTCGGGGCTGGTGCACTGGGATGACCCAGAGGGATGGGATGAGGAGGGTAGTGGGAGGGGGGTTCAGGATGGCGAACACATGAACACCCGTGGTGGATTCATGTGAATGTATGGCAAAACCAATACAATATTGTAAAGTAATTAGCCTCCAATTAAATAAATGTCTATTAAAAAATAGAAAAATAAAATAAACATTAAGAAAGATGTATTTATTTATTTGACTGTGGTGGGTCTCTGTTGCTGTGCCTGGGCTTTCTCGGGTTGCAGCGAGTGGGGGCCACTCTTCATTGTGGTTCTTGGGCTTCTCATTGTTGTGGAGTGCAGGCTCTAGGTCTGTGGGCTTCCACAGCTTCAGTGTGTGGGCTCGATAGTTGTGGCACGCAGGCTTAGTTGCTCCGAGGCATGTGGGATCTTCCCAGGCCAGGGATTGAACCCATGTCCCTGCATTTGAGGCAGATTCTTAACCACTGGACCATCGGGGAAGTCCATGGTAGATGTTTTTATTCGCTATAAGCAGCTGATCACAGAAATTTTCCCAGGAAGGTAAGTCCAGAAGTCTTTGAATCCAACCAACCAAACAAATGAACAAGGAAATGAACAAAGAAAGGAATAAGCAGTATTGCAAGTTTTATAGATAATAGGAGTTCTGAAAACCATAGAGCTTAATTAGGCCTTTAGAAATTACTTCTTCCAATTAAGCTCATTTTGCCCAACAAAAGGAACAAACCCCAGAGACCCAGTGGCACCAGCTGGTTGATGATGCTTCCTGGACCTCTGGCCAGTTTTCCTGCCTGTTTTAGATTTCTTGATTGCCACCTCTTTTAACAAAGTTTTATCCTTTTAGCGTGTTTACATACCAGCGGTGTTTGTTTCTAATATAGACCCAAACTCTCAGTGGAAACAGTCTTTAGAAGTCCTGCATGCTGGCAACATCAAGTTTTGTAAATGTCTGTGGATGTAGGCAGAATCATTCTTTATACTCTTTAGAGGCAAGGTCTTAAAGAAAGGTCATCTGTATCGACATGCACCTTCTCTCCTTCTGACTTGGTTCTAGAAACGTTTGTCTCACCATTTAAGAAAACAGAAGGAAACAGTGGTTCATGGTCTTGGAGACAGCTGTTTCTGGATTTGAAATGTGACTGGCCCTTTCCTAGACAGGGGAGCAGTGGGTGATTTTCTTACCCTTTGTGTGGGCATGCCCAGTCTCTCAGAAATGTTCAGTTCTTTGAGATCCCACAGACTGCAGCCTGCCAGACTTCTCTGTTCATGGAATTTTTCAGGCAAGAAACATTGAAGCGGGTTGCCATTTCCTTCTCCAGGGGAATCTTCCTGACCCAGGATTGAACCCTTGTCTCCTGTGACTCCTACATTGGCAAGCAGATTCTTTACCACAGAGCCACCTGGGAAGCCTGTTTTCTTAAACTTTCAGTTCAGTTCAGTCGCTCAGCCGTGTCCGACTCTGCGACCCCATGAATCGCAGCACACCAGGCCTCCCTGTTCATCACCATCTCCCAGAGTTCACCCACACTCACGTCCATCGAGTCTGTGATGCCATCCAGCCATCTCATTCTCTGTTGTCCACTTCTCCTCCTGCCCCCAATCCTCCCAGCATCAGAGTCTTTTCCAATGAGTCAACTCTTTGCATGAAGTGGCCAAAGTACTGGAGTTTCAGCTTTAGCATTAGTCCTTCCAAAGAGCACCCAGGACTGATCTCCTTTAGAATGGACTGGTTGGATCTCCTTGCAGTCCAAGGGACTCTTAAGAGTCTTCTCCAACACCACCGTTCAAAAGCATCAATTCTTCAGCACTCAGCCTTCTTCACAGTCCAACTCTCATATCCACACATGACCACAGGAAAAACCATAGCCTTGACTAGATGGACCTTAGTCGGCAAAGTAATGTCTCTGCTTTTGAATATGCTATCTAGGTTGGTCATAACTTTTCTTCCAAGGAGTAAGCGTCTTTTAATTTCATGGCTACAGTCACCATCTGCAGTGATTTTGGAGCCCCCAAAATAGTCTGACACTGTTTCCACTGTTTCCCCATTTATTTCCCATGAAGTGATGGGACTGGATGCCATGATCTTCATTTTCTGAATGTTGAGCTTTAAGCCAACTTTTTCGCTCTCCTCTTTCACTTTCATCAAGTTCCTCTTTACTTTTTGCCGTAATGGTGGTGTCATCTGCATATCTGAGGTTATTGACATTTCTCCTGGCAATCTTATTCCAGCTTGTGCTTCTTCCAGTCCAGCGTTTCTCATGATGTACTCTTAAACTTTAGCCCCTGCCAAATAAGCAGTAGTGCCCACATATTAGTGTCTGGGGGAGGTTTAAATGTAAAACACATGCAAAAGCCCTCAACTCTGTATCTGGTCCATAATAGCATTTAAATGTATTGAGTAGTTCGTGTTTTTGTTTGTTCCTGTAGAAATTCCAATTTGAGGATTTAAGGTTGTTAGTGAGGATAGCCAAAAATTGTCTCAAAGTGGTTTCCTGAAGACAAAGACACAGTAACACCTGTTCACGAGCTGCGATCTGCATTTGTTTTTCAAACACTAAGCTGTGGCCAACTCTTTGCAGCTCCATGGGCTGCAGCACACCAGGCTTCCCTGTCCTTCATTGTCTCCCAGAGTTTGTTCAAACTCATATCCATTGAGTCAGTGATGTCATCCAACCATCTCATCCTCTGTTGCCCCCTTTGCTTCCGGCCCTCAATCTTTCCCAGTGTCAGGGTCTTTCCTACCTGCATAATTTGAAGCAAATTTCTTATTGTGTGAGCCTCAGATTTCTCAGTTGTCTAACATGATGCTCTCTCCACTTGTTGGGACGTTTCAGGAAGGCCAATGCTTACTCCAGATATTCAAAAGTTCCCCTCCCCTCCTACCTCCTTAACATCCCCAAATAATTCCCGAGTGACTTTTTGTTTTTTGTTTTCCTTTTATTACCTGGGAAGGTCCCCCTTCTAGCAATATGTCTTTCTCCCTCCCTATACACGGCCTGACTCCAGGACAGTTCAGTTGGTCTAGCTCGCCATGCCTTGCATCCTGGGCAGGACTGGATGGTTCTCCTCTGGTCTGACCCAGGACCATTACAGTGGGGAGATGGAGGGAAGCATTGCTTCTCCATTATGAACGGGGGTGGGCCTTGGGTAGACAGGGTCGACGGGGCTGGCCTCACAGGCACATAGCGCATGCAGCCTCACAGGGTCCAGAAAGGGCTTCCACTTGGTTTAACGCTCTAATGATGCTGTCCTGAAATTCTTTTTCTTTTCTGAGGTGCGTATTTGTTCATTTGGCTGTGCTGAATCTCAGTTACCGGCATCTGGGATCTTTTACTTGCGGCATGCGAACTCTAAGTCACAGCACATGGGATCTGGTTCCCTGACCAGGGATCGAACACTGGTCCCCTGCCTTGGGAGTGTGGAGTCTTAGCCACTAGACCACCAGGCCTGTCTTGAAATTCTTAACAACTTTAAATTTGTATTAGATTCTCAATAATTTTTGAATGTGTGTACGTGCGAGCTAACTTGCTTCAGTTATATCTGATTCCTTGAGACCCTATGGACTGTAGCCTGCCAGGCTCCTCTGTAGGATTCCCCAGGAAAGAATACTGGAGTTGGTTGAATTGCCCTCCTCCAGGAGACCTTCCCAACCCAGGGATAGAACCTGCATCTCTTATATGTCTCCTCCACTGGCAGTCAAGTTCTTTACCACTAGCACCACCTGAGAAGCCCATTTTTTGATTAAGTGACCCTATATTTTCATTTTGCACTTATCTCACAAATTATGTAGCCCATCCTGAGGGTAGGTGTGATGTGAAGATGTGGTGAAACTGGGTTTATTGATCTCTCCCTACTTGAATAGCCTATGCTTGGGGACAGGATTTGTTGGTGAGATGGACCTGGAGAGGAAGGATGCTTTGGAACCCACAATGGAGGGTGTGACTCAGTAGCCATTGCAGGGAATACTGGCCTTATTGTTTCTAACAAATTTTTATCTTTGGCTATGCTCTGGCATGTGGAATCTTAGTTCCCTGACTAGAGATAGAAACTGTGCCCTCTGCGTTGGAAGCGTGGAGTCACTGGACAACCAGGGACGTCCTTGATTGTTCTTTTATAAGGGACTTATTTATTTGGAATCAGAAGACATCTGATTCTTCAGTGATCAGAGTTCCTCTCAGAAGGGGCTTGTAGAAAGCAGAGAAGAGGGCAGATTCTACACCCATGAGACAGCCAAGTGTTTATAGCACCTAGCCCCATGTTCTTTGGAGCAACTGGAAAGGTTTAACTTAGGAAGATTTTAAGGCTTTGCTGGTGGCTCAGAGGGTAAAGAATCTGCATGCAATGCAGGAGACCTGGGTTCGATCCCTGGGTTGGGAAGATCCCCTGGAGAAGGGAATGGCAACCTTCCCCAGTATTCTTGCCTGGAGAATCCCATTAGGAAGGTTTGATTATGGTCAACTCAGACACAAAGAAGCTTGTCCAGTCAGGGCCTGCATGGTTTCTTGGACCTGGACAGGTTACAGATCTATGGTTTGTCACAGGAGCCAAGGTGCTTGACCAGGAGTCAGATTCAGGATGCTGATGGGGACTCTGGGAATCTTGCACACTGCAGCCTTTCATTCTCCAGATTTCCGTTGCACATAGGTCTGTGTGCCTGGGAGGACTCCCTGAGCCCCTAGGGCGTGTTTAGGACTATTGAGTAATCATCTAGGAAGACTGAGTTTACTGATCACTCCCTCTTTAAATGACTCAAAAGTGAAAGTGAAGGAGTTAGTCGCTCAGTCTTGTCTGACTTTTTGTGACCCTATGGACTGTGGCCCACCAGGCTCCTCTGTCCATGGAATTCTCCAGGCAAGAATACTGGAGTGGGTAGCCATTCCCTTCTCCAGGGTATCTTCCTGACCCAGGGATCAAACTCAGGCCTTCTGCATTGCAGGCAGCTTCTTTATCATCTGAGCTACCAGGAAAACCCTTAAATGGTTCAAGGAGATGACTGATTCCTACCTTTCCTCAATCCTCCTCCCTTGAAGTAACTGGTCTACCATTGATCTCATTCCTGCAGCCACTCTCTGCAGTCAAAACTATACATCTTTCCCTCCTGCTCAAGAGTCTTAGTCTCAGAACAAGATGATGTTACCAGAGAGCTATTGTGGAGATAGATCTTTATGTCTGAAAGCGTGGTGTACTTAAATGCAATCAGCTATGCCAAGCAGATGGATCTTTCAAATCAGATTTGTTGGAGGAGGGGATGTGTGTGTGCACAGAATGATGTTCACTTGATGAGTGGCTTTAGTGAAATTTCTTCATGCAGTTATTTTACCTGGCATATTTAAAATATATAGTTTCATTTACAAGAAAAATGAATTTATATTCCCTTCCTTGAGAAACCTTTTATTATTGTATGGGATAAAAATCCATTTGTACAGCAAAATGTGGTAGCTAAAGGATGACTGGTGAACAAAAGGGTTTGTGTTTTTTTAAACCATGATTTCTCAATAGCTGGGCATTGAAATGAAGTGAGGGTTAAAAAAATAATACTAATTATACAAGCATGCCACAAATATAAGCATGTGTGTGCCAAGTGGCTTTAGTTGTGTAAGACCCTTTGAGACCCTACTGACTATAGCCCACCAAGCTCCTCTGCCCATGGGATACTCCAGGTGAGAATACTGGGGTGGGTTGCCATGCCCTCCTCCAGGGGAATCTTCCTGACCCAGGGATCAAACCCATGTTCCTGTGGCTCCTGCACTACAGCTGGATTCTTTACTGCTGAGCCACCAGGGAATCTCGACACAGATATATAGGTCTACCTATGACATATCTATCTATCTCGTGTGTGTGTGTATATATATATATATATATATATATATATATATAATAAAATCAACAACACAGAGCTCAGAGAGTAAAGCTACTTAGTTTGTGCTCTCCTAGACCGTTTGATATGCATTAGTCTGTCTGGAGGACATAAATCTAACCACACAAACTCAGATGTTGAAGAGAAACTGTGTTTCTCACTTTCTGTCACTCAGGGTAATATCTGTTTCCAAGCCTTTGCTCTGTCAAGCTGGCAGAAAATTTAACTGCCATCACTTTGGGCTACCTGGTGGGTTTTACATAGTTCTAAGGCATGGCAGGTACCCGTGGGGTTTTGGTCATTGGCTTCTATATGTTACTTCTCAGATGGCCCTTGTCCCTGCCCTTGTTGTTTCCCTAAATTATGGCCCTTTCTGCTGCCCCCCCACTCCACACAGGCTGGAAAGTCTGCAAGGGTGACAGAATCTGAGCCTAAGGACCAGCCCATCCCACCATCTCCCCAAGTTTCTGCTGCATCCCCCCCAGGACTGCTGAAATCAGGGACCTGGTTCCCAGTCCAGACCCTGCAGACTTCTCTCCTCCTCCTCAGCCCAGGTGGGGGGTGGAGATGTCCTTTCTCTGGAGACACACTGCTATTCTCCTGCTCAAAGACCCCAGACCATGGCCTCAGTAGGGTTCCATGAGTCCTTTACACCATGAGACCCATTCTTGAACTGCAGACAACTTCTCTTTCTGCCCCACTCAAATCCCTGGCTCTTGGAATGATGGTTTAGCTACTAGTTTGGACAGGAAGTAAAAGAAATGAGGGGATCTAGGGGGAAAACAAAGTATCCACTCATTTCTGTTCTCATTATGTGGATAGTAGGCCTCCCCTAAACTGGCTCCTCCCATAGTTTTCCCCACCTCAGTTAATGGCCTCTTCATTCCTTCCTGTGCTTTGCAAAAAAGAAAGCCTCTTTTCTGTACTCACGTTCACGCCATTGTGAAATCCTATTGACTTGACCTTCAAAATGCAGCCAGGATTCAACCAGTTCTTCTCAGTTCCCCTGCTGTCATTCCATCCCAAGTCACCAGTGTTTCTTACAGGGTCATGTTTTAGGATCCTAACCGGACTTCCAGAAATCTCCATTCCTGCTCTCCATTCCTGCTCTCCATTCTCTGTTCTCAACACAGTAGCTGGAGTGGCCTGGTTGAAGGTGAACTCAGATCATGCTTTGCCCCGCAGTTCAGTGGCTTGTTGATTCATTCAGGATGAAAGTTGAAGTCATCAGAATGGCCTCTGGAGACTTCCATGGTGGTTCAGCAGTTGAGTCCGAACTCCCAATGCGGGGGGCCTGGGTTCAATCCCTGGTCACGGAACTAGATCCCACAGGCCTCAACTGAGAGATTGCATGCTACCACTAAGTCTTGGTGCAGCCAAATAAGTAAATATTTTAAGAAATTAAAAAAAAAAAAAAAAAAGAATGGCCTCCTGAAGCTCTGTAGGAAGTGCCCCTCCACCTCTGTCCCATTCCTTCCACTCCCCTCTTTCCTGACTCTGCCCCATCCCAGTCACTTTGCCCTTGGTAATTGCTGCTACTGTTCACTCACTCAGTCATGTCTGACTCTTTGTGACCCCATGGACTGCAGCACACCAGGCCTCCCTGTCCTTCACCATCTCCCAGAGTCTGCTCAAACTCATGTCCACCGAGTCAATGATTCAATCCAACCATCTCATCCTCTGTCATCCCCTTCTCGTCCTGCCTTCAATCTTTCCCAGCATCAGGGTTTTTTCCAATGAGTTGGCTCTTCATACCAGGTGGCCAAAGTACTGGAGCTTCAGCATCAATCCTTCCAATGAATATTCAGGGTTGATCTCCTTTAGGATGGACTGGTTTGATCTCCCTTGCCGTCCAAAGGGCTCTCGAGAGTCTTCCCCAGTACCACATTGCCCTTGGCCATGGCGCTCCCTTTTGCCTGGAATACTCTCCCCTAGATGGTCACAACACCCTCACTTCCTTCAGGCCTCTGCTCTCTCCGTCACTCTATTCAAATAGCAATGTCCCTGCCCTGGCACTCCTTCCCCTCTGCCCTTACCACCCCACGATCTTTTTATTTTTCTTCAGGCTTCTTCCCATCATCTTACTTATTTGCTTTACGTCTGTGTCTTCCTCCTATGATGGAAACTCTGGGAGGGTAAAGATTTTTGCTGTTTTGTTTACTGTGGATTCTCCAGCACTCAGGACATTGCCTGGCACATAATAGGAGCTGACAGATAACTGTTGATGGCTGACTGACTGAATGAATGATTGCACAGAGATGGAGTATTTTCTGCCTCTATGTTTTACACAAACTCCATCATACCGTAGCAGTGTTTCTCCAACTTGCTATCTTTTTTTCTGTTTAATAATGGATTTTGATGGTCTTTCCATGACAGTACATAAAGAAACACACCATTCTCTTTTAATGGCTGCAATCGGATTCCACAGTACAGCTATAACAAAATGTGTTCAACCAGTCTTTTACTGATGGACTCGTTTGCAATTTTTCTCCATTACTAACAACACTGACTCTTTGTGCATTCAGAATATTTCTCTAGCATAAACACCCAGAAGTAGAATTGCTTGGGGGAAAGAAGTGAAGCAAATTTTGACAACCTCATTTGCATTTCTACTCTGTTTCCCTTCCTAGGTAAGAATGTTTATAATCCTGTGCTTTCTTCTTCCTCCTGCCTTTTTTTTTTTTTTCAATCCCTTTCACTGGGTGGGGAGAAAATTTCAGTAATCTGCTGGTGGAAGTAGAGTGGGTGGCAACAGACCATTTTCAGCTGTTGTATACATAGGAGCCATGGTTGGAGTTTTTGCAGAATCAGCTGGGTTGCATTTTCCCCTTCTCTCCTTTCCTTTGGCATTTATAATCTATTCTGCCCAAATTGGGGCTTGATTGTACATTCTCTCATATTGTTCTATGGAATGAATCTTATTCCTCAACTAGATGATGGTTAACTCTTTGATGGAGAAGTGTCTATTTGTCCTATAGATTTTTGCAATCCCCTCTGGGTTTGAGGGCCTCCCTAGGTGGCTCAGTAGTAAAGAATCCATCTGTTAAGCAAGGAGACATGGATTTGGTCCCTTTGGGAGGATCCCCTGGAGAGAAAAATGGCAACCCACTCCAGTATTCTTGCCTGGGAAATCCCGTGGACAGAGGAGACTGGTGAGCTACAGACCATGGGGTCACAAAGAGTTGGACATGACTCAGCAATTTAACAACAATAATAACTGGATTTGAAAGTGTTCTCTGGATGCTGAGATGATTGTGTCTTCAATGCAAGTAAACCTGTGGATTCCAGCATAGTTGGAACTTTTGGGCTGGCCTCTGTGTTTGAGCAGAACCTTGATAGATAAACAGGTTTCCAAATAGATCAGGGATTGTTTCAGAGAGAGGAGAAGGAGTATGCAAAGCTGTGAAATTGTGAACAGATATGGTGGGGTTAGGGAAACTCTAAGTGTTGCTCCAGGATTAGAGTTTAGACATCACTTTGCTGACAAAGGTCCATAGAGTTAAAACTGTGTTTTTTTCCAGTAGTCATGTATGGATCTGAGACTTGGACCATCAAGAAAGCTGAGTGTCAAAGACTGATGCTTTTGAATTGTGCTGGAGAGAACTCTTGAGAGTCCCTTGGACTGTGAGATCAAACCAGTCAATCCTAAAGGAAACCAGCCCTGAATATTCATTGGAAGGACTGATACTGAAGTTGAGTTCCAATACTTTGGACACCAATGCAAAATAGTTGACTCACTGGATGCTGGGAAAGATTAAGGGTGGGAGGAGAAGGGAGTGGCAGAGGATGAGATGTTTGGGTGGCATCACTGACTCAATGGACATGAGTTTGGGCAAACTCCAGGGGATGGTGAAGGACAGGGAAGCCTGGTGTGCTGAAGTCCATGGGGTCGTAAAGGTCTCCCTTTGATGCTGAGAAATGGAAACAAAATCCAGCTTAACATCAACATTCACTATAGAGCTTTTGATAAAGGGCCAAACCAGGCCAGGTCAGAAATATCTCACCATTGTCAATACATCTGAAAAGTGAAAGTATTAGTCGCTCAGCCGTGTCTGACTCTTTGTGATCCCATGGGCTGTAGCCCACCAGGCTCCTCTGTCCATGGAATTCTCCTGGCTAGAACACTGGAGTGGGTTTCCATTCCCTTCTACAGGGGATCTTTCCAACCCAGGAATCGAACCCAGATCTCCTGCACCGCTACTCAAAGCATCCCAGCTACATGGTGACAGAGGAAGATCTCACACCATCTTCCCAGCTTTATGATCATCCCATAAAAGCTCCGTCTCTTCTCAGATTCAGGTAAATGAATCATAGGGAAATAATTGACCTTGGTCCAGGATCCTCTCTTTTTGATCATTGTCTGAGGAGGGGGACAGAGCCATGAAACTTCAGTTTGAACTTTTTTTTTTGTTTTGGAGAAAGAGAAGTTCCTCAAATCAAAACAAAGAAGGCAGCTCATGGAGGACCCTAATTTGTACTTGCTCTAATTGATGATTAAAGGTTTGGCTTCTTTTCAACATTCTGAAATGAAAATGTAGAGACTTGAGCTCATGCTGTTCCCTGTGTGTCCAAGCAGCTCTAGTCACCAATATTTGGCATACATGAAGCAATTCATTAAAGAGAAGCGCCTCATTTTCCAAATCTTTGAAATTAAAACCCATTTAATGTCATTTTAAGGATTATGAAGAGCCATTGCTGCCTTGAGATGTGGCTGCAGTCTTATCTCCTTCCAGAAGGCCTGAAGCCATTCTCCTCCCCCCTCAGGCATACCATTTTTGATGTAGTAAGTTGGTAAGGAAAGGCAGAGTCTTTGCTTTTTATTTCTTTGACCTCTTCTCTCTGGTATCTCGTTCTGTAAATGCAAGGGTGATTGAATACTTGTCTTGAGAAAACACAGAAGAGATCCCTTAAAAAATGCAGGAGGGCATAATTCTTTTTTTAAACTTTTATTTTGTACTGGGGCATAGCCGATTAATAATGCTGTGATAGTTTCAGGTGAACAGCAAAGGGACTCAGCCATACACACACAAGTATCCACTGAGGGGCATAATTCTTTATTGCTTGATCTTGAGATAGGAAAAATACAACTGTATACTTACAGAGAAGGTGATGAAATCACCTTTAAACTAATAGAATCTTGTAGGTTTATCAAGAGTGCTAAAATATCCAAATATCTTGGATTTTTTGTCATAATCTCATTTTGTTTGATTAACAATCTTGGGTGGGAAGCAGAAAGCTCTTGTCCGAACTTGGTAGATCAGGCAGCCTCTGAGAATCGTTTGGGTACCTTGGAGATCATTTCATTCTATCACTGCTCTTTTATATTTGATCTTCTCAAAATTTGACTAAAGGCCCCAAAGCAGCTGACCCCATCCATCTTGGCACCAAGGACCAGTTTCGTGAAAGACAATTCTTTCCATGGACCAGGGGTCAGTGGGGGATGGTTCCGGGATGATTCAAGAGCATTACATTTATTGGGCACTTTATCTCTACTATTATTGTGTCAGCTCCACGTCAAATCATTCAGCATTAGATCCCAGAGGTCGGGATAAAAGTGAAAGTGATGGTGGCTCAGTCATGTATGACTCTTTTGTGACCTGGCAGCCCAACAGGCTCCTCTGTCCATGGAATTCTCCAGGCAAGAAGACGGGTGTGGGTTGTCATTCCCTTTCCCAGGGGATCTTCCTGACCCAGGAATTGAACCCAGATCTCCTGGACCCTTGCTCAAAAGCATCCCAGCTACATGGTGACAAAACAGAGGCAGGAAGCCAGGTTCCTACTCTCACATCCGAGGTGCTGAGTCACAAATTGCTGCCTTCTTGCCAATGTCTTGAGTAAGAAGTCAATATGGAATAGAAGATGCGGTCTCGGGCACCACAGAGGGGCCCTGGGAGGTAGGTGGGGAGATGGCGGCGGCAACACAGCTGCCAGCCGCTGAGATCGAGTAAAAATCAAAGATGAAATAAGAGAAGTGACAGCAGAGAACATAATGAAGTATATAAACCTGGATAAAGCAGCGCACTGGGTAATAAAAAGTGAAATAGGGTGGAGGGGGTGACTGGATCGCAGTCACATATATCAGGAGCGCATTAAGCAGAGCAGACAGGAAGGCAGGCAGGAGGAGGGAGCGGGCCATCTTGAGGAAGTCATTAGAAGAGTTTCCAAGTGCTCTTGACGGGGGCCCACTGTCTCTCCGGTTGACAGCTTAGGGTATTGGCCTTTCTGCTGTTTTCATAAAGCTCTCTGTGCCCTCAGAACTGGGACTAATGCCCGATTTCCTACTAAGGGTCGTGTAGACTTGACTTCAGGTCAGGATTATTGCCAGTTTGTCTGAACTTGCTGTGTCTCCCAAGGAGACCCCAAGCAATCACCCACCCTGGGCTTCTCAGGAACCCCAGGCATTTCCTGTGACATTAATTAGCACCAGCCCACCAGGTTTAAATTTTTGAATGCCTCAAATTCGGTATCACACAGAGTTCAACCAAAGGGCCATTTTTCAATAGTTATTTTTAATGTTATTTTTTTTGGGGGCGGTGGTATGGAAATAATCTTTAACCAAGAGACAAAGAGCTGGCACATAAATCTTCCTAAGCCAACCAGTGTAAAGTACTGATACACTTTATAAGCTGTAAACTAGGCTTTTATTAGCCATTTATGAGCCATTTTTATGATGCAAGTTTAATATTAAACTATAAAGTTCACAACACTTATAAAGACAGATAGACTCATTCACTTTATAATTCTTGACGTGGCTGCCTGACAAAAGCTGAGCATATCATGTCATTTCAGGAAACTGGCCCAGGTGGGAGTTTGGAAACTGGTATAGGATTAGGTCTGGGAATTGACAGGCACTGGGGTATGTTGGAGGCAGAGGTGGGAGGGAACAATCAACCATGGCCATAAAAATAAATGCGCAAGCTGGGAGGTAATTTTTCTTCTGACTTTTCTGGAGCATGGGGCCTTTATAGTCATTTAGGAAGGGAGAATTCTCTAGAGCAGCAATTCTTTTTTAGAACAGCAGCAATATATTGCTGTTTGATTATGTGCAACTTACCTTCTTCCTTGTAGATAAGCACGGGCTGGATTTTTTTTTTTAACTAAGTGTAATGAGAATTAAGTTTGTTGTGGGAGCTCAAGGCTGAGTCACTAATATAATACGAGATAGCTGGAAGTGTGATCAGTTTAGGATTACAAAGTTTATTTTCCCTAGGAAGGAAATATTTGGCATATAGAATGTGGATGGCCTTTGGTGCACCTCATGCTGAATATATGAATTTTTAATGAGGATTATTCTAATCACAAGCCACACACTGTATTAAATCTCCAGCTTTCTGTCTTTGAACTAGACTTTTGAATGTGTGAGTGCAAAGTTGCTTCAGTCGTATCTGACTCTTTGCCATCCTATGAGCTGTAGCCTGCCAGGCTCTTCTGTCCATGGATTTCTCCTGGCAAGAATGCTGGAGTGGGTTACCATGCTCTTCTTTAGGGGATTTACCCACCCCAGGGATTGAACCCATGTCTCTCAGGTCTTCTGCATTGGCAGACAGGTTCTTTACCATTAGGGTCACCTGGGAAGCCCCAGACTTTTGAATACTAGAAGGGGTTTTTGGAGGGGAGTGTGGGGTACAATGGAAAGGATCAAAGACTCAAAATAAGGCCAAATCAATCAATGGTAGTTCATGGTACTTTCACTGCTGGAGAACTACACTATCCCATTGGGCTATAGACACATTGCCCCACAATACAGATGTTGGCCCTTCTCTGCTAGTGAATTTATGGTGAGAGTTTATTCCTCCAACCTTTCTTTTGAGGCAAAATTTTCACATATTTCAGTACCTACTACTGCAGTGTTTCCCTACCTAAAAGATTAATTAGTGTACTTATTTTTTTGGTAAGGAACTAATTTATTTTTATTTTTCTGAAAACATTAGGAACTATGAAAAACAAGCTGAATATCTGGCCATATCAAAAGCAAAATACAAGTAAAAACAACCTTCAGAAATCATGTTTAATCATATAGAAATATGTTTTTAAAAATCCAAATTTAACACTTTCCTCCATAAAGCAAGACAAGTTTACTAAACCACAATACAGGATTGGAGTTTAATGCCTTTGTTCTTAAGTGTAAATTGCATGCCAGATTACCTTCCAGGCACAGGAAACATATTGAGGAACTTCAGCTTTGTCTTTGTCACCATTTACTAGAAGCTTTTACTCCTGTAGGGCTCCCCTGGTGGCTCAGTCCATAAAGAATCCACCTGCAATGTGGGAAACTTGGATTCAATCCCTGGGTCAGGAAGATTCCATGGAGGGGGCATGGCAGCCCACTCCAGTATCCTTGCCTGGAGAATCCCAAGGACAGAGGAGCCTGGAGGGCTATAGTCCATGGGGTAGCAAAGAGCTGGACACGACTGAGCGAATTTCACTTTCTTCACTTTACTCATATAAAGTCCTACTCTACAGTTCTATGAAGATGTACAAGACCTAGAAGTAACACCCCCAAAGATGTCCTTTTCATTATAGGGAACTGGAATGCAAAAGTAGGAAGTCAAGAAACATCTGGAGTAACAGGCAAATTTGGCCTTGGGTATAGAATGAAGCAGGGTAAAGGCTAATAGAGTTTTGCCAAGAGAACACACTGTCCATACCAAACACCCTCTTCCAACAACACAGGAGAAGAGTCTACACATGGACATCACCAGATGGTCAATACCGAAATCAGATTAATTATATTCTTTGCAGCCAAAGATGGAGAAACTCTATATACTCAGCAAAAACAAGACTGGGAGTTGACTATGGCTCAGATCATGAACTCCTTATTGCCAAATTCAGACTTAAATTGAAGAAAGTAGGGAAAACCACTAGACCATTCAGGTATGACCTAAACCAAATCCCTTACAATGATACAGTGGAGGTGAGAAATAGATTCAAGGGATTAGATCTGATAGACAGAGTGCCTGAAGAACTATGGACGGAGGTTCATGACATTGTACAGGAGGCAGGGATCAAGACTATCCCTAAGAAAAAGAAATGCAAATAGGCAAAATGGCTGTCTGAGGAGGCCTTCCAAATAGCTGTGAAAAGAAGAGAAACAAAAGCAAAGGAGAAAAGGAAAGATATATCCGTTTGAATGCAGAGTACCGAAGAATAGCAAGGAGAGATAAAAAGCCTTCTTCAGTGGTCAATGCAAAGAAATAGAGGAAAACAGTAGAATGGGAATGATTAGAGATCTCTTCAAGAAAATTAGAGACAAAAGGGAACATTTCATGCAAAGATGGGCACAATAAAGGACAGAAATGTTATAGACCTAACAGAAGCAGAAGATATTAAGAAGAGGTGGCAAGAATACACAGAAGAACTATTCAAAAAAGATCTTCATGACCCAGATAATCACAATGGTATGATCACTCACCTAGAGCCAGACATCTTGGAATGCAAAGTCAAGTGGGCCTTAGGAAGCATCACTACAACCAAAGCTAGTGGGGGTGATGGAATTTCAGTTGAGCTATTTCAAATCCTAAAATATGATGCTGTGAAAGTGCTGCACTTAATATGCCAACAAATTTGGAAGACTCAGCAATGCCCCCAAGACTGGAAAAGGTCAGTTTTCATTCCAATCCCAAAGAAAGTCAAAGCCAAAGAATGCTCAAACTACTGCACAATTGGTACTCATCTCACCTGCTAGTAAATTAATGCCCAAAATTCTCCAAGCCAGGCTCCTACAGTATGTGAACTGTGAAATTCCAGATGTTCAAGCTGGATTTAGAAAAGAGGAACCAGAGATCAAATTGCCAACATCTGTCATATCATTGAAAAAGCGAGTTCCAGAAAAACATGTTTCTGCTTTATTGACCATGCCAAAGCCTTTGACTGTGTGGATCACAACAAATCGTGGAAAATTCTTAAAGAGACGGGAATACCAGACCACCTGACCTGCCTCCTGAGAAATCTGTATGTAGGTCAAGAAGCAACAGAACTGGACATGGAACAACAGACTGGTTCCAAATAGGGAAAGGAGTACATAAAGGCTGTATATTGTCACCCAGCTTATTTAACTTATATGCAGAGTATGTCATAAGAAATGCTAGACTGGATGAAGTGCAAGCTGGAATCAAGATTTCCAGGAGAAAGATCAATAACCTCAGATATGCAGGTGACACCACCTTTATGGCAGAAAGTGAAGAGGAACTAAAAGCCTCATGATGAAAGTGACACAGGAGAGTGAAAAAGTTGTCTTAAAGCTCAACATTCAGAAAACTAAGATCATGGCATCCGGTCCCATCACTTCATGGCAAATAGGTGGGGAAACTGGAAACAGTGAGAGACTTTATTTTGGGGGGCTCCAAAATCACTCTAGATGGTGACTGAAGCCATGAAATTAAAGATACTACTCCTTGGAAAAAATGTTATGTCCAACCTAGGCAACATATTAAAAGCAGAGACATTACTTTGCCAACAAATGTTCGTCTAGTTAAAGCTACGGTTTTCCAGTGGTCATGTACGGATGTGAGTTGGACTATAAAGAAGCTGAGCGCCAAAGATTGATGCTTTTGAACTGTGGTGTTGGAGGAAGACTCTTGAGAGTCCTTTGGACTTCAAGAATATCCAACCAATCCTTCCTAAAGGAAATCAGTCCTGAATATTCAGCGGAAGGACTGATGCTAAAGCTGAAACTCCAATACTTTGGCCACCTGATGGGAAGAATCGACTCATTTGAAAAGACCCTGATGCTGGGAAAGATTGAGGGCAGGAGGAGAAGGTGATGACAGAGGATGAGGTGGTTGGATGGCATCACCAACTCAATGGACATGAGTTTGAGTAAACTCGGGGGTTGGTAATGGACAGGGAGGCCTGTCATGTTGCAGTCCATGGGGTCGCAGATAGTTGGACACTACTGACTGACTGAACTGAAGTGAATTATTCTGCTCAGTGTTGTACTCTCTAGTTAGCTCCATTTTCTCTCCAAAAGATTACTAGAATGGTTTACATAGTCACCTGTGGGAAAGCTAAATTATTATTTCCTTCCTTCTGCTTGTTTTGTGTTTTGTTTACTCTTATCAGGTTATTGAGTTGATATTTTTATTCTTTTGTGATATTCACATTTATAGTGACACACTTACCACTAACTAAGCAGTGACTTGGCATCGTCTAGTAAATTTTTGTATTTTTATTTTCATTTATCTCAGCGTATTCTATATTTTCCCTTGTTTTCTTCTTTGACTCATTGGTTATTTAGGAGAGTGTTGTTTTTTTAAATGTCCATATATTTATAAAGTTCTCAAATTTCTTTGGGTTGTTAATTTCTAATTCAATTGTGATTAGAGAATATACTTTATACAGTTTAACGCTTATAAATTAATTGAGGTTTGATTCATGGCCAAGCATATGGTCTATTTTGCATCATGTTCCAAGTGCAAAAAAAAAGTGTATCTGCAGTTGGTGGGTAGAATGTTCTATAAAAGCAAGTTAGGTCTAGCTGGTTTATAGTGTTGCAAAATCATTCTCTTTCCTGGTTGATCTGCCTAGTTGTTCTGGCCAATATGAAACTGGGGATTTTGATGTCTCCAGTTATCACTGTTGGATTGTCTGTCTTTCCCTTCAGTTCTGTCAGTTTTTGCGTCATGTATTTTGGGGCTTAGTTGTTAGGTGCATGTGTGTTTATAATTATTACATCTTCCTGTTGAGTGATTCTTTTTACGGTTAGAATAGCTACTCCAGATTTTTATGGTTATTGTTTAAATGATCTATCTTTTCCCTTCATCTGTTTTAGTATCTCTGAATCTAAAATTAGTCACATATGCCTGTGTGCATGCTAATTCAGTTCAGTCATGTGTGACTGTAGCCTGCCAGGCTCCCTCTGTCCACAGGATTCTCCAGGCAAGAATACTGGAGTGGGTTGCCATGCCCTCCTCTAGGGGATCTTCATGACCTAAGGATCGGACCCGAGTCTCTTGCACTGGCAGGAGAGTTCTTTACCACTAGCACCACCAGGGCCTAGTCACATTTCGGTAGCATGTTATTGGATCTTATTTGTTTATTCAACCTGACAATCTCTCCATTTACATTGGATTATTTATTCCAGTCAATTTAATGTTATTATTGATGCAGTTTGCTACGTACGCCGTTAAACTTTTGTTTTCTATATGTCTCATATCTCTTCTCCATTTCTTTCTTCCTTCTTTAGTTCTTTCATTTCTCTTATGTGAATATTTTCCCATAGTCATGTATGGATGTGAAAGTTGGACTGTGAAGAAGGCTGAGCGCACAAAGAATTGATGCTTTTGAACTGTGGTGTTGGAGAAGACTCTTGAGAGTCCCTTGGACTACAAGGAGATCCAACCAGTCCATTCTGAAGGAGATCAACCCTGGGATTTCTTTGGAAGGAATGATGCTAAAGCTGAAACTCCAGTATTTTGGCCACCTCATGTGAAGAGTTGACTCATTGGAAAAGACTCTGATGCTGGGAGGGATTGGGGGCAGGAGGAGAAGGGGACGACAGAGGATGAGATGGCTGGATGGCATCACGGACTCGATGGACGTGAGTCTGAGTGAACTCTGGGAGATGGTGATGGACAGGGAGGCCTGGTGTGCTGCGATTCATGGGGTTGCAAAGGTCGGACACAACTGAGCGACTGAACTGAACTGAATATTTATTTCATTCACTTAATTTTTAAACAACATATTTGTTTCATGGTTGTTCTAACAGTGTACATTTTAACTTGTCAGATGCTACTTCAGATTTATACTAACAACCCCAGTGCTATATAGAAATATTACTTTTATATAGCACTGTTCCCCCCTTCTGCATTATAGTTGTTTATGTATATTTACATCTATATGTGTTATAATATATGTGTTACAAGCCCACAAATTCATTGTTACACTTATTAAGGGTAAGGGTTAGTTGCTAAGTCATGCCCGACTCTTACTTTGTCTAATCTTACCATATGATGTCCTTATACGTGAAATCTAAAATATGGCGCAAATGAACTTATCTATGAAATAGAAGCAGACTCACAGATACAGAGAACAGACTTGTTGTCATGATGGGGGTGGGGGTAGTGGGAGATGGATTGGGAGTTTGGGATTTGCAGCTGCTCATTATTATCTATAGAATGGATAAACAACAAGGTCCTACTGTATGGCACAGGGAGCTATATTCAGTATCCTATGATAAACCATAATGGAAAAAGAATATGAGAAAAGAATACATATGGTGTGTGTGTATAACTGCATCACTTTGCTGCACCCCAGAAACTAAAAAAACATTGTAAATCAACTGTCTGCTGTGCTAAGTCGCTTCAGGCATGTCCCATTCTTTGTGAACCCTATGGGCTGCAGCCCACCAGGCTTCTCTCTCCATGAGATTCTATCGGCAAAAATCCTAGAGTGGGTTGCCATTTCCTTCTTCTAAGGGATCTTCCTGACCCAGGGATCAAACCTGCATCTCATGCCTCTTGCATCGGCAGGCGGGTTCTTTATCACTAGTGCCACCTGGAAAGCCCACAAGTGTGTTGTGTGTGTGTGCGCACACATATATAGTTTGTGAGGTTAATCTCCATATTTATAGCTTTGATTCTCTTCATATGTTTTGTAGATTTTCTTATTCTAATACATATTTGTTCCCACCCACCACTTCTGTGATTTTGTTGTCAAATATATTATATTTTAATATGCCATAGGTCCAACACTATAATTACAAGCATTTTTTATACTATGATTGCTTTTAAAATCAGGTAGGAGAAGAAAAGAAGTATGCCAATTTTATGATTATTACCCTCATGATTTTTTTTTTTTAACCGGTGCTCTTTGGGGTATGTATGTGTGTATGTGAAATTACTGTCTAGGGTCCCTTGCATTTGGTCTGAAGAACTTTTATATTTCTTATAAGGCGGGTCTGTTAGCAATGGATTCTCTGGTTTTTACTTGGTCATGATTTTAGTCTTCCTGTTAGAAAGGTAGCTTAGTTGAGATAAGATTCTTATTTGACAGTTTTTTTTCTTTTCTGTACTTTGAAAATGGTATCCAAATGCCTTCTGACCCCCTTCAGTCTGATGAGAAGCCAATTGTGAATATTTGGGGGGCTCCTTTGTGTATGATGAATCATTTTTCTCTTGCTACTTTCAAAATTTTCTTTTTGTTTTTGTCTCTCTGCCTTTTTAATATGACATTTCTGGGTGCAGATCACTTTGCAGTTATTCTACTTGGAATTCCTTAAGTTTCTGGAATATGCAGTTTAATGTTTTTCTTCAGATTTTGAAAGTTTTTGTTCTTTGTTTCTTTAAATATTTTTCTATTTATTGATATCCTCTATTTTATGAGATATTGTCATCATGTCTTCTTTTGCTTCTTTAAGCATGGCTTTCTTTAGTTCTTTGAACATATTTATGACAGTTGCTTTGAATCTTTGCTAATCCAACATCTGGGTCCTCTCAAAGGCAGGTTCTGTTACCTGCTTTTTTCCTGTGTACAGGTCACACTTGCCTCTTTCTTTGGGGGTCTCGTATTTTTGTTGTTGTTATTGTGGAAAGCGGGACATTTTAGATAAAACATTGTAGCAACTTTAGATATTCATAGCCTCTTCCTCTTTCCGGGGCTTGTTAGTTTTATTCTTTGTATGTTTATTTGTGGGTTTTTTGTTATGTTTTTGATCTTTGCTGGACTACTTCAGCAAAGGAATATGAAATCTATTCCCTGCACAGTGTATGACCTTTGATCTGATCTCATTCACTGACATTTTAAAAATAAGTGAATAAACAAAATCAAGTTTCTTATCTTACTCATTTTTAGGAAAAAAATAAACCTCCTCTTTTAGATTACACATATATTAGTTTTACCCAATTTTGATAATCTTTTTGCTTGTTTAATATGTGAGTGAGCTATTATTTTGAAGATGCAGGGAAATTATGTGAAAGCTGAGTTGGAATAAATGATGCCACTTCAGTGTCCTATTTCAGTTCTAAAAGAGTCAATCTACTATTCTATTTAATATTAAGCTTTCGTTAAACATTTCCTTTCCTCAAGGAGCACCTGGTTTGGCTTTAAAAGTACTACACTGCTAGATGGAAAAGCTGTTTTAAATTCTGTTTGTTGAGTTCATTGTGGGCCTGGGGCACTGGTTGTTTTATCAGCAACATGGGCATGATAATGTTTTCCCTTCCTGACTTAAAAGAATATTAGGTGTTTAGTGTTGTCAAGTATACTTTGAAAGTAGGGAGGACATATTCACACACATGTAAGGCACTGTTTTTGCTATTATTAATTAGGACACGTAACCTCTGGTGGCTCAGAGGTTAAAGCGTCTGCCTCCAATGTGGGAGACCCAGGTTCGATCCCTGGGTTGGGAAGATCCACTGGAGAAGGAAATGGTAACCCACTCCAGTATTCTTGCCTGAAGAATCCCATGGACGGAGAAGCCTGGTGAGCTACAGTCCATGGGGTCGCAAAGAGCGGGACATGACTGAGCGACTTCACTTACTAAGTGCTAAAAGAAATATCGTATATTAACACATATATATGTAATGCAGAAAATGGCTTAAATGATCTTATTTGCAAAAAGAAATAGAGAGACAAACATAGAGAACAAACATATGGACACCAAGAGGGAAGGAGGTGTGTGTGATAAGTTGGGAGATTGGGAATGACACATGTACACTATCGATAATATGTATAAAACAGGTAACTAATGGGAACCTGGGGCTTCCCTGATGGCTCAGTGGTAAAGAATCCTCCTGCAATGCAGGAGACATGGGTTCAGTCCTAAGTTAAAGGAAATGGCAACCCACTCCAGTATTCTTGCCTGGGAAATCCCATGGACTCAAAAGAGTCAAACAAGACTTAGCCTCTAAACAACAATAATAAGACTCTATTGTACAGCACAGGGAACTCTGTTCAGTGCCCAGTGGTGACCTGAATGGGAAGGAAATCCAAAGCAGAGGGGATGTATGTATACATACAGCTGAGTCACTCTGCTGTGCAGTGGAGACCAATACAATGCTGTAAAGCAACTATATTCCAATAGAAATCAATATTTTAGGGACAGAATTTAAAATAAATCTCAAACGAGCACTGAGTCTCAAAATAAAAATCAAAAGTAAAGTGGTAGAAGCCATGCTTCTGGATCCAAATGTAAACAAACACATTTTGAAGAAAATATTTGTCAAGAAAGATTTGAATCCATGCCCATGTCTTTACGTTAGCAAACAACCCATTCATTCTGGTATTTGAGTTTCCTGCTGCTAAAATTCACCTTTTGTGAGAAGGGAAAACCACTTGCTTTAAAATGAGTAATTTGAAACCAAATCCCCACCCTCCTTATTAATTCTGTCTAATCTTGCCCCAGTTGCTCCAATCCTTAGAAGCCTCAGTTTCATCCTCAGCTAAAGGGCATCTTCTTTCATGGTGCTGTGGGGAACATTTTGTAAAAAAACACCCCTTGTTATTCTGCAACACAGTCACTAGTAAGTTTTAATAATAATTTTTATCTCTAGCATTTACCAAGATCCTCCCTCATGAAAGATTCCCCATATTTTCAAGTTTCCTATAGTTCGTGACTTATTTTGAATCAGAACTGTTTAGTAAAGACATCTGATCTGAGAGTGGTTGGATTGAATTGCATTCACCTGATATCTTCCTTGCGCTTATGAGAATAACTGGTAGAGCACAGGACTCTCAGGATATGGCGTACTGCAGTGATAAGTATTGAAGAGAAAAATGTGTATAGAATGGGAAACAGTCAGATGGGGCTTACTGCAAGGGGTTCCCTTGACTTCTGGAGATCACCTGGGCATATGGGGCACTTGGAAGTGAGTTAGGGATGAATAGGAAGAATGAGACCTTAGGGAAGCAAGACAAAACTACCAGAACCCTTTCTGAAACAGTGAGCTTTTGAATGTATTGTGCCAGCATTGAAAGTTAGTATAGAGAATCTATACCAGTGGTCCCCCTACCTTGCATGCCATCAGGGATACTGCTTTGCACAGAAACAGACTTACAGACTTAGAAAATGAACTTGTGGTTGCCAGGGGGAAGGATGAGGGGAAGGGAGAGTTAGGGAGTTTGGGATGGACATGTTACACACTGGTGTATTTAAAATGGATAACCAACAAGGACCCACTGCAGAGCACAGGGAACGCTGCTCAGTGTTATGTGGCTGCCTGGGTGGGAGGGGAGCTGGGAGAGAATGGGTACGTGTATATATGTATGGCTGAGTCCTTTGCTGTCCACCTGAAACTATCACAACATTGTTAGTTCAGTTCAGTTCAGTTCAGTCGTTCAGCTGTGTCCGACTCTTTGTGACCCCATGAATTGCAGCACACCAGGCCTCCCTGTCCATCACCAACTAACTCCTGGAGTTCACTCAAACTCAAGTCCATCGAGTCCGTGATGCCATCCAGCCATCTGATCCTCTGTTGTCCCCTTCTCCTCCTGCCCCCAATCCCTCCCAGCATCGGAGTCTTTTCCAATGAATCAACTCTTCGCATGAGGTGGCCAAAGGACTGGAGTTTCAGCTTTAGCATCATTCCTTCCAAAGAACACTCAGGACTGATCTCCTTTAGAATGGACTGGTTGGATCTCCTTGCAGTCCAAGGGACTCTCAAGAGTCTTCTCCAACACCACCATTTAAAAGCATCAATTCTTTGGTGCTCAGCCTTCTTCACAGTCCAACTCTCACATCCATACATGACCAGGGGAAAAACCATAGCCTTGACTAGACGTGCCTTAATTGGCAAAGTAATGTCTCTTCTTTTGAACATACTATCTAGGTTGGTCATAACTTTTCTTCCAAGGAGTAAGCGTCTTTTAATTTCATGGCTGCAGTCACCATCTACAGTGATTTTGGAGCCTGCCAAAATAAAGTCTGACACTGTGTCCTCTGTTTTCCCATCTATTTGCCATGAAGTGATGAGACCAGATGCCATGATCTTCGTTTTTTGAATGTTGAGCTTTAAGCCAACTTTTTCGCTCTCCTCTTTCACTTTCATCAAGAGGCTTTTTAGCTCCTCTTCACTTTCTGCCATCAGGGTGGTGTCATCTGCATATCTGAGGTTATTGATATTTCTCCCAGCAATCTTGATTCCAGCTTGTGTTTCTTCCAGCCCAGTGTTTCTCATGATGTCCTCTGCACATTGTTAGTTGGCTATACTCAACTACAAAATAAAAAGTTCCATATCAAAAAGAAAAAAAAAAATACTGTTTTGTTACTTCTACTCTGTAAATCACCCCTTGAAAAATTCTATCTACTAAGCACAGTGCATTTAAGTAATATATTAAGGAATTTATTTTCTCATTTTTATTCATCTGAGATATATCCATCTGCCAAGGAGAATTTCTGGTTTCTCTGAGATAAAAAGTAAATGACTTCTCCACGAATGCTCCCTTCTTTTTTTTCCTTTCTACAGCACCCACACTTTCTCTTCTTTCTGAGTTTACCTCCTTGATCCCCATCAAGGCTGTATTTACAAACACTCTGTATATGTGACAGGCGTTAAATTCCACTGTACTCTGCTTGTCTGCTGCTGCGAGTGGCGTGGGTCCTGTGTCCACAGCACAGCCTCTCAGCTATGTTACTGCACCCGTGAGGCTCGTGTTGTCTGCGGTGTCCAGGGACTGTTCACTGCTGGCTTCACAGTGAAGAGAATGTGTTCTTCGTGCATTCAACAATTATTGACACTGTCATTGAAATGGCAATTTTATGTTGTGCCTCTGAGAGGGGAAAAAAAAGGTGTAGGGATCCAGAGAGCAGTGTGCTTCTTTTATGTACATCATTTTGCTAGATAGGACTTTTTTTTTTTTTTTTTTTTTGTAAATTAGAGTTGTCATTTAATCTGCAGCTCTTTATAGGAGTTATATGTCTTTCATCAAATTTGGAATATTGACCATTTCTTCAAAATTCTTTCTACCTCATATGTTGTCTGCTTTCCTTTCGAGACTCCAATTACACATATGTTAGACTAGTTTACATTACTTAATAAGTTCCTGAAGCTCCGCTCATTTTTTCAGTTTCTTTTCTCTTTGGTTTTAACATTGGATAGTTTTGATTAAACTTTCCTCAAGTTCACATACTCTTTCTTGTGTCATTGGCATGCTGTTAGATCTATCCAGGGACTTAAAAATTTTCAGATACTGTACTTTTCATTTACAGACTTTTCATTGTTTCTTTTTCATTATTTTTATTTGCCTATGGTAACTTTCTTTTTATTATCACCAGCATATTTTATTTTACTTTATCGAGGATAGTTAAAATACCTCTTTTAAAATTCATTTTGCTAATTCAACACTGACCACAGGTCATATTTTTTTCTCATGTGTTCCTATTTCTTTGTATTTCAGATTTTTAAAAAATTATATCCTAGAAATTCTGACCAGTCAGTTTGGAGATTTTGGATTCTTATATATTTCCCAAATAAATGTTTGTTTGTCTTGTTTTGTTGGGAGATTACATTGGTGGGACTTGAACTGTAATCTCTGTGTTTTGATTGTTGGGTCTGATCTCAGTTCAGATCTGTAGTCTTGAACTGGGTTGCTTTGATTCTTTTCTCTGTGTGCATGGCTTATGAGTTAACCAGAGCTGTGTGAAGGCAGAACTGTGGGGTTTATCTCTGGTATTTTGTCTCTCTCTCTCTAGTGACTACTGTTGAACCACATTCAGTGGTTCCCCAAGAAAGAAAGCTTGGTTTTTCCATTGATACCCCTAGTCCCCCATGCTTCATGCCAACCATGTTCGACCTCAGGCTAAAAGCTTTGAAAATAACAAGTAATCTCATACAGCTTTCCTGTGGGCATGGACTCCCCAGAGGAATACACTTGCTTCTATATACTCTTCAGCACCTTCAGGTGGCTGTTTGTTTTTATGACATCCATACTTTATAGTTGTTATCTGGGAGTGGGCTGGTCTGGTTGGATCTTACTTAGCCATTATTTCCCATTAACATAATTTTGTACATCAGGTTTCTGCTTGACAAGGCTGTACTCAATTCCCGATAATGACCTTTTAATGATGATCTTCTCAAATTTTTGATAGTCACTATTGGCAAGAAAATTTATTCATACTGGTAGGTGATAAAAAATTTAAAACCATTTTTACAGCTATTCAAAATTTTCCATAGTTGAAAATGAATTTAAAGGAGCTAACCACTTCTTTTTCTTAACACTGGCAAATGTAATGTTGAAATTTCTTGTGATAATGCAAATGGGTTTCAAATCCAACAGAATGTTTTCATATCAAGTATTCAAAATAATGATGATGCTCTAATTAGAAGAAAACACATGCATTGTTAGAGTGCTCACCCTGAAGCTAGCCTGGATGGCACTAAAAGGGCATATTAGCCACAAAAGCATCTAATATGTGTGAAGGCAGAGACTCAGGATCCCCCGGAGCTACTCTGTCAGGAACACCTGCTTATCCCTCAGCTCCTTCAGCTCTAACTCCTGTTCCTTTGCTTGTGCACCTGTTGTTGTTCAGTCATGAAGTTGTGTGTGACCCCATGGATTGCAGTACACCAGGCTTCCCTGTCCTTTACTATCTCTGGAACTGGCTCAAACTCCTGTCCATTGAGTCAGTGATGCCATCCAACCATCTCATCCTCTGCCATCCCCTTCTCCTCCTGCCCTCAATCTTTCCCAGCATCAGGGTCTTTTCCAATGAGTTGTCTCTTTGCATCAGGTGGCCAAATTATCGGAGTTTCAGCTTCGGCATCAGTCCTTCCAATGAATACTCAGAGTTGATTTCCTTTAAGATTGACTGGTTTGATCTCCTTGCAGTCCAAGGGACTCTCAAGTGTTTTCTCTAATACCACAATTTGAAAGCATCAGTTCTTTGACACTCAGCCTTCTTTATGTGCACATGAGTGCTTAGGTATTTGGAACCATAAACACACTAGTAAAGTTTAGGTTCCAAATACCCAGGCTACAAGTATGACCTTTGGATTTGGTATATAAATGGTGTTTAAAGCTCCAAAATTGGGAAAATGTGTAGAGAGAAGAGACTGGGGATTAAGATCTGGGACACTCTAATCTTAAGAGTTTGGAAAGAAGAGGAATCCAACGGGAAATTGAAAGCCAGTGTGGGAGGAAACCTTGAGGGTATGGAGTGTTGGAAGTCAAGTGACGAAGGTGAATTGGTGAAGAGGAAGTGAACAACTCACAAATGTTGCTGTCTCATGAAGTACCTGATGGCCCAGACAGTAAAGAATCTGCCTGCAATGCAGGAGACTGAGGTTTGATCCCTGGGTTAGGAAGATCCCCTGGAGAAGGGAATGGCTACCCACTCCAATATTCTTGCCTGGGGAATCCCATGGACAGGGGAGCCTGGTGGGCTGCAGTTCATGGGGTTGTAAAAAGTTGGACACAGCTGAGTGACTACAATTTCACTTTTGATGTAGTACCAAGGAGACCAAGGGTGACCCATTAGATTTCATGATGAAGGTTGCGAATGTTTTTGACAAGAGCAGTTTCTAGAGAGGGGAAAGCCTGATTGGGGTATGTATATGCAGAGCCCTGGAGGTGAGGGATTGGAGACAAGGAGTATATGCATGGGGCTGATTTGGGGGTGAGAGACGGACAGTTGTGTGCATAAACCTCGGAGACCTGTTTCTGTGCCTGTCCTGGGTCATATCTGGACACCTGGGCGTCATTCTACCACTTTCAAGGAAATTCTTGGGGACTCACTAAGTCCCTGGATGCCTGGAATGATCTTGCAGCTGTTCCTCCTCTGAGGATTGCCTATCTGTAATAGCAACTGCTATGAGGACTAAAAGGAATCATACTACATAAAAGGAGTCTTGCAGAATATGGCTGTCAGGAAAGCAAGAAGATAGCTCTCTAAGTAAATAGCAGCCTGCTGTTTAAATTTCTGCCCTCATTCTCTGTGGTTGACTGATCTTGGACAAACCTATCAGTAATCAGTGTTGAGTCTAACATCAAATGTATCATAATCCTTTTGGAAACTTTTAATATATTTGTTCTGTACAGCTTCTTAGAGAAAAATTTTGCATCTGTTTCTTATCAATTGTATAAAGAAATGCTGTAGGTTTTTTTTTCCTGTCCTAAAATTATCTTGCTCATGTTTGAAATTGGAAAGAAGGGGTGGGGATAGCTGATTTTACACATAAGTGAACATCTCAGCTATCATTCTGTGCAGCAGAGATGCAGAGATTGGAGGAAGCGCCCTGTGCTTTGTTCCCTGATGCATTGTTGTAGAAAGCGTTTGTTTTCTTTCAACAGAACATGATTGTAACCTGATCTGTCTATTTCCACTCTGTCTTCGGAGACAGGTCGTACAAGAAGTGGGTTGCAAGACATCAATTTTTCTGATAGGGCCAGCAAGCTTTGTGACAAATGCTGAGATCGCTGAGGATCTGCAAAGATCGGTACTTCTGGTTTTGTCCTTGTGTTTTAGATTGTGATGTCTTACCCATTTTTCCATTGGTGAATTCAGCCTACAAACAGTAGGCTTTTTCTCTGATTTGGTGGTCAGAAGTGGCTATTTCCTAGGTTCTGCTGTTTTCCTGTGTCTCGTTATCTGCTTATACCTTAAAGAGATCCTTGCTAAGTAGTTGGTCTCTCCTTCCTCTGCTCACCCTCAAGCGCATGGTCACTGGTCCACTGTACATAGATGCTTTGTTTTGGTATCCGTCTCTAATCTCCAGACCATGAACTCTGGGAGGTCAAGGTCAATGACTTTATTTTTATTCACAGCATCCAGAATACTGTCCAATCAAGGCTGAATTCTTGAGCTATGTTGACAAATACATGACAATAGCAGTTACTACCGTCTCAGGGACAGGAAAGAGACTTTTCATATAATAGAGCAGGAAGGGACGTACAGATGAATATTTAGGATGTTCAGTGTAGTGCTTTATCTTTTGTATGTTACAGGCTGTCCATGGATTCAGACTCTTCATGGTTATTTTGACACTGTCTGAATAAGGTTCAATCAAGAAACAGTTTCGGAGAGGAGGGGCAGACACACACGGTTGGGTAATAGGGAAGTTAAGGAGATCAAACCAGTCCATCCTAAAAGAAATCAACTCTGAATATACATTGGAAGGACTGACGCTGGAGCTGAAACTGCGATACTTTGGCCACCTGATGTGAAGAGCCGACTCATTGGAAGAGACCCTGATGCTGAGCAAGAATGAGGGCAGAAAGAGAAGGGAAAGACAGAGGATGAGACGGTTAGATGGCATCACCGACTCAACGGACATAAAATTGAGCAAACGCCGGGAGATGAAGAAGGACAGAGGAGCCTGGCGTGTTATAGTCCATGAGGTCATAAAGAATCGGACACAACTTAGCAACTGAACAGCAACAGCAATGAGGAGGTCATAGGTCATATAAGGGGGAAGCGGAACTCAGCCAAAACCCCAGCTACCACTGTGGATGAGCAAGCTGAAGCCTGCAGGAAGGCTTCGGAATATGCTGTACAACATGCTTTACAGTCACCCTAGTCAAGGAAAAAGGAGTAGGAATAGTTATACTCCTACCTGCTTTAGTCATTGGATCAGGGATGTGAACATTCGGAGAAGATGTTAGCTCCCAGTCACTCCCACCCCACTATACACACATGAATTCTGCAAGCCCAAGGCCAGCCCAAAAAGAGAGAGTGGCCAGCTTTAGACTAGTAGCCACAGAAACGGGATTGAAATCTAAGCCCTTATAGGATGAGCACAGATGGGACTTGCCACAAAGACCACAAAGTGCCAGTTCACGAATGACCATTCACTTTATTTATCCTTTTCACTCTCAAGATGAATCTCTGCTAATGTAGGAAAATGCCCTTTGATGTGTGAGACGATATAGGTGGAAGCATCTCGGGACACATTTTATAAACTGTAAAGTGTGGTACAATTATATTGCTATTATCATTATTGACATTAGTATTGGTTTGATAGCTTGATTATAGTCATCAGCACTCGGGAGGGGTAGTAGAATGCCTTTCTGAGAATAAAAAGTGAGATGAGAAATTTAAGTACAAACTCCAGTTACACATAATCAATAATTGTCCAAATCAAGGCCTAGCACCTTGCTTGAGTAAATTTAGACATAAAAGCAGAAAGATCATTTGTACCTGTGTTGATCGTTTCTCCCTAGGGGAGCAACGGCTGAGAGCTTTACCAGGGGCTTGGATGTATATAAACTGTCTTAAATGGAGTGTTCGTGGGGAAGAGGCTGTTAGATCTGAATTGACCTCTAGCTCTTTCATTTGTTTGCTTTAAAACTGATTGATCCTGCTTTGCAGATTTAATCGTACTTGAACCAAAACAGGGACCTCAAAGGCATGGTTTTGACTTACACTTTATGCTGATATAACTGTTGTCCAGGATCGTGCCTTCATTTTTGACCCAGTCTCCTTGAATCAGACCATTCAGATAAACATGCTGGTTTTGATTTATTTATCTTACATCTGTGACATTTTGTGACTTAAAAAGCAGCAACATGACTTTACCAACAAAGGTCCCTATAGTGAAAGCCAGGGCTTTTCCAGTAGTCATGTACGGATGTGAGAGTTGGACCATAAAGAAGGCTGAGCATCAAAGAATTAATGCTTTAGAACTGTGGTACTGGAGAAGACTCTTGAGAGTCCCTTGGACTACGAGGAGATCAAACAAGTCAGTCTTAAAGGAAATCAACACTGAGTATTCATTGGAAGGACTGATGCTGAAGCAGAAACTCTGATACTTTGGCCACCTGATGTGAAGAGCCTACTTGCTGGAAAAGACCCTGATTCTGGGAAAGATTGTGGGCAGGAGGAGAAGGGTGTGACAGAGGATGAGACACAATGGACTGACTCAATGGACATTATTTTGAGCAAATTCCAGGAGATAGTGAAAGACAGGGAAGCCTAAAGTGCATGGGGTCTCAAGGAGTCAGACTTTGTGACCGAAAAACCTGCTAACCCATCTCTGGCAAGTTTCATTCTACTCACTTCAATCAGTTTCCAAAGCTACCACCTTCAACTCATTCGTTCCTCTCTACTTGGAAATCCAGAGTGCCTTTTAGCTGGAGCTACCTACCACAGGCTTTCCTTATGGCTCAGCTGGCAAAGAAACTGCTTGTAATGCAGGAGACCTGGGTTCAGTCCCTGGGTTGGGAAGATCCCCTGGAGGAGGGAAAGGACTACCCACTCCAGTATTCTGGCCTGGAGAATTCCGTGGTCTGTGTAGTCCATGGGGTCGCAAAGAGTTGGAGATGACTGAGCAACTTTCACTTCACCCACCCCTGACGGTTTTTACTTAAATAGGAGAGATGTCTGAGGAAAGCAGAGGAAGGCGTGAATAGGAAAGCTATGTAGGTAATGGAGTTGTTAGGGTTTGTGATTGATTGGATGTGGGTGCAAGAGGTAGGGGCCAAAGACGATGGACCAGAGGAATGCTGATGTCCTCAACTGAAATAAGACAAACGAGGAGAGACCAGATGAGAGCAAAAAGGTACATAGGTACAGACAGATTTCTTTTTTATTTCTTCTCTCATTAAATGAAATGTAGCTAGTGGCAACTGTGAGTAAAACCAAACCTGTTAGATTTTTTTAAACTGATAGCACGGTTATGGACAAGAGGTGATTATTTTCCTGATCATCCTGTTAACAGAGCTTGAATTTAGTGACATTCAAATAACTAGTAGGGAAGATTTTCTATTGAAACCTATTCAGAGTCTTAAGCAGATTCTCATATGGTGAAAGGCACACAGGAGCCATTTCATGGCTGTGAATCAACCCTACTCAATTAGAAAGAATAAAACTTCACTGTACTTAACCAGAAAGACACCTAGAAGTGTTAGATTGGGTATAATCCAGCCCCATTTCCAACGGTTGAGCCAGGAGACCAGGGGAAGGATGTCTGGTGGTGCTGGCTTTCTGTACTAACCGAACTGGCATCACTGAGTCAATTAGATTTAATTTGATTTCTTGCTTGATCCTCTGGCTGCCCCATAACTGAAAACCTGAATATTTGCTCAAATTACTATTGTCCTCAGACAAAGACCTCTTCAATTCACAGAGCAATCTATAATGTAACTATCCATTTCCCATCTGCTCTGTGTGTACCTTAACTGATAGCTATTCAGACATTTATTTTAGATAGCAGTGCCTGTGATGAACTGAGAGTTTCTTTGAATCTGGGCTTTTGAGATCCAAATTGGTAGCCTTGGAAATTTATTCTTCGACAAAGGTCTCTTGAGAGCTCTTCTCATCTGGAAGAGGAAGAGGGAGAGAAAAAGAAGGGCTCACAAAAGCCTTCACAATCCTTTCATCTACAGAATTACCAAAAAATGTTCTTGGAAGAATGGCCTGTGCAGACTCACCTGACATTTCACTGGTATAAGTAATTTCTGATTATTTCTAGTTTCTCTGTTTGAATCTGTGTGTGACCCAACAGAATCATTTTCCACTGAGTGGAGATGATATGATTTCAAGTGAGGTAACAAAGGGGGAAAATGAATACATCATCTAAGTGCTTCAAAGAAGCATCAATTCTGTCTTTGGAGGGTGCAACCCAAAATGAGGGCATTGTCAGTGGAGAGGCAATCTTGGGATATAAATGGTCAGAAGGCCCTACACACCATAGCTTAGAGATGAACGGCAGGGAATATTTACAGAGGCATTAACTTGTGTCGGATACTGTTCTAAGTATTCTCTCTATATTATACCATCTAACAATTTAGGTCTTTTATCTTAAATTTATAGAATTCTCCAGGGAAATAGAGCCACATATATATATATTATATGAAACTGGCTGAGAAGAGGCTAAGAAATCCCATTATCTACATTTGGCAAGTTGGAGACCCAGGAGAGTGGATTGTATGTTTCGGTCTGAATCTGAAGGCAGAAGACTAGCGTCTCAGCTTGAAGACAGTCAAACAGAAAAGAGTGAATTCTCTCTTCCTCTGCCTTTTGTTCTATGCAGGCCTTCAGCTGATGGGACGAGGCCCACCCACATTGGGGAGGGCAGTCTGCTTTACTCAGTCTACCAATTCAAATGTTAATTTCGTTCAGAAACATCATCACCAACACACCAGAATAGTTTTTACTCTGGGCATCTGGTAGCCCAGTTGAGTTGACACATTAGATTAATCATCATAGATAAGAAAACTGGGGCATAGGGAGTAAGTTACCTGACTTAGGCCACCCAGCAAGCGCATAACCTCAGATCTGAACACAGCTTGTCTGACTCCAGGGCCACTGCTATAATCACTAAGGGACATTGTTTCTCTGTGCTGTGGCCTAGAACACATATCAGAGGCATATTAGTTCAGTTTCCTCTACCCTGTGATGTGGAATCTCTTTAATGTAGGACATGGAATTGAATTCAAAACCACGGTCCCCAATCTTTTTGGCACCAGGGACAGGTTTCGTGGAAGACAGCATGGGTGAGAGTGGGGTCAGGGGGTGTGTTTCAGGATGCCTCAAGCACATTACATTAACTGAGTTCATTGAGCAGGAAGTGGAGCTCAGGGTGTAATCCAAGTGATGGGGAGCAGCTGTACATACAGATGAAGCTTTGCTCCCTCACCTGCCACTCACCTCGTGCCGTGCAGCCCCGTCCCTAACAGACTTGGTGGCTGGAGACCCTGATACGAAATTATTTAGGAAAAAAAGAAGAGGGCTTTATTAACACCATCAAAATGTGAATTGTAAAGACGGGGTAAAAAATGATCTTCTAGTATTTAATCATGGTATTTACTCAATGTTTGTTCATTCTTTTGAGTGAGTGAATTTATTTATTTTTGGCAATTTTTTTACAGTTTTATTATGAACATGCTCAACCCCTCCAAGCAGTTAGGAACTTATACATTTCTGTATCTTCCACAAGGATTTACATGGTTTATGGGATCACATAAGGAGCTCAATAAATATTGGTTGGTATGATTAGATTGGTGACTGAAGATGTTAATCAATTGTGTGCTAATAAGTACAGTGCTTTTTTAAGAATTGAAAGGGACACTAGAGATGTTATGATTGAATCAAAGTTAAATATTTTGCAGTAGGGAAAATTCTTTCATTTTTTCAAGCAGAAAAATGAGGGAAAAAAGCCCCCCCACAATCTCATCCCGATTTGGAAATGGGGGTGAGCAGAACCAAAGTGGATTGTAATGAGGAGAATGACTTAAATGGCGGAATGTTCGGCTCTTGTCTACAGGTTTACAGAAATGAAATTAAACTTGGGCTTTCTATTGCAAAACAATAAGCAAATTGAAGGCCAATTATACCAGCTCATCAGAAAAAGCTGGCGAACGAGAGAGGATTTTGCATTTCTGAGTAGAACGACTTTTCAGATGAAAGAATTTATTACAAGAAATTGAGAACATCTGGGCCATCAAAGGCAGAATGCAGTGAATAATTGGACAATCATAGACTGGCATCCATTTGAATAAGAGGCACTTCTTTGGTTCCAACTAAGGGATGTTTTTTGAAATTCCTCATCTAGAAGGAAATGAAGCCCAGCTTTTAAAACATGATTTTTTCCTACCTGGTTGTTACTTGGTTATGAAAGAAATCTGTTTTGGGAACCTCAGTTCTGTAAAGTTATCCTTGTGACCAAAATTAGGGGAGAATAGCAGAAAAGCGGTTGGCTCTGTTTTCTGTATTTCATCCACTGGGTTAAGTCTAATCCAGTATCACCATTTCTGATTCTGGCAGACATCACACTCATATGTCCAAGTGTGTGTGCTAAGTTGCTTCAGTCGTGTCCGACTCTATTGGACTCTATGGATTGTAGCCTGCCAGGCTCCTCTGTCCATGAGACTCTCCTGGCAAGAATGAACACTGGGGTGGGTTGCCATGCCCCATTCCAGGGGAATTTCCCAGCCCAGGGATCAAACCTGAGCCTCCTGTGTCTCCTGCATTGGCAGGCAGGTTCTTTACCACTAGCACCACCTGGGAAGCCCCACACTCATGATAGGCCGTAATAACTCAGCTTCTCCACATTCTCCACCTTCTCTCTGATATCCCTCAGCTAGGAGCCACCTTGCCCGCATCCTTCAAGTGCCAGGCAGGGTGCTAACGGCGGGGATTGGTCCTGATGGAGGGGGTAAGCCTTTGGGCTGTCCACCTGAGTGGGGCTGAGCTCACCCAGTCCCCACTCCTCTCAGTGCCCCGTGTTCGCCTTATCTCTAACAGTGAGAACGTCACATATCATGATGCCCTTCTTTGGCTTAAACACTGAACTAGATTTTTTTATACGTTTGTCTTAAAAATTTTTTTAATTTATTGTAGTGCAGATGCTTAGTTGTCCCACCTTATACAGAATCTTCCCAGACCAGGGATGGAACGCGTGGCCCCTGCATTGGCAGGTGGATTCTTAGATCTTTTACATACATATACTATTTCTAGTAGCTTTCATAGTCCCTTTGGGCAGTAATGATTATCCTATTTTATAGTCAGGGACACTGAAGATCAAAGAGAGGATATAGACAGATAATTTAATCCAGATTACACTGTGTAATAACTCAGTCTGTATGTGTGCTTAGGTGCTCAGTTGTGTCTGACTCTTTGTGACCCTTGGACTATAGCCCACCAGGCTCCTCTGTCCATGGGATTTTTTTAGGCAAGAAGATTGGAATGGGCTGCCATTTCCTTCTCCAGGGGATCTTCCTGACCCATGGATCAAACCAGCGTCTCTTGTGTCTCCTGCATTATAGGTGGATTCTTCACCTGCTGAGCCATTGGGAAAAGTGCAATAACTCAACACTCAGTGGCTTAAAACCCAAAGATTTCTCACTCGTGTTTCATATCCTCAGTGGGATGGCAGGGTGCTCTGTTCATTGTAGTCAGCTGGGCACTCAGGCTGAATGAGTGGCCACCATCTCAGATAAGGCCAGTCTCAGTGCTTGAAGAATGAGAAAGCTCCATAGGAGAGACTTTTGCACCAGCAGTGAAATGCTTGCCCTAGAAATGACCTTTATTATTTCTGCTTGCTGTTCATTGCCAGGTGCCTGTTACATGGCCCCCACCAACCATGAAATAGGGATGGTAAAAAAATACAGTCATATTCTGGATGCCAAAGTATGGAGCGCTGGAAGTATTCATTGAACAGAACTGGCAAGAGGATGTATAGCCTGGCAATTATGATTGTGGGTTTAAATTAAGGTTCTACCACTTTTGTGTTTACAGAACCTTGCACAAATTAATCTCACCAAGCTTCAGTTTCCTCACTTTTTAAATGAGATAATTATATTTAAATGAGATAACTCCTTCATCAAGGAGTTTTAATAAGGAAACAATGAGATAACATATACACAAAAGATCAGCTTGAGGCCAGCTCAAGTCATGCAAACCTGGGGACCATTTGTCCACAGCTTTTGGGGATAAAATAACCAAAATTATGTCTGGGGAAGATTGCAGGAGATGCATACACAGATATGTCAAGAAGAAAAAATTCAGAGAAGATTGAAGCCTTGGCATGAAGAGTCAGAGCAGGAAAGAGACACTCAAGAAGAGGCAAGTGAAAAATTAAAAATGTGGCTGTAGGGACTTCCTGGCCATCCAGTGGTTAAGATTCTGCATTCCCTATACAGAAGGCAGCAGTTCGATTCCTGGTCAGGGAACTAAGATCCCACGTTCCACAGGGCATGATTAAAACAAACCAACAAACCAAAAACACAGCCACAAATTCTTCCGTGATTTCCTTTGGAGAGGTGAGGTCTCCATTCACTCCTCTTGAGTCTGGGCAGGATGGTGACTGCTTTGACCTTTAGAGCACAATGGAAGTAGCACGGTGCCATTTCAGTGTTATGCCAACTGGCTCTTGTCTTGTCTGCTGAAACACTTGTTCTTGGATCTCTGAGCCACCTCTGACCACCCTGAGGTTGCCATGCCATGAGGAAGCCCAAGACATGAGAGGCCACGTTTGAACCAACATTTGCCACCGATGCCAGTCAGAGTCATTGCAGACCAGGTACCAGATACGTGACTGAAGAGTCTCCACGTCATTCGAGCCCTCCAGTGTCATCCTTGCCATCTGAGTTGCCCCAGCTGAGGCCCTAGGCATCACAGAGCAGACACAGATCCTTCCCAGTGTCTCTTTGTGACCCCATGGACTATAGCCCACCAGGCCCCTCTGTCCATGGAATTCTCCAGGAAAGAATACTGCAGTGGGTAGCCATTCCCTTCTCCAGGGGGTCTTCCTGACCCAGAGATTGAACCTGGGTCTCCTGCACTGCAGGCAGATTCTTTACTGTCTGAGCCACCGGGGAAGCCCTCTGGATGTACAATAACCATGGCTGATGCACCAGGAGATGACCAGAAACGCGAGAGTAGGTGAGGGTGATTATAGGTGAGCAGGCGAGTGTCTGAATTAGTGCTAGAGACAAAAAGCCTGTATGCTTATATATGCTTTCCTGGGGGAAATGGCTCCATTTAAAGGTTTGATGTCAGTCTCCCTTTGGCTTTGGCCACCAGAGTTGGGCTTATACACTGCGCTCTGCCTTGGTGCCGCCCATCAGGCCAGCTTCATTCATAAGCCTGGCTATTCCTCTGCCGCTTCTCTTCCAACAGAAACTTGATTTTAGTATCTTGTCCACGTTCTTCTGCTCACCCTCTGGTCTTAGCTTTGGGCAGCCTCACTGTGCTGATTTAGCTAAGTTGGCCTAACTGTGCACTCTTTCCCTTTTCCTCCTCCTTTTCCTCCCCACCTCCGTCTCCTTCTTTTTGGGAGGCTGGTCAAAGAGCAGTACAGGCAGCTCACAAAGCTCTCATTGATCTTTCTCAGTGCTGCCTCCACTTGTCACAGCTGAGATCCCTGTGAGAAACCCAGGCAATCAGGGAGGGATATTTATTTACAGTAGCACTGCCCAAGGGCATCTCCAGAGAAGCTCAGAACCCTCCCTTCCAGGTTGACTCCAATCTTAAAAGAAGCGAGGAGAGTCTCCACTCCCCACTGTGAAGCCCATCTCTTCTCACACCTTCTGGGAGCCTCTCTCCTGACTCATGGACCAGGAATATGCAGCATAGCAGGGAGGATGATGTAGCCCACCAACAGAGGCTCGGCACCCGTCTTACAGTCCTCCTCAGCAGGTGAAGGCTCCTTTTCTAACACCCGTTTTGTAGGGGGCAAAGTCGTGATCTTAATGCTGTGTGCATATACTCAATCATGTCCGACTCTTGTGACCCCATGGACAGTAGCTCGCCAGGCTCCTCTATCTATGGAATTTTCCAAGCATGGAATACTGGAGTGGGTTTTTATTTCCTTCTCCAAGGGATCTTCCAGACCCAGAGATCGAACCCACATCTCTTGCATCAGCAGACAGATTCTTTACCAGTGCACCACCTGGGAAGTCCGGATCCTAACGTTACAGCCCTATTTTATTTTCCTTCAATTCTTTCCCACATGTGGTTTGGTTATCAAACTATTCAGGACTTTTCTAAAAGCTGAGTTCCCAAAATTGTGTCCATTTTATACCTGTTTCTTCAGTTCAGTTCAGTCACTGAGTCGTGCCCGACTCTTTGTGACCTCATGAACCGACTCTTTGTGACCTCATGAACCGCAGCACGCCAGGCCTCCCTGTGCATCACCAACTCCCGGAGTTCACCCAAACATATAACCTGTTTCTTAATGAGTTTGATACCATGACATTCCTGTATGTGATAATCTCCCAGCTTCATTTCCTCTTTCCTGAACGCCCACTTCCTGTTTCCTGTTCCCTGTCTCTCATGGGAGTTCACACTGCATCAGGAACTCTTGGCCGCCTTTCTTTATTCCCTTTGAATAATGAGAGGTTATTTAGCAAACATCCCTGAAGTGTTGCTGACCTCTGTGGAGGAGTTTGTCAAATGTGTTCTGACCTAACAGAGAGGAAAGAATAGACAAAAACTCGGCAGGCATTTATCAATAAAATCAGATTCCAAATTGATCTGTTCTTTCCTTTCGGATGCTATCAGCTGCTCTTGACTGAGTCAATTAAGAATCTCTGACAAGATGTACATTTAAAAAAATTAGTATTCATTTATTTTTGGCTGTGCTGGGTCTTTATTGCTGCACGGGGCCTGCTCTCTAGTTGCAGTGTGGTGGCAATTGTCATTGTGGAGCACAGGCTGTAGGGCCCGCAGGCTTCAGCAGTTGTGGTCCCTGGGCTCCAGAGCATGGCTCAGTAGTTATGGTGCACCAGCTTATTTGCTCCTTGTCATGTTGAATCTTCTCATGACAGGGATCGAACCTCTGTCTCCAGCATTGGCAGGTGGATTCTTTACCACTGAACCACCAAGGAAACCCAAAATGTACATTTTTAAGCTCTTGCAAAGCCTCTGCCTCCTCAACTGTAAACTAATGACTTTGACTGTAGATTTAAACAAGATGTCATATGTAAAGTGCAACCATTGCATGGCACTTAGTTCTCAAGAAATGCTGCCTTATTCATTGCTCCCCTAAGGACACCCCCACCCCCTTCTCTGGAGGCCTTAAAGTATCCTTGACTGTTCATCTGAACCATTCTAAAAGACTAAAACTTACATTCTAAGGACTGAAGTTTCAGCTTTCACTTTGGGCAGGGTGACTTGAGGGTGTGACATCAGACTGGGTCTGTTTGCAAAGACTGATAGAAAAATGACCTGGGTTAGCTCCCGGAATAGGTCGAGGGACACTTTTCCATCTTCCTCCCTGCTGATGGGCTCCTGTTCACCTTGTGCGAGGCTCTGACTTAGGTGGTGTCAGCAGATTCATCAGGGCTGTGTTGGAGGTGCATGAAAATCAGCAGTTTAGCTTCACTGGGGTTTCCACGAGAGTCTGCTTTGGCTCACTTCATCTGAGTTCACCAGAATGGAATAATTTCAAGGAAACAGCAATTTAGACCCTTGAATTTCTCATGGCCCTTGAACTAAATTGTAAGTCAACTCTCGCTCAGTTGAGATGGAGCCCCCACCTTGATCTTCCAGAAAATTGTGAATTGTGTAACAGACATTTTGGATAGGACTGAAATTTCCAGATAGGTTGCTGGCTTTCTGCTTCTCTTTGCTTATTTAATCCTTGCTACTAAAGACTGAGAATAATGAAGCATTTATATATTTTCATTTCAGAGGTCAGGAAACTGAGGCTAAAGGAAAGAAAGTAATTTAAAAGATATTCTGCTTGTGCAGTTATCTGGACCACAGCTCAGATCGCTCAATTTGCTGTTCCAGTGCCTTTTCACCTTCATGCTTTTAGTAAAAATAGTTAACACTGCAAATTATGTATCAGGTACAAAGATATGAAGAGTGGATTTGTCAGAATTCAAAACCGGATCTGAAAACTGTATGTGAGTGAAGCAAAAGTTGCTCAGTCGTGTTGGACTCTTTGCGACCCCATGGACTATAGTCCACCAGGCTCCCTCTGTCCATGGGATTCTCCAAGCAAGAATACTGGAGTGGGTTGCCATTCCCTTCTCCAGGGTATCTTCCCGACCCAGGATCGAACCCAAGTCTCTTGTATTGCAGACAGATTCTTTACTGTCTGAGCCACCAGGGAAGCCCTGAAACTCTATGTAGACCCATGTAATTAAATAATCCACATTTGAGAAAAGAACTGCATCTAGGCAGGATGGAGATTTTCAGGTTCTGTTCAAGTATTTAGGTGTGGCGTCTTCTGGATGGAGGACAGGAAGGGAACTGAACTGTGGGGTTGATCAGGCACATTCAAATGGCACAACATGAGCAATTTCATCACTAATAAATTATGAAACTCTTAATGTCAGGGCATTATGATCATTTTAATGCTTCTTTCCAGTGAAATGGCAATCAGCCCATGTGACTGATAGTCGCTGCCCCTGCAAAGTACCTTTCTGTTACTACAATCCCTCCCCTGGGTCACCTAACAGTTGCCCTACCTCTAGCAGCTAAAACAGTTAACAGCTGGCACAGGAGGAGACTTCCAGGAACCCTTCTGTGCCAAGACTAGTGTCTTATTTGAATATTACATTTTAGTTTATTATCTTAATGTGTATTATAGTTATGTGTCTCCAAGTTCCTTGCAGAATGGTGTTGTATACTAATATAAGTGAAAGTGTTAGTTGCTCAGTCGTCCCTGACTCCTTGTGACCCCATGGACTTCAGTTCAACAGGCTCCTCTGTCCATGGGATTTACCAGGCAAGGATACTGGAGTGTTTTGCCATTTCCTTCTCCAGAGGATCTTCCCGACCCAGGGATTGAACTCGGGACTCCTGCACTACAGGAAGACTCTTTACTGACCTAGCTACCAGGAATAATGAAATATAAAACATATTGATATGTTATGTGCCTTAGTGTCAAGTATAGAAATATGAAAGCCTGTGATACCCATCATTTTGCCAAAAGATGAAGAAACAGATTCCTGTGATGTGAGTTTGGAGCTACAGTTTTTTTTTAACAGTGATTGATAATGGAATAGCCAACCACCCTGCCTTCTGTCTATTTTGCTCCATTTAACTGATAATAAGGATCTGTAGACTCGGAAATATTCATTGCATATATTAGACTCCAGATATCATCTATGATTGAAACATAATGTAATTTAGGAGGAAAACATCAGACTCTTTTCATTTCAGACTCCATCTATCCATTATGAAAGGCAGGGATCTTAGAGCATTTGTTCAGCTACTCTAATGTTTAGAAGGCTACAACCATCAGCCCTCCCTCCTTTTAAAAATGAATCTCAAATCTGGATGAGCATCAAAATCACCTGGATGACTTATTAGACCACAGATTGCTGTTCCCCACCCCCATAGTTTCTGATTCAATGGATCTGGGCTGGGACCCAAGAATTTGTATTTTAAGAAAAGATGCTGATGCTGCCAGTCCTGGGACCACACTTTGAGGACCACTGACTTAGAGTCATGTGACTGTTGGGTGAGTGCCTGGATGAGAAATAGGAAGATCAGATCCTTACCTTAGGAGATAAGGCCTTTATTGTGGAAGAGTCTGAAGACTCCTTTACTAAGGTTTGGGCAGAGGACCAAAGCTCAAAGGAGTTGTTGTTCAGCTGCTAAGTCATGTCTGCACTTCGCAACCCCATGGACTTCAGCATGCCAGGCCTCTCTGTTCTCCACCATCTCCTGGAGTTTGCTTGATGTCATGTCCATTGAGTTGGTGATATCTAACCATCTCATCCTCTGCCGCCCACTTCTCCATTTGCCTTTAATCTTTCCTAGCACCAGAATCTTTTCCAATGAGCAGGTTCTTCACATTAGTTGGCCAAAGTATTAGAACTTAAGCATCAGTCCTTCCAATGAATATTCAGGGTTGACTTCCTTTAGGATTGACTGGTTTGATCTCTTTGCAGTCCAAGGGACTCAGGAGTCTGCTCCAGCACTACAATTCAAAAGCATCAGTGCTCAGCCTTCTTTATGGCCCAACTTTCACAACCTTACATGATTCCTGGAAAAACCATCAGTTCGGTCACTCAGTCATGTCCGTCTCTTTGCGACCCCATGAATCGCAGCATGCCAGGCCTCCCTGTCCATCACCACCTCCTGGAGTTCACTCAGACTCACGTCCATCGAGTCCGTGATGCCATCCAGCCATCTCATCCTCTGTTGTCCCCTTCTCCTCTTGCCCCCAATCCCTCCCAGCATCAGAGTCTTTTCCAATGAGTCAACTCTTCGCATGAGGTGGCCAAGTACTGGAGTTTCAGTTTTAGCATCATTCCTTCCAAAGAAATCCCAGAGTTGATCTCCTTCAGAATGGACTACTTGGATCTCCTTGCAGTCTAAGGGACTTTCAAGAGTCTTCTCCAACACCACAGTTCAAAAGCATCAATTCTTCAGCGCTCAGCCTTCTTCACAGTCCAACTCTCACATCCATACATGACCAGTGGAAAAACCATAGCCTTGACTAGATGGACCTTAGTCGGCAAAGTAATGTCTCTGCTTTTGAATATACTATCTAGGTTGGTCATAACTTTTCTCCAAGGAGTAAGCGTCTTCTAATTTCATGGCTGCAGTCACCATCTGCAGTGCCATAGCTTTGACTATATAAACCTTTGTCAGCAAGGTGATATCTCTGCTCTCTAGGTTGGTCATAGGTTTCCTTCCAAGGAGCAAGCATCTTTTAATTTCATGGCTGCAGTCAATGGCCGCAGTGATTTTCAAGCCCAATAAAATGAAATCCCTCACTGCTTCCACTTTTTCCCTTTGTATGTGCTATGAAATGATGGGACCAGATGCCATAATCTTAACAGACCTAAAAACGTCAGGCCACTTCTGGCCCAAGGAGAGTGAAGCTGGACTTCAGTAAAGGAAAATCTGGAGATCTAAACTGCTCTCAGGGGTGATCTGTGGAAAATGGTCATGTGTGGAAAGCAGCAGAGCTGTGGGCACTTGGCCCTCCTTGTTGGGTATCACCACTATCCTTGTAATCAATATATTCTGGTTACTCCTTCTACTACACCTGGGGTGATACCTTCTCCATCTTGTTTTGGGGTTCATTCTTTTTAACCATTCTTGAAATAGGTATTTCCATGGGTTAAATCAATAGTCTCTCTTGGGACATCTTGTTCTCTCATGCTTTCTTTTTTTTTTCCTTTTGTTCAGTCGCTAAGTCATGTCTGACTCTTTGTGACCCCATGAACTGCAGCATGCCAGGATTTCCTGTCCTTCACTGCATGCCAGGATTTCCTGTCCTTCACTATCTCCTAGAGTTTGTTTAATTCATGCCCATTGAGTTGGTGATTCCAATTATAATCTACTGGTAACCTCTCTCTTAAACTTCAGAACTGCCTTTTCTAAATTCTTCAAACATGTATCTTCTAGGCTCCAAATATTCAGCATTCCAATATTAAAATGTTGAGTCCACAATGAACCTACCACGTAGTTCAGTTAACAATTTCATCCACCAAGTTGCCCAAGCAAAAACCCTAGACATCCTCCAAATCCTCCTTTCTCCTTCATTCTGCTCCATCCACCAATTCTCCAGACCCTGACAACTCTACAACCCAACCATCTTCTCTTTTCCATTTCCACTGCCTTGCCTGGCAGCCAAGCCCTTATTAATGCCTTCCAAGACTACTGAAACTTTCCTCCTGTCTGGATCACTTCCAGCATGTATTCATGTCAACTAGTCCTCTTGTCTACTGAAATAACCTCTCAGTTTCCTGAGTCAACCTGCCACTCTGTCTTGTGCCAAGCAACTTATATTCCTATCATAATTTTAGTTTTTCCAGCTTAAAAACTTCAAATGTGCCACACCTCCTCCATTATTTACCCCAAACTCCTTAACAAGGCATCTAAGACCTTGCATGACATAAACCCTACCTACTTTATCAGCCTCCTCTTCCTCTTCTTACTCACTTGACCCTAAATTTCCATCAAAATGAACTAACATTGTTGCTGTATTTGCTATGTTCTTTCACTCTCCTGGCCTTGACTAGTTGCTTTTTCTGCAAGAAATGTCTTTCCGACCCTTATCTGCTCCGTAAATCTTATTTGACCTTTCATACCCAGCTGGCTTGTCATTGCCTGGTTGAGTGGGTTGCTCTCCCCTCTGTGGTTTCTGGGCCAATCAGAAGTGGCTTGATGACACACAATTAGAATCATTCTCTATCTGTGTCCTTCATGAATACCTTTAGGGCAGTGTCCACAACTGTCCCCACTTCAGCATCTAGCACCATATCTGGCACAAAATGGGTGCCAATATATGTTTGTTGAATGAATGTTGTCAATTTCATGCAAGAAATACAACCCAAAGGGATGTCAGTACTACACCATGATGTGTCTTTGTGTAAGTAAGAGACAATTCACTATATAATTTTCACATTTTTCAGCAGCATAAAATAAGCAATGTTTGGGCATTACCTAGGAAATGTATTCAATTTTCCTCCTGTCTGGATCACTTCCAGCATGTATTCATGTCAACTAGTCCTCTTGTCTGTAATCCTCCTCTTGGAATAAGATGTTCATTTCATACTTTTATTGCATTCTTGTCAGGAGTCGTAAGCTCTATAAAAGAAGCTCCCCACATTTATCATAAAACTGGAAGCTGTAATTAGGAAATGCACAAGCACACTGGGATAGACTCCAGGCAGGTGCCTGCCACCGAAGAGACAAACCAAGAATCTGCAAGGGAGACAGACACTCCCATCTTATTGGTGGGCAGTAGGGAATCCTGGCAAAGCAGGACCACTAGGAACAGCCACGTGGACACCTGGGGCTGGAGCCTAGGGCTTCTCTCACCATGCTAAGTCACTTCAGTTATGTCAACTCTTTGCAAATCTATGGACTGGAGCCCATCAGGCTCCTCTGTCCATGGGGCTCTCCACGCAAGAATGCTGGCATGGATTACCATCTTCTCCTCCAGAGGATTTTCCTGACCCAGGGATTGAACCCATGTCTCTTACATCCCCTGCATTGGCAGGCAGATTCTTTACCCACTGAGCCATGAACTCTCTTAGACATTAGATGTCAGTTATCAAATTCTGAAAAGGTGAGAAAAGACATAAAGTCTATTATTCTCAGAGGTCAATATTAGAACAAATGAGTGGAATTCATAGAGAAATAAGATTTCATCTTAAATTAGGGAGATTTTCATGAAAGCTGCAGATGTGCTCAGTTTTGGCCAACTTTTGCGACCTCATGGACTGTAGGCTGCCAGGTTCCTCTGTCCATGGAATTTTCCAGGCAAGACTACTGGAGTGGGTTGCCATTTCCTTTCCAAGTCCTGGAAGCTAAATAAGTTCAACTCTGTTCAGTGAGTTAGGATGCTCCCATTACTGAAAGAGCGTAGAGAAAAACAAATATATATTAACTCATATATATGGAGGAGAAGGCAATGGCAACCCACTCCAGTACTGTTGCCTGGAAGGTCCCATGGACGGAGGAGCCTGGTAGGCTGCAGTCCATGGGGTCACCAAGAGTTGGACACGACTGAGTGACTTCCCTTTCACTTTTCACTTTCATGCATTGGAGAAGGAAATGGCAACCCACTCCAGTGTTCTTGCCTGGAGAATCCCAGGGACGGGGGGAGCCTGGTGGGCTGCTGTTTATGGGGTCAGACAGAGTCGGACATGGCTGAAGAGACTTAGCAGCATGTATATGGAATCTGGAAAATGGTTACTGATGAACCTATTTACAGGTAGGAATAGAGACACATAGAGAATGGACTTGTGAACCTAGCAGGGAAGGAGAAGGCAGGACGAGCTGAGAGAGTGGTGTTGACATATACATACTACCCCATGTGAAATAGGTAGCTGATGGGAAGGCACTGTATAGCTCGGTGCTCTGATGACCTAGAGGGGTGGCAGGGAGGCTCAGAAAGGAGGGAATATATGTATACTTCTAGCTGATTCATGCTGTTGTTTCACCAGAAACTAACACAGCATCATAAACACAGCATCCTGATAAACCATGATGGAAAAGAATATTTTTAAAAAAGAATGTGTATATGTGTGTGTGTGTGTGTGTATAACTGAATCACTTTGCTATGTAACAGCAATTCAGTTCAGTTCAGTTCAGTTGCTGAGTCATGTCCGACTCTTTGCCACCCCATGAATCGCAGCACGCCAGACCTACCTGTCCATCACCATCTCCCGGAGTTCACTCTCACTCACGTTCACCGAGTCCGTGATGCCATCCAGCCATCTCATCCTCTGTCGTCCCCTTCTCCTCCTGCCCCCAATCCCTCCCAGCATCAGAGTCTTCTCCAATGAGTCAACTCTTCTCATGAGGTGGCCAAAGTACTGGAGTTTCAGCTTTAGCATTAGTCCTTCCAAAGAAATCCCAGGGCTGATCTCCTTCAGAATGGACTGGTTGGATCTCCTTGCAGTCCAAGGGACTCTCAAGAGTCTTCTCCAGCACCACAGTTCAAAAGCATTAATTCTTCAGCACTCAGCCTTCTTCACAGTCCAACACTCACATCCATACATGATCACAGGAAAAACCATAGTCTTGACTAGACGGACCTTAGTCGGCAAAGTAATGTCTCTGCTTTTGAATATACTATCTAGGTTGGTCATAACTTTTCTTCCAAGGAGTAAGCGTCTTTTAATTTCATGGCTGCAGTCACCATCTGCAGTGATTTTGGAGCCCCAAAAATAAAGTCTGACACTGTTTCCACTGTTTCCCCATCTATTTCCTGTGAAGTGATGGGACTGGATGCCATGATCTTTGTTTTCTGAATGTTGAGCTTTAAGCCAACTTTTTCACTCTCCACTTTCACTTTCATCAAGAGACTTTTTAGTTCCTCTTCACTTTCTGCCATAAGGGTGGTGTCATCTGCATATCTGAGGTTATTGATATTTCTCCCGACAATCTTGATTCCAGCTTGTGTTTCTTCCAGTCCAGTGTTTCTCATGATGTACTCTGCATAGAAGTTAAATAAGCAGGGTGACAATATACAGCCTTGACGTACTCCTTTTCCTATTTGGAACCAGTCTGTTGTTCCATGTCCAGTTCTAACTGTTGCTTCCTGACCTGCATACAGATTTCTCAAGAGGCAGGTTAGGTGGTCTGGTATTCCCATCTCTTTCAGAATTGTCCACAGTTTATTGTGATCCACACAGTCAAAGGCTTTGGCATAGTCAATAAAGCAGAAATAGATGTGTTTCTGGAACTCTCTTGCTTTTCGATGATCCAGCGGATGTTGGCAATTTGATCTCTGGTTCCTCTGCCTTTTCTAAAACCAGCTTGAACATCAGGGAGTTCACAGTTCACATATTGCTGAAGCCTAACAGCAATTAACAACATTGTAAATCAACTATACTTCAGTGAAAATAAGGAAATTAAGAAGTGATAGCCTGGATGGTGATTTACCCCATCCAGTAACATTAAGATGGGGCTTCCCTGGTGGCTCAGTGGTGAAGAACCCACCTGCCAATACAGGAGCCGTAGGAGACGCGGGTTTGATCACTGGATCAAGAAGATCCCCTGGAGGAGGGCATAGCCACCCACTCCAGTATCCTTGCCTAGAGAATCCCATGGGCAGAGGAGCCTGGTGGGCTTTATTTAGTCTATAGGAGTCCAATACTTCGGCCACCTGATGAGAAGAACTGACTCATTTGAAAAGACCCTGATGCTGGGAAAGATTGAAGGCAGGAGGAGAAGGGGATGACAGAAGATGAGATGGTTGGATGGCATTATCAACTCAATGGACATGAGTTTGGGTAAACTCCTGGAGTTGGTGATGGACAGGGAGGCCTGGCATGCTGCAGTCCATGGGGTCACAAAGAGTCGGACACGACTGAATGACTGAACTGAACTGAACTGAGAGGTGCAAAGAGTCAGACATGACTCAAGGGACTTAGAACACACACACAACATACAGATAACTTATCTTAGGGGGAAAATACACAGGAAGTGACCTGGGGTTCTATGGGGCAGATCATTCTGGATAAGCCTGATGTCCTTACTTCATCTCTTGGCCTTCAGAGAAAACGCCACCATCTTTAGACTTAGAACGGTGGCTGTGCATTCTTTGGACAACCACCATCTTCAATTTGAGCTACTATAGCAAGTGCTCCTTTCTATCTCTTAGATGCAAGGATTTGAGTGGGTGTTACAAGGATGAGCCTCCTGTAAGAATTCTCCAGGCAGAGATCTGAGGGAGGCGGATTCAAATAGCAGCAGAAATGTTCAGTTTTGTCCTGATTTTCATGGCTTGTTGCACAGCCATTCACATGTTTCTTTGTATGAGCAATATAATAACCAGCTTTCAAAAGGACAGACAGCATAATGAATGGATTGTAAAACATGCTCATAAAAACAGTAGAGTGCGTCTAGAAGTGTGTGTTCTCTGCTTTTGATTTACTGTGTACCCTGTTTTGCATTTTCACATCATTTGCAAGTTTTCTATTAAAAATAAGCATCTAATGGGCATGCAATTAATTTTAATTTTTCTTTCTCTTCCCCCAAGGTGATTAAAAAAAAAAAGTGTGTGGTGATTGGGGGAGACATTTTACAGTCCTGACAGAACATGGATATTACAGCCATAGAGTTCATTACAGGGTAATTAATGCATGTTAAGGATCTTGTAAATATTATGTGGTAATAGCTCTAAATAAATACACACTTCACTTGGAAAGAGCTGCTCCACCCCTGCCATGGGGAATGAGATGTTCCTAATTAATGCCTTTAGACGAGGAGCCTGTGTCACCTTGGACAGTCTTGGGAAATTACAGCTTGAGTTTGTGGAAAGCAGCAGTGAATGGTTAATTACAGAACCTTGACATGCTTGGTGCCTTTCCCACCTGGACTAAGTGGGTTGGACAGGCCCACCTGGCTCGCTCTCTTCTTCAGGAGGCTTTGTTGTTAGAAAGCAGGCTGTGCAGCTATAGTGGTTCTGCTGGGAGCCTTTCCAGCTCCAGGAAGAGAAGCTTTCCAGAAGGACCTGCTGGAAAACACTTGATTATCTTGGACTCTTTACTGAGCTCTTCAGTCCAGGATGGGGGACCTGTCTGGGAAGTGAGAGTCACTGCTGTTGCTGCTAGTATTGGTGAGTATGGGTTTGAATGATAGTTCCTGTTTGGCCTGCTGCTCGGTTTAGAGATGGCCTCTGCCAGATGCTGGTGTGTGGGCCTGGGATCCCTTCTTAGCACCTGGCTACAGTTATCACCATCAGGACTGCAAGTGTCTCTGTGGTCATCGCCCCAGAGGCCTTCCGATTTTGGAAAGTGATAGAAAGGCTGTTGCATCTCTGGATCCATTTCTTTTTCAAGTCAGCTGGGCTCAGACTGTGTGTCATGGACCAAGACCATGGCATCAAAATAGTCATGGGGTAAAGGTTTAGCCTAAATCAACTTTCACTCATACCTTGCCACTTCTGCACCGTACTCTGACCTACATTTTTCCAAAGCTGTTCACATATTGACTTGTCTATTCTTGGCTTCTATGCTCTTCTGGAATGACAGCCTATGGAGATGAGGTTAACTGTATAGGAGTGAGCTTTTATGTGCCCCGGCAAAGTCTTCCTTTCCTACCTTTGAAACGGTACCTCCCCGTAATCTCTCATCTCTTACCTGGAATTCCTAAAGAAGAAAATCAAGTCTTAACACCCCCAAGAGAGGAAAAGTGCATCAAATGCCAACCTCTGGAGTTGAGAATCACACCCAGGTAAATGCATATATAGACTAGAACCTTAGCCAGAGTTTAACAGTAGTGAGATCCCAAAGGCTTGAGGTTCCTGGGAATAATCATTCTTAGCATAAGGGACAGGGACCTGCTGGTATGACTGAAGGAGCCAAAGACAAATTTCATCCACTTCAAGTTGAGGAAGTACTGAAACACCACAGACATGGATATTCACGTTGCTGATGATGCCAGCAAGAAAATGTGATGAATTCCCTGAGTATCAAGATAAATAGACAAACCAAACAAGGATACTGAGTTCTTGATGTCAGTTGCCAACAGGGACTGCTAAAGTCTGGACTGAAGTAGGGGGCAAGAAGATACTTTTATAAAGAACTCAGTGTAGAACTTCACAAAAGTGACCATTCAGTACAGGCTGTGCTGCCATTGTTAAGGAATGTGCCTTCTTCTCCCAGCATGCTAATGAATGCTAGAGAAAATCACACCTCTTGTTCTGATGGAGACATAGAGGGAACCTCATGGAGACAGGTAAGGGCACACATTGTTTAGTATTGTTACAGAAAAATCATTCTGACATTTGTTCAAAGTGGCATGGAAGACTTTATTCAAAGCTATTCTAGTAGGGGAGAGAGACTGAACTCAATTCCAGATATAACAGGGACGGTGGGCTTGGTGATGGAGTGCATGGAAAATTACTAAGAGGAACTTGGTTAGGTTTCAAGGGTTTTGGAAGAGGAACTTGAGTGGATATCAAGATTTAGGGAGTCTCAAAAAACTGTCTTAGCAGGATTATTTACTAAAAGTGGGTTCAGCAGGCAAGGACTAGGTCTAGTCAAGAAGCAAGCTTGGCTTGAAATGTGCTGAGGAATGGAGTCAGACCTAATAAAATAAACCATATTAGTTTAAAAAAAAAAGCAAGCTGTGGACTTCCCTGGTGGTCCAGTAACCTGCCAATGTAGGAGATAAGAGTTCTGTCTCTGGTCTGGAAAGACCCTACATGCTGTGGAACAACTAAGTCCATGGACCACAACGGCTGTACTCTAGAGCCCATGCTCTGCAACAAGAGAAGTCACCACAAAGAGAAGCCTGCACATCCCAACTAGAGGAAGCCCCTGCGCAGCAATGGAGACCCAACACTGCCGAAAATGAACGTATAAATACAATAAAATAAAGCCTCTTTAAGAAAGCAAGCTTAAGGGACCAGGGTTAGAGTTTGGTCAAGGAGGAAGACTTTGTTAATTCCTCTTCTTAGTCAAGGAAAGAAAAGTCATTATTCTTTCCTCTGGACAATATAAGTCTATTTGTGTTTGACCAGCTTTTATTCATTAAGGACCAGCTGACCCATCTTTTGAGACTTGCTGGTAGAGGATATTTCCTGGTTACTTTAAGCCATCAGATACTTAAAGAGTACCTACTTTTTGGAAGACACTTGGTTCCACTTTGTGAAGATGGGAATTGGCTCTTAGAACAACAGTTTACATCACACGCACATCAAAATGTATCAGCCAGGATTCAGCCAGAGAAATATAACCAATAGGGAGGATATATTTTAATTAACTTAGTGCAAGAAATGGGCTTACGTGATTGTAGGGGCTGGCCAAGTCCCAAACCCATTAGACATGCATGCCACCAGGGAGGGAAAGTCATGGGCAGGCTGAAACTGTAGTTCACAGGAGGAATTCTTTCTCTCCTGGGGAAGCCCCAACCCTGTATTTACATCCTTCCAATGGACTGACTCAGGCTCCATCCAAATTATCCAAAATAACCTCCCTTACGTCAAGTCAGCTGATTAGCAACACTTAGATTAGGGTTTGATTGTAGCTGGAGACTGTGGTTGAGTCAGGATGGCAAATCAAAAAAAAAAAAAAAGTCACCTCTAGTAAAGCTTTTTTTCAGAAAAATGCAAAACTTGGAAATCAGGTGAAAAAGCTGGATATTCTGACCTTTGCACACTATCTTGGGACATTTTTCTAATATGTCCACAATGGGGTTATCTGACTCTCTTGGGTTTGTAATTGGATTTGATCAATAACTGATAAGACCCAGGTATTTCACAGTCTTATTCAGTTAGAGGCCAATTTGTGGAAAACTGGTGAGGCATGTTGATTTTCCTTTTTTTTTCTTGGAAAAGGAGGAAATAAGCCCAAACGTTTTATTACCCTGAAGGACATTAACTAGTTTGGTACCTAACCTGTCATTCTTATTTCAGCCTTCTCTTGCCCATGGTCTGTATAAATCATAATTTCTCATATTCCATCAAATCAGTCCTGTCATTCTGCTGGCTTCCTCAGTAAAGAGTTAAATAAAACTCTGACATATATTCATTATCTGTCTGTATGAAAATTGTGTTTGTAATGATTTGAGAATTATGCTCTGACAGATTCGGAAGGTGGGTATAGGTAGGGATGGGGCTGCTGGGGAAGGAACGAGACTATGGGGAGAGAGGAAAGAGAATGGGTGTCTGTGTGTAATGAGCTATGTTTCAGTCCAAGGAAACAGAGCAAGTGTCACTGGCGGGATGGAGACAGACCCTTGATTTAGTGATTCAGAGGAAAGGACAGGGCCTGTTAAGACTGACTGTTGGGACTTTCCTGGTGATCCAGTGCTCCCAAGGCGGGTGACCCAGGTTTGATCCCTAGTCAGGGAACTAGACCCCACATTCTGCAACTAAGAGTTCATATGCCACAACTAAAGATCCTGTGTGCCAGAACCAAGACCCAGTGTAGCCAAAACAAACAAATATTTTAGAAGAAAGACTGATTTTTGTTGAATTAGCCAGCAATAAATGCCCATAAAAATTCCTACCAACCCAGAAATCAGAGAAGGGGGAGGGGGGAAATACTCTCATATAATTTATATATAAACAGAAGAGTGGACCTCTGCAGTGGTGCAGTGACAGTGGTATGATGGTGTAATTGAAGGTCAAAGACAAAACATACTCTGGATTGTAGATTCTAATGCTTGTGAAATTTCTACTGCTAATTTTTCCTTTGACTTCAGGCTTTGACACACTTGATTAAAAACATGGGATTATCAATCGCTCAGGGCTAAATCCTATTTTTTTTTCCCAATCACGTGAATTAACCTCATACTGGACTTCCTAGCTGGCACTCATGGTAAAGAACCTGCCTGCCAATGCAGGAAACTTAAGAGACTCAGGTTCAATCGCTGGGTTGGGAAGATCCCCTGGAGGAGGGCATGGCAAACCCAATCTAGCATTCTTGCCTGGAAAATCCCACGAATAGACGAGCCTGGCTGGCGAGCTGCAGTCCATAGAGTTGCAAAGAGTCAAACATGACTGAAGCAGTTTAGCATGCATGCACACACAACCCCATATCAACACAAGTGGTTTTGTGGTGGTGAAAGTGTAAGTTGCACAGCTGTGTCCAACTCTTTGTGACCCCATGGACTACAGCTCACCAGTCTCCTCCATACATGGAATTCTCTGGGCAAGAACATTGGAGTGGGTAGCCATTCCCTTCTCCAGGGGATCTTCCAGAATCAGGGATCAAATCAGGGTCTCCTGATTGCAGGCAGATTTCTTATCAATTGAGCCACCAGGGAAGCTCGTTTATGGTGGTGGTAATGGTAAACACACATAACAGAATTTACTGTTTTAATCATTTTAAGTATATGATTCCGTAGCATTAAGTACAGTCACCATGATATACAAATTTTGTCTCTAATTTTTTCCAGAAGGTTACTTTTACCCCCAGAGGAAACTTTTTACCCGTTAAAAGTTCCTAATCCTTCCCCAGTTCCTAGCCACAACTAAATTGCTTTGTCTCTCTCTGCTGTGGATTGTTTTTTTGTGCCCTCCTAAAATGTATAGGCTGAAACCCCAACCCTCAAAGGGATGATATTAGGAGGTGGGGCCTTTAGGATATAATTCAGCTTAGATAAGGTCATGAGGGACTTCCCAGAGGGCTCAGATGGTTACAAATCTGCCTGCAATGGAGGAGACCTGGGTTTGATCCTTGGGTCAGGAAGATCCCCTGGAGAAGGGAATGGCTACCCACTCCAGTATTCTTGCTTGGAGAATTCTACGGACATGAGGGTCATGCCCCCGTAATGGAGGTAGTATCCTATAAGATGAGAAAAAGAAGAGAGCTCTCTGATATCTTGGCCATGAGAGGACACAGCAAGAAGGCAGCTAGCTGTCTACAAGCTAGGAAGTGAGTTCTCATCGGACATGGAATCTGCTAGCTCCTTGTCTAGGACTGAGCCTCCAGAATTGCGAGATATGCATTTGTTGTCAAAGCTGCTGGCCCTACGTGTTCTGTTATAGTGGGCTGAGCTGACCGAGGCACTATGCATTTGTGTATCCTGGATTATTTCATATGAATGTGTGGCCTTCTGTGTAGCACACAGATTTTTTTTTTCAATGTATTTTTTTTTAATTGTAGAGTTGATTTACAATGTTAATTTCTGCTGCATAGAAAAGTGATCATATGTATATATTATGCATACACACACAGATACATATATATATATATATATATATATATATATACACATACATATATATATCTGAAGGAGGGCATAGCAACCCACTCCAGTCCTCTTGCCTGGAGAATCCCATGGACAAAGGAGCCTGGAAGGTTACAGTCCATGATGTCACCAAGTCAGAAACAACTGAAGTGACTTAGCATATATGCATATACAGGCATATATTCCCCAGTGACTCAGACAGTAAAGAATCTACCTGCAATGCAGGAGACTCAGGTTTGATCCCTGGGTTGGAAAGATCCCCTGGAGACAGGAATGGAATACCCACTCCAGTCTTCTTGCCTGGAGAATTCCGTGAACAGCAGAGCCTAGTGGGCTACAGTCATGGGGGTCGCGAAGAGTCAGACATAACTGAATGACTAACAGTTTCACTTTCACTTTTATACATTCTTTTAAAAACTTCTTTCTCATTATGATTTATCACAGTATATTGAATATAGTTTCCAGGGCTATATGGTAGGACCTCATTGTTTATCCATCCTATATATGCTTGCATCTGCTAATTCCAAACTCCCACTCCATCTCTCCCCTACTCCCCTCCCCTTTGCTACCACAAGTCTATTCTCTGTGTCTGTGAGTCTGTTTCTGTTTGGCAGATAAAAGTTCATTTGCATCCTATTTCAGATTCCACATATAAATGATATCATATGGTACTGGTCTTTCTCTTTCTGACTTACTTCACTTAATATGGCAATCTCTAGGTTTAATCTAGATAATCTCCCATCTATGTTGCGGCAAATGACATTAATTCATTTTTTATGGCTGAGTAGTATTCCATTGTATATATGTACCACATGTACCACATCTTCTTTACCCATTCATTTGTCAATGGCCATTTAAGTGTTTTCTATGTCTTGGCTCTTGTGAACAGTGCTGCTATGAATGTAGGAGCAGCACACGTGTTTTGGATGGAAAGAAACATGAGCATTGGAGAGCAGAATCCATGTCAGAGGAAGAGCAAAGAGGGAGTGAATGAGCTAGAAGAAAAGATGTGGTCAGAGGTAGCTTACAGAGCCCGTCTACAGGAAGGAGAGGTGTGGTGGTGAAAGCCCACGTGACCTTAGCTAATTTCCCTGGCCTACCTCCATTTGTGATTTCTGAAAAGAGATGTAAATCTCCAATGGAAACATCTTGGGCTGCAGGTGTTATTTTTCTGAATGATGCAGAATAAAAGTGACCCATCTCTGAGTCCACTGGGAAGGCGTTGTTCATGATCTGGGCAGGTACCTGCCAGGTGGGTCCACACACAGGCTCTGAGCTCAAGGTAAGAGGCTCCTGAAGCCTCCTTGACACTACAGACCTCTTTTCCCTTTCTCTGACCCAAGTAAAGAAAGTATTCCAGGGAATTTTCTGGCCATCCAGAGGTAAAGAATCTGCCTGCAATGCAGGAGATGCAAGAGACTTGGGTTTGATCCCTGGGTTGGAAAGATTCCCTAGAGGAGGAAATGGAAACCCATCCCAGTATTTTTTTTTTGATTAATTTATTTTTTATTGAAGGATACTTGCTTTACAGAATTTTGCTGTTTTCTGTCAAACCTCAACATGAATCAGCCATAGGTATACATATATCCTCTCCTTTTGAAACTCCCCCCACCTCCCTCCCTATCCCACCCCTCTAGGTTGATACAGAGCCTCTGTTTGAGTTTCCTGAGCCATACAGCAAATTCCGTTGGCTATTTATTTTACATATGGTCATGTATGTGTCCATTTTACTCTCTCCATACATCTCACCCTCTCCTCCCCTCCCCCATGTCCATAAGTTGACAGATGAATAGATAAAGAAGTTGTGGTATATATACACAATGAAATACTACTCAGCCATAAAAGGAACACATTTGAGTCAGTTCTAATGAAGTGAATGAATCTAGAACCTATTATACAGAGTGAAGTGAGTCAGAAAGAGAAAGATAAACACTGTGTTCTAACAGATATATCAGAGAAGGCAATGACACCCCACTCCAGGACTCTTGCCTGGAAAATCCCATGGATGGAGGAGCCTGCTAGGCTGCAGTCCATGGGGTCGCTATAAGTCGGACACGACAGAGCGACTTCACTTTCACTTTTCACTTTCATGCATTGGAGAAGGAAATGACAACCCACTCCAGTGTTCTTGTCTGGAGAATCCCAGGGACAGGGAGCCTGGTGGGCTGCCGTTTATGGGGTCACACAGAATTGGACATGACTGAAGCTACTTAGCAGCAGCAGCAGCAGCAACACATATATACAGAATCTAGAAAAGTGGTACTGAAGAATTTACTTACAGGGCAACAATGGAGAAACAGACATTCCAGTATTCTTGCCTGCAGAACCCCATGGACAGAGGAGCCTGGTGGGCTACAGTCCATGGGGTCGCAAAAGAGTTGGACACAACTTGGTTTAGTGACTTAAGTCACCACCACCACCAGTGCTTTAGACGTTGCCTTTCAATGCAAGAGCTTCCCTAGTAGCTGATAAGGAATCTGCCTGCAGTGCAGGAGACATAGGTTTGATTCCTAGGCCAAGAAGATATGCTGGAGAGGGGATAGGCTACCCATTCCAGTATTCTTGGGCTTTCCTGGTGGCTCAGCTGGTAAAGAATTCTCCCACAGTGCACGAGACCTGGGTTTGATCCCTGGGTTGGGAAGATCCCTGGGTTGGGAATATCCCTGGAGAAGGGAACAACTACCCACTCCAGTATTCTGGCCTGGAGAATTCCATAGACTGTTTAGTCCATGGGGTTGCAAAGAGTCGAACATGACTTTCAATTTTCAATACAGGGTTTAGGGTTCAACCCCTGTTCAAGGAGCTAAGGCCCCATGTGCCTTGTGGCAAAAAAACCCAAACAATTTTTTTTTATGTAGACCATTTTAAAAATCTTTATTGAATTTATTACAATATTGCTTCTGTTTTATATTTTATCTTTTGGCCACAGACATGTGGGATCTTAGCCCCCCGACAGGGATTGAACTTGCACCTCCTTCATTGAAGTCTTAATCATTGGACCACCAGGGAAGTCTCCATACAAAATCAAGCAAGCACAAAGAAAGCATTCCTTTCAGTGATGTGCATCTTCATCCCTCAACCCACAAGTACAAAACCCCACGATTGAATTGCCAGGCAATCTGAAGCCCTGCTGCTTCCCCCAGATTCAGGCAAAGCACATGGGAGCCCTTTGAGGAGCCAGGCATGCTCCGATCAAGCCACTCCACGCACAAGTCTCTAATAGTACAGTGATCAGTGGTAATCACCCATTCAGTTTATGTGCAGGAGGGCCTAATAGGATTCGTTCCTCCGTGGTGAATACATTTTCATTTATAGGACTAAATGCAGGCATACATTACCTGTTTAATTAAAAACAAAATTCTCCAGCCAACAATTTGCTCTCTCTCCTGGGTACACACTATATACATTTCTATATACGTTACTGATGTCTCCTTTAAATCTACTGGTTACCTCTTCTTCTAGTCATTTGTCATTTTGTGTGACTGCCTACCATTTGAGAAGGCAAACCACTGAGAAACCAAGGTCCCTGCCTGTTACACCGGTTCAGGTATCCAGACAGGTGATGGTCCTTCGAAGTGCAGGGTGTGAACACAGGATGCCAGAGGGTAGTGCCTGGCCAAGTGAAGCCAGAGCGATAATCACGTGCAGCTCATGATTTATAGGAGTGGTTTTTTAAAAAAAGATTTTTTTGATCTGGACCATTTGTAAAGTCTTTATTGAATTTGCTAGATTGTTGCTTCTGCTTTACGTTTTGGTTTTGCTTTATGTTTTGGTAGGCCAAGAGGCATGTGGCATCTTAGCTCCCCAGCCAAGTATTGAACCTGTCCCACATGCATTGGAAGATGACATCTTAACCAGTGGCCTACCAGAGAAGTCCCTATAGGAGTCTTTTAATAATTCTTCCCTTTTTTTTTTTTAAGGTTCTCTTTTCTTTCACTCCTGTCATGGATGCAGTCAGCTGCTGATCAATGCATATACATTTGGGGTGCTTCTCTCAGTTAAGGAAAAGAAAGACACTCTCAAAGAAATAGATGACTTAACGGATAGATTTGCTGAGCCCCACATACGAGGAGATGGACCAGGGTTGAAGGGACTGAACTGAACGCTTGGTCAGGTGGAGAAAGTAATATTACCTGCTGTCACCAGGCCCTGACAACAACCAGGGATGCTCTTCCGTGTCCTCGGTGCTCTCAGAGGTACTGTGTTTCCGATCTTGAACTTCTTCCTTTCACAAATGCTCTGACTCATTTCCTTGGGTTATTAGGATGACACAGGAAGGCACAACTACCTCCCTTGGGTGGTGGGGTGGAAGAGGGCGGAAAGAAGGCGAAAAGGAACAGTCAAGTCAGTGTGTTTTCCATAGGAAATGTTGAAGGTGATGTGAAAGAGTGGTTAATATACAAGCTAATAAAGTTGATGCAGGATGAGATGTAAGAGTAAAAAGATCTGGGCCATGGCCTGGAAGTAGGAATGCTGAGCAATTATAAATCCAAGCTTTACTGCTTTTCCTGTTTGTTTTTAGCAGTTGCTTAACTTCTAGCTTCTGTTTGCTTACCCATAAACTGGAAGTAATAAATATTTGGCAAGATAATATTTTGAAATATCAACTCAGATTTATCCTCTGGTCTTCCTCCCAGCCTACTCACAAGGCTTGGTCCTTGGCCACTGGTCTGGTAACTTGGATTTGGGGAGGTTCCCACCACTTTTGCCAAAAAAGAGTGGTCTCACTGTGTCTAAACTGTTCGGATGAGCAACATGGTTTATACCAAACACGTGCTTTCTTTCTGGGAGTCCGGGATTTTGGGGCATGTGAGGCAGAGGGCACCTGCCTGAGCAGCCCCCAATAAAATCCTCCAGCACTGATTCTCTAACAAGCTTCCCTGGTAGACAGCACTTCATGTGTGTATTTGCGACTCATTGTTGGGGGATTAAGCACATCTTGTGTGACTCCCCTGGGAAAAGACTCTTGGATACTTGCCCTTGATTTCCCTGGACTTGGCACCAGGCCTGTTTTGCTTTGTAGATATCCTTTTATTTTAACACATCACAGCCATTATTGTGAATATATGAAGATTCCTATTGCAAATCATTGAGTTTGGGAGTGCTCTTGGGGACCCTCCCCCACCACTCAGTCAGCTAAATTAGTGGTATTTGCTCTAAAAAGGGATGGCACAGTGGGTATCACTCAGCTACTGAAAGTATCACTCAACTATTTACTTTTAATTCTCAAAAGCCTAGGATGAGAGTCCCAGACGTACTCTGGCCCTCATGAGCACTCACAATCAGCCACTCCTTCCCCTCGAAACCAAGACTCAATTGTCTCCCAAGAAGAGGGAAGAGAAGGAAGAAAGGAAGAGTGGGCACTGAGACTGGAGAGCCTGACGTTGATCAGTGCCCTTCCCTCCCTGGAGCTGAGCCCTCGGTGGCAGCAATAGGGAAACATGGACAATTCAAGGGGATCTGGAAGCAAAGGACTTGGATCACCTTTGATGGACTCTGAGGAGGTCCCAAGACTCAGGGTGGACTTGGGAGAAGAGGCCTTAGGCAGACTGGCCTGACACAGCCTTGCCTGTGGATTAGACAGAAGACCATGGAGAAACAAAGTTTCTATTTGCTCATTTGGCTGTGCTGGGTCTGTGTTGCTGCCCGTGGGCTTGCCCTTGCTGCGGGGAGTGGGGGCTACTCTCTAGCTGCTGAGTGTGGGTTTCTCCCTGTGGTGGCTCCTCGTGTTGTGGAGCACAGGTTCTTGGGCATGTGGGCTTCAGCAGTTGCAGCCCGCGGGCTCAGTAGTTATCACACTTGGGCTTAGTTGCCCTGCGGCATGTGGAACCTTCCCCAACCAGCGATCCAACTGGGATCCTCTGCACCGGCAGAAGCACTGGGCCACGGAAGCCCAGAAACAAGGGCTCTTTAACGGGATGCCAGTCAGGACAGATAGACTCACCCAGGAGCAGAGCCCACCCCTTTCCTGCCAACCTGGGCTGTCTGCTGACGCGTTGGTACCAAGGACTAGCCCTTCACAGCACAGACACTGCCCTGGGAATCCGAGAAGACACAGAAATATAGAAGGCTGTAGCCTGTGCACCTGAGTCTGTGACCTGCGACTGGTAGGAAGTAACAGAGCCAGAATTCAAAAGCAGGTTGGTAGGCGACCAAAAACAATTAGATCCAAGTGTGAACCTCTTTACCAACAACCACAGCTGCTCGTGTCTAAATATGTATTGCCTTCAACCTCAGCCGAGGTGTGAATGTCATTCCACATCTTTCTCAGTGCCTACTCAACTGCCTCTCTCAGTCCTCACAGCAGATACTCAGCATCTGTACCTCTCTCTTCAAAAGCGTTTGTGGGCTAATGGGTTGCATGAATATAGGCTGAAAGGATTAGAATGTGTTGTCAAGAGTGGGTATAAGCCAGTGGCCCCTTGAGTCTGGGCAGGTTAGAGACAGCAGCATAGCCACAAGAAGATGGAGGTGGTGTAGACTTCACTTGTAGCCAAGCTGATCAAGGCTTCTTAGAGGGGACAGGATTCAGTTGAACCATGAAACATAGATAGGATGTTGCTGGAAGGTGATTAGGTAGCTCTTAGAACAGGAGGGGAAGTTTGGAGCAAAATTTTTTAAATTTATTTTAAAAAATATTTATTTAGTTAGTTATTTTGGTTGTGCTGGATCTTAGCTGCATCATGTGGGATCTTTAATTTTAATTGTGGCCTCCTTAGTTGCAGCTTGCAGGATCTAGTTCTCTGACCAGATATTTGACCTGGGCACCCTGCATTGGGACCACGCAATCTTAAGCCACTGGACCTCTCTAAACTTTAAATTCACGCTTAAATTGTGTATAAATCTACTTTAGTTGTTCATATTCTATTTAAATTTTTCTAAAGCGCTCATCCATTCATTATTTTGCTACACCTCCATCTTTGTCATTTGCAATCTCCTTTTTATCCCTATTCCAACCCTACACCTGTCCCTACACCTAGCCTGCCCGTAGCTTTAAATATGAGGGCACTTCTATTTCGACCCTCTGGCTTCAATAAGAATCAGTAAGAAGCATCCCTGGGACTCCACCAGAATGACTGGTACAATTTATCTCTCTGTTTATCTCCAGATAAACAGAAACATAGATATAGCCTCTTTACATTTTGACTTTATCTAAATACAACTTTGTCCCAATAGAAAAACTGAAAATACTGAAAAAAGAAACTAACCCAAAATTTGTTTTCTTTTCTGACTTTGTTATTTAAGTTAAAGCATTCTTTTTTAATTCATTTAGTTTTTATTGAAGGATGATTGCTTTACAGAATTTTGCTGTTTTCTGTCACACCTCAACGTGAATCAGCCATAGGTATACATATATCCTCTCCCTTTTGAACCTCCCTCCCCATCCCACCCCTCTAGGTTGAAACAGAGCTCCTGTTTCAGTTTCCTGAGCCATACAGCAAATAACTGTTTGCTATCTATTTTAAATATGGCAATGTAAGTTTCCATGTTATTCTCTCCATACATCTCACCCTCTCTTCCCCTCTCCCCGGGTCCATATTGATCAGTTTTAGAAAATATCTTTTGATGCCCCAACATAAAAGATGAAGAAACCAGGGTAATAATATTACCTTTAACTGACGTCTCCTTTTTGCTTTTATTTTGGCTAATTATATGCTTTCTAAGTTGTCATTATTTATAACATTTCCCATTGTTTTATGCTCAATTCTGTTGAAAATTGGATTCGATTCCAGTATTTTTGCTAACATTTCTTCACTACCCACTTCTTGGCTGAAGTTTATTTGGTAGCTTATTCAAGAAAGGCTCATGTGGAATGTATTACCTAAGCTCCTGTAGGATCAAAACGTTTGCGTTTGTGTGCTTGAGTGACAGTTTAGTTGGGTATGACATTCTTAAGTTAAACTCTATTGATATTTCTCAAGTGTTTTCTAGTGATGAACCTTGATATAAAGTGATGAGAGACCATCTAATTTTTCTCTCTTTATAAAATTTGATACATATTTTTAAAAACTCTGTTTTGCTTTTATCTGCTTTCTTTTTCTTTGAAGCCTAGAAACTTTATTATCTTAGTAATATTGATTCTCTAGCAAGTTTTTCCTAGGACACAGTGTATATTTTCCATTTATAAGTTCTCAAAGCTTTTGTTTCTCAAAGTTTTCCTTGAATCATTCCTTTAAATATATTTTATGTTCTTTCTCTAGATTACAAATCATATTTATGCTGACAAGCAATGCATTAATAGCTACTTACTGGCTATATAAACTTAGGCAAGTTGCCTAACCTCTTAGTGTCTCAGTCTCTTTTTCTAAAAGTTAAATAATAACCCTCAGAATGTTGTTGTGAAGACTGCATGCGTGCATGCTCAGTTGTGTCTGACCCTTTCCAACCCCACGGACTCCTGCCAGGCTTCTCTGTCCATGGGATTCTCCAGGCAAGAATACTGGAGCAGGTAGCCATTTCCTTCTCCAGGTGATCTTCCCAACCCAGGGATCAAACCCATGTCTCTTTTGTCTCTTCAACTGGCAGGCAGATTCTTTACCACTGTGTCACCTGGGAAGCTATTACAGGCTAACAAGCCCAAGTCTTATTTTCTCTTTTAAAACAGCCGGTTTGACCACACATCAAATTTCGTTCCCAAGATTCCTTTTCCACAAAACTTCCACAACGTTTGGCATTCATGCAGATTTTGTTCTATTTTTGTTTCCTCTTTCTCATTCTGGAATATGCAATCATCTTACTTTTCTTTCCTACTTTTCTCTCAGTTGTTTCTTTTCACCCTTACTATTTTTAAGTAGTTTTAATGACATACAATGTAATTAAAGATTACAAATCTTAATTTTAAAGATTAGAAATCTTAACCCTTAGAATCTTTAATTCCTAGTGAAAACTAAGAATATTACTCTAGCCTTCTGTGGTCTGATAAATTTATTGATTTCATAATTGTTTAAAGTATATTCTTCCTCATGGTGGGTTTTTTTAAGTGGCACAGAACACATTTACTGAGATGCCCAATCTTTAGCTTTTTACTGTAATAGTGAGAAGAATTAGGTAAAACCTATGTTGATTGATTTACTGTTTCAGTATTTTACCTTATTTGGAAATGACCTGGATAGTCAATTAATTTCCACCATTAACTTAACTCAGCAAAACTCCAAGGTTTCAAGTTACCAAAGGATTTTAAAAACTATGCCTTGTAAAACCTCATCACTTTTCAAAAGTTACTTATAAACTTTTATTTGTCCTACATCTGTTTAACTTACTTGTTAAAAGCAATCATGTTTAGATTATTCATGAATATTTCACAAGACATTAAACATCTAACCATCATCTTAAAAGTTATTTTTCCTGCCAAATTTAGTAACAAAGATAAGTCATTTGACTAGAAAATCTTAGTACAATAAAGAAAATCCTAGTGGAATAAAAGTTGCATATCTGCACTAAATTTAATGCTGCTAGCCTTGAAGACATGCCTATTTTAATTAAACCAACAAACTTATACTAGCTTTTATTTACTGAAGATTATCCTAGATCATGTAAATTTGAAAAACATTTGGGTTAGTTTCTATTTTCTGAGAGAACAATTACTTTGATAAGCACTTATTTTTCTTTAAGCCAATTAAATAGAGCTCTTTTATGAATTAATTTTGGCAATAACATCTGGACATAGAAAAATGTTATATATTCATAACGTACATACATAAGTATACAAAAACATACAGACAGATGCAGAGATAATATAGCTTTCATTTTCAAATTTTAGCCATGAGATAGGTATGATAATGTAAAACTCACTAGTTTATAAAAGAACAGTTGGATCCAAATTGTGTCTCTGGCAGATGGAAGTTTATCTGCTCAGATGGCAGATGGTTCAAGCTTTTCACTAATATTTGTGGAAGAGACTTAAAATTTTTCACAGGCATAATTTTCAAAATAACCTTTCCTTTTTTTTTTTTTTTTTGATAAAAGGTACCTTGGTTCCAAGAAATGTCTTGTTATTGTTGTTCAGTCACTAATTCACATCAAACTCGTTGAGACCCCATGGACTGTAGCACACCAGGCTTCCCTGTCTTTCACTGTCTCCCAGAGTTTGCTCAAATTCATGTCCATTGTGTTGATGATGCCATCCAACCATCTCATCCTCTGTTACCCACTTCTTCTCCTGCCCTTAATCTTTCCCAGCAGGAGGGTCTTTTCCAATGAGTCAACTCTTCACATCAGGTGGCCAAAGTATTAGAGCCTCAGCTTTAGCATCAGTCTTTCCAAAGAGTATTCAGGACTGATTTCCTTTAGGATTAACTGGTTTGATCTCTTTGCTGTCCAAGGGACTCTCAAGAGTCTTCTCCATCACCACAGTTCAAAAGCATCGATTCTTTGGCACTCAGATTTCATTATAGTCCAACATGACTACTGGAAAAACCATAGCTTTGACTAGACGGACTTTTGTTGACAAAGGGATGTCTCTGCTTTTTAATACACTGTATAGGTTTGTGATAGCTTTTCTTCCAAGGAACAAGTGTCTTTTAATTTTGTGGCTGAAGTCACTGTCTGCAGTGATTTTGGAACCCAAGAAAATAAAATCTGTCATTTCCACTTTTTCCCCACCTATTTGCCGTGAAGTGAATCCCATGAACAGTATGAAAAGGCAAGTCTAGTCACAGAGAAAGAATGCAAGTTCCATGAAGAAGAAACTTTGTCCCCAAATCCCAGATCTTCTATAACATATGCAAGCATTTTGAGATGAATAGGGAAGTTTGGGGACTGATCAAAATGGTAAATGGGATTTAAATTGTTTCTAGATCCTCATTTCTGCTCTTGTAAAGACTAAATTTATAGGACAAGTATAGTGGTTTTTACTTCCTCAAAGAATTGGATCGCAACCTGAATGATACAGAGAGTGACACACTCACCCAACTATGTTATCTTCAGTTTGCTTTTTATGTCAAGGAGCTCTTCATCTAAGATGCAGATTGAAAGTCTCCTATATTCTAGATTTAGAGCTGTGTGTCTTAGAACGTTTTCCTTTCTTTTTGAGTGCGTACATGCATGCTAAATCACTTCTGTTATGTCCGACTTTTTGCAATACTATGGACTGTAGCCTGCTAGGCTCCTCTGTCCATGGAATTCTCCAGGTAAGAATACTGGAATGTGTTGCCATTTCCTTCTCCTAGGCAATCTTCTTGACCCAGGGATCGAACCCATGTCTCCTGCATTGCAGGCAGATTCTTTACCATCTGAGCCACCAGGGACGCCCAGAAGAGAGAAACTGATAAAGTGTATTAAAAACTTTAAGAGTTTGTTTGAGCAAAAATGGATTCAAATCAGGCAGCATCTAATCCAGCAGACAGCAAGGAGCTCCAAGGAACTGTACAAAAGGAGACTTAATTTCTTTTAAGTTTTCTCTTTAAAATTTTTTTATTTTATTTAATTATTTTTCACTGAGATGGGTCTTCATTGCTATGCACAAGGTTTTCTCAAGTTGCAGCCATCAGGGGCTACTCTCTAGTTGTGGTGTGAGGGCTTCTCATTGCAGCGGCTTCTCTTGTTGCAGAGCGCAGGCTGCCGGGTGTTTGGGCTTCAGTAGTTGCCGCCCCGGGTTCTAGAGCACAGGCTCAGTAGCTATAAGGCGCGGGCTTAGCTGCTCCATGGCATGTGGAATCTTCCCGGTTCAGGGATTGAACTTGTGTTTCCTGCATTGGCAGGTGGCTTCTTTACCCCTGAGGCACCAGGGAACCCCTTAATTTTTTATTTTTAATTGGAAGATAACTACTTTATAACATTGTGTTAGTTTTATATGTATACATATAAAAAGGAGACTTTAATAACCAGAAGGAAATGGAAACAAGGAAATTATTATCCTGGAGTTGGGGGCGGGGGACGGGAGGCAGGTTGCTTATTGCAAAGTTTCTTTCCTTCAGGGAATGCAGGGATCCCGCAGGCAGATGACCTAACTAGTGCTGATTAAGGCTTTCCTGATTGACTGGTTTAAGAGTCCATGTCTGGGAGATTAGAAATGATAATTAAACCTCAGTCTGGTGATGTGGGGCTTACCATCAGTGGCTCCATTTGGGTCTGTTGTCTTATTTTTAACAGCACTAAGGGGGATCAATATTAATAAGGTGTAATGCCTCTGCTCAAGGAATCCCAAATCTTATGGGTAGATATAAAGCAATTATAAATTATTATTTTATATTTTATTGCTACTTTCAATAATTAAAGCAAGAGCTTAGTTGAGGAGTGAAAAGTGAGGGCAGATTTACGAAAGTGCTAAATCAGAATTGAACTTGGGTAACATTTGAATGAGTAAAAGGTAAGAGAAAGAATGTTCCAGGAAAGTCATGGTGAGGACAGTTAAAATGCTTATTGCTTTAATTCAGAATCTGTGTATAGTAAGGACGCTAGCAGGGCAATTACGTTGACTCTCAGGTGGACCAGGCACAATACAAGAAACTTCAGAAACCACACCAGCCACGTAGGCAGTGGGAACTTGGTCTTTACTTGTGGACGAGGGCAAGGCAAACCTTTTAGCAAGTTGCACTTGAAAGAAATGAATAACATGTCTGTGTGTGCACTCAGCCGTGTCTGACTCTTTGTGACCCGATGGACTGCCAGGCTCCCCTGTCCATGGAATTCTCCAGGCAAGAGTACTGGAGGGGGTTGCCATTTCCTTTGCCAAGGGATCTTCCCGACCCAGGGATTGAACATGTGTCTCTTGTGTGTCCTGCATCAGCAGGTGAGTTCTTTACCAGCAGAGCCATTGGGGAAGCCCACTTGTGAACCAGGGCAAGGCAAACCTTTTGGCAAGTTGTAGAGGAAAGTAGTGAATAATAGGAAGTTCTAAATGTTGAATGAATCAGATAGGAATAGTTCCTCAAGCTGCTTTAGATAACGAGTGGTAAGACTGTTGATCAAAGCAAAGCAAAGTGCTCAGCATTGAGGCCAGGATATAAATGGGAAAACAGAAAATTTTGTAGTTGAAGGGAATCGGAAGTAAAGCATGAGAAATAGCTTAAGGAGAATAATGTAGAACTAGAGATAAATGTTGAGCCGCTGGTTTTTTGTTTTTTTTTTTTTTTAGAATAACTTATGGTCAGTTTTGTAAATGCTGCCATAGCCTTTCTGAGAAGGGTGACAGGGCTGAAAATTCACAGCACAGCCAGTAGGGATCCACTTTACCTCCCTTGTGGGATCTTGAGGAAGTTCTAGGTTTTCATACTTCTTGGTGATTGATTGCCTGGGCACCTTTGCAACCAGAGAATTGGTTCACCTCCTTGAAATGGTATAGCTAAGTTATTTGTGTTTCTTAATGAACCATCCCATTTGCTTTTATTTTTCTCCCTTGCTCTCATGTATGAATGTTCTTGGGTGTCTTACACTGAGAGACTTAAGGATGCCTTCTGTGACTCAGGGGATCTCTGGTGGCTGAGATGGTAAAGAATCTGCAATGCTCAATCCCTGGGTCAGGAAGATCCCCGGAAGAAGAGAATGGATACCCATTCCATTATTCTTGCCTGGAGAATTCCATAGACAGAAGAGCCTGGTGGACTACAGTCCATGGGGTCACAAAGAGTCAGACATGACTGAGCGACTAACACTTTGTTTAACTCATCTCTCACAGTGAGATCCATTGAGGAGTCAGGAATGAAACGGGGTAGAGTTCAAGAGTATTTTGAGTATTATCCTTGTCTTGTGGCAATTTATTCAATAGACACTGCAGGAAAATTTCTGTGGACAGATGGAATGAAAAGAAACCAAGTGTAGAAATAAACAGCGTTTGTCATTTGAAGTCGGCACTTGTAAGGATTGTTTTTTGAGTTGAGGAGCCTGAGCTGATGACACCACGTAATTGAGGCAATATTTCAAGTGATATACACATATTCCTACTTGATAGATCTTCCTCTCTAACTAGCCATCATCCTATTTTATAATGTTATCATATTTTTAATTATATTGTACATACTTGTTTACAGCTATTTGCTATATATCCACGATGACATTACGGTAAATTAGTTTTTACCCATTGCCTCTGACTGTTCTTCGCTTCAAACTGAATCATAAATATTACACCTGAGAAAGCTTGTTCTCAGATTATTTATCACGCTGGTGTGTGACCACAATAGTAATGCCCTAAGGCAGAGCGTCCTGGGAGCTGACTTACAGGAACCCTTGGAGAGAGAATGTCTACATGCACGCAGAAGGTTCCCACATTAATACATGCTCTGGGAGTAGTGCTGACTGCTTGTATGACTGAGTATTTGGGAAGACATTTATAATACCAATGCTCAATGCCATCCATTGACTGCTGTGGAGGTTGGGACGTGGAGCGTGGAAGGCAGCTGGTAAACCAAGAGGAATGAAAGTTAAATTTACCTAGCATGGTGGCTGGTGTATAGGAAGTCTCAGGAAAAAGGTAGTGTCTCCCCTTCCTTCTGTATCGGCAGGGGGAAATAGACCAGAAACAGACACGGCCAGGTTATTGAAATGCCTCACCTTGGCTATGTCTAGTTGCAGCCAGAGTCTCTATTTAATACTCAGCTAGATAGGGATTGGATCATGTTTTCCTTATTTCTCCAACTGTGAGAAATAAGGCTTCACTGTGCTAGGAACTAGGCTCCTTCCTGGTCCTGTGTGGTCATGACCCACTTACAGTATCAGTTATAATAATAACAGCTGTTTGAATTTACTGAATATGTTTTATGGGCCAGACAATGTGCCAAGTGCTTTGTAGAAAACATGTAATCTTTATTTGAGTCTATGAGGCTGAGACTCAGAGGTGCTGAGTCTTTTGCTCAGTGTCACTTAGTAGACTTTTCTGTGGAGCCTGGGTTGGTCCCCTCATTGGTCCCCTCATTAGTACACTTACCTGTGGAGCCTGAGTTGGTCCCTTCAATGCCACTCTCTCAACAGTGGTATTTTATTTCTGTATCACCAATACCCACGACTCCATTCTCACTCCTTTCACTTGCTTTGCTTTCCAAGCCTCAGGTACCACCCCATGACTGACCTGGGGGAGAAGGATGCAAGAAAAGGGGTGTCTTGGGCTCTGGTTGTGGCAACTATCCTTATATGAGAAGTATGGTAGAAGGTTACCACATGGTAGAAGGTTACCTTATGATAGCCAACTACCCAAGGAACTAGAGAACGCATGAAAAAGAGACATGGAGTTTAGAGCAAAACTGAAACTGGATGTATGGAGGGCGTCATAGGAGAAGTGTAGGTTTTAGTTTCTGTTTTGGAAGTAAGATACAGAATTAAGAAGCAAAGCGATGTTGAAAAGCCAAGTAGTCACTGCTGTAAAATAGGATCAATAACTGGGAAGTTTGAGAGATCAGAAGCAGATCAGAGGCAGCCTGTCTACTTCTTTGGTGAATATTTGGGCTCTGGTTTGGACTACATTTTTAGGACTAAGAGTTTTCCTAATAGGGGACCCTCTTACTGCTGTGTGGTCAGTTGTCCAGTCATGTCCAGCTCTTTTGTGACCCCATGCACTGTATTCCACCAGGCTTCTATGTCCATGGAATTTTCCAGGCAAAATACTGGAGCAGGTTGCCATTTCCTATTCTAGGGGATCTTCCTGACCCAGGGATCAAACCCTAGTCTCTCTTGTGTCTCCTGCATTGCAGGCAGATTCTTTACCACTAGTGCCACCTGGGAAGACCATCTTAGCACCTAAAAGTCATTAGCACTTGAACTCATGAAACTAGAGGTCTGGATTATTGAACTTTTGTCCAAAAGTTTAAGAACACAGGTCAAGTTCCATAGCCCTCCACAGAACTCAAAACCACCCTATGTGCATAGTAGGTGTTTAATATATATCTCATTGACTTACATGGATAAAGAATAGCACCAATTCCATGCCCTCAGAGGAAAATTATAATGCTCCCCATGGGAGCAGCGGGGCATCAAAAGGATGTTTGACATTTTAAGAGCTGATTTCAGATGCTCAGAGAAATCTGGTAATACATTGCTTTTCTGACCCAGCAGTGTCTGTGATATATTCACAGCATGTGGCATCCTGCAAAACTCTGCCATCACATGGGGTGGGCTATTTGAGGGAGGCAGGTAGAAATTCCAATAGAAGTTTTGGTAAAAGAGAAATGTGGAATGGAGAATCACTTGTTACTGAACAAAATCCCTGGACACAAATAGGGGGAAATTGAAGGAAGATTGATCAAATATGCCAGCAACTAAGCTTAGAGATAGAGAAAGCTGGAAAGAGCATTGCTCCTGCCCTTGCAAAAGAAAGAATCCAGACACACTGAAAATTAAATGCTTTTCATGCAGACTTCCCTAGTGGTTCAATGGTTAAGACTTCACCTTCTAATGCAGGAGTTGTGCATTCAATCCCTATTCAGAGAGCCAAGATACCACATGCCTCATGACCAGAAAACTAGGACATAAACCATAGAAGCAATATTGTAATACATTCAATAAAGACTTTAAAAGTGGTACACATAAAAAAAAACCTTAAAATTAATTGCTTTTTTCTTAAGCTCATCATGAAACTGAAGATAGCAGGGCAAGCAACTAATCAAAATCTGGAAAGAGTTGTATGTCTGTAGTAAGAAGTAAGATCTGAGCATTTTCTTACCTGGGCAGATGTCACATAAGTGGATCAGAAGATTCAGTTAGAAACTGATTTTGTTGTTGCTCAGTCAGTATCTGACTCTTTGCAACCCCATGACTACAACACACCAGGCTTCCCTGTCCTTCACTATCTCCTGGAATTTGGTCAAACTTATGTCCATTGAGTAGGTGATGCTATCCAACTATCTCATCCTCTGTTGCCTTCTTCTCCTTCTGCCTTTAGTCTTTCCCAGCAGTAGGGTCTTTTCCAATGAGTCTTCTTTTCGTATCAGGTGGCCAAAGTACTGGAGCTTCAGCTTCAGCATCAGTCCTTCCAATGAATATTCAGGGTTGATTTTCTTTATTGACTACTTTGATCTCCTTACTCTTAAGAGTCTTCTCCAGCACCATAATTTGAATTTGAATGCATCAATTCTTTGGCACTCAGCCTTCTTTATGATCCAGCTCTCACACCTGTACATGATTACTGGAAAGAGCTTTGACTATATAGATATTTTGGAGAAGGGCTTGGCAACCCGCTCTAGTGTTCTTGCCTGGAAAATCCAATGGACAGAGAAACCTGGTGGGCTGCAGTCCATGGAGTCTCAAAGAGTTGGACACAATGGAGGCAACTCAGCATGGCACAGCACACCATGGCACAGAGAGACCTTTGTCTGTATGCTGAATACAAATTACTAAAAATTGTTAGTGCGGACTAGATTGCTAATGGGACATCATCGGGTACTGCAGATACAGGAAGTTTAGCCCAGCCTGCAGGATTTTCTCCAAGAGTTCCACCAGGCATTGGAAGGGGAAAAACAGGGCAGGGGTGAGGGTGGGGGTGGGAAGGATGTGCATCCTGAGGATTCCCCACCACCACCATGATTTTGGCTGAAGGAGGGAACAGTAGCCACTGTTGGAACTCCATCCAGACCTGTCCACCTCACCTCTTCTAAGGAACAAAAGTCTTAATCAGCATCAGGATAGAATAGCAAAAACTTCTTTAGCACTTCCCCTAGTAGTCCAGTGCTTAAGAATCCGCCTGCCAATGCAGGGGACATGGGTTCAATCCCTGGTCCAGGAAGATTCCACATGCCTCCGAGCAACTACTGAGCTCCACAAAAGAAGCCTGAGCACCGGAACTAGAGAGTAGTCCCTGCTCCCTGCCACTAGAGCAAGCCCGTGCAGAGCAACAAAGACCTAGCCAAGCATAAAATAAATTAAAAATAAATAAATAAAAACTTCTTCAGGGCATTTGTCCAAGGGCACTGATGGTAACAACCCATTGTAGCTTGGGGAAGAGAAGAGGAAAATGAAAAATCTCAATCCCTCTAATAGGGGTATGACTATCTTAGCACAAACAGAGCCTTCACTCTCTACTGAGAAGAAGGGTCTTCTTAGAGCTACATTGCAGTGATTACGGAAGTGAAACTTTGCTCAGAACTATTAAGCCACAGGTAACACCTTTGTCCTTGCGTGTTCTGTACTCCAGAAGCTGACTTAATATGCTTCTGTATGGCCGAAGAATTGATGCTTTTGAACTGTAGGGCTGGAGAAAACTCTTTGAGAGTCCCTTGGAAAGCAAGGAGATCAAACCAGTCAATACTGAAGAAAAGCAACCCTAAACATTCATTGGAAGGACAGATGCTGAAGCTGAAGCTCACTTTGGCCACCTGATGCGAAGAGCTGACTCATTGGAAAGACCCTCATGCTGGGAAAAATTGAGGGCAGAAGGAGAAGAAGGCAACAGAGATGAGATGGTTGGATGAGTCATGTCCATTACCAACTCAATGGACATGAGTTTGAGTAAGCTTTAGGAGATAGTGAAGGACAGGGAAGCCTAGTGTGCTGCTTCCCGTGGGGTCACAGAGAGTTGGACCCAACTTAGTGGCTGAACAGCAACAACAACAATGGCTAGATGAGGTTAAGGGGCCCTTTTTGTTGGGAGACCATGAAGTTCCTATATTCCTTTAAATTCTGGGTCTAGTCTCCATTCCTTTTGGCTTTGTCATCTAGAGCTATGACCTTCCTCAAGAAGGAAGGCAAGATAAGTAGAAAGAGCCTCTGGAATCTTCCCCACCTTAGCCTCTCATGATCACTCAAGCCAGAACAAGAATCCTGGCTTGTCTGCTTATGACCCCAGGGACACCCATTAAAGTTTACTGATCCATGTGGCTTTGGAAGCAAGAAGTCTCAAGCATGTTGTAAAGGCAGGATCCTGCTGAGATGAACTTGGGGGTGCACATTGATGAACAAACATAGTCACACAGGATAGTTACTATCTTCAAATGACCTGTTTACAGAGTTTTCTTCCTCCTTTGGAGGGAAAGGAGCCCATGCAATCAGAATCAGTCCTTTTTTTTTCTTTCTTTCCAGCTTGAGCTCTTGTATAATGCTTTCTTTTCTTTTTTCTTTCTTTTTTTTTTTTAACAAAAATGTATTTATTTATTTGGCTTTGTAACGTCTTCATTGCTGCACACAGGATCTTTGTTGCATCATGTGGGATCTTTCACTGTGGCACACAGACCCTCTAGTTAAGGTGTGTGGCCTCCAGAGCATGCAGGTTCAGTAGTTGTGGTATGCGGGCTCAGTTGCTCTGCAACTGAGATCTCAGTTCCCCGCCCCAGGATCAAACCCAAGTTCCTTGCACTGCAGGGCGGATCCTTAACCATTGGACTGCCAGTGGAGTCCCTTGCCTGTTTTCTAAAGAACAGGTATTTTTAAAATGTTGAATGCATGTTAAACATGCCCATAAACACACTCACACATGCGCACATGACCACAATTGCAAGGTTTCTTCCTCCACTTCCCTGGTGGCTCAGAGGGTAAAGAATCTGCCTGCAATGCAGGAGACCTGGGTTTGATCCCTGGTGGGGAAAGATCCCCCGGAGAAGTGAATGGCTACCCACTCCAATATTCTTGCCTAAAAATTCTATGGACAGAGGAGCCTGGCGAGCTACAGTCCATGGAGTCACAAAGAGTCAGATGTGACTGAGTGGCTAACACTTCACTGTAGCAGGAGATACATGTGCCACTTGGCTACTTCAATCAAGTCCCTCATGGTTGGTGAGCTCAGTGCCACTGTGAAGATTTGTTTATTTAACACAAATCCTATACATAACTTCATGCATAACTTTGCTATCAAAACAAATAAAGAGCTGGAACAGCTCATTCCCCAAAGGAGAGAACCAGCTTTCTTTGCTTCTTCCTACATAGTCTGGCAGTGCCCAGAGCACCGCATCATTGCCAGTCTGAGCCTCACCTGGAACTGGCTTCTTTTTCCCTTGATTGAGATTACCTGCCAGGTGACAAGGCTGAGACTCTGTCACTATTGGGCAATTGATGGAACCTTGGTCTGAAGCTTTAGTCTCACCTACTTGGGGACAGATGAGCCACGTGTGTCGTTTAGCCCATAGACAATGGTGGTTCATCAGTGTTCAAGATTTGAAGCTGAAAACCTTGTTTAGTGTTAACTGTCCAGAGTTGTTTCAAGAAGCCATATTCATAGTCCTGGTTTGTGTGTGCCTGCAGTGCAACATTCTCTGGGAAGTCCACTTATTTTCACAATTGAATGCTATGTTCTTTTTTTCTTGTCACAGGGACCATCTTCTTTATTATTAATAAACTACCATGTTTAGAACATTTCCTTGGGGACTAGGAGGCAGCTGCAGCAGCAGCAACAATTCCTTTCTAACTGAGTAGCAATGGTTGCTTCAAACCCATCCCTAATAATACTCATGGCTTGAGCTGTCTCCATAGAAACAAGGAGGGGCCACCTCTACTGAAACAGCCACTGTATTTGACAGTCACTCTTATGGCCAAAGGCATGCATGCGTGCTCAGCCGCTAAGTTGTGTCTGCTGCTTTGTGATCCCACAGACTGTAACCCCCAGACTCCTCTCCATGGAATATTCCAGGCAAGAATACTGAAGTGGGTTGCCATTTCGTCCTCCAGGAGATCGTCCCTACCATGGGATTGAATCCTTGTGTTCTGTATTGGCAGGTGGATGCCTTACCTCTGAGAATGACGGATTGCATCCATGCAACACCTTCCCTCTGCACTATATCCATGCCCTTTGCATGTGACTTTCTAATTCCTCCCATAAAGTGACAGAATATATTCCTGGCTCCTTGATTTCTGGCTTAGGCTTTCAAGCCTTAATTTGGCTTATAGGATGTCAACATACATGACCCAAGAGGAAGTTTTATTAAAGTGTCCACTGATTGCACACTGTCCAATGTTCAATGGACATGAACTTGGGCAAACTCCGGGAGACGATGAAGGTCAGGGAGGCCTGGCTTGCTGCAGTCCATGGGGTCACAAAGAGTCAGACATGATTTAGCAACTGAACAGCTATAACAATGATTGTACTTGGACTAGGACACCTCTGCCATGCCCATGAGAAGGACATGCCTGGGCTAGCCTGCTGGTCTGGGAGGAAGGTAAGAATCCTGGGAGGAGAGTCTCAAGCCTTCATCTAAGCTCAGCTGGATTAGCCACCTGCTTCCCAGCTGAGCCAGACTCACAGACGGCTCAGCCTCCACGAGCCAATCTCCAGACAATGAGGTAGCCTAGGTAATTTGCCAGAAAACCTACTTTTTTTTTTTTTTTTCTGATTCCGAGGTACCTGATCTCACCATGGTTAGTCTTTGTTGCTGTTGTTTAGTTAATAAGTTGTGTCTAACTCTTCTCAACCCCATGGACTGTAGCCCACCCACCTCCTCTGTCCATGCGATTTGCCGGGCAAGAATACCAGAATGGGCAGCCATTTCTTCTCCAGGGGATCTTTCTGACCCAGGGATTGGACTCATGTCTCCTGCATTGGCAGGTGAAATCTTTACTGCTGAGCCACCAGGGAAGCCCAGTCCCAGTCCCAGATGTTTGCGCTGCAGCTGTCTGTAGTGTGATTCTCAGATCAAATCCAAATTCTGTTCTGCTCTCTCGTTTCCTTCCTTCCTTTTCTCTTTCATTGATTCACTCAGTCAATACTATTCTAGACATTGGATATACAGTGACAAACAAGCTAGAAAAGATCCCTGCTCCTCAGGAATACTTAGTCTAGAGAGAGAAACAGATAAGAAACCAGCATAATACTTCTGGAGACTGATGAGTGACATGAAATAGGCATATAGAATAGTATCTGGATTTGATCTGAGAATTAAACTACGGGCACTTGTAGTACAAACACCCATGACTGAGACTGGACCTGAATATGTGCCCAAAGTTTAAGTAAAAAATAAAGTCAGAGAGAGAAATGTGCGTGCTGCTGAAGTGTGTGTGCTGAAGTCACCCAGTCCTGTCCGACTCTTTATAGTTCTGTGGACTGTAGGGCACCAGGCTCCTCTGTCCACAGGATTCTCCAGGTAAGAATACTGGAGTGGGTTGCCATGCCCTCCTCCATGGGATCTCCCTGACCCAGGGATTGAACCCGTGTCTCTTATGTCTCCTGCATTGGCAGACAGGCTCTTTACCACTAGCACCACCTCAGAAGCCCAGAGAGATAAATAAAACATAGGTATTAGCAAGCACTCCAAGCAACCTGAAGAAACTTAGGCTTTATGTTTAAATTAAGGTAAAATTTGCCTTAAACAAGAGGTGCAGGTCTTAAATGTTCAATGTAATAAGTTTTATCATTATAGGCTACCCCAAACTAGATGGGTAATGTTTTCATCATGCCAGTAACTTCCCTTGATCCCCATTCTAGTCTGTTGCTCATTGCTCACCATGCTCTTCCCCATCACTGATTCTCATCAGCGGATTCAGTTCCCCTGTTGCTGGACTTCATAGAGACAGAATAATGCAATGTGCTCTTCTGTGCCATGTCCTACTCCACGTGATGCTGAGATTAATCCAGGTGAATAGAAGAAGAAGACTGTCAGCCATGCATTGCTAAGTAGCTCTGTTATGAGTAGACACTTGGCTTATGATATTTTTTTTTCCAGTTTGGAGCTATTATGAATAATTAACACTGTTGCTAAGAACATTCTGGTATGAGTCCTTTTGTGCTCATATGTTTTCATTTCTCTTGGGTGAATACTTGAGAGTAGAATTGCTCAAAGTCTTAGAAGGTAAGACCCAAAGAAGATCCAGAGAGACAGTCTAGGGGAAATACAGGTGTGTAGGGGGTCAACTCGTGTAGCAAGACCCCCAAACACTATATCCAAGTTATAACCACTGGTATGTGATTGTGCCCTGATATGGAAACAGGTCTTTGCAGATGTCGTGAAGTTAGGATGAGGTGATCATGCCGTAAATCCAGGGACTGGTATCCTTATAAGAAGAGAGGTCACATAAGAGACACAGAGGCATGGTACGAGGAGGGAGGTGGGAGGGGGTTTCAGGACGGGGAACACGTGTACACCTGTGGCGGATTCATGTTGATGTATGGCAAAACCAATACAATATTGTAAAGTAATTCAGTTCAGTTCAGTTCAGTCGCTCAGTCGTGTCTGACTCTTTGTGACCCCACGAACTGCAGCACGCCAGGCCTCCCCTGTCCATCACCATCTCTCAGAGTTCACTCACACTCACGTTCATCGAGTCCGTGATCCCATCCAGCCATCTCATCCTCTGTCATCCCCTTCTCCTCCTGCCCCCAATCCCTCCCAGCATCAGAGTCTTTTCCAATGAGTCAACTCTTCGCATGAGGTGGCCAAAGTACTGGAGTTTCAGCTTCAGCATCATTCCTTCCAAAGAAATCCCAGGGCTGATCTCCTTCAGAATGGACTGGTTGGATCTCCTTGCAGTCCAAGGGACTCTCAAGAGTCTTCTCCAGCACCACAGTTCAAAAGCATCAATTCTTCAGCACTCAGCCTTCTTCACAGTCCAACTCTCACATCCATACACGACCACAGGAAAAACCATAGCCTTGACTAGACGGGACCTTAGTCAGAAAAGTAATGTCTCTGCTTTTGAATATACTATCTAGATTGGACATACCTTTTCTTCCAAGGAGTAAGCATCTTTTAATTTTATGGCTACAGTCACCATCTGCAGTGATTTTGGAGCCCCCAAAATAGTCTGACACTGTTTCCACTGTTTCCCTATCTATTTCCCATGAAGTGATGGGACCGGATGCCATGATCTTTGTTTTCTGAATGTTGAGCTTTAAGCAAACTTTTTCGCTTTCCTCTTTCACTTTCATCAAGAGGCTCTTTAGTTCTTCTTCACTTTCTGTAATTAGCCTCCAATTAAAATAAATAAAATTAAATTAAAAGAGAGAGAGAGAGACACAGGGGCAGAGGAGACAGTGAGAGAGAAGAAACCATGTGAGGATGGAGGGAGATGTTGAAGTGTTGCTCCTGCAGCGCTGGGGACCACCAGGAGCCAAGGAAAGGGAGCGAGGATGCTTCAAAGGGAGCCCAGCCCTGCTGACCCTTGATTTCAGACTTGTAGCTTCCAGAACAATGAGACAGTAATTTCTGTTAGTTTAAGCCACTCAGATTGTGTTAATTTATTATGGCTGTCCAAGGAAAGGAGTATCAGGTGGTTCTTTCCAGAAAGCAGAACTAGAGTTGAAATTACAACCACTTTTATTATTTATACAAATGAAACTAAATGTGTGTGTGTGTGTGTGTGTGTGTGTGTGTGTGTGTGTGTATAGTGTTCTTTTGAGATCTCTCCTGTTCCTCAGTTTTATCTGGACTTTCTTTTCCCATACCCTAGTTATCCCTATTCTACTCAAAACTGGGTTCTACTCCCAGAAATTTCCCATCAGCAAGGAGTTTTGCCCAGGAGAGGGATTCAGTTTAAGAGTTTACGGGGCTCAGGTTGCTCCAGACGCCTCAGAGCTCCCATTAGGCTGCTGCTTCTTTGCGTTCTGTGTTTCGGCTGTGCTGGGTCCTCCTTGTGTGGGCTCCTCTTGCGGCGCCCAGGCTTTTTCTAGCTGCAGAGCCCAAGCTCTAGAGTGAGCGGGCTCTCTAGCTGAGCACGCAGGCTCAGTAGTCGTGGTGCACGCACTTCTCTAGTTGTGGTGTGAGGCTTAGTCGCCCTGTGGTGCATGGGATCTCAGTTTCAGGGACCGAACCTGTATTCCCTGCATTGGAAGGCAGATTCTTAACCACTGTGCCACCAGGGAAATCCCTTAGGCTTCTTTCATGCATCCATGAATTGGATCTTACAAAACTCCCAGTTATAGTGATGCTCTGGCAGGAGTGGGTAGTACTTTTCAATGAGTAGCTGTTTGATACTTTGAGTTTCTCCTTTTCTGGGAGCCATCCAATGCTTTATTGCTCTACTTCTGCTTCATTCCACAAAGATGGCTTAAATTCTGTAAGTCTGATGGCTGCTACTGCTTGTCTTTTGGAGCATATGGGGGTATCTTATTTGTAGGTCTTTGATTTGCCATCTTTATTGATGTGTCTATGTTTATGGGAGGATTCAGTGAGATTAAAAACTATGTCACTACCCCAATCTTCTAAAAGCCCTCTCCATCCTCATTTTAGAGTCACTCCCTGACTCATCAGCTCCAAGGGGTAAGTATAGTCTGCTCTGTTGATATGGGGCTTGACCATGTGCAATGTGAGTAAGGTCACAGTTTGGCAATTCTGAGTCTAATTAAAGCAGTTCAACAGCCATTTCATGTTTTTTCCTTCCCTCCTTTGGAATCTTCTGAACTTCACAATAAGACTATGCTCCAAGTAGTCACTGCCCCTCTGGTTGAGACCCCAAAATGAGCCACATGGAGCAAAACACCCCAACCAGTCCACAGGCCTATAAGCATGAGAGCATTCCCCTTATTTTGATGACTGATGTGTATCTTATGAAATAGAATAAGACTTGGCCAACTATAGCCCCTGAGTCAAATCCAGTCTGCAGCCTGTTGTTTCTGTTTTTTAATTTAAAAATTATGTTTGTTTGTGCTGGGTCTTTGTTGCTGCCCACAGACTTTCTCTAGTTGCAGCAAGAGGGGGCTGCTCTCTGTTGCAGTGCATGGGTGTCTCATTGCAGAGGCTTGTCTTGTTGCGGCTCACAGGCTCTATCGCACGCTCAGGCTTCAGCAGTTGTGGCTGCTGTTGCTAAGTCGCTTCAGTCGTGTCCAGCTCTGTGTGACCCCACAGACATCAGCCCATCAGGCTCCGCTGTCCCTGGGATTCTCCAGGCAAGAACACTGGAGTGGGTTGCCATTTCCTTCTCCAATGCATGAAAGTGAAAAGTGAAAGTGAAGTTGCTCAGTCCTGTCTGACTCTTTGTGACCCCATGGACTGCAACCTAGCAGGCTCCTCTGTCCATGGGATTTTCCAGGCAAGAGGACTGGAGTGGGTTACTATTGCCTTCTCCGCAGCAGTTGTGGCAAAGGGGCTTAAATGCTGCATGGCATGTGGAATCTTCCCCGGACCAAGGATCGAACCTGTATGCTCTGCTGTGGTAGGCAGATTATTGACCACTGGGCCACCAGAGAAGTCCCCGCTTTCTGGTTTTGTAAGACCTTAAAACTAAGAATAGTTTCTGTAATTTTAAATGCATATAAAAAATGGATGGATATTGTATATGGCCCAGAAAGCCTGAATTATTTGTTGTCTGGCCCTTTAAAGAAAAATTTTGCTTACCCCTGAAGCAGAGGAAAGAGCATGCAAACCGTAGCAGAAGACCTAGAATCTGTGTGTACTGACTTACGCTATGGTAACCTTGGTTTCACCACATAGAAGATGAGCTGGTTGAACCGCAGCGCCCCTGAGATCCCCTCAGTCCTAAGATTTTACCGGACCTATGTTGTTGTTGTTCAGTTGCTAAGTCCTGTTTGACTTTCTGCGATCCCCTGGCCTGTAGCCCTCCAGGCTCCTCTGTCCGTGGGATTCTCCAGGCAAGAATACTGGAGTGGGGTGCCATTTCCTTCTCCAGGGGAACTTTCTGATCCAGGGATGGAACTCACGTCTCTGTGTCTCCTGCATTGCAGGTCAATCCTTTACCACTGAGCCATCTGGGAAGCCGTAAGATTGTACAGGAACTATAAAAGATAGTTACTTGTGAAATATGTCTTGATGATATCAGCACCTTGACACTTGTATAAGCTCTGACAATAATTACAAAGATGAGCTAGGCGAGAGTTCCTGTAACAGAGACAACATTCCCTGAAGAAGAGACAGTTTGAGCTGTGAGCTGGGAAGGAGGGTGGAGGGAAGCAGCCTGGGTCTGGGTAGGATAGGGCTGTTGGATAGGTAGCCTGCATTTATTAGCCCTGTTCCCTGCCTCAAGGAGCTTTGTGACTCCGACTACAAATTTCTAATCTATGAATAACTGGCACAAGCAAGTAAAAAAAAACCCATGGGGTGTGTGCGTGTGTGCATGTAACATCTGATTTGACTATAGCAACAAGAAATTGATCTTTTGTGAATTGATGTGATTTAGAGACACCTACAAAATAAAAGTATGGTACTTCAGGAAGAGATGAATAAAATACCAGTGTTTTATTGGAATGATGCTGTGCCACTGAAAAATTGTTGAGTTTTGGAAATGGAGAAATTGCATCTTTCAGAACGCCAGCCTGTAAGAGTATAGCCTAGAAGTATGCTATTTGGCTGCACTTCAGCTCATAGGAAACATACCTAATATTTTTCTGTCTCTTCTACCCTGTTCTGCCAACTGGGAAAGACCACTGGGGAGGCTGTTCACCAGCAAGGTTGGTGACTTGGCTCTGGGAATGGAATACTTCCCATTCTACCCTTGATGTGATTCCAAACAAGTGACTCAATGTCCTGTCTTCCATGGAGGGAAACTCAATCTATTTTAATTCTGTGTAAAAAAAAAAGTTGAATGATTAAAATATGAACACAAATCTTCCCCAACCTACATTTTATATGAGGAGCATCTGCTTGGAATTTGTTTGCTTGAGGAGTTGAAGGAAATAAATGCCACGTTCCCAGAGAACAGTAGTTTCTCTTTTGTAGAAGGTGAATCAATATGGAGATTATTAATGAGGCCAAGGTATGTTTCCTCTTCTTGAATCTATAACTTAGAGTAAAACGCTTTCCTTCTTTTATTGGCAGTTTACATTTGCATTTGAAATAGGCAAAAGGTGATTTTCTGTATCAAATTACTATGACAACTAAATTTCGAGTGTAGATATGATTCCTATAAAGACTCGATTTTTAGTTAAAAAGAAAATTCTTTTCAGCTAATTTTCTAATCAGGTCCATATTCTCTTTGCAGCTGAGCAAGACTTAAGCTCTAGTGAGGAAATAACACTAGTCAGGGTTACCTAATTTTCCAGTTGTTAGGAAAGATGTGGTCTTTTAGACAGGGCCTTTTTCAAAATTGCTACAGAATCTCTTCTTTCCTGGTAAATGTTCTTTCTGGAAAAGACAATCATGGGTGACTTTTTAAAAATTTGGAGTATAACTGCTTTACAATGTTGTGTTAGTTTCTGCTAAACAAGGAAGTGAATCAGCTGTAGGTATGCATATATCCCCTCCCTTTTAAGCCTCCCTCCCACCGCCTACCCCCACCTCACCTCCCTAGGTCATCACAGAGCAGGGAGCTGAGCTCCCTCTCCATGCAGCAGGTTCCCACTGCTGCTGCTGCTGCTAAGTCACTTCAGTCATGTCTGACTCTGCACGGTAGTGAATATATTGTATATTTTGCAGTCATCATAAAACGTGTATATTAGGGCTTCCCTGGTGGCTCAGCAGTAAAGAATCTGCCTGCAATGCAGGAGACACAGAGACACGAGTTCCATCTCTGGGTCAGGAAAATCCCCTGGAGGAGGAAATGGCAACTCACCCCAGTATTCTTACCTAGGAAAAAAAAAAGAAATAAAAACTCCCATGGACAGAGGATCCATGGGGTTGCAAAGAGTCAAACACGACTGAGGACTAAACAACAACAGTGTCTATATACCAAGGCTACTCTCTCAATTCATCTCGCCCTCCCCTCCCCACACCGTGTCTGCATGTCTGTTTCTACATCTGCTTTTTTTTCTTTTTTAAAAGTCTTCACGCACTAAACAGCCTCGAGACCATTTCCTTAGTGATGATTTTGGCACTTTGTAGTGAACAGAGAAGGTGGGAAGAGAAAGAAAGTTGAGTAGAAATGTAATTTCAATCTATGTCCCACGGAAAGGACTGAATGAACCAGGGCTGTGGAAAGTCCCAGTCCCTTGCACAGCCCTTTGGAGAATGTCACATCGTTTCGTCTGACCTCTGGGTTATTCCTACACGGCAATCATCAGTGTGCTGTACGCCCACTGTGCTTGCCACAGCCCCACAAACAGGACTCAGAAAATATAGGGGCAAGGGACATGCCTTTGAAATGTCAATGTGGAAACTTTAGGACCAGAGAAGGAAGTTCCACTTCACAGAGTGAAGAACTCCACTCAAAGAGGTAGAACTGGGAGAAATACTTACACATGTTCCTTTTATGCTTGGCTCAGGGCACTTTGCTGAACTGGGGGCAAATTTTAAAGTGATTGAGCCTGGCTGGGCAACTTTCATGGTTGGATCATCACTATTAAGGCTGAGAAGCAAGACAGAGTTTCACATTCTTGCAGCATAATGCCACCCAAGATGGGTCGATTGACTTGATTCAGGGATTGTGTGTTTACGTGGGACTTCCCAGGTGGCTCGGTGATAAAGAATCTCCTGGCCAATGCAGAAGACGCAAGAGACGCAGGTTCGATCCCTGGGCTGGGAAGATCCCTGGAGTGGGAAATGGCAAATTGCTCCAGTATTTGTGCCTAGAAAACTCCATAGACAGAGGATTCTGGTGGGCTACAGTTCCCGGGGTCGCAAAGAGTTGGACACAACTGAGCAACTGAGCACACACATGTACATAAGGCAAAATCCTTTTCTAGGGAAATATCTTGAACAATTAGGGAGGAAGATAAAGATTTTGCCCAGCCTGGAACTGTGAGTCCTGGGAAAGTCATACAAAGACACAGAGACATGGATACTGTTTACGGAGGAGGAGGGAACAGAGTTGAGAGGGCTTTGTTGGCTGCAGTGAATGGCTGGAGGCCGTGATACCAGTAGGGGTGGTAGTGAGTGTCCATTGGCACAGATAGTCTACAAACAGAATCTTGGTAGACTTTGGCTGAACTCAAGATTTCTGGCCTTCCTTTTCTTTTGCTTATTTCCCCAAGCCTAGTTTCCTAGTTCAGTTCAGTTCAGTTCAGTCACTCAGTCATGTCCGACTCTGTGACCCCATGAATCGCAGCACACCAGGCCTCCCTGTCCATCACCAACTCCTGGAGTTCACTCAGACTCACGTCCATCGAGTCAGTGATGCCATCCAGCCATCTCATCCTCTGTCATCCCCTTTTCCTCCTGCCCTGAATCCCTCCCAGCATCAGAGTCTTTTCCGATGAGTCAACTCTTCGCATGAGGTGGCCAGAGTACTAGAGTTTCAGCTTTAGCATCATTCCTTCAAAGAACATCCAGGGCTGATCTCCTTTAGAATGGACTGGTTGGATCTCCTTGCAGTCCAAGGGACTCTCAAGATTCTTCTCCAACACCACAGTTGAAAAGCATCAACTCTTCGGTGCTCAGGTTTCTTCACAGTCCAACTCTCACATCCATACATGACCACAGGAAAAACCATAGCCTTGACTAGATGGACCTTTGTTGGCCAAGTAATGTCTCTGCTTTTCAATACACTATCTAGGTTGTTCATAACTTTTTTCCAAGGAGTAAGAGTCTTTTAATTTCATGGCTGCAGTTCCCCAACCTTCTCATAATTTTCCCAGGTGGTGTTAGTGGTGAAGAACCCACCTACCAATTCAGGAAATGTAAGAGACGTGAGTTCAAGCCCTGGGTCAGGAAGATCCCTTGGAGAAGGTCATGGCAACCCACTCTAGTATTCTTGCCTGGAGAATCCCACGGATAGAGGAGCCTGGTGGACTACAGTCCATGAGATCACAAAGTGTCAGACAACTGAAGCAATTCAGCATGCTTCCATACCTGTTCACAATTTTTCTCTTTCTTCTTGTATTATCTGGGCTTCCCTTGTGGTTCAGCTGGTAAAGAATCCACCTGCAATGTGGGAGACCTGGGTTTGATTCCCGGGTCGGGAAGATCCCCTGGGAAGGGAAAGGCTATCTACTCCAGTATTCTGGCCTGGAGAATTCCATGGACTGTATGGTCCATGGGGTCGCGAAGAGTCAGACAGGACTGAGTGACTTTCACTTCTTGGGTTATCCAGAGTCAGCTTCTGTCCTCTACCGTCAAGAATCCTGACTGGAATGATTCTGATTGGAGTTCAGGAATAAATACGTGGCTCCTTGTGGCATGCGATGGCAAGACCCAGTTACCATTTGTGGTCATCCAAGCGAGGATCTTTGGATGACTAAGTGATAGCTACAATGGGTCAGTGTTAAGAACGTTAGAAATTAACAACAGCTTGTTCCCGAAAGAGGATGACAAACCCAAATCCCTAAATTCTTGGTTCTCGGGCAGACTAAACAAAGATTCCGTGATGGCTGGGTTAAAGAAAAAACAAAACAAAACCTCTTAATCCTGCAGCTGCAGATCTGAGATAGCCAAAAATTAGAGAAAGAAATGAATTCTTTGGTTGCTGAATGTCAGTGACATTTGAATTAATAGTCTCGCTGGGTTTCTTATATGAAAGTTGAGGCATGGTTGGAGACAGATTGGCATGTCAAAAGCAAGAATGTGGATTTATGGGATGATTCAGAGTATTCTGAGGATATGCACACTCCAAACTCATGCTTCTTATCCTCTGCCAGCCAGAGAGGTCCCTTCCCCTCCATTTTAAAGAGGCTGTTTATCCTTTTATTGATGACTCTGTAATTCCTTCAACTATCAGAGTTCCCAGAGCTGTCAACTCAGATCCCACCATGACCCAAGGTACCAATTACAGTGTCAGAAGTGTGAGGAGAATGGTTATATAACAAAAGAATGACAGAAATTTGTTACTTTATAAAAGAAAATAGCACCAAGGAAAATAGGTGCAAATAGATTCTCAATGAGCTTGACCCAGGAAGGAATCCCACAAGATCAGATCAGTCTGAATTCACTCACATGAGTCAAAGTCATCAGAGCTCCTGGATTTAATTTGTTACTTCAAAAGTTAGTCCTAGTTCTAATTCTTTGGTTCTTGCTCTTGTTGGGTGATTGAAATGGTAACTCAATATTTGCCCATTCTGGGTGAGGTTTAGATGTGAAAAACTGCTTGATGTAATGTAGAGGACTTCAGGGCATAGGAATTTAGCAATGAATTTATCAAATGGCTTCCAACCAACTCCCTAACAATATCAGGGCACCCTTGTGAAAGGCTAGGGCAGGAGAAATCTTATTCTAGCCTTTGACAAAAGGATGTGTAACCATTGAGAAGGATAAACATGCTTGCTCTTTGGGAATTATTAAACAGTGGCTCTGAGTTACTACTAATCCTAGGACATAGGATGTTATTACCTTCTAGCAGTTAGATTGGAGGTTTCTTCCTTTTGGTCACATGGTATGTGGGATGTTAGCTCCCCAGCCAGGGATGGAATCCACACTCCTGGCAGTGGAGGCATGGAGTCTTCACTGTTGGACTGCCAGGGAAATCCCTAGAGTGGAGTTTGAACCCAAGTCCATCTCACAACTTCTCCCTGGGCTCCTGAAACATTACTGAAGTTATATTTCCAATTCATATGTGTTAAAAATAATTATCCATATGTGCTGAAATAACTATATTTGGCAATTAGAAGAATGGGCTGAACAGATGTCCTTGAAGTTCCTTTTATTTAACCAAATAGCAAACCATCTCTGAGAAATGGAAGAGAATAGTGCCACTGTTAATAACACGAGACAGCAGAGGTTTGGCAGATACCAGAGGTGGACGGGGTTTCAAAGAATGGCGATAGATTGCTGGAAATTGCATCAGACGGTCATTCCAATTGCAGTTGCTGGTCCTGATGTAATTTTCTTAATGGATCAACTCTGTATCTGGCAAATGTTTTATCTCAATCTCATTAAGAACATCAGAAGTACTTATCTTCCTCCTACTAGGGTTATCAGTATGTCTTCATAATCTTCCCTTGAGTTTAAATCATCTTTCTGACTCTACACTATTTATTCTGCAGAGATATTATCTTACATATGGGTTCACAGCTTTGATGAGTGAAGGTTGATAAAAACTGAGAGCAAGAACATTTTATTCAAGAAGGCCATACAGACTCATGGGTAGGGAAGTTTCTGTGTCTTCGAGAGACTTGACAGGGACTCTCCTCTGGAAACCAGTGTTGATGGACTGATGGGAAAGCAAAAAGAGGTGGCTGCGTTTAATCATCAGAGTTAAGGTTTATGTAATTACTTTATGGGCAGGAGGGCTACACTAGAAAGTAAGGTCCCTGGATTTAGAGGCTTCTATTGTGATGGTTAGATGTGGTATTCCTTGGGTTGAATCACCTGCCTATGTTGTCACATGATTTGTGTAATCAGGAAAAACCAGATTTGACAAATAGAAGAAGACTCACAATGATTTCCAGATCTAAGTCAGTTTATACAGAGCCCATTGTTTGAAGGGGGAGTCTAGGTGCCCTTAAGGAAACAAAAACAAGGACACAGAGGACCTACAACATCACTAGATAGAAGGATAATTAACGGATAATGAATAGAGGGAGATACATACATGCGTATATATATACATATATATATATATATATATATATATATATATATATGTGCGTGTGTATCCTCATATTCCTCCTAGAACAAATCTTTGCCAAGGTAACTGTACACTTAAAAAAAAAAAAAGGATAATGCCTAGATTTTGGAGACTGTTAAACAAAAAGTAAAACCAATACCAGGAGATTTGATAAGCTATCTGAGTGCCATAGGCAGAGTGGGAGATTATGGAGATCAGTTTGTTCAATGAATCAAGTGGAGTTCAATAGGCCCTCAGATCTACACGTGGTTATGTCATTAGTTCTTAAATATATAACTGCAATTTATAGATTTAGCAGTGAGTGAGTGAGTGAAGTTGCTCAGTCTTGTCTGACTCTTTGCAACCCTATGGACTGCAGCCTACTATGCTCCTCCATCCATGGGATTTTCCAGGCAAGAATACTGGCGTGGGTTGCCATTTCCTTCCCCAGGGGATCTTCCCAAAACCAGGGATTGAACCTGGGTCTCCTGCATTGTAGGCAGACGCTTTACCACCTGAGCCACCAGGGAAGCCTGATGTTGGAGATTCCTGGGATGAATAAGGAGCCTGGAAGGAACCTTTGGGGAGCCCCACAAGTGTCCTTAGAATTCTAGAAGAAAATCATGACTTTCAGGACAGGGAACCAGCTTCATCTGTGCTATCTCTTGCGATAGGGGGCGGGGGGGAGGGGAGAGGAGGTGAGGTGAAGTCGCTCAGTCGTGTCCGACTCTTTGCGACCCTGTGGACTGTAACCTACTAGGCTTCTCTGTCCATGGGATTCTCCAGGCAAGAATACTGGAGTGTATTGCCATTTCCTTCTCCAGGGGTCTTCCTGACCCAGGAACGAACCCGGGTCTCCCGCATTGGAGGCAGACGCTTTATCAATACAGGGATGGGGAGCAGGAGGCACAAACTATTGGATATGAGATAGGCTCAAGGCTGTACTGTACAGTATGGGGATATAGCCAATATTTGTAATAAGTGGAAATGGAAAGCATCCTTTAAAAGTTGTATGCCGTTTTGCTTGTTTTTAAAGAGAGTCTCTTAATATCACATGACTTTAGCTGTTTTCTCTGCCACCACAGTGACCAGCTTCACTGGGGCTCACAAGATCCCATGACCTGAACCAATGCCTGAGTCAACCGGTTCTCCCTCCACTTCTTGTGGAGAAGGGAGATCTCTATAAAGGGTACAACATCCAGCAGTATTTCTTACCATCCAATTTGGAAAGTGATTTGTCAAGGTGACTTAGGACTGGATGAAAACAAGGTTAGAATATCGATGGCAAAGAGTTTAGGAGAAGTCATAGATTTCCCAGAATGGATCCAGAATGTAAAAGATATTTGTGTCCCACGTGGAAGCCCACAAAAGGCCTTTCCTCCAAAGCTCTCAATAATTAGGAATATGTCAGTCATCTCCTTCCTCAATTCTTGCTTAAGGAACTCAAGAACAAATGACCACAGAGGCAGCAATATAGTATATGCTTTATAGAAGAGCTTGGACTTCACCTCTTCATATTCGATGTGGCTTCTGCCCTGCCCAGTTAATCAGTGACCAACACTGAGTGCAAGTGTTGAATCATAGGCAGAATCCTAGGTCTGCTGTTTACTAACTGCACGACCATAGACAGTCTGTTCAATTTCTAGAGACTCAGTTTGCTCATCAGAAAAATATTGTCGGTCTCTATGTCTACCCCATGAACTGCAGCATGCCAGGCTTTCTTGTCACTTACTATCGTTCAGGGTTTGCTCAAACTCATGTCCATTGAGACAGTGATGCCATCCAACCATCAAACTCTGTCACCTCCTTCTCCTCTTTCCCTCCATCTTTCCCAGCATCAGGGCCTTTTCCAATGAGTTTGATCTTCACGTCAGGTGGCAGTGGAGATACTATTTCTATTGTGAAGATCAAAATGTTTGTAAATTCTGTCACACCCTATCTCATCACAGGTGCTCGAAAATTGCAAACTGCTTTTAGCAATAAAGAATACATTCTCCGAAAGCGGACTGGGTGGGAATCAGCACCAGCTTGATTATTTATTAAGCTCGGAATCTTTCGGTCATCTTTGCTCTTTGCATAGGCAAAGCACTGTAGGAATGCTACATGCAGTGAGCAGAGACAAGAGCTCTGAATATTTGAGTGATGAAAAATTGATAATCTGTATTTAATACTCACTGATCATTTCCTAGGGGTCAGGTACTGTACCAAGGTCTTTTGTTTGTTGGTTTGTTTTTAATTGGCGTATGATTGCTTTGCCATGTTGCATTGATTTCTGCTATTCAACAAAGTGAGTCAGCAATATGTATACACACATCCCTCCTTCTGGGACCTCCCTCCAACCCCAACCCAATGCATCCATCTAGGTCACCACAGAGCACCCTGTGCTTTATAAGTTTAATCTTTACTCCAATCCTGGGAATAGAAAATTCTTTTAGAGTGATTTTATAAATGAAAGTGATTTTATTAACAGAGAGGTTAGGAAACTTGCCTATGATCACCCTGCTGGTGGTGCCAGGTGTGAATCCCAATACTTGGACTCTTGAGCCCATATCTGCCCTTTGCTTTTCAAACTTATCATGAAGGAGACTTACCGGGGATCTTGTTAAAATCACGATTTTGAGTTCGGTGTTCCTTAAAATGTAGACCCCCTGTGTGTGAGTATGCCTGCTGAGACTCAGTGTTTCTAACAAGTTTCTGGATGATATTGACAGTGCTGGCCTGGGGACCACCCTTAATCGTAGAAGGGGCTTGGAAGAGGAAATCCAAACCAGATCATATTTGTACACATGGATTCACATGACCCAGGCCACCTTCTAGCTCCTACCACTTCCTGCCTGCCATTCCCACCCCTCATCCCGTGCCACCCGCCACCCTAAGCGCATTGTAATTGAGCCACACTTCAAATGTCTTGTGCTGGCATGCCATTACCCATTGTGTCACGCACTCTCATGCTTCTAGGCCTTCATCCTAGCGTCTTCTGCTTGAAAGGCCCTCGCCCGCAGAGTGTCTCTGTGATAACTGCTGTCCTGATCTTGTTCAGTTCGGTGTTGTTTGTTCCGTCCTCTTTGCTCAGAGAGCACCATGTCCAGACTCTTGTCAGCTCATAGCATCTTGTACTGTACTTATGTGTTTGAGGTTCTACCTCTCCCACCAGATGGTAAGCTATCCAAGGGTGGGTGTGCCGCTCTGTTTACCTACATATCCTTAGCACTCAGCAAAGGCTTGTCACCTACAAGGTACTCACTAAATCTTTGTAAACTAAATGAATAAGTAAAAGAAGGATTGGATATATGAGTGAATGAATAAGCAAAAGATGAGCGGCCGCGTCTTTTAGGCTGTGATGGTAATCCATGAATGCTTTGGATTATATGTGCTGTGCTGTGCTTAGTCACTCAGTCGTGTCCGACTCTTTGCGACCCCATGGACTGCAGCCCATCACGCTCCTCTGTCCATGGGGATTCTCCTGGCAAGAATATTGGAGTGGGTTGCCATGCCCTCCTCCAGGGGATTTTCCCAGCCAGCCCAGAGATTGAACCAGGTCTCTTGCATTGCAGGTGGCTTCTTTACTGCCTGAGCTGCCAGCTCCCCTTGGACTATATACATATAAACAATTGAGCAGGCTTCCTGGGGGGCTCAGTAGTTAAAGAACCCACCTGCCAATGCAGGAGCCCATTCGTGGTATGCCACTTCAGTTGTGTCTGACACTTTGTGATGCTGTGGACCGTACGTGGCCTGCCAGGCTCTTCTGTCCGTGGGATTCTCCCAGCAAGAATACTGCAGTGGGTTGCCCTACCCCCCTCCAGGGGATCTTCCAGACCCAGGAATCGAACCCAGGCCTCTTACATCTGGTGCATTTGCTGGCAGGTTCTTTACCACTAGCACCACCAGGGAAGCCCCAGGGCAGGAAACAGGGGTTCACTTCCTGGGTCAGGAAAATCCCCGGGAGAACAGAACAACAGCCCACTCCAGTATTCTTGCCTGGGAAATTCCACGGACAGAGGAGCCTGGCAGGCTGCAGTCCACGGGGTTGAAAAGAATCAGAAACGGCTTAGCAACTAACAAATTACAACAAAACAATTGAGCAAGTATCATATATGTACATACACACATGTTATTGTATTATCTTGCATACCTTTTTAAAACAAACATGTAGATGAAGAAAGAGTAATCAAAAATAAAATAAATATGAAATTCACTATATGATTACCACACCCCAGTGGAATATTTTGTATGCCCCACAGTGAGGAATATGCACCCGCCTCAGAGACCCCCAACTAGAAAAGCAGATACATGTACTGAAGTTACTAAGGGCAGAACTTACTTTAATGGTGCTCAAGTAAATATGAATCAGAAGAAATTAATAGGGAGGGGAGAAACAGGTCTAGCTAAGTATAGGCTCTCCAGCTCCTGAACCTTTAGATTTCTCTGGAGAAGGAGCCAAAAATTATACAGGGTGACCTAAAACCCAACACCAGAGGTCTCTGAGACTTGACGGCAAAGTGCCTTCTCCTCCGAGAACTGGGGACTGGATCGTGACACTGAGAGTGGAGAGAAGTCAGGCCCCGGGGGCCCAAGAAGATAATTCAAGACACACCCCACACACTCTGGCTGAAAATTAAAGCACTTTATTTAGCAGCAGATAATTTGACACCCGAGTTTAATGGTCTTTCATAGATAGAAAGAGGTCCCCCCGCTTTCATTTTACTTTGTTACTGAAATTAAGTATTTAAGCCTTTAAGGGACTTGTGTCCTTGCTGGATGAGCAGAAAAGTCTCTTCAGGACAAGGTCTAGGTCAAGAACAGAAGCAGGAACTTTCGATCCAGCTGCTAAGGATGCAGGGCCAGGGTGTGCGTACCCACATCTTTTCTGGTTCCCAGGCAAGATTTGGCAGTGTGAATGAATGAGGCAGATGCTTCCCCAGATGACTGTACTTGCTAATACACATCCACACTGCAGAGTTGGTGACCCTGCCTTGGTAATCCACTGTTCTGCCTTAATGCTTTCCTCCTCCTGCCTGTCCCTCAAGAACCCACTGGGCGATGCCCTGCCTCCGGAAAGCTCATAGTTCCCTCCAGAATTGTGTGTACTTAATCCCTGGTGAGCCACAGCTCTAGGCACTTCAGTAATTCTCCTCGGAGGATCTGTGAAGGCTATTGAGGGGGGGTTGGGGGGGCAGGATATCCATGGCTCTGAGAAGATAGACGATGTAGACACTGTAAGTGAGACTCTAGCTTCATCATTCATGCCTTGACTTGAGTGTAGGTCATTGAAGAAGGCTTCCCAGAGGTACCCAAAGGTTATTCCCTACTCACTCACTGCTCCCTCTTGTCCTGTAGGCTTATTGACACAGGAGATGGCAAGAGTGAACATTGATATTTTAGGGATCAGTGAGTTAAAATGAATGGGGATAGGCAAATTTAATTCAGGGGACTATTATATCTACTACTGTGGGCAAGAATCCCTTAGAAGAAATGGAGTAGCCCTCATAGTCAGCAAAAGAGTCCAAAATGCAGTACAATCTCTTGGGTTCAATCTCAAAAATGACAGAATGATCTTAGGTAGAGGATAGGACTGGCATAAATAGTTGTGAAATAGGTCAGTGAAGCCACAAATTGTTTAGGAAAGGGGACCTTAAATTTTTACTCTTTTCCTATGGAGTAAAACATACTTTCTAAAAAAAATTTTACATACTTATCTGCCCCCCAATCATGATACAATTCTGATTAATAATCAGTATTGCTCAAATCTATTTTTCTAGCATCTATCTTGTTACACACCATATCATCCCACTTTGCCCATTCAGTTCAGTTCAGTTCAGTTACTCAGTCATGTCTGATTCTTTTTGACCCCATGGACTGCAGCACGCCAGGCTTCCCTGCCCTTCACCGACTCCTAGAGTTTGCTCAAACTCATGTCCATAGAATCAGTGATGCCACCCAACCATCTCATCCTTTATCATCCCCTTCTCCTCCTACCTTCAGTCTTTCCCAGCATCAGGGTCTTCTCAAGTGAGTCAGTTCTCCACATCAAGTGGCCAAAGTATTGGAGCTTCAGTTTCAGCATCAGTCCTTCCAGTGAATATTCAGAACTGATTTCCTTTAGGGCTGGATTGATCTCCTTGTAGTCCAAGGAGTCTTCTCCAACACCATAGTTCAAAAACATTGCTTTTTCAGTGCTCAGCCATTAGGCATCTCTAAACGCCCTGTAAATTATGGAGAATTTAAATGGAACCCCAACTAGTGATTTTGAAAGCAAAACCAAAATGACTGTCCCCCCACCACCCTGCCACTGCCCTCTGCCACACTCTGTCCCCCACCACTCCCCTGACCCTCATACTGTAAGTGTGCTCAGTCCTTCAGATTCCTGCAGGCTGTGGTCCTACTGAAGGGTTGAGAGTCCATGGCTATAAAGTAGGAGCTGGGTGACCTCTCGCATGGAAACCAGAACAGACTGGAAGGAAGAATAAGGTCTCAAATAACCAGGTCAGCTCGATAAGCTAGAGCAGCCTCAGCCCCGTTTCACTAGAAGATTATACATTTAGTGCTGCAGGGGGTCATAATAGTCCGCTACAGAGTGGGAAAGCCCTTCAGTCCATGCAAAGTCAATTCCAAAGAAAAATAGTTCATGCTTAGAGTTTATTCTGTTGTTGTTGTAAAGTTTGGTGACAGTGATGTCTTGTATCAATTAACTCTGAGTTAAATTACTTATGAACCCTTCTATCAAATGGAAAGGCTCATCATCTGAGTGAAAAAGTCAATTTGTTGTGATTATCCGATTTTGCTTAAAGAATGTGATTAGGGACATTTTAATAGCAGTATCCGGGGCCCTGACGATATGCTTATAATTCTCATTAACAAAACTTCATGCTTGGCTAGCAGGCCTTGAACTATGATCAGTTGCAGTAAGAAAGGATTGCTTTTGGATCTGTTAAATCATTAAGACAACACTCTCTTAATTAGACATTTTAGCTAAAATGTGTTTTTAAACATTGAGGCTGCCGTTAACCCTTTCTTCTTAATTTTTTTCTCTTATAAAACACAAACTTGCCATTTCCTGCCTGAGTAGGGGAGAGAGCTGAGGGTGAGGTAATTTAACCATCAACCTGCCAGCTATTTGCAAAACTACTGGCTGAATTCAGACAAATTGATTATTAGCTTGTTGATTGAGTGGGTTTCCATTCTGTTGACCCTTGAGTTGACTATAGCTACTTTCTATCTGGTTCTGCAGACACAGTCCACTGATGAAGGCACCCTTGAAGATAGTCTGGGCATCGTCTTAAAGAAAACAGACACACTGGACTGCATAAACCATCTAACCTTTTCATACATTCAGTAGCTGTCTTTCTCATGTCATCACAATACTTGCAGGTTTAATAGCAAGCCATATCTCCTTTCTATTTTGCTCTGATATTTAAAAAGTGGCATAAACAGTGGGATAAATTCCAAACTTAAATTCATTTTCTCAGTATTTCAGATAGGGTTTAATGATTAGTGCTCCCAAAGCTGTGAAAACGTATGGGCACACATGTTTGCAAAATGCCTCCAAACTTAAAGTCCTTTTCTCATCTCGAATCTCATAGTTTGGGTTAGTCAATTTAACTTACCTCTCACAATTGTGTGTATGGTTGGGGAAAATGCTCCAGAGCGCATGAAGACACTTGTTTCTCTGATCACAATGTTTGTGTGTGTGTGTGTGCCTGGATGTGTCTGACTCTTTCTCAGCCCCCTGACTGCAGCCCAGTAGCCTCCTCTGTCTGTGAGATTTTCTAGGCAAGAATACTGGGGTGGACCGGCATATCCTTCCCCCAGGCAATCTTTCCAACCTAGGGATGGAACCCAGGTCTCCTGCATCAGCAGACAGATTCATCACTGTGCCATCTGAAAGATATAAGCAGAGGGGAGTCATCGTTACCACCTTTCTAAATCCCATATATATGTGAATATACTGTATTGGTGTTTTTCTGACTCACATGGAATTTAGAAAGATGGTAACGATGACCCTGTATGCAAGACAGCAAAAGAAACACAGATATAAAGAACAGACTTTTGGACTCTGTGGGAGAAGGCAAGGGTGTGATGATTTGAGAGAACAGCATTGAAATATGTATATTACCATCTGTGAAATAGATGACCAGTCCACGTTTGATGCCTGAAACAGCACTCAAAGCTGGTGCACTGGGACATCCCTGAGGGATGGGATGGGGAGGGAGGTGGGAGGGGGTTCTGGATGGGGGACACATGTATACCCATGGCTGATTCATGTCACTGTATGGCAAAACCCACCACAATATTGTAAAGTAAGTAGCTTCAATTAAAATAAATAAATTAACTTAAAAATGAATAGATAATTGAAACGGGGGCGGGGGAGGGCGGGAAGCAGAGGGAAAAGGGGTGACTACTGAGCGACTTCACTTTCACTTTTCCCTTTCATGCATTGGAGAAGGAAATGGCAACCCACTCCAGTGTTCTTGCCTGGAGAATCCCAGGGACGGGGAGCCTGGTGGGCTGCCGTCTATGGGGTTGCACAGAGTCGGACACGACTGAAGCGACTTAGCAGCAGCAGCAGCAACATGTTCTTGTAGAAGGGAACACCAGTGAGGACTGAGATGAGAGACCTGTGAAAGCAAGCCAGGGATGCTCCTGGTGGTCCAGTGGTTACAACTCTGAACTCCCTTCGGGGCTGTGGGTTTGATCCCTGGTGGGGAGCTAAGATCCCACTTGCTGTATGGCATGACCAAGAAAAAGAAAGCCAATTCTTTCTGATGAAGTCCACAAAGATTTAGCATTTGAAGTCACAAGTCCCTCAAGAGCCCCCTCCCACCCAGGGGGCTGAAGCATGCTCCTGCCCCCACAGAACAGGAGAACTGGATTCTTTGGAGAAACTGAACTGCAGATGCTCCTGGATTGGAAGCATCTGTTACAGAGGAGGGCCTCTGGAGAATTAAGTCAATCTTTTTAAATAAATCCAATCATTATCACTCAACAATCTTCAGGATGCTAGCAGCCAGGCATATAACCCCCTCCCCCACCCTCCCGAAACAGCAGAAAAGAGGCTCTTTCACCAGAGAAATTGAGTTTCCTCAGAGAAAAGATATACAGATACCAAGATGGGGCTTGGGGACTTTTTTTCGACAAAAGTATCAGCTGGCTACTCAACAGTGAGGTCAGTCTGCTGAAAAGCTTCATCCGTGCTCGCAGACCTTCCAATCTGTTTTTCAATGTCTTGCCCTTAAATTAGAGCAGATGGTCAAGGGTTGGGAGGCTTATAGGAAAAATTTCCTATATGCAAAAGAACAAACTAGAAGAAAAAAAGAATTGGAAAAAATGCAGGGAGGAGAATTAGCTTTAAGATGCCAATACTTGATATCATCAGTGAGATGAGAAGAAATGGCATCCTTGAAATACAAGGATGCTCTAAAAACGAATAACTAGAGAATCAAAAATGAGCTCTCGGAAATGAAAAATGTAAGCATTTCTCTGGTGAGAGCAGTGAAAGAATCCAGAGACATGGGTTCGATCTCAGGGTCAGGAAGAGCCCCTGGAGAAGGAAATGGCAACCCACTCTAGTACTCTTGCCTGGGAAATTCCATGGACAGAGGAGCCTGGTGGGCTACAGTTCATGGGGTACCAAAGAGTCAGACACGACTTAGCAACAACAACAGCAAAGCACTTAAAAACAAAAAATGTTGGTCAATACAATCAGAGAATTCCAGAATGGAGAAAAGAAAGAGAAAGAGACAGGAAATAAAATGAGAGAACTGATTAGAACAAAGAAAACAGCACAGAGGAAATGATCCAAGAGAAGATGTAGAAAAATCTCCAGATAGAAATGATTGTCATGAAAATTCAGAATAAAAGGATGAAAAGAACTATTTTTAAAAGCTTCCAGAAAGCAAATCAAAGGACTACAATGATTCATGTAAATGTATGGCAAAACCACTACAATATTGTAAAGTAATTAGCCTCCAATTAAAATAAATAAATTTGAAAGAGAAAAGCGTCAGAACTTCTAAAATGGTACATTAGAAACTGAAAGACAATGGAACTATGCCTTCAGAAACCGGGCAGAAAATTATCCCTAACCTGGAACTTTATAAGGAGCCACATTTATATTATTCAACTATTGGAGAGCTCAGTATCCCACAGAAGAGAGAGGTGAAGAATTTCCAGGAGGATAGACAAGGTCGAGTCCACAATGAGAGTGATATAGAAGATCTAAAGATATGAAATAATTTCAGACTGGAGCTGGGCTCCAGAGAGGATACCCTAGAAAACAAATGAAACTCAGAGATTATCAGAGAGTTTTAAAAACTTGTTCTGAGAGACCTATCTGAGAGGTGGGGTAGAGCATGGGAAGACATGGCCTTAGGCTCAAGGAAAACCAAGCCAGTGGAAAAACAATGATTAAATACATGGCAGAAAATTGTTACAAGAAAAAAAAGGAGGTCACGGTGTACTCCTCAGCTCAGCAGTGATCATTATTGCCATAATAATAAAAACAAGGAATATGGATTTAATAAAGGTTGTAATATAAGTGTATTGAGCAGATAAACTGGGAGACAGGAGAACTAGATCCTTATCTAGCAAAAGCTGAGGTTGCTACATTATGCTTTAAAATGAATTACCAGAGAGTAGTAGATATATCTTATTTAGAAAAAAATAGAGTTAATGGGGAAAAATAGCTAAAAGTGCTAGCAGCTGATTGCTTCCGTAGAATGTGTATGTGTGTTCGTCAGCCACTCAGTCATATCCAACTCTGTGACGCCATGGACTGTAGCCCTCCAGGCTCCTCTGTCCATGGGATTCTCCGGTAAGAATACTGGAGTGGGTTGCCATTCTCTTCTCCAGGGAATCTTTCCAACCCAGGGATTGAACCCACGTCTCCTGCATTACAGACAGGTTCTTTACCATCTGAGCCACCAGGGAATGGCAGAGGGAAATCCGGGTACCAGGACACTGCTGTTTTTAACACAGGTCTTTTGAGTTTTGCTCTTTTAATGCTTATGTATTTATTTCTGGCTGCACTGGGTCTTTGCTGCTGCACATGGCCTTTCTCTAGTTGCTGTGAGTGAGGGCTACTCTCTAGTTACAGTGCTCGGGTTTCAGTAGTAGGCACCTCGGCTGCAGTAGTGGCCCACGGGCCTCTTTGCTCCAAAGCATGTGGGATTTTCCTGGGATTGATCCTGTGTCCCCTACATGACAGAGGAATTCCCGACCACTGGATCACTACGGAAGTCCGGTCTTTTAGTTCTACATGACTTTTAAGACCACACTTTACTTAATACTTTCACACATTGCAGGCGTATTCTTTACAGCTGAGGCACCAGGGAAGCCCAAGAATACTGGAGTGGATAGCCTATTCCTTCTCCAGCTGATCTTCCTGACCCAGCAATTGAACTGGGGTCTCCTGCATTGCAAGCAGATTCTTTACCAGCTAACAGGGAAGCCAACTTAATACTTTAGAACATTTAAAAATACTTATAATGAATAATATGCACTTAGTCACTCAGTTGTGTCTGACTCTTGTGATTCCATAGACTGTGGCCCGCCAGGTTCCTCTGTCCAAGGCATTCTCCAGGCAAGAATACTGGAGTAGGTTGCCATTTCCTTCTCCAGGGGAATCTTCCCAACCCAGGGATCGAACCCAGGTCTCCTGTTGCAGGCAAACTCTTTACCGACTGATCTAATGAATAATATAGTGAAAAGAAAAATGAAAGTGAAGTCACTCAGTCATGTCCAACTCTTTTCAACCCCATGGACTATAGCCTACCAGGCTCCTCCCTCCATGGGATTCTCCAGGCTAAATACTAGAGTGGGTTGCCATTTCCTTCTTCAGGAAATCTTCTTGACCCAGGGATTGAACCCCGGTCTCCAGCATTGTAGGCAGATGCTTTACCATCTGAGCCACCAGGGAATAATACAGTAAATGAAAATATATCTAAATTTTCAGTTAAAACTGGTGTTCTGGGGAGCACTTGCCATATTTGTCCTGCACCATCCTCTTCCTCCTCAGCACATGATCGGATATGCCTGGGGTCTGCATACCCCCATTTAATAAGTTTAGGCCTAGGCTCTTTCACAATGAGTAAATATGTTTTACTCACATGTAAAATAGTTTTCATTAGACATTTGAAAATATTAACAACAGCTGGAAGACACCATGCTTGCCTTTTCAGACCCTTCTTCACTGCTAAGATGTTTCTATGTCTTCTCTATTAATGATTCCCTGTGTGGCCAGGAGAGTCTGGAGACCCCAGAGTTGATACCATTAGCCCTGCTTATTGTTGTTGTTCAGTCGCTCAGTCGTGTCTGACTCTTTGTGACCACATGGACCACAGCACACCTGGCTTCCCTGCCCTTCACTATCTCCCAGAGTTTGCTCAAACTCAAGTCCATTGAGTTGAACGCCATCCAACCAACTCACCCTCTGTCATCCCCTTCTCCTCCTGCCCTCAGTCTTTCTCACCATCAAGGTCTTTTCCAGTGAATCGGTACTTCCCATCAGGTGGCCATAGTATTGGAGCTTCAGCTTCAGCATCAGTCCTTCCAATGCATATTCAGGGTTGATTTCCTTTAGGATGGACTGGTTGGATCTCCTTGAAGTCCAAGGGACTCTCAAGAGTCTTCTCCAACATCACAGTTCAAAAGCGTTAATTGTACTCCAGCTTGTACTGATCATGAAAGTAAGACTCACAGGTAGTTAGAGACCGGCTATGTCACCTGGCTAGTTCATTGCTGATTCTAAGCTGGCCATTCCAGCCCTGGTTGCTATGATGCTTCATTATCATCCAAGCCAGGTATGTCTATTTATATGTACTTTAACATTTCTCAGCTAGAAGCTGAGCGGATGGAGAGACGTTGAGCGCCAGCTGTCTACGGTTTTCTATTGTTAATTCATTACACTTCATGCTTTATCCTCTCTGGAAATCACTGCCAATCCTGCTTCCCAGGAAACAATAACACTGGGGTACTTGCTGCTGCATTTGCTGACAATATCAATTATTTAGTTTTCTGCCAATTCCTATTAGACTTTTTCTAACTGGAGAATTTACACTGTGTTATTGAATTAAAAACAGTGGAAAGCTTCTGGGAATTGAAACTAATTAGCCAGCATTTGTAAACCCTTTGTTGGAGATAATTTGTTTACATGACTAATTCAACCTTTTAATGAAGGGGGCCTACACGGGCCATGGAAGGTGCCACGGCAGCCATCCTTGGTTGGGCACGGGGATGCCAACGTGGTAAAATTCATTTTCCTTTGTGATGAAGTACGATGCCCCAGCTCACTGGCACCTAACCCTGCCTATTAGCATGTTTATCATTACACTTGGGAGATGCTTGGAGCGTCCCAGGCTTCCAGCGGCGCCTTTTTCTGAGCAGTTTCTTTCTCATCCTGTCATTAGGCCATCTTATGTCATATGAGGACATTGCCTAATAACTGCACCATCAATTCTGCACACTTTCGTAGCTGTTGCTGCTCCCACCCCACCTGCATGTATTTTTTTTTTTTTTGCATCCCTTTGTCTTTCAGGGGTAATAATTGGATTCTTTTTTTTTTCTTTTTTAATACTTTATTCTACATTACAATACTGTATTTGTTTTGCCATACATTGACATGAATCAACCACAGGTGTCCACAATCTCCCAATGCCAAAGCCCCCTCCCACCTCCCACCCCACATCCTCTCCCTGAATCATCCCGTGCACCAGCCCCATGCGTCCTGCATCCTGTATTGAACATAGACTGGCGCTTCATTCTTACAAGATAGTATACATGTTTCAATGCCGTTCTCCCAAATCATCCCACCCTCTCCCTCTCCCTCAGAGTCCAAAAGTCCGTTCTATACCTCTGATATAATCTAAGAATAATTGGATTCTTAGTGCTGAGATGTTTTCATGTCCCCTCTATTAGTGATTCTATGTACAGCCCATAATTGTTTTTTTAAATATTTTTATTTATGCATTTATTCATTTGGCTGAGTTGGGTCTTAGTTGTAGCACCTGGGATCCTTTGTTGCAGCACACAGGCTCTCTGGTTGTGTTTCGAGGGCTCCAGAGTGTGAGGGCTTCAGCAGTGGCACGTGGGCTTAGTTGCTCCCTGGAACGTGGGATCTTAGTTCCTCAGCCAGGGAGCCAAACCCATGTCCCCCGGGTTGCAAGGCAGATTCTTAATCACTCGACCACCAGGCAAGTCCCACCCATAATTGATAATTACCCAGTCTGTGCGTTTGCATCAAGATAACAGCATGGCTTGGGGTAAATACAGCTGAATTTGCCCTGGTAAAGGGGGCCAGAGTTGACTGACATCCATTGTGCCTATGCTGAAACTGATGGTATGGTTCTGTCCCATATACAAAGAATTAGAAAAGTTAGTTGAGTAGTTCAGTCGTGTCCGACTCTTTGCGACCCCATGGACTGTAGTCCACCAGGCTCCTCCGTCCATGGGATTCTCCAGGCAAGAATACTGGAGTGGGTTGCCATTTCCCTCTCCAGGGGATCTTCCCGACCCAGGGATCGAACCCAGGTCTCCTGCATTAGAGGCAGACACTTTAACCTCTTAGCCACTAGGTAAATATTTAAGTTGTGTTTCTTTGTGGTCTTTCGACATGGGGGGTACCTAAACGCAACTTTCTTGATGAGAGTGGTTGGAACACGGACATCTATTTAAGAGAGTGATGCTGAGAAACAACATCAATTCTTGTATTTCAATTAACTAGGTACTTTTGTTAAGATCTAAGGACCATCTTAACAAACACCTTTAGCAAGAGCTTTCAGTGTAGCTCCAGTTCCTGCGTATCCCGCATGAATTTTCTGCCTTAGCTGCTATCTACTAAAATGCTCTAAATCTTAAAGAAAAGGTGGGTTGATAAATAATTGAACCTGTGGATGAAATGTTTAAGCTCTTCCCATTTCCTAGATCCAATGTATACGATTACCTTCAAGATCTAAGTTAATATCCATGGCAAGTATTTTAAAGCCTTTTACCTGCATTTACAGGCATGTTTCAACCTTTCTTAAACACAGACTCACTTAGGTGAGACATATCATCTCCTTTGGGGCTTCCCTGGTGGCTCAGCTGTAAAGAATTTGCCTGCAATCCAGGAGACTTGGGTCCGATCCCTGGCTGAAGGGAAGATCCCCGGAGGAGGGCCTGGCAACCCTCTCCAGTATTCTTGCCTGGAGAATCCCATGGACAGAGGAGCCTGGTGGGCTAGAGTCCATAGGGTTGCAAAGAGTTGGGCACGACTGAAGCAACTGAGCACGCATGCTCACATTATCTCCTAGGCATCTTAGTGCAATAAAAGAAGCCATCTCTATTTTGCAGTATTTATACCCCCAATTCTTTGTTCTGTATGGAAGTAATTAAGGTCTCTTTTATCCCCCTGTAAAACAGTGGGGCTGGCAGAATGTTGAGGCCCCGTGTTAAAATTCAATGAGGGTTCTGCTCTCACTTCCTCCTGATTGTATCCAGGGAGAACGGTTTTCAGTTAATTTCCACATATTTGTGCTGATGTACAAAAGGAAAGCTCTCACTGTAGCTAGCCTACGTGGCCTGCTTTAAAGGCACTCCATCACGCCATTCTACATCATCCCTAATGGGCAGGATTTCTTTCTGCTGAAAGGGACAAAACCAACTCAAAGTGATTTGAGTAAAAGGGCCTCTATGGCTCCCAGAGTAGAAAAGTTTAGGAGTAGATTTGGCTCTAGACTTGCCAGAATCAGGTGTTTGAAGCTATTTGCCATACTGTAAATCTCAGCTGGACTTTCTTATATGCTGATCCAATTTCAGGGAGGTTTTCTCTAAGGGGGTGGGGGGAATAACCCACATATAGACACAAAGACTGTTATGAATTTTCTCAGTATTTTTCTATGAAGCAAAATATTGTAACTGCTCTTCAGCCAAAGGTCAAACAGAACAAACTAAGAGTAGAACAAATTGGGTGCCTTGTTCATTGGGTGAACGTGAACCATGGGGAACCCCTGGGGTTCTGAGTAAGAGGGTGTTAGAAAGGATTTATTATATGATTTGGGCCTTGATTAAGTGATTTGGAGGGAAGTTTATGGAAGCTGGGCTTTACTCTGGATCGGGTGCTGTTGGGCAATGGGGACCATTTTATGATGGGTTATCATTTTTTTAATTAATTCTGGTTGCCCTGGGTCTTCACTGCTGCAACTGGCCTTCCTCTGCTTCAGGGAGCTGGAGCTGCTCTTCCTGCGTGGGCTTCTCTCTGCAGTGGCTTCTCTCGCTGTAGAGCACGGGCTCTAGGGGCTCGGGCTTCAGTGGTTGCAGTATGTGGACTCGGTAGTTGCAGCTCGGGGACTCTAGAGCTCAGGCTCAGTCGTTGTGGCCCACGGGCTTAGCTGCTTCGCAGCATGTGGAATCTTCCCGGACTAAGGATGGAACCCATGTCCCCCCACATTGGCAGGCAGATTCTTATCCGCCAAGGAAGTCCTATCAGTCTCATTCGGAAGGAAACCCAGCAGTCCCTCATAGTAGCTGGGGTGGGGCAGGCAATGTTGTCCTTTTGTGGTTTGCATAAGGATGTTTTTCCTACCCTCGGGCAAAGTTATGATGGGATCTTGGTTATTGTTTTACTTCATCATGATCACAGATAACAACATCTGATATTGATGTGAGATTGTTGACAGTCAGAGGGGAGCCCTGCTGTCAAGCATGAGTCAGGACCTGAGTTCCAAGGCTTAGGTGTAAGTGGCAGGCTCATCATTGCATATCCCTGGCTGTTTTCCTCTTTCTTGTCCCCCTACCCTTTTGACAAAATGAAGTCAGACCGCAGGATATTGATTTATCATGTCTAGATGAGAACTGACTGAGCAAGATCAGGAGGGATTCCCCTAACTAGTGTGTAGTCAGGTTAGAGTCGATCCTTCCTTTGCCTTCTGGTATAGATCGAGGTGCCCAATCATCTGATTCATCAGTGCCAAAGCACTGCAGACACACTGGCAACCATAACGCAGACAATTACCAGAAACCACGTGACTGTTAGCTCAACAGGTCTTAAAGCAAGAGACTGTGCGTGCTCAGTCACTCAGCACGTCTGATTCTTTGTGACCCCACGGACTGTAGCCTGCCAGGCTTCTCTGTCCATGGGATTCCTCAGGCAAGAATACTGGAGTGGGTTGCCATTTCCTTCTCCAGGGATCTTCCCAACCCTGGATCAAACCTGTGTCTCCTACATTGGCAGGCAAATTTCTTTTTATTTTTTTTTAACCACTGAGCCACCAGGGAGGCCCAGATTGTAATATCTAAGCAATGAAAACACACCCCCAGAATCCAGCAGTGCCTACATTAGAGACCCAGGAGTCTCAGAACTTTTTACTTGCCCTGTTGTATTTACATAGGGGCTGCACACTTCAAGAGAATTGAACTCTGTGTGATCGCCCATGGCAACGCTGAGTAATGAATTTAGGCTCATTGATTGGACATCCAGAGCAGAGGCTGTATCATATATGATATGTGTGAGGGTCCATGACAAGGATCGGGTCATTGTGGGAATTGCAATTAAGGAAGTTTGAATGAAGGGAGCGTGGGTTCTCCCTTCCAGAGTCTCCCATGCTTGCCTCATTGCAGAGCTTCCTGGGAGGGGTGGTAGTTTTATTTACTTTTTATTCTTGATGTGGGTTTTTTCCTAAAGTCTTTATTGACTTCATTAAATTTTACTTCTGCTTTACATTGTGATTTTTTGGCTTCGAGGCATGAGGGATCTTAGCTTCCTGATTGGGGATCGAACCCACACCTCCTGCACTGGAAAGTGAAGTGTTCTTTGTTAAAAAATTAATTTATTATTATTATTATTACTTTAAATTTATTATTATTTTTTAACACCAAAAACATTTTGTATTGGGGTAGAGCTGATTAACAATGTTGTAGTTTCAGGTGAATAGTGAAGGGACTCAGCCATACACATACCTGTATCCCTTCTCCCCCAGACCCCTCCTCCCATCCTGCCTGGCACATAACACTGAGCCGAGTCCCATGTGTTATACAATAGGTCTTGGTTGGTTATCTGTTTTCAGTATAGCAGTGTATACATGACCTTCTCCAAATCCCTAACTAGGAAGGTGAAGTCTTAACCACTGGACCACCAGGGAAGTCTTAGGATGGTAGTTTTAAATATCTAGTAGTCTCCGATGAGTACTGCCAAACACACAGGGTAAGTCAGTGTGAAGTGGGCAGGTATACGCCTGATACTCATGTAGGAAGTAGAACCTTGGTGGTGCACGGACTCTCCTGGGAATATAAGGATATTATACCATAATAGAAATGAGCCCATTTTCTGTCCATCTTATAAGGACTCCTATCAGCTGGTCAGTTCAGTCGCTCAGTCGTGTCCCTCTCTTTTGTGACCCCATGGACTGCAGCACACCGGGCTTCCCTGTCCATCACCCACTCCTGGAGCTTGCTCAAGCTCATGTCCATAGAGTTGGTGATGCCATCCAACCATCTCATCCTCTGTTGTCCCCTTCTCCTCCTGCCTGCCCTCCTGTAGTGGTCAGGGAATCTTTTTTGTTTTAAAATCCTTTAAATGTCATGAATTAACCTCCTGCCATTTACCTCTAATAGTGCACAGACTCATTCTTTCGGCATTCATGACTTGTTAGGTTTTGGCAAAGAGTAATCCATTTAGCCTGCAAAGCTGATTGAAATTCTGTGAAAAGTCTAAATTTTGAGTAAATCCAACTCTGTGTAGTAGAGTCTTGGCAATTTTTAGTTTTTCTTTATAAATATGGACCATCAAGAAGTAGAATTAATCAGGAATATCCAAAAAATGTTTACAGAAGGTTTGAAAAAGGCATGAAGTATTCCCTAAACAGGTATCTTTTCTCCAGACAAAAGAAAAAACTAGATGATAGAAAACCAAGAATTGCTTATTTTTTCTGAATATTCATTTCATATCATTTTAATAACTTTGATGAGAAGAAATAAACACAGATATGTAAATACATATTATCTAAAAACAACTGTGTAATTTGTTAATCTATTGTAATTTTAAGAAATAAGGGTGAATTATGTTTAATGACCAGTTTTTTGCATCTGTCTTTTTATTTAAAAACTGTCCAGGCATCCAAGATCATTAATTAATTAATTGAAACCTTTGTCTAAGGTCTTAAAGTTAGTCACAGTTCTGAAAATTACAGCGTGGCTTATACATTAACTCCTGTGATTTGTAGCCTTATAAGAATTTTATAACATTAATTCCTTTAATGATACATCGTTATTATCATTTTCTTTAGGTGAATATAATTTTATACACATAAATTTTTAATTTTGAACAAGCTATGGAGACAGTTGTAACTTAAGTAACTCATAAAACCGGTGCAGGCAGTTTAGAAAGTTTAAATATGAGACATGTAATTCTGTACTTAAACAAAATTGTGTGCTGTCAGTATTTTTATAGGACAAACTAATTTTTAAAGACTGAATCATGCCCTGTACTCTTATTTTATCTTGGAGCTAAAGTCATTTTTCTTTTCTTTCCTTTTGCACTTTTGTATTATATTGGAGTATAGCAGATTAACAATGTTGTGATAGTTTCAGGCGGACTATAAAGGGACTCAGCCATCCAGATACATGTATGCATCTCCCCCAAATTCCCTTCCCTGCCACATAACAATGGGCAGAGTTCCCTGTGCTATCCAGTAAGACCTTGTTGATTATCCACTTTTAACAGTGTGTACATTTTGATCCCCAAATCCATACTCATCCTTCCTCCCATTTTCCCTCACTGGCAGCCCTAAGTTCATTTTCAAAGTCTGTGAATCTGTTTCTATTCTGTAAATAAGTTCATTTGTATCATTTCTTTTTAAATTCTGCATATAAGGGATGTCATACAATATTTCCCCTTCTCTGTCTGACTGACTTCACTCGCATGACATCTCTAGGTCCATCCATTCTTGTTTACCTCATAGCTATAGCAGGAAAGGCTTTTATACAGATATGCTTTTCCAGGTCCACAAAAAGAAACACTCTTTTTAAATTTTCTGTCTGTCTCTCTCTCCTTTTATTTAAAACATTGTTGAGTGCTTATTTGGGCTAGATAATCATAGAGTTCTGCCATAACAACTGAATGATTTTTTTTTTTACTCTTTAACCTTTCTTTTCCCAAGAGAAGGAAAGAGAGAGAGAGCTTTGAGAGGCAGCTGGCTTTAAGCAAACCTGAAATCATCACTCTACAAGGCTAATTATGTTTTCTCTACAAAGAGAGGACAGAAAGTTTAGATGTGGGCAAACAGATTTTGACATATCGGCTCACAGAAGGCAGAGGCATGCAGCTGGCTCTGATACAACTTGTACATTCTTGACAGTTTCATCAGCCCAAACAATTAAAAAGTCAGCAATTATCAATTCCCAAATACTGAAACGAAGGAGGGGACACCTGGGTTAAGCAAAGCGCTTCCTCTCATACACAAACAAGACAGAGAATCTCCTCTTGAGGATTTCTTTACTTTTTAATTCAAAGGTACCTTTCAAATGAATGCTCTCATTCCTGTCAAAAGCTCCACAAAGTGGCCACTGCATTTATGAACTATTCCTGATGAAATCCTGCCAGTTAATGAGATAAGCATGCAAGGTAGCACGATGGTGAGAAAACAGCAGGAAGGCGGAGTCTGGCCTGCGTGGAGAGCCGCAGTGTAGACAGAGCGCGTGGGAGAGCTGCTGCTGTCCGTCAGGAGGTACTAGCATCTCTTCATGGTTCTGTCGCGGGAAAAGAGATGGGACATATGTCCCAGGTCATGGCCAAGTTCCTGGGATGGCCGCCAAGTGTGTGTTCCCGGCTTCATGCAGGAAAGAATTCAAGAGTGAGCCATAGCAGAGAGAAAGAAGGTCTGTTCAGGGAAGAAACACACTCCATAAACAGAGAGTGAGGTATTTTGGGGAGACAAGAGAGGCCCCAGGGTTGTCCATTTTTATAAGGGTGGATTATTACATAGGCTAAGGAGAGACCCCTGGTGGCTCAGTGGTAAGGAATCTGCCTGCCGGTGCAGGAGACGTGAGTTCCATCCCTGGGTTGGGAAGATCCCCTGGAGAAGGATATGGCAACCCACTCTAGTATTCTTTCCTGAAAAATCCCATGGACCGAGTAATCTGGCAGGCTACAGTCCATGGTGGGGGTTGCAGAGTTGGACACAACCTCATGACTAAACAGAAACAAATAATGAGTAGGAGGGGTATTCCAGATATTTTAGGGAAGGAGTGGGGACTTTCACAAATTGGGCCGTCACCTACTTTTTGGTGTTTATGGTTAAGGCGGCTGGAGCGTTTTTACAATGAGTGTATACTGAGGCTCAAGGTCAAGTGGAAGTTGAGTCTGCTCTTGGACCTAGTTGGTTCTAATCAGGTTATATAGTGTCCTTGGGTGATGTTATCCTTTTAAATGTTGTGCCCTCCCTTCCCTTCTCAGTTCCGGGTCCCAGCTGAAGGTCAGTTATCACCCAACCAATATCAGGGAGCAGGGAAAAACCTCCTGACTCCAGGCAGACAAAGATAAAGTTCTCCAGGAACCCTAACTCAGGAAACAACCATATAAGGTTTTATAATGAGGACCCAAGTCAAAGTTTGTCTCACTAAAAGGAAGCCAGTTTCAGGAGACACAATGAGCTCCCCTGGGCCTGACTTGAGGACAGATTTATCAGACCTAGTCCCGTATCCTGTCTGCGATGCTCCATCTTATATGACACCTTGGTTAGGCTATAATTCAGTTAGTCTGGGCTTCTCAGTGGCTCAGACAGTAAAGAAAGGGAAAGCGTTAGTCTCTCAGATGCTTACGACTGTCCACCAGGGAAGCCCTCAAGAGTAAAGAACCTGCCTGCAACGTAGGAGATGCAGCTTCGCTCCCTGGGTTAGGAAGAGCCCCTGGAAAGGGCATGGCTAACACCTAAACCCCCACACCCAGTATTCTTGCCCGGAGAATTCCATGGACAGAGGAGTCTGGCAGGATACAGTCCATGGGGTGGTAGAGAGTCAGGCACTTCCACTATCACTGCTTCAGTTAGTCAGTCTCAGGCTAAACTAGATACTGCTGTGAAGATGTTTTGTAGACATGATTACAGTCTACAATCAGTTATAAATTATAAATCTATAATCTTGTTTTCAGTAAAAGATTATCCTAGATAATCTAGGTGGGCCTCATTTAAGCTGTTGAAAGGTCTTCAAAGCAGAGAGGTTTCCTTGAGGAAGAAGTTCTGTCTGTGGACAGGCTTCAGCACAGCCTCCCGGGTTTCTGTGCTCCTGATGTACTCTGGATTTTGGTCTTGTCTAGCCAGCCTCATGATTCCATAAACCAGTTCATTGCAAGAAACCTCTTAATATAGACAGCTCCTACTCATTCTGTTTCTCCGGTTGAACCCTCACAGATACACCTCCCTACAGCTGTTTCCTGTTATAGACAAAGAACACTCAAGACCATAGACAAGCAGAGAGACTGCAGGAGCAGGTATTAGAAGATTAGAAAGCAATTTCACCAAAGAACACTGTAGAGCTGATCATACTCTTTTATAAAGGTTGGAAGGGAACATGTTCCCAGGAAAACAAGATAAATCTAATGGTGAAATATTTAACAAAATATTGGAGCTCGGGTTAGCACAGACTTATCTTTCAGCCATGGGCAGGGGCCATCTCGAACAGGTAAACACAGAGGGTCTCAGGTGTGAACACCAGGACTGGGCTCCAGGTTTCTGTCCAGGACAATGAAGTTTTCAGCTGAATCTTGGTGGCACATCCCTCTCAGCAATGCCTTCCAGCCAAACACCATAGAAATACAGCTGTAATGGACTAAGTTGGGTTTATCACTCACTGCAACCCAGCAGAATGTATACCATTTGGGAAGCGTTGGGCATCTCAGTAAAAGGATGTTTAAAAGGAACTTCCCTGGTGACTCAGTGGTAAAGAATCTGCCTGCCAGTGCAGAAGACACAGGTTCAATCCCCGATCCAGGAGGAACCCACATGCTGAGGAGCAACTAAACCAATGTGTCTGCACAGTTGAGCCTGTGCTTTAAAGTCCAGAAGCTGAGACCACTGAAGCCCACATGCCCTGAAGCCTGTGCTCCACAATAAGAGAAGCCATGGCAACGAGAAGCCCAGGCATCCCAACTGCAAAGTAGCTGCCGCTCACAGCAATTGGAACCAGCACTGCCAGAAATAAAGAAAAAAAGACAAATGAAACCACTTTAAAATGGATGTTTAAAAAGACTGATTATCAGAATGATGGAGGAGCCTTGTAGGCTACAGTCCATGAGGTCACAACTAAGTGACTTCACTTTCTTTCTTTCTCAGATAATTGGGGAGGACTACTCCAAGTGGAACTTACTATGGATTAAATGGTGTTAGGAAATGGGGCAGGTCTATGATTGGTTGTCTTAATAAATCTTATCTAGAAGGAGAGGAGAGTGTGTTTAAAGGTGTAATTGGTAGAGAATCAAAAGTTACTCATACTAACTGGGAGAAGTTGATATTTGGTACTTTTGTGGGTTCCACAATAACTTTCACTATAGACTGTGACCCTCCCCAATTTTGAAACCTCTGCGTGATGGTATTAGGAGGTGGTGGCTTTGAGAGGTGGGCTTCCCTGGTGATTCAATGGTAAAGAATCTGCCTGCAATGCAGGAGACACAAGAGATGCTGGTTTGATCCCTGGGTGGGGAAATCTCCTGGAGGAGGAAATGGCAACCCACTCCAGTACTGCTGCCTGGAGAATCCCATGGACAGAGAAGCCTGGAGGGCTACAGTCCATGGGGTCACAAAGAGTCGGCCATGACTGAGTGTGAGCATGCAGAATGTACACTAGGTCATGAGGGTGGGGCCCCTTGTGAATGAGATTTGTGCCCTTATGAAAGAGACCCCAGGGGGCTCCCTTGCCTCTCTGCCATATGAGGCCACAAGAAAATTTGCCATCCAGGAACAAAGAAGTGGGCCTCGCCAGACACCAAATCTGCCAGTCCCTTGGTCTTGAACTTTCTAGACTCCAAAACTGTGAGACTTAAACGTTTGCTGCTCAAGCCACCTGGACTATGGTATTTTTGTCATAGCAGCCTGAGTTATGACATTTTTCATTTTTTCTGTGCTTATGAAAGATTCTGAAATGGTTTTGTTTCCTTGTTTTTGTTTTGTCTCACAATGTAGCGTAGTCACAGACTGTGTATCATTGTCACATAGCAGAGCATCAGACCCATGGTCTCATGCTGTTGTCAGTGAGACTGTTGACACCCAGAAAGAGAACAGCATGGCCTGGCCATGAGTACCAGGCCCATCCTGGGTGTCAGAAGCTGCTCTTCTCATTCTGGGTCTGCAAGTTGAAATGGATTTTAATTTTCTGTAGTCTGGGAATTTTTTTTTTTTTTTTGGAATGTAGAATGAACTACAAACTATATAATTATTATATCCAATTTACCAGAACAAGAGAAATACATAACATAGTGTGATCATTCCTTAACATAAATATTTATTTATTTAACTGGGGCTGTGCTGGGCCTTCATTGCTGTACACGGCTTTCTCGAGCTGCGGTGAGCTGGGAGTTGCTCTTCATTGCAGTGCATGGGCTAATCATTGCAATGGCTTCTCTTGTTGCAGAGCATGGGTTCAGTAGTCGCACCACTCAGACTAAGTTGCCCCATGGCATGTGGGATCTTTCTGGAATAATGAGCGAACTTCAGTTCCCTACCCTGGCAGGTGGATTCTTAACCACTAGGCCAGCAGGGAAGCCCTTAAACATAACCACTTTATTAGAAGTTACATCTGTTGATGAGTAAAAGAAAGTTTTTATGTAGGTCACTCATTTATGAATAAATATTACTTGTTTCTTAAATGAAAATAGTTGGTATCAATTGTATTCCTGTTTTGAATTTTTATTTAAGTGCTGAGACAACTCACGTACTTAAATGTGTCGATGGGAACAGAATTTGAAAACAAAACAGAAAATGACATGAATTTAGGGGGCTATCTGCAAAATGCTCCTTTTGATTTGCCACTAAAGACTAGTGTTAATGATCTGCCTGTTTGCAGCCCTGGAGTCCTCAAATTGGAAGCAGAGAATCAGAAACTAACTGACTAGCAAGAGGGTTTGTTTTGCAGTCATTAGAGATCACATTTCCCCAACCCCAAGAGCAGCATTTTAAGTTCTTCATTCAACACCTCAAGTTCTGTTTTATGGGTTTTTTTAAGAGTATGAGTGGTGATGGGTGAGAAATACGTCTTTTGTCAAATGTGAGAAAGGTGATTGTTGAAAGTAGGGACAGAGAATCCAAGTCACCTCAACTGAAGGTGAATTCTCAGTTAAAAGAGTCTTGGCAAAGACTCTAAATGCCCAGTGAGAATCTGGAAACTGGCTTTCTAAAGCTGAATACCTCCAGTATTCTCAGAATCCTTCGCACTTTGAAGACTCACCATGCGATCTGCACATTGCTTTCTGAGAATAGCTGGTGCATCTGTACAGTAGGATCATTAAGGATTGAAATGGTTTTGTTTATGGCTTAGTCGTATTACCCTTAAGGTTCCTATGGTGTATAAAACAGTGACTGCACACAGGAATTGTTCCACATTATTAGCTGTAGGGGAAGAATCTATTGTATTGCTCTAGGTGAGAAAACTCGATTACAAGTGGCAGCCCTCCTGTCAATGGAGCCTCACTCCCTGACATAGTTCCTGCCAACGAGGAAGTAGTCAGTCATTACTTACTGACTTTTTTTAAAATTTTCTATGTCCGGTCGTGGTTGCTGCATGCAGGATCTTCACTGTGTCACGTGGATCTTTCATTGCGGTGCACGGACTCTCTAGTGATGGCCTGTGGGGCCCAGAGCACGCAGGCTTCAGTAGTTGCAACACACGGGCTTAGTTGCCCACAGCAGTGTGGGATCTTAGCTCCATGACCAGAGATGAAACCCTCATAGCCTGCATTGCAATGCAGATTCTTATCTACTGGGCCACCAGGAAAGTCCCACCTATTCTTTTAAGTCTTTATTGCATTTGTTACAATATTGCTTCTGTTTTATGCTTTGGTTTTTGGCCATGAGGCATGTGGGATGTTAGCTCCCCAATCAGGGATCAACCCTGCACCCTGGTATTGAAAAAGTGGAAAAAGAAAGTGCTAGTCCCTCAGTTGTGTCTGACTCTTTGTGAACCCATAGACTGTAGCCCACCAGATTCCTCCGTCCATGGAATTCTCCAGGCAAGAAAACTGGAATGGGTAATGTGAAGTCTTAACCATTGGACTGCCAGGGAAATCCCAGCCCTACCTATTGATTGATTAATATCAATTATCATTTATGAAATACCTCTGGGGCCTGGTACTTAATATGTGTGCATGGGTGTACACACACAGTGTGGTGGCCCTACAACTTATATATTGTTATCTCCTTTTTACAAATGAACAGTTCAGCACGGTTATGTAACTTTCCCAAGTCATAGAGCTAATACATGGTGTGTAAACATTCTAATCTAGTTCCAAAGCACCTGTTGTTTTCATCACAACATATTGCCTCTGAGTCACACCTGAACTCATGTCCTATTTACCCTGGGGAACAGGAATAATATCTTTTTAAAAAGGTGCATCTCTGTTTTCTTACACTTAGAAGGAGGAAGAGTACCTGTGAGATACCTTGTACCTGTGAGATAAAATATATAAAATACCAACCCAGTGCATGGAACACTTTTAAAGATTTAATAAATGTCACCTCCCTGTCTCATTTGAAAGGAAAGAAATAAAAATAAATCTATAGAAATCAAAATGGGTACATTTGGCTTTTGACTTGATCTGGTGACCTTTTTAGTGAAACAAAGCATGATGCAATTGCCCAAGTCTCAAACCATCCAGACCAGATACCTGGCTATTTTGAAAGTCCTTCTTAATGCAAGCCCACTTGGAAACAATTCAGGGAAGATAGATTCAGTCTGAACTGCAAAGATTAGAAACACTCCACAATTTTCTATCATTTTGAGAAGCAGAACATAACCTGAAAATGGATATAATTGGTGCACAGGAGCATCTCTGAGCTGCCTATTTTATTCTCATTTCCTCAGGAACTATTCATATTTGATCTCTTGGTGCACACGTGGGAATTAGAGCTCCTCACAGTCTGTCTTTGAAATAGGCAGAGAGTAGCAAGCCTGGATGACATGCACACTGATGAACGACATCAAACTGATAATCTCATCTTTGCCAGTGAACAGTCCCTCCTCCTTTATAAGGCAGGAGAGATTCTGTAACAGGAAGACAAAAGTGTTGCCAAACCAGTTCCGTTCTTTGAAGAATGTCTTACCTATAGATTCAGCCATGGGATTCTCAAGAGTCTGTCTACTTTTATTGACTTCTGTTATACATTTTGTGATGAGGTAGGCTTCAAACTTTGTATGCCAAAGTTTTATGTATGCCAAACTTGTAAAACAGGCCTTGAACTGAAAGCAAACACAGAGCTGGAGAGGCAGCTGGCATTTGAGAGGCAAGCTGGCATTTCATAACAGTCTGGACATCAGGAGGGTGTTGACAGGCCTTGTTCCTTTTCCCTTCCTGCCAAAGTGTTGAATGGCTGTTAAGAGAATGGCTTAAAGGACTGGGGCCATCTAAATGTTCCCTGTGTTAGCTTAGCTACGCATTCAGAGGGTTAAAGGGGTAGCCATGGTGATAGGGGAGAGATAGTGAGTTGGCCAAAAAGTCCCTTTGGGTTCTTACATACGATGTTACAGAAAAACGTGAATGAACTTTTTGGCCAGTCTGAAGGAGCAGCTGTTTCACCTTCCAGACTTCACTGGTGTTCAGTTCAAAGTCCCTCTTTGGTTGCTTGCCTGTGGCCCCTGAGATGCATTCTAAGAGGGCAAGTTATTGGGAATGACGTATCATGAGTAGCACAAGGCATCTTCCTTTCTTTCTAAGTCTAAAATTACCCTAAGATTAAAAGTCAAAGCTAAGTTACAGCAGGAAGGTCGTGCTGGCAATTTTTCTGCACTGATTCTCAACACTTGACTTGCTCTTGTCCTGAGAATGAAGGCATGATGTCCCTTGAAAGAGTAAGAAGTCCCTACCTTTGCCTGGCAGTTAGAGCTTTCCACGTGTTTTCACAATGATTTTCCCATTAACTGTGTGAGCGATAGACAGGGAGTGAGAGCGATTTTTTAGATCAAGAAACAGATGTTTGTAGAAAAAAAAATGACATGGGTTAATCACCAGGCTTTCTGATTTCAAGACCAGTGCTCTTCCTACGCCAGGTGGCTTGCCAGTATTGCTATTTCTTTGTGCTTTGTAAACATTAAGGAATTGCCATCTTGGATTTAAAATCTGGCTCTCACTCTTTTTCTCTAAATACGTACCAAAGCATCTGGTTTTCACCTGGGTTAGACATGCCACAGTTCCAACAGAGCCACCTACAGAGTTTCATTCCCTCCTAACTTTGCAGTCTTCAGAAAGGGTGAGGGTAGAAACCTTCTCTTATTCTGATATCACATTTTAAAGAGCCTGCAAAGTTCTGCAAGTCTGCCTGATTTGCATGTGCCTAAAAAGCTGTGGTTTACCCTTTCAACTCTTCTTGATCATCCAACACAACCACAGCGTGACAGGGTCGATTCAAGTTTTGAATTTATGGATGATTCAGGGCTTCCAAGTTTCAAAAAGCGCCTTTGATGATGGCAATATTGTGGGCAGGGGATGTGGGCAGCGGAAGAGATAAGAATTTCTGTGGGCTGGAGCTCAAACAGTCCTGTTCATGCCCACGTTTTGATGTGGTAACTTCACTTGCTGCTGCATCTACATCTCATTTGGGGCTGTAGGAGTCTATTGGCAGCCTGGGTGAAAATTATTTTTTTAATGCATTCTATGGTGCTAAAGGACCCTTTCTTCTCTTTCTCAGACACACCCTAGTGATGGAGGAGACCAGAGCCTGAATTAGTCTGCCAGGGCTGCCATATCAAAGTACCATGGACTGGCACTGTTTTCTCACAGTTCTGGGGCTTGAAGTTCAAAATCAGGGTGCTGGTGGGAGTGGTTTCTTGTCTCTTCTGATGCTTCTCTCCTTGACCTGTAGACAGCTGTCTTCCCCTGTGTTTTCATATCCCCTTCCCTCTCTATGTGTCTGCACCCAGGTTTCCTCCTCTTATAAGGATGCCAGTCACATTGGATTCAAATGCACCCTAATGACCTCATTTTAACCTAATTCACTCTTTAAAGACTATCTCAAATATAGTTATATTCTGGGCTACTGGGGTTAGGACTTCAATGTATGGGTGTTCAGGATCACCTGAATAGCCCATTCCTGCAGCTTTGTTACAAGCAAGAATGCAGTCAATCAAACACGTTCAAGAAGGCTCCATAGACTTCATGGTGACCATTAGCATTCTTCAGTCTTGATTTAGGCCTTCATTGCACCTTGGGGGCGTGGAAGTGAGGGGCAATTCTGCTTGCATTTGCTACAACCACAGCCAGGCTCCACCATAATACAGGTGCCCATATGGGGTGATCTTGGTGCCATGGGATACCCCATAACATTCACCTCTTTTCACTACTCTGCTCGGTCATGCTTCTTTCACATAGGCTGTGGAGGGAAACTGCTGTCTTCCAATGATATAAGCACCGCCCCCCATCTGCAGGAAATGTTATCTCACTCTGCTTCCTTGTAATGCATCTAATGCTCCATTTCATTATCCAACTCATGCTGTCAGTTTCTGAGAGTTCACTTTTTCACGAAAGCCAACATAAACAGATTTTCTAGGTCTTGGATCAGAGGGCAATAGGTGGGGCTGTTGCATTATTACTCGGGTATTGTGAGGCCAACAAATCAGGAGATGCTTTCCAATGAAAAGATCGTTTGTTACAGTTCCCAGGAAGAATGGGAATGCCACACTGTGCAAGACTAAAGAAGGAGGCACCAGGGCTAGACTAGGGGCAGAGTGAACAAGGGGAAAATGGGGGCAAGAATGTTTATTGTGGTTTCTATAGATAGAAACAGGTGAGCCAGGGTGAGGAGGCTTATGTTTGGCTAGTTCAAATCATTTCAGCAGGCTCTGAGGTGCAGTGACTATCCTAGGTTGTCTAGTACCTGGCCCTGGATGATTAGGGGAGGGAAATCAGTTCAGTTTAGTCGCTCAGTCATGTCCGATTCTCTGCAACCCCAAGGACTGCAGCATGCCAGGCTTCCCTGTCCATCACTAACTCCTGGAGCTTGCATGTCCATCAAGTTGGTGATGCCATCCAACCATCTCATCCTCTGTCATCCCTTTCTCCTCCTACCTTCAATCTTTCCCCAGCATCAGGGTCTTTTCTGAGAGTCAGTTCTTCACATTAGGAGGCCAAAGTATTGGAGTTTCAGCTTCAGCATCAGGGAGGGGAATATTTGCCTGGAATTCATGAGCCCAATAGAGGAGAAAGTTGGGTGTGGGCTTTGGATTAGTTGGGTTGCACGTAAAGATGCACTTGTAGGACAGTCCTTTACTCTCTCTAAAAACTGGCTAGTCCTGGGAAGGGCAGTCTTCCCAAGGTCAGTGTGACCTCAGAGGCTGAATAGCCATCTGGAGATACTGATGCTGCGGGGGCGGCCATGCAGCTGTTTACTGTTTATTCATAAATACCCGTGAGCTCTTACTATATTCTGGGTACTAGACCCAGAGAATATCATGATGAGCCAAACACACATGGTCCCCATCTGGGGCTTAGAATGCTTTCACCACAGTGCCCTGGTCTTTTGTTGTTCTTGTTGTTAATATTTATGGACTGTGTAGTGGGGTTGCAAAGAGTCAGACACAACTGAGTGACTTTCACTTCACTTTAATATTTTAACTAATTAATTAACTTGCCTGTACCGGGTCTTAGTTGTGGCATGCAGGATCTTAAATCTTGTTGTGGTACATGAGATATTTTCTAGTTGCGGCATGTGTCATCTAATTCTCTGACCAGGGATTGAACCCAGGCCCCCTGCACTGCAAGCACAGAGTCTTAACCACTGGGCCACCAAGGAAGTCCCCAGAGATCTTATCTGTAACTCACAGAGAGCTGCCTAGCATCCTCAGCCACCACCAGCTTGCAGGGGACTACTCTTGGTACCCTAGGACCAGCACCTGTAGAAAGTCAGATGCTTATTCCAGAGCTGAAGCCAGAGCAATGTTCTGCCCATCATCACTCATAAGATACCTGTCCTGAACCAGTCACCGTACTGCATGGTCTTTAATGCCTCCCAACAACACTGGAAAATAAGACTGTAATCCCGTTTTATGGTTAAAGTGTTGATTGCAGAATGGGTGAGCAAGTGGCCAAAGTAATCCAAACCCAGCTCCACCTGACTCTAAAGTCAGCACTCTTTCTAAATCACCAGGCATCTGGAGTCAGGTTCTCAATACAAATGGAAGATGAGTTTGAATCGTTACTCTGATTAAATCACTCTATTTGCTAATAGGTGTTACATCTGTTTCTAGATGTGTAGACACGTGATGCTTCTTAGTAACATTTTGACTCACAGTTAATTAAATGATATGGATGCCCCCAAAATTAGGGTATAATTTCCAGTTTCTTAAAATTTTAATGAATAAATAACAACTATTCTTTATTTATCTAGTTTAAAATGTTAATGAATAGCTCACCTTCTAATTGCCAAGCTGAGTATTTAAGGGAACCTGACACCTCATAAATATCGAACTGTGAGGTTTTCATGTGTTGGTTTTTCTATAAACATTGGAATTGAGTAATTACCATCCCTGCTATTCATTAAAATTCAAAATTAGATAAACAATAGGCAGGAATGCTTTTGTTCATTATTATTCATATCAAGTACTTTGTTTATAATATCCCCGCTTCTTTTCATGGTTTCTTTTGTGTTCTGTCCTTTCTCTTTTGAGCACCAAAAGAAAAAAAAAAAGGTCCATCGAGTGGCAGATTCTTTCTCTGATTTTCTTTTAGCTTGTTTTCTATTTTTCCGAATCACTGTTTTATTTGGAAGGAATTGTGACATCAGAGAAGACTTCTTGGTTTAGGGTTGATGCTGTTGAGTTGCTAAGTCCTGTCTAACTCTTTTGTGACCCTGTGGACTGTAGCCTGCCAGGCTCCCTCTGTCCATGGGGTTTCCCAGGCCAGAACTCTGAAGTGAGTTGCCATTTCCTTTTCAGGGGATCTTCCTGCCCCAGAGAATGAACCTGTGTCTCCCGCACTGGCAGGCAGATTCTTAACCACTGAGCCACCGGGAGGCCCCTGGCTTAGGGTTGTAAGACTCTTAGTTCTGGTCTCAGCCTTGTAACTAACTTGCAATAGGTTCCCCATGGTACGTCACTTATGCCACTGGGCTTCGGCGTCCTCATTTTCAACACAGGGAATTTGCACTAGGTGATCATTTATTCACTCATTTTTTTCCCCTGAGACCAATATTTTTGTGTACATATGTGCCAGGATTATGCTAGATACTGAGGTTTTCAAGATGAGCATGATATGATTAAAGTTTCTGCCCTTATAAAGTTTTGTCAAATAACCACACAAACCATTATAAGGTCACAGTTATGATTATTGCTACAAAGGGGATCATATAGTCTGTGAAACACTGTAATGCTGGCTTGGACACAGAGTTCAGGGAAGCTGCTCTGGAAGAATGGCTGCTTACACAGATATTTCAAGGATGCATGGGAAAGAAAGAAAAGAAGAGAATCCCAAGAGCAGGGAAGAGCTTGAGTAAAGGAGGGGCCAAAAGTTCCACCTGCATGAGGAGGAGTTCAGTCCAGTCCAGGCGCTCAGCCGTGCCCAACTCTCTGCGACCCCGTGAATCACAGCACGTGAGGCCTCGCTGCTCGTCACCATCTCCTGGAGTTCACTCAGACTCACGTCCATCGAGTCCGTGATGCCATCCAGCCATCTCCATCCTCAGTCGTCCCCAATCCCTCCCAGCATCAGAGTCTTTCCCAATGAGTCAACTCTTTGCATGAGGTGGCCAAAGTACTGGAGTTTCAGCTTTAGCATCATTCCTTCCAAAGAAATCCCAGGGCCGATCTCCTTCAGAATGGACTGGTTGGATCTCCTTGCAGTCCAAGGGACTCTCAAGAGTCTTCTCCAACACCACAGTTCAAAAGCATCAATTCTTCGGTGCTCAGCCTTCTTCACAGTCCAACTCTCACCTGCATACATGACCACAGGAAAAACCGTAGCCTTGACTAGACGGACCTTAGTCGGCAAAGCAATGTCTCTGCTTTTGAATATGCTGTCTAGGTTGGTCATAACTTTTCTTCCAGGGAGTAAGCGTCTTTTAATTTCATGGCTGCAATCACCATCCGCAGTGATTTTGGAGCCCCCAAAAATAAAGTCTGACACTGTTTCTACTGTTTCCCCATCTATTTCCCATGAAGTGATGGGACCGGATGCCATGATCTTTGTTTTCTGAATGTTGAGCTTTAAGCCAACTTTTTCACTCTCCTCTTTCACTTTCATCAAGAGGCTTTTTAGTTCCTCTTCACTTTCTGCCACAAGGGTGGTGTCATCTGCATATCTGAGGTTATTGATATTTCTCCCGGCAATCTTGATTCCAGCTTGTGCTTCTTCCAGTCCAGCGTTTCTCATGATGTACTCTGCATATAAGTTAAATAAGCAGGGTGACAATATACAGCCTTGACGTACTCCTTTTCCTAATTGGAACCAGTCTGTTGTTCCATGTCCAGTTCTAACTGTTGCTTCTTGACCTGCATATAGATTTCTCAAGAGGCAGGTTAGGTGGTCTGGTATTCCCATCTCTTTCAGAATTTTCCACAGTTTATTGTGATCCGCACAGTCAAAGGCTTTGGCATAGTCAATAAAGCAGAAATAGATGTTTTTCTGGAACTCTCTTGCTTTTTCCATGATCCAGCAGATGTTGGCAGTTTGATCTCTGGTTCCTCTGCCTTTTCTAAAACCAGCTTGAACATCAGGGAGTTCACGGTTCACGTATTGCTGAAGCCCGGCTTGGAGAATTTTGAGCATTAGTTTACTAGCACGTGAAATGAGTGCAATTGTGCGTTAGTTTAAGCATTCTTTGGCATTCCCTTTCTTTGGAATTGGAATGAAAACTGACGTTTTCTAGTCCTGTGGCCACTGCTGAGTTTTCCAAATTTGCTGGCATATTGAATGTAGCACTTTCATAGCATCATCTTTCAGGATTTGAAATAACTCAACTGGAATTCCATCTCCTCCACTAGCTTTGTTCATAGTGATTCTTTCTAAGGCCCACTTAACTTCACATTCCAAGATGTCTGGCTCTAGATGAGTGATCACATCATCATGATTATCTGGGTTGTGAAGATCTTTTTGTACAGTTCTTCTGTGTATTCTTGCCACCTCTTCTTAATATCTTCTGCTTCTGTTAGGTCCAGACCATTTCTGTCCTTTATCGAGCCCATCTTTGCATGAAATGTTCCATTGGTGTCTCTGATTTTCTTGAAGAGATCTCTAGTCTTTCCCATTCTGTTGTTTTCCTCTATTTCTTTGCATTGATCACTGAGGAAGGCTTTCTTATCTCGTCTTGCTATTCTTTGGAACTCTGCATTCAGATGCTTATATCTTTCCTTTTCTCCTTTGCTTTTCGCCTCTCTTCTTTTCACAGCTATTTGTAAGGCCTCCCCAGACAGCCATTTTGCTTTTTGCATTTCTTTTTTCCTGTCCCCTGTACAATGTCACGAACCTCATTCCATAGTTCATCAGGCACTCTAAACAAGACCAGGAGCTGACTGTGGCTCAGATCATGAACTCCTTATTACCAAATTCAGACTTAAATTGAAGAAAGTAGGGAAAACAGCTAGACCATTCAGGTATGACCTAAATCAAATCCTTTATGATTATACATGAGGAGGAGAGAGGGAGAGAATGAAATTGTGAGATCAGGCTGGAGAGGTAATTGGGGCCTCATCAGGCAGGTCATGAAAAGAAGTCTTCTTCACCCTAAAAGCAATAATGTTATCCATCAGTGTATACTGGGTTGGCCAAAAGGTTGTTAGGATTTTTCTGTGAGATGGTACCAAACACCTGAACAAACTTTGTGGCCAACCCAATATTGTAATCATATTTCCTTTGAAAGAGATCTTGTTAGATGGAGATTAAATCTCTTTAGTCTTGCTGTCTCTCTTCCTTTTCCTGGATCTTCAGAGCCTGCCACACTCTCTTAGGGACATAGGTTCTAAGGATAGCGTGTAAATATATTGGCAAGTACCAGGTCACAGGTGGGCGATGGTCGCAGAACTGAGGGCTGACATTTTCATGCTTCTTCCCTTGCTTCCTGCCACATTTCCTCTGCTGCTTTGCAGGCAGGAAAACTTGGAGAGACACAGCTCCGCACAGTCATGGAATTATCATGGTGCCCCCTCCATAAAGCGACTCCATAAGATTCAACAGCAATCCTTCATGTCTATAATTTCACATCCAGTAATCTGATTCACCCAGAAATCGATAAAGGCTCAAAGAACACACAATCTCTTACTTTGGTGTATTACAATCTACGATTCATATTTCAAGTACGTTGCTTGATGTAATCTATGTGTAATTTTTACTTCTTAAAAGGAAAAAGAGAGGGGGAATTGAGACTGTACCCTGGCAGTCTCTCTGGGGGAAATAGTCTTTCTGTCTGGAAACAGGCTGTGTCATGAGTCTTCATCACCAGTCTTTGACCCCAGAGGCTGCTTTTCATACAGTGGGGAGTGGGGTGATGCTTCAAAGGGAGACTTGAGGGCTGGCTCCATTCCAGCACTTGTTTAGAATCTGGTCGTAGAAAACACCACAGGCTCAAATGTAGCTGTGTGCATGCTCAGTTGCTCAGTCGTGCCCAGTTCTTTGCGACCCCATGGACTGTAGCCTGCTAGGCTTCTCGGTCCACGCAATTGTTCAGGCAAGAAGACTGGAGTGGGTTGCCATTTCCTCCTCCAGGGGATCGTCCGGATCCAGGGACTGAACCCGCATCTCTTGTGTCTCCTAGTGGACTAATGGCAAGTGGACTCTGCCATTAGTGCCACCTCGTTACTGCGATTGGTTGGCAAACTGAGAACATCTTTAAGGTGATGCCCTCTGCGGGAGACTTAGCTGAGCTAGGAGGAAACGTGGTATCAGAGTGGTCCCAAGATATCAGAATGTCCTGGAAGCTTTTGAAGAATGCAGATGCCCACGTCTCATTTCTGTGCATCTGCTTTGGTGAGTTGGGAGTGAGGTCAGGGAACCAATATTTTTAACAAGCTCCCCTAGGGAGTTTTATCACCAGTACTTGGTATCATCACTGTCTTTTTTTTAACCTGAGTCGGCCAGGATAAAGCAGCAGCAAGTGACTGTTTTGACCTTGAGGGTGTAAGGTTTACACATGTGGGCGGGAGTGAAATGGCTGTAGGCACGCAGTACCTGCTGCAGGAGCCTTTCCAGGCAGGCTGGCCAAAGACAGAGATGTTTGCAATTTCTCAGGAATCTGTGGAGTGGGAGGGGAGTTTGCACTCATGAGGTCTCAGCACAACGGGCATGTCCCCAGGCATGCCAGTCATGGCCCGAGTGAGGATCACAGGCAATCAGACACAGCGTGCTCACCAGGCAGCTGCAAACCACTTTTTCACTTCATAAACTGGCTTTGCGGGGGCTTCCCAGGTGGCGCTAGTGGCAAAAGAACCCGCCTGTCGATGCAGGAGACTTAAAGAGATTTAGGTTGATCTCTGGGTCAGGAAGATCCCCTGGAGGAGGGCATGGCAACCCACTCCAGTGTTCTTGCCTGGAGAATCCCATGGACAGAGGAGCCTGGCGGGCTACAGGCCATGTAGTCACACAGAGTCAGACACGACTAAGGTGACGGCACGCACGAAGACCGGCTTTATGTGGTTTTAGGAGGCTTTTGCAGGCTCTTCTCTGCAGGCAGCTGCTGGCAAAGCAGTGGGATCAGCCAGAGGGTGTGGCTGAGATTCTCCTTGGGGACCACATGTATGCCCAGAGACCCTCTCTCTCTTTCAAGCTGGTACCCACCCTCCCTCTACAGTAAGAGTGCCCTGCAACTGGCAGGATGGTAAAGCAGAAGGTGCCTTGTCTTTACTGTGACTGCAATATCTGGAAAGGCTTTTATATAAATAACCGTAAGTAGCTTAGTACTTTTTCCAGAGAGACAGCATACCCAGGATAGAGAACGATTTCCTCTGACTTGAAATTACGGCATCTTTTCCATCTGTCTCTTTCCCTCAACACCTGGCCTCCTGTTTAGTTGATGCTGGGCATTTGTTAGGTGAATGGAACTGAACTGAAACCGGGATTTCTAGAAGAGTTGGATATTTTGTGCCCAGGAGCTGACTGAAAGCCAGATGTGGTAGGGTGATGATCTTGACCCTGACTCTACGGCGTGACCCTCCCGTGACCAGTCCTGCTTGTCCCTCTGCACCCACTGCTCACGCCCTGCCCTTCTTGCAACATCAGCCATCCTCCCCTGAGAAGCTGCTCACAACCTCCACCCCCGGGGTTCTGCTCAGGACTCAAGACTCCTCTCCACCCAGCCCCTCACTGAAATGTATCTGGGCCTGAGTCCCTTGGATTTTCCTCACCATTCCCTACCTCTCCGCTACCCCCAACCTGACGCCCCAAGTCAAATGAGAAAACAAGCCAAGCAAGATTTCAGGCCTCTTCCCTTGAATCTTTGGAGGAAGCAGGCAAAGAAATGTTCAGGAGCCCATATGGGTAAAATATATGTTTGAGAAAGGATAGGGGAGGGGTTTCATCATCTCCCTCCATTCCAGCTAACTGCTGCTGTACAGTTAAACCATGCCAAATTCAGTGGCCCCAAACCACAAGTTTTTATTATGCTTACATGTTTTGTGGGGCAGAAATATGGACAGATTCCATCAGGATGGGTTGTTTCTGCTCCATGACATCTGGGACCTCAACTGAGAAGTTTCCAATGTCTGAGGGTGAGTCCAGTGGGCTGGGGCTGGAATCATCCGGATGCGTTTGTACTGAAGTGGCTAAGAGAGGCCACTGAAGCTGAGAGACTTAGAAGCTGAGTGCAGCTGAGCTCAGAGTATCCACCAGAGCATCTCCCTATGGCCTTTCTGTGAGGCTTGGGCTTCCTTGTGACATGGTGGCCTCATGATGGCCAGGCTGCTTCCATGGAGCCTAGGAGTTCTAAGAGAAAGCCAAGGGTATCTGAAGACCACAGACGATCATTTTTGCCAGACTCTTCATCAAAGCAATCATAAAGGTGTCTAGATTCAAAATGTGAGGACATGGACCCTACCACTCAATAGGAGGAATGTCATATAATCTGTGTATTAGAATAATTTGTGCTTTTGAACCTCCACTCCTTAGTTGTTGTTGTTTTTTTTTTTAATTTATTTAAATTGCTGCGCACAAACTGTTTTTTACTGCAACGAGCGGGAGCTAATCTTTGCTGAGGTTCTCAGGCTTCTCCTTGTGGCTGTTTCTCTTGCTGTGGCACACAGGCTCTGGACCGTGGGCTCAGTGGTTGTGGCACATGAGCTTAGTTACTCACCCGCATGTAGGATCTTCCTGGACCAGGGATCGAACCCTTGTCCCCTGCACTGGCAGGTGGATTCTGAACCACTGGACCACCAGGGAAGTCCCACCCCACAAATCTTTTGTTGGGAAGCTGTCCAGTGGAAGAGAGTGGTAGCTCGAGGAGCATCAGACCAAGGCCCTTTATAACCCTTATGTTCCCTTCTCAGCACCTCCCTGGGAGCCCCCCATGGCAGCACGCGAGAAATGTGCTGCTGGATTTCAAGGGAGATAACAGAGTTTGGATTCCAAATCCCACACTGAGATATTTTGCTTTGATTTTCTTCTTGGTGATGAGGCTCCTGCAGGGGCAACTTGGAGAAGAATGCTGTCCTGGGAGGATCAGAAGGGTGGCAGCAAGCTAGGTGGAAGGAGAAGGGACTGCTGTGGGCAGGAAGATGGAGGAGATGACCACATAAAGGTTCAGAACCTCCACAGCTGGATCTGTGTCCACAGAACCAAGAGAAGGACCATATTTCAAAGGCCAAAGAAGATGTGGGAGAGACAGCCGTTTTCAAGAAACAGATCATCTGGTCAATCGGTCCTGCAGCCAGACTCCAGGACGGGGTCAATAAGGATGTGTAGCATCCTTACTCCATCCCATGGAATGACTTTTTGAGCGACAGCTGCAGCATCTCAGCCCCCCAGAGATGCCACCAAAACCCAGCCAGCTGCTCCAAAGCTCTTCTTGCTAATGAGCCCCAAGTGCAGGGATCCTGGCCCCTCCACCTCCATTGTCCTTATGAATTTTTAAACATACAGAAAGCACATTGTTTGTGATTACATTAGACCTTCCAAAAGCAGCCCGAACATAAATTCTGAAATGAACAGCCAAGGGCTGGAAGCCTGCCTCTTGGTTTCACTTTAATAACTTACCTCAACGAATCCCCAGCAGAAAGCATCTTACATACTTCGGTTCTTGAGAAGATGAGACATGAATGCCAGGGAATTACAAGACAGAGGGCTTTATTGCAACAGTGAACAAGCTGGAAATTACAAGGTAATGGAATCTCAGTGGGAGGGCCCTGTTCCCTGCCATTAGCTAACTCAGACAGTGACTGCAGCAAGATCGGCTCGGGTGATGCAAGTACCACACGGGGCTTCTGCACTTTGCACCCTCATCTGCTGAAGCCCAGACACAATCATACTTGAAGGCAAAGGGTACACCCGGCTGCTGGGAGCCCTGATCTCACAGGAAAAGTCTAGGGAATTACCTGCTCTGGGAATCCTTTATTCTACAGGAGATGGTTTCCTTCCGAGCCCTTGTGGTGCACAAACACTTGCTGACTTTAAAAAAAAAAAAAAAGCACATGTTACTTGCAAGTTAAATTTTATCTGGGGCAAAATGAGGACTGCAGCTGGGGAAACAGCATCTCAGATAGCTCTGACAGACCGTGCCAAAGAGGAAGGAGGGAAGGTCAGAATAGATGTGATTTTGGTGAAGGGGAGTACATGTGATCAAGCACGTATTTTTCAGAAGGTTTCTGCGAGTTTTGAGGAACAGGCATCACCATGAAAGATTTTAGCGTTTTTCTATATATGAGAAGATACAAGAATCAGGCTCATAAAATCGACTCCTGAAACTATCTGCAGAAGACCTGTCCTGCCAGTTTTTTTTCCTGAGTACAGAGTGCCCTACTTCTGCTCTCCACCATGGACTCCTTTCAGGGGGTGCTGAAAATCAGCAGCTGCAGCAGGATATTATTTAATCCTTGTAAAGGTGGATGGCAAGGTGCCAGTTTGTAGTTAACATACTAGTGTTCAGAAAAGGCAGAGCAGCGAGTCAAGCCTGGGAGGAGATAGTGATCTCCTAAGATGATCCTCTGCAGGCTCTGCCTCCGGCCCCGTTGAGGGATCACTGAAGCAAAGGACAGCCTAAGCTGGGACTCCAGTCAAGAGCATCTTTCCTGAGTTTCCTGCAACGCAGCCATGAAGACTCCAGACCATGCAGGAAACAGAGAGGCAAAGGTGCAGCCCTGATTATGCACTAGACAACCACAGCCACAAACAGGGCAACACACCAATGCCAGATAAGACGTGTTTACCAGAGCCTGAGCTCCCACTCCAGGCACCTTTTATGACCTTTCCAGTAACCTCGCCAGGTAGGTGATCGTAGCCCCATTATACAGAAGAAGAGAGAGAAGTTATCTTATTGGACAAGAAATTTGCGTTACATCAGCCTATTAAATGTTGTTTCCTAAAATTTGGTTCTTAGAGGATCATCTCTATGATTTCTGCCCTATCCAGGCACAGGCTTCCTTGGCGGCTCAGAGGTTAAAGAATCCACTTGCAATGCAGGAGATGCTGGTTTGATCCCTGATCAAGAAGATCCCCTGAAGAAGGAAATGGCAATCCATTCCACAATTCTTGCCTGGGAAATCCCATGGACAGAGAAGCTGGCAGGCCACAGTCCATGGAGTCACAAGAGTCTGACATCACTCAGCAACTATGCTGCCGCCGCCACCACGAACTGTGTATCTTTCTCATTATGTGCTTCTATGCCTTTGAATTGATTTGCCCACTCACCCTGGCTCTGTTTAGTTAAACACAGCAGAGGGGTGGCGTGCAGCAGAGCTGGGGTACCTGGCCAGCTCCTATCCCACTTGAGTCTGGGTGAGTCCCAGGCAGGAAGCTGAATTTATCAGGAAAAGCCCACATCGCAGTCTTCAACATCTCAGAATCCAAGATGAGAAACACAGGAGGGGGCAGACCTCACTGAAGGGAAAATGAAAGATGGGTAGCACCTTGGCAGAAGGGGATTCTGTGGGCAGTGCGCAAGGAGAGGGAAGGAGCCTGCGTGAGTTGACAGCCTCAGTGGTGACCATGAGTGTGGGATTTGGTTCCCAGGAGGAGCTGAGCAGAGCACAGGCACACATGGGTGCTGGGGCCAGGTCAGGGAGGGATCGGGGGTGTGGCAGCCCCGGATGAAGGGCCCACTCTGAAACCAAGGCAGGGAATGAGGGCTGAACTCCTATCAAAGCCCACATGCCCGGGCTTGAGGGCAGGACTTGACTCAGGAGCCAGAGGGCCCACCGTCTCCCTGTTGCTTGTCCTTCCTTCAGAGGAGTAATGTAGGTGGACAGAGTCTGCAAGTGGACCAGGTGGACATGGAAGGCCCCAGCTGCAGAGAGGGCAAGGCCGCAAGGTAGGGAAGCAGGCCCAGCAACTCTGCCTCTCCTGGAAGCAGCCCCTGCTCTCTGTTAAGATAACAAAGATTTGCTGTCACGCCCTGAGGGGAAAAGAATGCAGGTCAAGGGCGTGCACAGATGAACCTCCGGTGTGGCTGGCCACCCTCTGCTTGCCTTCCTCTGAGCCTCCCAGGCCCTGCAAATGAGAATCATTTCCAGTTTGTGTTTATAAGCCTAAGCAAACAAGAGCCGGGCTGTCATCCCAAATCAGACATAAAAATGCAGCTAATTATGTAAAATGGGATAAAGTGCTAAATCTAGAGCCATTTCAGAGGGAAGAAAAGAGAAGGCTGCTTGTGGGCGTGGGGGATGGGGTGAGGGTGGGGCTATGGGGGATGGGGAGCATTGGGAAGCTTCAGGGGCTTCATCACTTTGGGTCTCTGTCTTTCCACATGTCTCAAACTGGAAGTTTATGATTTTTTAAATTTATATTGGAGTATTAATGATTTGGGCTTCCCAGGTGGTGCTAGTGGTAAAGAACCCGCCTGCCAGTGCAAGAGACATCAGAGACATGGGTTTGATCCATAGGTGGGAAAGATCCCCTGGAGGAGGGCATGGCAACCCACTCCAGTATTCTTGCTTGGAGAATCCCCATGGACAGAGGAGCCTGGTAAGTGGCAGTCCATGAGGTTGCAAAAAGTTGGGCACAACTGAAGCAACTTAGCACGCATGCACGCATAGTTGATTTACAATGTTGTGTTAGTTGCAGATGTACAGCAATGTGAGTCAGTTATCCATATACATATATCCACTCCTTTCTTTTTCAGAGTCTTTTCCTATATAGGCCATTACAGAGTATTGAGTAGAATTCCCTGTGCCATACAGCAGGTTCTTATTAGTTATTTATTTCATATATAATAGTATGTATATGCCAACCTCAATCTCCCAATTTACTCCCCCATCCCATGGTAACCATAAGTTTGTTTTCTACATCCCTGACTCTCCTCCTGTTTTGTAAATAAGTTCATGCGTGCTAAGTTGCTTCAGTCGTGTCCAACTCTTTGTGACCCTGTGGACTGTAGCCCATTAGGCTCTTCTGTCCATGGGATTCTCCAGGCAAGAATACTGGAGTGGGTTGCCATGCCTTCTTCCAGGGGATCTTGCCTACCTAGGGATCGAACCCGCATCTCTTAGGGCTCCTGCACTGGTAGGCAGGTTCTTTAACACTGTTCTTTACCACCTGGGAAGTAAATAAGTACATCTGTACCCTTTTTTCTCGATTACACATATAGGTGATATCATATGATACTTGTCTTTCTGTCTCTGATTCACTTTGCTCAGTAAGGTCTTTTAAATTACACCTTCTGCAGACAGGTGCAAGGAGAAGAAGAGGTGATGTTCAGTACTTGGCACACAGCAGGTGCTCAAACATGACAGCCCCCTTTCTCTCCTTTCACTGTTCCCTCTTCTCCCTGCACTTTAATGTAAACTGAGTCTGTAATCTTAAGAATCTTAAGAATTTATTTATTTCGGGGTGGGGGGTGAGTGATACTCCAACATCACTGAAGATGGTTACTGCAGTCATGAAATTAAAGGACGCTTACTATTTGGAAGAAAAGCTATGGCGAACCTAGACAGCATATTAAAAAGCAGAGACATTATTTAGCCAACAAAGGTCCATCTAGTCAAAGCTATGGTTTTTGCAGTAGTCATGTATGGATGTGAGAGTTGGACTATAAAGAAAGCTGAGCGCCAAAGAATTGATGCTTTTGAACTGTGGTGTTGGAAAAGACTCTTGAAAGTCCCCCTGAACTGCAAGGAGATCTAACTAGTCCATTCTGAAGGAGATCAGTCCTGAATATTTGTTGGAAGGACTGATGCTGAAGCTCCAATACTTTGGCCGCCTGATGCGAAGAACTGACTCATTTGAAAAGACTCTGATGCTGGGAAAAATTGAAGGTGGGAGGAGAAGGGGAAGACAGAGAATGAGATGGTTGGATGGCATCACCGACTCCATGGGACATGAGTTTGAGTAACCTTTGGGAGTTAGTGATGGACAGAGAAGCCTGGCATGCTACAGTCCATGGGGTCACAAAGAGTTGGACACGACTAAGCAACTCAACTGAACTGAGTCTATAATCTTAAGAATCAAGAATTTCATGGTTTGTCCTAATACTAAGACTGGCGGCACTGCTCTGATGTCCTGCCCTGGGAGGACATGGAGTAAGTGATGGCCTTTATCATTTTCTATTGGTTCTTCTCTGATGGCTCAGCTGGTAAAGAACCCCTCTGCCAATGCAGGAGATGCAAGAGACATGAGTTTGATCCCTAGGTCAGGATGATCCCCTGGGGAAGGAAACAGCAACCCACTCCTGTATTCTTGCCTGGAAAATTCCGTGGACAGAGGAGCCTGGTGGGCTACAGTCCATGGGGTCGCAAAGAGTTGGACGTGACTAAGTGCATGTGCGTGCGGGCATGCACACCCACACACACACACACACACACACACTCACACACACACGTTGGCTCTGGCTACATTATTATCAGCGCTACCATTATGATGGCCTTTGTTTAACTTGAGGAAGCTGAGTCACATGTTCATTTAAACCAGTGAAGCTCAACAGAGACAAATATGTGTATACAGTCTCCATTCTTAGATGCACTAATTGCTCACCAGACTCTCTAAATTCTAATTAAAACCATTCCACCAGATGATTTTATTTTATTGCTTTCAACTTGTAATTAAAACATTTACTGGCCAGCTATCTGAAAGAAATGAAGAGTTTCTCCTTGGGTGTTTGTAGAAGAAAATAGGATGAAGGCCCCTGGGGTTCAGGGTGACTTGATTGTGGTTTAACAAGATCAAGTCCGTGTTGACTGGAGATCATTTGTAGGGAAGTACTGACTCTGCTTTTGGAAATTCCAATTCCCCAGATTACAGCTAAATTCAATAATTCAGTTCTTCATGAACTTACTGAACACCAGTGCCCACCCAGGGCAGAGAAGGTGATGGCACCCCCACTCCAGCACTCTTGCCTGGAAAATCCCATGAATGGAGGAGCCTGGTAGTCTGCCGTCCATGGGGTTGCGAAGAGTTGGACACAACTGAATGACTTCACTTTCACTTTTCACTTTCCTGCATTGGAGAAGGAAATGGCAACCCACTGCAGTGTTCTTGCCTGGAGAATCCCAGGGACGGGGAGCCTGGTGGGCTGGCGTCTATGGGGTCGCACAGAGTTGGACAGGACTGAAGCGACTTAGCAGCAGCAGCAGCCTACCCAGGGACTGAATCTGGTCCTCACCAGTGAGGCATTTGTAAATGGCAAATCAAGCCCACGTGATGGTTCACGCTCTCGAAACTTCCTCAGAATGCCCTACTTAGGTCTTCTTTTCCTTGTTCTCATCTTCCTGACTCTGGGTGGTTATTTTAATTGACCCCACCACTTAATGACTGTAATCAAATGGGGCCCCAGAACTCCCTCAGATTCTAATTGCTCCACCTTCTACCTTGCTAATCACAGGCAGTTTTTCTTTGCTAGGGGTGGGGGGGTGTTGGGGAGGGAGGAGGTCAGACAGATTTCACCTATCTAGCTCTAGGTTAGTTGTTACACATACAGAGTTTCCTATTGTTAATATGAAGGAAATCTTTACAAACGTATAAGAAAATCTGAGACCACAATAGATAAACAAAGACCTAAGTCATTAACAAAATAAAAATATGAATGGTCAAATATAAGGCATGTTAAAACAAGCACAAGGGGCTTCCCTGGTGATCCAGGGGTTAAGACTTCACCTTCCAATGCGTGGAGTGGAGGGTTCGATCCCCAGTCGAGGCACTAAGATCCCACGTGCCTAAAGGCCACAAACAGCAAAACAGAAAACAGAAACAATATTGTACCAAATTCAATAAAGACTTTAAAAATGGTCAGCATCCAAAAAATCTTAAAAAAAAAAAACAAGCATAAGACTATGTTTTTCCTTCACCAAATTAACAAAGGATGATCATAATTGAGTCAGTTCAATAGCATTACCAACTCAGTGCACATGAATATGAGCCAACTCCAGGAGACAGTGGAGGACAGAGGAGCCTGGTGTTAATGGGGTTGCAAAGAGCTGGACATGACTTAGCGACTGAACAATAACAAATCATCATTCATGATGCTGGTGAGCAGGCAAATTTAAAATGCTGCTAAGAATAGTAACAGTATCAGTTCCTCCCCCAAGGATATCAGAACACAGGACAGGGCTATGACGGGGGTCCCCATACCGTGTGTCTACAGATTTAAAAGTTACAGACAAAGCTAAGGAACTGTGAAGTGTTTTCAGTCTTCCTACCTAGACAAATACAGCAGGTCGGGAAGATCCCCTGGAGTAGGGAATGGCCACCCACTCCAGTATTCTTGCCTGGAGGAGTCCATAGCCAGAGGAGCCTGGCGGCTGGCAGTCCCTGGCGTTGCAAAGAGTCAAACATGACTGAGCACACAACTCAAATCAATTATGGTACTATCCAAAAGTATGGGTTATAATGTTCAGAGGCAAAACAATAAGAAATAATGTAACATATGCTCTTAAGTGAAGTATTTAATACATAATGCATTCGTGTCTGCTCAGTCACATCTGACACTTTTGCAAGCCCATAGACTGTGTCCCACCAGTTTCCTCTGTCCCTGGGATTTCCCAGGCAAGAATCCTGGAGAGAGTTGCCATTTCCTCCTCCAGGGGATCTTCCCAACCCAGGGATAGAAACTGCATCTCCTGTGTCTCCTGCATTGGCAAGCAAATTCTTTGCCACTGTGCCACCAGGGAAGCCCAGTACATGATGGCAACGGGCTAAAGAAAAACCACTTTGTGAAACTTTCCATACATTATGACTTAAACTGTAGAAAAACATTTAAATGTAAATGTGCCAGAATAGCATATTAACTGCTATTGATGAAGTGGGTAGGCATGAGAGAATGGATTCTAGGTAATATTTTTCTCTTTAGGCAAGCCTTTATTTGGAAAATTTTCTGAAAAACAGCTTATTAATTTAACTCTAAAAAAAAGAAAGCACAAATTCTTTTAGATGTTTTGAAATAGGGAATAAATGCACAATGTAAGTTACTGTTGGGGATCCAGGTTTGCTTTGGGAGTGTGTTCATGGTTGCTTATTACATTTTAAAAGATAAATTAATTAAAATGCAAGCAAACAAAGAAATAAACAAGCAGTATGCAGGAAATAATGATCAAGATGTGTTGAGTCAGAATTATGATTAATTCTGTACAATGAGGTGCAAATATAAAAATAAACTGTAAATTCACACTACATATATTAAAATAAAGATATTAACAGGTCCAAAAAGAAAAGGAGAGACAAAACTTTGCTGACTACAGAGGTAAACATAGTTGACAGGGATGTGATTACTTTTTTTCCTTGAGCTTCCTGGCAGGTAGAGCTAAAGAAGTCCCCCACTGACGCCTCTTTGTAGTCAGCAACCAGAGGGCAGGTGATCCACTGCACCGCAGCCTTACCTGTCTCTTCCATCTGCACTGCCAGCCTTGAATTTCCATATTTGGTGAGAATGGCACCAAAAAAAAAAAAAAGTTGAACTGAGCTGTTTCTGACATCTAATGTACTTTGAGTCTCAGCTGTTGAATCAAGACATTTCTCTGCCCTCCCAGGTTCCAAGAAGATTCCAAAATGAATCAGCTTTGCCTAGGGTTGGAGCCTGGCAGCAGCCAGAGAGGGAAATACCTGTCTCTAAAGGCTAGTACAGAGAAGAGCTCATCAGACAATCAGAATAGAAAAGATAAAAACACAGAGCTCCTGCTGGGAAATGGCAGGGGTGGGGGGATTTCCTAAATACTGTGGATTAAACAGAGCAGAGTTTTGGGGTCTACAAGACTGACATCACTCCTGACAGTAATTAGAAGTCCAGGCTCCCCGAGACCACCCTCAGATTTGATCACTTGCTAGAACTCAGACTCACTACAGACCATTAGAGGCAATGTTATCGTTTATTATGGCAAAATAATACTGGTTAAAAATAGTGAAGGGGAGACACATGGGGCAGAAGCCAGGTGTGTTTCACATGGAGAGCTTTTAGCCAACCTATCCCACCAGAGTTATAGGCTTCCCGGGCTCAAGGGTAAAGGAGTAAAGGTGGCTCAAAGGAAAAGTATCTGCCTTCAATGCAGGAGACACGGGTTTGATCCCAGGGTCAGGAAGGTCCCCTGGAGAAGGAAATAGCAACCCACTCCAGTATTCTTGCCTGGGAAATCCTATGGACAGAGGAGCCAATCAGGCTACAGTCTGTGGGGTCACAAAGAGTTGGACGCGTTTGAGCACGCATGCATTTACTTAAAGTGAAAACTTCTCAGTCATGTCTGACTCTTTGTGACACCATGGACTATATACAGTCCATGGAATTCTCCAGGCCAGAATACTGGAGTGGGTAGCCTTTCCCTTCTCCAAGGGAATCTTCCCAACCCAGGCATCAAATCCAGGTCTCCCACATTGCAGGCAGATTCTTTACCAGCTGAGCCACAAGGGAAGCCCAAGAATACTGGAGTGGGTAGCCTATCTGTTCTCCGGCAGATCCTCCCAACTCAGGAATCAAACCAGGGTCTCCTGCATTACAGGTGGATTCTTTACTAACTGAGCTACCCTCTGCTTCAGGTAATCTACATGGTTATTCCTTTTTCTCACCCCTTGTTACTGATCCAGAGCTGAAATAAGACAGGCTGTGGAAGCAGTGTTTCTAAATGGTAGTGTTGCAGGTTGAGCTCCCTGGAAAACAGTCTCTGAGACCGAGTCTCACGTGCAATATACTTTATTTAGGAATACCTGTGGGAGGCAGAAGAACAGCCCCTGAAATGCCTACCTCTTAATCTCTAGGCCCTATAAATATGTTACCTCATATGTTAAAAGAGTCTTTGCAGACATGAATAAGTTAAGGACCTTGAGATGGGGAGATGATCCTGGATTATCTGGACAAGTCCAGTACAATCTTCAGAATTTTTACAGTAGGGAGGATCAGAAGTCAAGGAGGTCAGAGTAAAAGATGCAACAACAAAAGCAGAGGGCTTCGAGCGAGGTTTGAAGAAGCCTGCCCTGCTGGCTTTGAGGATGGAGGAAGGGGCCATGAGTCACAGAAGAAGCCATTCTCAAGAAGCTGGAAATAGCAAAGAAAGAAATTCTCCCGCAGAGCCTTCGGAAGGAACACAGTGCCGCCAACATCTTAATTTAGCCCAGTGAAACATATGACCTCCAGAACTACAGGGGAATACATTCGTGTTGTCTGAAGCTACCCGAGTCTTGGTTATTGGTTACAGCAGTCACAGGAAACCAATACAGGACCTCTGGGAGTGAAAGGGAGCAGGAGTGAGGAGAGAGACATCTAGTGATGCTCAGGCCCAAGGTCAGCCTTGACCAATGGCCTGGGGAGCTCTAGAGAGAGAGTTGCCTGTGACTGGGCTGAGATGGCCAAGTCTTCATGCCCCTGCTATTGTCAAACCCAAGTTCCTGAGCCTGATGCACAAAGGCCAGACAAAGGCATCATCTTTGGAGCAGAGGAAGGTTTATTTATTGCAGGGTCAAGCAAGGAGAAGGGAATGGCACCCTACTCCAATGGGGAGTGAAGAACTGCCTGAAGAATTCCATGGACAGAGGAGTCTGGTGGATTACAGTCCATGGGATTGCAAACAGTCTGACATGGCTAAACAATTAACACTCTCCTGCGGGAGAACAGGGTGACTCACACTCAAAAGATGAGTTTCAGAGAAGTTTTTGTTAATTAATTAATTCATGTATTTATTTTTATTTCAGGCTGCTCTGGGTCTTGGTTGTACACATGGGCTTTCTCTAGTTGCAGCAAGCAGGGGCTACTCTCCAGTTGCTGCCTGCAGGCTTCTCATTGCTGTGGCTTCTCCTGTTGCAGAGCACGGGCTCTAGCACATGGGCTCAGTGGTTATAGTGTATGGGCTTAGCTGCTCCACAGCATGCAGGCTCTTACTGGACCGGGGATCAAACCCATAGCCCCTGCATTTGGCAGGCGGATTCTTAACCCAGGGAAATAGAGAAGAAGTTTTTATAGGCAATATTTGAAGGGGAGGACTATAGGAGATGTAACCTTCCTCTGATTGGTTGGTGGGGAGGTAAGAGGGTAGAGTTCCAGGAATGATGAGTGAATGAATGATCTCATTCATCAGCCTTCTGTTTTCAACCAGTCTGGAGTCCATGAGCTGGTGCTCAGCCTGAAGTCTCCACCCTCCACCCAGGAGGCGGCAGTGCTTTGTTCCTGTAGATGAACTCAGGGGTCTGCACTACATGGTTTTGCACATCACACAAATGCCCCCCCTCAGTCCCAGGAGGAGCCAGGCCAGGCCCTAAGCTTCACAGATGTTTCTTTCTGTAATCCCTCACTCTCCTAATGAGGAACTGTTTGAATCTGCCCTTTGGAACTCAGGGAAGGTCTAGGAGGAGGAAGCCCTTTTTCTATGGACAAGAAACGGGAGACATGGAAAGGCTTTTGTGCCCGGGAGGGCCCTCACAGGTTCCTGCTCAGTTTCCCTGCATCTACCCATCCTTGCTGAAGGACAGCTGATGGCGAGGGCTGCCTGCGAACCCACCCCCAGCTTCTGGGGCAACACGTCCTTCCCTGTAGGGGATCTGGGCCTTGTATCTTATTGCCCACCCTAAGCTGGCCTGTGGACACAATCACCCTTTTCCCCCTTGACTTCTTGCTTGGATCAGAGGTCAGAGAAAACAGGTAAGTCCCCTTGCTCTGTTCTTGGGGGTGAAGATGTTTTGGGGAAAGTTTCAACAGAGGTTAATCCTCCATGTGCTAGCTGCTCAGTAGTGTCCAGATCTTTGCAACCCCCTGGGCTATAGCTCACCAGGCTCATTTGTCCATGGGATTTTCTAGGCAAGAATACTGGAGTGGGTAGCCATTTCCTTCTCCAGGGTATCTTCCCCACCCAGGGATCGAACCCAAGTCTCTTGCATCATAGGCAGATTATTTACCAGCTGAGCCATCAGGGAAGCCCTCCATGGTTCAGTAACTAATCCATACAGACAGCAGAGGAAGACGGCCTTTCACATAAGTAGCCGATGTTCATGCTTACTCCAAATCGTATGTTTGCACCCTAAAAATGAGCTAACAGTTCTCAGAGGGTGAGGTGGCTGCCAGGATATGTATGTGCGCTCAAGTCACAACTCGTGTCTGACTCTTTGAGACGCTATGGACTGTAGCCCACCAGGCTCCTCTATCCATGGGATTCTCCAGGCAAGAATACTGGAGTGGGTTGCCTTGTCCTCCTCCTGGGGATCTTCCCCACCCAGGGATCGAACCCACATCTCCTACGTCTCCTGCATTGCAGGTGGATTCTTTAACTGCTTAGTCACTAGAGAAGCCCCCAAGCTGCCAGAATATAAACCTCAAACAAAGTCATGAAACCGGGCAGAGGACTGTGGCTAGAGAAGGGTTAAACAATAATACTAATAACAACAGCTGACACTTCTTCATTATTCATCATGTATATTACCACTTTGCTAACTTAAAGAGTGCTGCCTGTAAACCTACAGTGCCTAGAAGCTCATCAGGAATGCAGACTCCCGGGTCTTATCCTAAGGCTTCCCAGGCGGCACAATGGTAAATAATCACCTGGAGACCGCAGGAGACACAGGTCCGATCCCTGGGTCAGGAAGATCCCCTGGAGGAGGACATGGCAACCGACTCCAATAGTCTTGCCTGGAGAATCCCATGGACAGAGGAGCCTGGTGGGCTACAGTCCATGGGGTCACAAAGACTCAGACACGTCTGAGTTGACTGAGTACTCATCCACCCACAGGTCTTATCCCAAACCTACCACATAGGAGCGTCTGTTTAATAGGACCTTCAGGTTATTTATCTGCAGGTTCAAGTTTGAAAAGTAGTGCTTTATATGTGTGAACTCTTAAGTCTCAGAAAACAAAACAAAAAAGGAGGAGTTACCATTGTTATTTCTGTTTTATAGACGATGCATTTAGGCACAGAGGGATGAAATGATAAATCACAGAGTTGCTAAGCATCTAACCGTTCATCAGCTGTGGGACTGAGTAGTCTGTGGCACAGTTTGAGCTCTTAGGCTACCCTGCTCCTGAAAGGAGTGACTTTGGTGTTACACTGATCTGGGTTCATACATCATATCCTTCTTGCTGGCTGTGTGCCTCTGGACAGGTTCTTTAACCTCTCTGAGCTGCTGTTTCCTCATCAATGAAGTAGGTCAAGATTAGCATTTACGTCACAGGGCTTTTATGAGGCAAACCAAGAAAACACGTGTGACGCACTTAGCGATCAGCGTTCGTTTGTTACGATTGCTGTTATTTTCATCATTTTCATCATCACCATTCTCATTCTCATCATCATCATCACCGTCATCATTTGCCACCCTCCTTATTGTGACCACCGGCATCTACACTGGCAGGCGGAGGCTGGTAGGTTCAGGAGTGTGGGGGACGGGGGGGCAGGAGCTGCAGAAAGTCGCGAGGGTGAAGTTCAGCACTGCCTCTGGCAGTGGCCTCTGTGGACTTCACCACAGAACCAATGTCTTCCACCTCCTGAAGCCCCACTGAGGTTTGTGACTCACAGTCTGCGCTCTTTCTGCCCATCCAGAATTGATAGCCCTTTACAAAATATCTTCCTGGGATAGATGACTTGAAGGCAGCCTTCTCCCCAAGTTGTGGTTGCTGTGGAAACAGGTGTCCCTCAGGACCAGAGAAGGGCTGGCAGAGACTTGACTTCTCGGCTCCTGGAAAATAATTGTTCCCTTTCCCCCGTGCTTGTCATTCCCGAGTAGCGTTTATCAAAAGAGTGCGCGCTGTATGGCCCCTCCCTGACTCTCATCTCTGCTTGGTGTCTGTTGGAAGGAGTGTGCCTTCTGGCTTCTATCTGTGTCTTTGCACTTGGTGCTGGTGGGGCTGGGTTAGAAATGGTGTTGACCCTTCAAGATTGATTTTCTTGATCTAGCCTGTGTCTTCTTGCAGTTCCTTGAAAACATCCTCTTATTTTCTGGGTCTCTTCATATAAGCGTGCATGCATGCTATGTCGCTTCAGTTATGTCTGACTCTTGGCGACCCTGTGGACTGTCGCCCAGCAGGCTCCTCTGTCCATTGGGATTCTCCAGGCAAGAATACTGGAGTGGGTTGCCATGCCCTCCTCCAGGGGATCTTCCCAACCCAGAGATCAAACCCATGTCTTTTATGTCTCCTGCACTGGCAGGTGGGTTCTTTACTACTAGGAACCCCCACTCATAAAAGCACTTCCTCCCTTATTTAAATGAAGGCCAGAATCATCAAGGTTTTAGCACTTAAGGAAGGGATCAATAGCTCACCAAATAGCTCTGTGCCCCGGAGGTTTGTCTTCCTTTCGGGTCAAGGGTTCTATCTGGATTCCCATGGCTGCCAGCACACTTTTCTGGTAAGGGAGTTGCATCCCCTTTAATCCGTTGTGTGTGTGCATGTGTGTGAGTTCTTGTGGACACAAATAACTTTCTCTTGTTTTCCTTAGCACAGCTGAGAGATGCTGAAATGTTAAAAATAGAGAACCTAAGTAAATCGAAAAGAAAAGCAAAAATTAAAAAACAACAAAAAATAGAGACATAAGAGCAATCCAGAACTCCAGGACAGAGAGCTACACTCAGACCCAGAGTTCTGGTCCTGCTGTTCCGGCTCCTACCCTACTCCAGGTTTACCTCCCAGGTCCAGGCTTCCTCCATCTCTGAACCCACCCTGATTCCATCACAGGGGAGCTGGTTACCTGGTCACTTATAAAAAAAAATTTTAAGGATTAATTTCTACTATGACCATCATATGTATTCTTTTTTAAAAGAATTTTGAAAAATCATTGTATTTAGTTATCTGTTTTTGGCCGTGCTGGGTCTTCGTTGCTGCGTGGGCTCTCTCTAGTTGCAATGAGCAAGCTTCTCAGCGTGGTGGCTTCTCTTGTTGCAGAGCTTGGGCTCTAGAGCACACAGGCTTCGGGAGTTGTGGTTCCTGGGTTCTAGAGCACAGGCTCAGTAGTCATGGCCCACGGGAGCTTAGTTGCCCTGTGGCGCATGGGATCTTCCAGACCAGGGATCAAACCCGTGTCTCCTCCACTGGCAAGCAGATTCTTTACCACCGAACCACCAAGGAAACCCCTGGCCACCTCTTGAAGCAAAGGCCTAATAGAAAGGTTTGGGTTCTGCCATCCTCCTCTCCCCTCCCAAAAAGAAAGAAAACATTCCAGAATAGAAGAGGACATGAAGAAAATGTTGGATTTAAGCTCTCCTGGACCCCAAATCAGCCTTCTCCCTCTTCACCATGTCCTTAAAAGCAGACTTAATTCTTTGTGCTTAGTCAAGATAAAAGAAGAGGAATTTGACTTGAAGATCATTCTCATCTCATCTTGAATCTTTTCTGCTTTGAAATGAGCCAGACTTCCTTCATCCCTGAGTCTCTTCTCTCTCCTTTTCTTCCTTCCTTGCCCTCATTTATCCCATACAATAATATCAAGTTTCAACTATGTGCAAGGTGTACTGAATGGGGCATTAAAATGTCTGTTTTAAACACATTTTTCATTTCTAAAATTCTTAGGTGGAATAACACTGTACCTTACCAATAATGAAACCGCTCTATAATTTCATTCTTCTTTTCTTTAACACGTGAGCTCCAGCAACTCCCTGCCTGTATATGTTCTCAGCTTCTAGGTCTGTGTATATACCTGTATGTTTGATCAGACACATGTAACAGAATGTGGGTGCCTGTATGCTCCTGTTACTGGAATCCAACTCCAGTACACTTGCCTGGAAAATCCCATGGATAGAGGAGCCTGGTAGGCTGCAGTCCGTGGGGTCGCTAAGAGTCGGGCACAACTGAGTGACTTCACTTTCACTTTTCACTTTCATGCATTGGAGAAGGAAATGGCAACCCACTCCAGTGTTCTCGCCTGGAGAATCCCAGGGACGGGGGAACCTGGTGGGCTGCCGTCTATGGGATCGCACAGAGTCGGACACGACCAAAGCGACTTAGCAGCAGCAGCATAGTTGCTTTACAATGTTGCATTAGTTTCTGCTGTACAGCAAAGAGAATCATGGTATACATATGCATGCTAGGTCACTTCAGTTGTGTGCAGCTGTTTGAAACCATGTAGATTGTAGCCCACCAGGCTCTTCTATCTATGGGATTCTCCAGGCAAAATTATTGGAATGGGTGGCCATGCCCTCCTCCAGGGAATCTTCCCCACCCTGGGACTGAACCCATGTTTCTTATGCCTCTTGCATTGGCAGACGGGTTCTTACCACTAGCACCGCCTGGGAAGCCCCCACATATACGTATACTCCTCTTTTTGGATTTCTTTCCCATTTAGGCCAACGAAGAGCATGGAGTACAGCTCCCTGTGCGACACACAACAGTCTCATTACTTATTTATTGCTGTAGTCCATGGGGTCGCTAAGAGTCGGACACGACTGAGTGACTTCACTTTCACTTTTTATTTTCATGCATTGGAGAAGGAAATGGTAACCCACTCCAGTGTTCTTGCCTGGAGAATCCCAGAGACGGGGGAGCCTGGTGGGCTGCCGTCTACAGGGTCACACAGAGTCGGACACAACTGAAGCGACTTAGCAGCAGCAGCAGTAGTGTGTATATGGAGGGGAGCATGGCAGCCCGCTGCAGTATTCTTGCCTGGCGAATCCCATGGATAGAGGAGCCTGGTAGACTGCAGTCCATGGGGTCACAGAGAGTCAAACACGACTGCAGCAACAGCATGCACGCACCCAGTGTGTGTGTTTGTGTGTGTTAGCCACTCGGTCGTGTCCGACTCTGTGACTCTGTGGACTGTAGCCCATCAGGCTTCTCTGTCCATGGGATTCTCCAGGCAAGAGTACTGGAGTGGGTTGCCATACTCTCCTCCAAGTAATATGTATATGCCAATCCAAATCTCCCAATTCATCCTGCTCCCTTTTTACCTGGCGGGGTCCAATATTTTGTTCCCTAATCTCTGTGTCTCCATTTTTGCTTTGCATATAGGTTCATATGAACCATCTTTCTAGACGCCACACATAAGCAATATTACACAATGCTTGTTTTTCTCATTTGACTTATCACTCTCTATGACAGCCAGATACTTTTTGGAAGGTGACTTTTCCAAGCCATTAGCCACTCAGCAGACTCCATTCCACCCCACCCCACCCCTGCCCCCATGCCATCACTATGCAAGGCAGCTCACACAAATCCTGACGGCCTAGAGAAAGTACTTAACTGATGCTGAAGGAGGTGTAGCCCAGATGCTTCTCATGATTCAAGTTCCAGAACAGGCCACGCAGTGGGGAGCTCGTTCTCAGCCAGCAAACAGCAGGGAGGCGGCAGATGGCAATCTCCGCTTCTCAGCTGAAGCTTCCCTCCATGAGAAACCCCACTTAAGCCAGCTTCTCACCTCCTCTTCTTGTTCTGGGGATTCTGCTCGTAGGAAACAAAGCTTTCTGCCAGCTTTTCCTTCTGAGGAGGAGCTCGCCACTAAGCAACCCCCGAACATCCCCATTCTGCGCTCTCTGCTCCCCAGCAGCCCTAATCGCCACCCGCATCCTTCTGCTTAACGGCCCTCTGGAGCGCATCCTTGCTCTGACATGCGCAGCAGGAGCCGCCTGAGTACCAGCCGCGGGGACCCCAAAGGATCGTGGAAATCTTTTGGTCTTATGGTGTACTTCTCTTCCAGGAATCTCCGAATACCTTTCGGACAATTAAATGTTATTGTTCTAAATGGGGAAACTGAGGACTAAAGAAATTAAGCTCCTTCCTCGGAGACACATGGCTGATAACCCAAAAGAAGCCAGCCCACCTATTTTTCTCATTTTCAACCCTCCGAAAATAATGTAATTTACAACCTGAGAAGTGAGGCTAATACAAAATTATGCAGCTTGTTTTCTGCATTCAACAAGGTCTCTTTCCTTGACTGCCCTCCTTACCTCAACAGCCCTTCACATTCATGGGGCCCACACATGGGCCATCCCGGTGGTCCTTTGCTTGTGAATGGCTTTTGTTTGACTCACAGTATTGGACCTATGCATGGTATCCTTCCTCCCACGCTCCCTCCCTCTCTTTCTTTCTTGTAGTAGAATGTATTATCCTTGTCATCATTAAGAGATTAGGAGATATTATCGAGATTTCCAGTTTCTCGGAAAAATTGTGTCTGACAACATAAGCCCCACATTTGTGCTTGGCAGTTAGCTAGAGCTAATTAATGAAAAGTCCCTTTTCTAGATGAGACATGATCTCAGTCATCATCATCCTCTGTCATCTCTTTGACACCAAGGCTGGGTGTCAGTTGCCACCAACCCTTAAGCTTATGCAAATATTTCCTGAGTCCCAGTCAGTGCCACTCAGTCCTGTTATATAGATCTAGCAGCTAAAGCCATGTGCATTCATGAGCCTCGTCTTAGGGGATGCTAATCACCAGGGTGAGTAGAAGAGCATGCAAAACATCACTCCAGCTCATCCCCGAGGTCCACCTTTCTCGTATCTTCTCTCTGGTGAAGTGAATTCTCAGTCCTGTCTGACTCTTTGTGACCCCATGGACTGTAGTCCACCTAAGATCAGCCAAACCACAGCCAAACATCAAGCCACAAGCTTAAAACAAATATTTGTTGCTGCAGGTCACTGAGATTTTGTTGTTTGTTATGCAGCATTAAAAAGGGAAAATCTAGCTAATAGAGCTATGAGATGGGAGAAAAAGGAGAGTCTTGTTCTAGTTTGTCAATTATTGAGAATTTTTATTATGCCGTAATGTATCACTATGATGTTTACCTGTTTACTCTGAAAATGCACTGTTACTATGATTTTTGTTTCTTTTGCCATTTTAGTATGTGTCTGGACTGACATTGGCACATCTGTAATAGGTGAAGCCACCCGCCTCAACAAAGTCATTTGATGGCAACCATAAATTGCCAGATATCATGAAAAAATAAGAGCAAGCCATTTGCTCAGTTGTGTCCGACTCTTGCAAGCCCCCTGGACTGTAGCCTGCCAGGCTCCTCTGCCCAAGAATTCTTCCAGGAGAGAATACTGGACTAGGGTGCCGTTTCCTACTCCAGGGGATCTTCCCTACCCAGGGATGGAACCTACGTCTCCCGTATTGGCAGGCAGATTCTTTACCACTAGTGCCACCTGAGAAGCCCAAGAGAAAGCCTGGTGTCCTCCAAAAGAGTGGGTTGAATAGGCATCTTGCAGTTTGTCAAGAGCTAAGATAAACACCTTATTTTTTCTAACTAAAAAACCCTAGGTGTTTTGATGTGCCTGACTCCACCAGCTTCTCCTTTGCAGTGGAAAACTGAGAAACCAACTCCACTGGCTTCCGTTGTCTCGATTCTGCGGGCAGCCTTGAGAACTAGTCCCACCGGTCCTCTTATCTGTTCATTTACAGTCATCTTGTCGGGGTCACAGATAAGTACGCAACTCATTAGGCGCTGACCCCTACTGGAGCAATCATCATAAACCACCACGAGCTCTTCCCAGTTCAACTGATGTGTAAACTATTTAAGGACAAGACGAAATGAACAGGAAAGATTTTCTGGTTTAGTTTAATTGCTTCTCAGGTGGCCTCTCATTACCAAGCTCTGTTACAACTAAAGAACCAGAACTACCCTAGTGAAACTAATACAAGAGACCCAACTACTTTGGGGAATACAGCTTGACTCAACAGATCCCAGGGAACCTGCACTGAGCCAGACGAAAGAAAGGCTCTGGGTCTACTTGTGCTGGTGGTGGGTCCTGTCTCATTTGCATGCGCATCACTTAAAACTGCAGCCTCTTTAGATTGATTGAGCAGATTGTGTTGTCCACAAATTCCTTGCTCTTTAAAGTATATAATAAGAAAAAAGTGATGGCTACCTTAACCATAAGTCAGCTTGCCTCTATTGGGATGTCTTTATGGGATGCATTTTGAGAGCATCAGGGAAAAGACGGGCTAAAAATCACAATGAAAATACATCTGGGTAGATAAAATAAGATTGACAGGAACTGATGGTTGCTGAGGCAACATTGTGCTTCATCATACTATTTTCTGCACTGTTGTGTGTGTTTGAAATTTGTCATAATAAAAAATGAAAAAACTTAAGTCCACAAGTCATATCAATTCATATTTGGGTACTTGCTTTGTGTTTATATATATATATATATGAAAGAACGGCAGTCAGGAAACCCCATTTCACAAACCATGTTGGATTCTGGTGTTCTTATATTTTCGCTGTTTTGTCAAAACATGGAAACAACTGGCTCTGGATTTTCAAAGTCTGACCATTAAACTGATGATTGGTGATTAGGTGGGTTATATAGGTGGAAGTGGTCAAAAGCCACAAACTTCCAATCACACACACGAAAATAATAGATCACAAGGATGTAACATATAGCATGGTGACTTCAGTAAATAATACTGTGGTATATATTTAAAAGTTGCTAAGAAATTAGATCTTCAAAGTTCTCATTGCAAGGAAAAAAAGGAAACAAAATTATAACTATGTATGTGACAGAGGTTAATTAGACTTACTATGGTGATCCTTTCTCAAAATATATAAATATAGAATCATTATGTTTGTACCCCTGAAACTAAAAATAATCTTATATGTGAATTAAACCTCAATTAAAAAATGAAACTAGGCATAACAGTACTTATCTGGTAAGGCTGACATGAGGATTTAGATCAGTTCAGTTCAGTTCAGTCGCTCAGTCGTGTCTGACTCTTCGCATGCCAGGCCTCCCTGTCCATCACCATCTCCCGGAGTTCACTCAGACTCATGTTCATTGAGTCTGTGATGCCATCTAGCCATCTTATCTTTGGTCGTCCCCTTCTCCTCCTGCCCCCAATCCCTCCCAGCATCAGAGTCTTTTCAAGTGAGTCAACTCTTCGCATGAGGTGGCCAAAGTACTGGAGTTACAGCTTCAGCATCATTCCTTCCAAAGAAATCCCAGGGCTGATCTCCTTCAGAATGGACTGGTTGGATCTCCTTGCAGTCCAAGGGACTCTCAAGAGTCTTCTCCAACACCACAGTTCAAAAGCATCAATTCTTCGGCACTCAGCCTTCTTCACAGTCCAACTCTCACATCCATACATGATCACAGGAAAAACCATAGCCTTGACTAGACGGACCTTAGTCGGCAAAGTAATGTCTCTGCTTTTGAATATACTATCTAGGTTGGTCATAACTTTTCTTCCAAAGACTAAGCATCTTTTAATTTCATGGCTACAGTCACCATCTGCAGTGATTTTGGAGCCCAAAAATAAAGTCTGACACTGTTTCCACTGTTTCCCCATCTATTTGCCATGAAGTGATGGGACCGGATGCCATGATCTTTGTTTTCTGAATATTGAGCTTTAAACCAACTTTTTAGCTTTCCTCTTTCATCAAGAGGCTCTTTAGTTCTTCCTCACTTTCTGCCATAAGGGTGGTATCATCTGCATATCTGAGGTGATTGATATTTCTCCCAGCAATCTTGATTCCAGTTTGTGTTTCTTCTAGTCCAGCGTTTCTCATGATGTACTCTGCATATAAGTTAAATAAACAGGGTGACAGTATACAGCCTTGACGCACTCCTTTTCCTATTTGGAACCAGTTATACATAAAATGTATAACATAGTGCCGGCAGACTATATAACCTCATTGAGTGATGGATGTTATTCTTCTTTTTACCTCTCGGATCCAGAAAGACTCCAGCCCTTCAGATCAGATAGCTGAAACAATGGATGATCTTAACTGTTGATGACCTCACCCCATCCAGGTGCCCATCCACATAGACGAAAATGTCTAGAGCCAAAGAGCCTTGCTCTTCCCATCACGGTAAGTGTCAAGTGCTATTTCTTCAGAGAAAATAGCCTCTGCTTTTGTGCATCACAGATAAGGTTCTGGGAATCACTGAACCTGAAATGCCATGCACAATATTGTCCATGAGGCTCTGTCCATTTTTCTGGGAAGATAAACCCAGAGTTTTCAATGCCAGCCATTCTGATCAGTGTGAAGTGGTACCTCATTGTAGTTTTGAGTGATGTTGAGTGTCTTTTCATGGGCCTGTTGGTCATCTGTGTGTCTTCCTTGGAGAAATACCTACTTAGGTCTTCTGTCCATTTTTCAATTGGGTTGTTTGCTTTTCTCATTATTGAATTGTATGAGCTGTTCGTATGAGCTTAATTTTAGAAATTAAGCCTTGTCTGTTACATCCTTTGCAAGTATTTTCTCCCATTCCTTAGGCTGTCTCTTCACTTTGGTTATGGTTTCTTTTGCTGTGCAAGAGCTTGTAAGTTTGATTGGATCCCATTTGTTTATTTTTGCTCTTATTTCTAGTGGCTTATGAGACTGACCAAAGAAAACATTGGTACAATTTATGTCAGAGAATGTTTTGCCCATATTCTTCTCTAGGAGTTTTATGACGTCATGTCTTGTACTTAAGTCTTTAAGCCATTTTGAGTTTATTTTTGTATATGGTGTGAAAAACACTTTTGGGTGTTTATTATGGCCTAGATTGTAGAAAGTACAGCAGTGAATAAAACAGGACAGAGTGCTGTGCCTTTATGGAATTTAATTTCCAGTGGACCTGAGAACTCCTAAGAATCACTGATCCCTGAAACCAAGAAGTAAATGAAATGTGGCTTAAATTTTCCAATAGTTCTTTTGGTTACATTGAGTTATAGATTTCAAGCATCCGTCCAACTTGGTCAAACATGTTTTCTGTAGACATCGGTATTTGACATTGTGGGCACCAAGGAAATGAATGAATGAAATTTACCTATTATATTTGAAGACAGCAAATTTCCTCTGAGTATACTGCTATGGAACTACAGGAGTGAAAGGAAGCTATTAAATAACCTGGTAAAGTGAGAAACAAACATCAAAGCAAACAAACAAAAAGTCTTGGTATTTTGGCATCAGAGGGACTTAGGTTCGAAACTTCAGCTACCTGTGAAAGACTGGACAAGAGGGAGAAATACTTTGAGAAATGGAATTTTCTTGAATTAGAGATATGTGTCCTGCAACATTATCCTGAGTGTTAAATGACAGAACTGGCCCTCACTGAATATTATTTCCTTATGGGTAAGGCATCTTTTTATATTGGGACCATGGACCTGTAAATGTAAACCACACACACATACACACAGACACAGACACTCACACACAAACACATGTGCAAATGTCCATAATACTGACACAGACCTGCCAAATTTTAAATTTTGTCCAAGTCAAAGGACTTATAAAAAGAAGCTACAGTAAAACCATGCACACAGACACAAATACACACATACACAGACAACTATTGGTTATGTTCTTTCATTTAATAAATAATGTTTTTTAAAAATACAGTAAAAGAGGTTTAGTTTCAGCAGGAAAGACAGTCTTTTAAAGGGAATAGGTGTTGCTTGAAAACTAACATTGTCAATTGTATTGAAAATTTAGTACATTAAAATTCAGCACAAACATATGTAAATATATGCCAATATATTACAGGATATCTAATAATACATAACAGTGTAAACTTGAAAAGTTAAAAGCTGAGTATGTTTTCATTACTTCCTCATCTCACTTGCAAGGGTGTGGCAGTCCATTTGCTTCATCTCTTGATTCTGAGAACCCTGTAATGAGATGGGCAGGACGAGGACTTTTAGTTGCATTTTTCAAGAGCAGATGAAGACTCAAGGGTAAAATGGCGCCCAGTCTCCTCTCTCTTTCCAGCTTTTCCAGTGGGTCCCATGGAACAGGGAGCTGAAATCGTTGGTCCAGACACTAGTCTTTCTTTGGGGGCAATGGGAGGGGAGTTTCAGCTCGATGTGAGGCAGAACTTTGAGGACAGACAAACCTTAGTGCACTCACAGTTGCAGGAGCATTGTGGTGGAAAACAGATGAGCACCTGGGACGGACATGGCAACCCGTGCCCGTAGCCTCGACTGGGAAACCCCATCGAGAGAGGAGCCTGGCAGGGTTACAGTCCATGGATCAGAAAGAGGTGGACATGACTGAGTAAGCGTGAACCTGAGGATGCCCTCTCCCCTTTCCAGCAGCGCTGTCAGAGATGCGGGGCTCATACCAGGTCTTCCTTTGACCCTAGAGTAGGCTTTCCAGCCCCTTCCATTGAATTCACAGTCCATGGTGAGTTAGGAAATAGCTTGGATTTCAGAATCATACAGGCTTGGGCTAGAATCCTAGCTCAACCTACGTTTTCTGTGAACACTGTGTTTCATCTCTCCCAGCCATCTGTATTTGTCAAATCGGGACAGCAGTTTAAACCTCTTAGTGTGGCAAACATGAAGGAAGGTAATATGTGTGAAGTTCCTAATGTCATCCTCCCAGGGCCACTGTGTACAGTTGCTCAGGTTGCATATTGCTCAAGAGCACCAAAGTCCAGGAGATGAATTGGGGCAGAAATCCAGCCAGTGCTCAGATCTGCTGCAGCCTGGAATGAAGAAGGACCTTGTAGTCATTTGTGCATCTAGACTGGATACATTCTCCTAAGTCTGAGAAAGGCTCTGGATGTTATAAGAAGGTCCTTCCTTCTTTTCCATGCCCTCCCTTTGGTCATTTCCCCTTCAGTGAACCTGGGTGGTGAAATATACTACCACAAGCCACTCGCAATCCTCCACGAGCTGCTCAGCCCCCATGGACTGGACTGCAACTTCTTCCAAGCAAACGAGAGGAGGAAGATTTCTCGTTACCTCCAGGGCCTTGACAAGGATTGGTTCTGTCTCTAAATGAAATACCCTTTAAATTGCCCTGAAATTGCATCGCTTGTCTCAGTTAAGTGGAATCCTATGGACTATAAATCTGACTTGAAAGGGCTGTTTAATTTGACTAAGATGTTACAAAGGGTTTACCAAAATTTAAAGCATTTGTCTATGGAAAATCAATTATGGTCTAATCCATCTCCCTGATGACAGGAGTGTTCTCATTTTCGAATGGCGCTTGTGCATAGGCATGCATGTACGCCTGCACGCACACAAACATACATTTGGGATGCAGTGGCTGGAGTCTCATGTTGCAGAAATTCCATGTAGATTAAGTAGGGCTTATTGACTAATGAGAAGTTATCAACTACAGTGATTTTAGCACATTGCTCATTGTTTCTAGAATGCTGGGAGTTTACCCACCAGCCACAGACCAGGTGTCAGCTGTGTTTAGAGGAAAAAAAGTAAAGTGTTCTCCATTCCAGGTCCCTTGGTTCCTGCTACTCTCCAGCGATATGGGTTCAAGTTCACCCGAGTGGGTGAAATAAAACTCTGATCTCTGTATTGAAGGTTTCTCTGGTGACTCAGTGGTAAAGAATCTGTCTGCCAATGCAGGAGATGTGAGGTCCATCCCTGGGTCAGGAAGATCCCATGGAAAAGGGGATGGCAACGCACTCCAGTATCCTTGCCTAGAGAATCCCATAGACAGAGGAGCCTGGCAGGCTGCAGTCCATAGTGTCGCACAGAGTTGAACACAATTGAATCGATGAGGCGTGCAGCATCCTATGGGCAGCAAGCAGAGGCAGGAGCAAAGAAGAGTGACGTCATAGCATGGCAGTGCACTTTCTGCTTCTTAGAACGCCTGGGAGGTGAAGAGGAAACTTGGGGAGCGTGTTGCTTTGCATTCGTCTAAATCAGAAAGCTGTAGAAAATTTGCGATGAAAATGCTGGGCTCTTGACACCGTTTGCACAACAGATCTCTTCGTTTAGTGTTGCCCACTGTGGTTTGGGCTTCCCAGGTGACACCACTGGTGAAGAATCTGCCTGCAATTTCAGAGACATGGGTTTGATTCCTGGGTCAGGAAGAACCTCTGGAGGAGGAAATGGCAACCCACTCTAGTATTCTTGCTGGGAAATCCCATAGACAGAGGAGCCTGGCAGGCCACAGTCCGTGGGGCCGCAGAGTCGGACACAACTGAGCGACTGAACACACGCTCACACACACACACACACACACACACACACACGCACTGTGGTTTAGGTGTATATGAACATTAAGCTTCTGCCCATCTCCTTAAAAGTCCTGGGGTAAGAGACACTCATTCACTGAATCCTAGGTGCTCTTGGGACCTTGTCTTGCATGGCCCAAACAGGACCTTCTGAAGACAAAAGGGCAGAGAAGAAGTTGAGTTAACTGTTGACTGCCACTACCCCACCCAGAGTACACCTCACAAGCTCCTTGGATGCTCTTTCCTGACTTATTCTTAGAGCTGGCCTTACGGCAGGTTCTAGTTTCCCCTGGCGCTGGTCCGATTCGAGGTCCTTCCTTAAGGAGAGTCAGAGAAGGAAAGAGAAAATCCGCCTCACATCCAGACCAGGATGGGTTGACTGTTCCCAGGGGCTGGACAGAGCGCTCGCTTGGGAGAGTTACGGATGTGGGTTCAGGATGAGTTCTTTCAAGTTCCGAGCTTCAAGCCTGAGATTGACGGTCACTGGTGACCACAGCAAGCTGAGCATGTACAACCAGAAAAAGCCAAAGTAAGAGATTAGGTGTGCACACAAAAGGAACCAAACCTAAGACGAGCGTGAATGGCTGGCTTGGAAGGCCCAGTGGTTTAAAGAAGTATCAGCAGACATTGCCTTACGTGCACCCCTCCCTCTGGGGTCACAGCCTCCCTCACCCTGCCTGCAGAGGATCAGTGAAGGAGGGGGGTCCTTACGACTATAGAGAAAGGGTCAGTCACTCAGTCCTGTCCAACTCTTTGCGACCCCATGGACTGTAGCCTGCCAGGCTCCTCTGTCCATGGATTCTCCAGTCAAGAATACTGGAATGGGTAGCCATTCCCTTCTCCAGGGGATCTTTCTGACTCAGGGATCACACCCAGGTCTTCTACACTGTGGGCAGATTCTTTACTGTCTGGGTCACCAGGACCATAGAGAAGCAGAGGCAAAATTCTGGAAATACACTTGACAGTTTTCATTCATTTCAAAGAAGCAGGCAGGAAACCACAAGGGCAGTTTCCCAGTTCTGTCTCCCAGTACCATCTGGGCAGCCAGGACTCAGGCTGCACAAAAGAATCAAGAACGAGGCAGGATCTGTTTGTGAGCAGACACATGGAGGGCTCTTTCCATTCAGCTCGGTATCCTGCATTCCCATCATTCCCAAGCCCTCCTTGACCCCCTCCTAGAAGCCCCCTCTCATCCCTCTGAAAGGATCAAGGAAAGTAACCAAGGAGAGGGCAGTCCTCACCGAGGCTGCTCAGGGCGTTTGACTGACAGAGCGTTTGTAACATTAGCAGAGAAGGTTTTTAATGGCATGAAAATGTCTTTAATCACAGGAGCTCAACTGCGTGCAGCGCAGGTTCAAGGTGATGGAGATGCTCTTGTTCTACATCTGCATTTCTATCTCACTTAGATTAATTCATATTTTAATTGCTTCTCTCCCTGATTGAAGTGCCAGAAAGGAGCACTTTTCTTTCTTTGATCTCCCATTCTCCCAGGCACCTCCAAGGTCAGGCGCTGGGCAGAAGAGCCTCCCGGGAGGATTTCCAGGAAGGGTACAGGGAGGCAGGCGCCCCCTTGTGGGCAACAGCGCTCCCCAGAAAGGGAGGAAAGTCTAGCGGGGATTCAGGCAAGGCGCAGCTGGCCTTGCCAGCCACAGCTGGAGCACCGTGGCTTTTGAAACTGGTCTAGCTGTCAAGCAGGCGCTCAACTCACTGTCCCGAGCCCTGTGGTTTGGACTCCTGCTTCGGCCATGACGTTTGTGAGAATGTAGCCTGTCTGTCCTCCAACTGGTGGAGTCCCTGTCTTCAGGTCCCCTGAATTGCCACTTCACTCTTTCGTAGGGAAATCACAGCAGTGCTCTTGCACACGTCTCTGGAATTCTGGAAGAGGATTCACGTCTGTGTCTTGTGGCCTCCTCTTGTCCCAATTTCCTGTCCTTTTGTAGGTCTTAGTTCAGTTCACATGTCTCTACCTACAGGCAGCAAATAGGCAATGTATACTCGGTTCCCAAACAGATACATCCACGGGTGTCATGTGAAGCAGAAGATTCACTGATGGGTGGTGTCACAGCAAAGCCTCTAGGAATGAGTATTAGACAATATGCTTCCTAGAAGTTCCCGGCCATTCTCCCTAGAAGAGATGCTCTCTGGTTTGACAACTGAGTGCCTGTTTTGGTGACTCTTTCTCATCTTCTTGACTCAGGTCGGTGTATTCATCTCTTAGGGCTGCAGTTACAAAGTACCACGAACTTGGTAACTTAAACAATAGAAGGGGCTTCCCTGGTAGCTCAATGGTAAAGAATCCTCCTGCCAATGCAGGAGACATGGGTTTGATCCCTGAGTTGGGAAGATCCTCGGAGGAAGGAAATGGCAACCCCTGCAGTATTCTTGCCTGGGAAATCCCATGGACAGAGGAACCTGGTGGGGTTACAGTCCAGGAAGTCACGAAAGAGTTGGGCTGCCTGCTTGAGTTTCCTGTTGCTGCGGTAACAATTCACCATCAAGTGGATGACTGAATGTATTCATTCTCGTGCAGTTCCGGAGGCCAAATTCTGAAATCAATTTCACGGTGTCGGAATGAAGGTATCATACAGTTCTGGATTATCTGGGTGGGCCCTAAATACAATCATATGTATGCTTATAAGAGGGAAGCAGAGAGAGATTTTAAACACACACACACACACACACACACACACACACACACACACACACAGAAGAAGGCAAAGTGACCAAAGAAGTGGTCACAAGCCAAAGAATTCTAGCAGCTAGAAGTGTACATATGGTTGCATTTAGGGCCCATCCAGATAATCCAAGACCATCTCCCCATGTCAAGCTCGGTTGCATACTCATATCTGTGAAGAGTCTTCTACCATATCAAAAAAAAAAAAAAAAAAAAACCACTTGTAAGTTCTGAGGATTAGGACACAGACCTATATTTGGGCCATGATTTATTCTAGGACCTGCCCTTTGTGGCTATCTTCTCTCTATCCTTTCTTTGGCTTGTGACTTGCAGACTGTGGGTTTCTTGCCCTCCTGGCTCCTTCCATGAGAAGACACAGAGAGCAAGAGGAAAAGGAGAGGGTCTGGGCTTCCCGGTGGTTCAGACGGTAAAGAATCTGCTTGCAGTGCAGGAGACCTGGGTTTGAAACCTGGGTTGGGAAGATTCCTTGTGGAAGGGAATGGCTACTCACTCCAGTATTCTTGCCTGAAGAATCCCACGGATAGAGGAGCCTGGCAAGCTATAGTCCACGGGGTCACAAGGAATCAGACAAGACTGAGCAACTAACACTTTCCATTTTACTTAGTCTAGCACCCTAGCCTTTGTGGCTATCTTCTCTCTACTCTTCCTTTGGCTTGTGACTTGCAGACTGTGGGTTTCTTGTCCTCTTGGCTCCTTCCATGAGAAGGGGTGTGGGGGAGGGAAGGAGAGGTTCTCACATGTGGCCTGCTAAGAAGCCCGCCACCCTGGACCACTCCTAAGAGGCACCAGGGAGCTCTCTCTGTCTAGGTTTTACAAAGTGGTTGTAATAATGCTTGTTTGCAAAAGAGCTGGAGATCCTTCACTGAAGATGAACACGGAGGCTGTTTTGGATGGTAGATAGCTGCTCTGAGCCTCCAGGATCTCATAAAAGGAGTTCTTGCAGAGCCAGGATGAGGAAGTTATCGTCCTATTGGGGACAAGAATTCTTCCGAGTGAGAAGAAGGAGGTAGAAAGCCTGTTCATTGACCAATGACGAGACTGAATATCACAGCTGTTACTGCAGGGGAGGGAGTCAGTGCCTCCCACTTGCAACCTTAAGAATGACGGTCATCACTGCCAATTGGCCATGAGGGCCTGGGTTAAGAAATCCCCAAACATTCATCAAACTTTTCTGCAGCAATACCTAACATGGAAACCGTTCTGTTACTTCCGGTTTTAAGCATTTCTGTCCTAAGCTGGGGGCTTCCCAGGTGGTGCAGTGGTAAATAAACTGCCTGCCAATGCAGGAGACATGGGTTCAATCCCTGGGTGGGGAAGATCCCCTGGAGGAGGAAATAGCCACTGTAGTATTCTTGCCTGGAGAATCCCATGGGTGGAGGAGCCTGGTGGGGTTCCAGCCCATGGGGTCATAAAGAACTGAACGCGACTGAGTACGCACACACACACGCATCCTAAGCTGATTTCATCCCTATTGGTCTCAAAGCACAAAGCTTTACCTCCAACATTTTAGGACAGGTGCCACCTCCAGGCCAACAGCCAAAGGTCAAGATCAACTCTCTAAGTCTGAGGCTTTGGATCCAAGAGTACGCTTGGGAGTCTTGATTTGGAGTAACTGCTGCTCCAGCTCCATGCAACTGCCTAACTGCTTTGCATGTGTGTATTTTAATCAGATGAAGTGGGCTGGACTTGACTGGCTTCAGCTAAGATAGGAAAAAAAAAAAATTAAAGACTATGAAAGACTGTGTGGTAAAGACAGGAGGGAGCCAGTTAGTCTGAGTCCTTGGGAAATATTCAGAATGAATAAGGAGCATATTATTTTTGATCTGTGCTGTGACACTTTCCAAAGTGAAGGGGATATTACTAATAATTAAGTTGGAATCCCAGGCAGGAGCCTGGACTGTCTCAATTTACTGTCTAATCGTGAGTAACTTACTCTCGTCCTTGGCTGGCCGTGGGCAACACTGCTTCCATTAGTCTCTTTCCTCTTGCTTCTGTTCCCCTCTGCCTGGTACTCCGAAAGTCATCATTCTCGAGTTTGATGAGAACCTTTTCCCATGTCTGATGTTATAATTGGCTCTAAGAACTCAGAAGATGGTGGCTTTGGGCTATGCAGTAACATAGAGTTGGGCTGAGAGCTTGTCCTCTCTCTGCCGAAGAGCAGGCAGGATCTCTTTGCAACCAAGACTGGCCAGGGTCCAGCAGCCTTTGCCCCTCTGAGTCCTGCTTATTTCAGGAACACTCCTTCCTGTGCTTTGGTGCTCAGTGAAATGCCTGGTGGACATCTGTTGCTGCTGCTGCTGCTGCTGCTAAGTCACGTCAGTCGTGTCTGACTCTGTGCAACCCCACATATGGCAGCCCACCAGGCTCCTCTGTCTCTGGGATTCTCCAGGCAAGAATACTGGAGTGGGTTGCCATTTCCTTCTCCAGGTGGACATCTGATGAGTCAGCAAACACGAGTTTACCACTGCCCTTTGGAGGACAATTCACATTTCCATGAAAGGCTTCTGTGGAGAGTCTCTGTGTGAAACAGCAGGTCTTGGGTGTTAACATTTCACCTACTGGTAGCAGATTTAGCAAGGAAAATTTTAATTTTAAAAAAATTAGAAGATTTTTAAAACATATACCATTTTAAAGTCTTTAACTTGTTACAATATCGCTTCTGTTGTATGTTTTGGTTTTTTGACTGTGAGGCATGTGGGATCTTAGCCCTCAGGGCAGGAATCGAACTCCCACCTCCTACATCAGAAGGTGAAGTCTAACCACTGGACCACCAGGGAAGTCTGCTTGCAAGGAAAACTTTTGATACAGGAAAATGTGGGGAGGAGGGCACATAGTTGGGTAATTTCCATTATTCCTGCGCAGAAGGGGAGAGCGAGAGAGAGTGTAAGTGTGTGTATATGCTGGAGGGAAGGGCAAAAGAGGCAGGCACAGGAACGAAGAGAAATGAAGGGAAGACAGAAGAAAATAAGAGAAGTGGGGAGGGAAGAAGGGGATGGTGGGGTGGGAAAGGCAGGATGTTGGCAAGGTGTTGACATCCCCCCTGTAGTCCTGTGGCAGTTCATAACGAGGTTGATGTGCTCTGGAGACGAAGGATGCATTCGAAAGAAAGCATCTACTAACATATCAGGAATGGAGCCAGTATCCTCCTTCTGTTTGTTGTCAGCTCTGAAAGCTACAACAGTAGTTACGTAGGGCTGTGAGAGTTGGACCATAGAGAAGGCTGAGCGCCAAAGAATTAACGTTTTTGAATCGTGGTGCTGGAGAAGACTCTTGAGAGGCCCTTGGGACTGCAGGGATATCAAACCAATCAGTCTTCAAGGAAATCAACCCTGAATATTCACTGGAAGGACTGATGCTGAAGCTGAAGCTCCAATGGACCACCTGATGGGAGGAGCTGACTCACTGGAAAAGATGCTGATGCTGGGAAAGATTGGGAGCAAAAAGAGGAGAGGATGAGAAGGTTAGACAGCAACACCGACTCAATGGATCTGAGTTTGAGCAAACTCTGGGAGATAGTGGAGGACAGAGGAGCCTGAGGGCAGCAGTCCACAGGGTCACGCAGGGTCAGACATGATTTAGCAACTGAACAGCACCTAGAAGCTACCTGGGGGCCTGTGGAGCTAACTTCCTCATCAAGAGGGGCCTGAGGTGCATGGTTAATGACTTGCCGTGGCCCCGTGTGCAGTCTCCTGACCCCTGCTCCCAGCTCTTCCCACTCTGCTTCAATCTCTTTATTCAGAACAAGAATAGGAGAGGAACAAACTAAGCAGACACTTCCAGCACGAGCAGGAGTTATCTCATGCACTCCAGTTCCCAGCAGAAAATAAGGGCAAAGAACCCAAGAGAAGCAAATCTGACATGGTCACCCTTGCATTCATCCACCCATCCTCCCAGGTTCACAAAGAAACAAGCTTGCCTCTGACTTTCACATTTCAGATGCCTAAGGCCCTGGTATGATGTGGTTTTGCTTTGGGGGTGGGTTTGGCTATACCTCATGGCACCTGGGATCTAGTTCCCTGACCAGGGATTGAACCTGGGTCCCCAGGAACACAGAATCTTAACCACTGAACTGCCAGGGAAGTCCGTGATATGATGTTTGTGGATATGACACTTGAGTTCAAAGAACCTTTTCCACCATGAATGGGCTGACTGTAAAGCCCAGGAATTTTGTGGCACTTCACTTCGAATAACTGTGTTTCTTATTTGATAAACTAGATGTTCTTTGCAAGTTCACTTCTTAATGCTTGTCTCTGATTCCATATCTGAATAAAGGAAGGTATATTCTGGTGACTTTCTCTAAAATGGTACCAAAGATAAAAGATCAGAAGGTCAAAGATCCTCAGCCATCATAAGCTCTTCCATCAGTTGTTTCCTTGCAGTTAATTTGTCATTCAGCCCTATTGATCTTTTTAAAAAATCTTTCCCCAGATTCAAATTTACTTCCCTGTTTGAAAGTAAGTTTCTCTCTGTTCCATGTCTTATTACAATCCTCCCACTTCTTAGTGACTAATAACCTTCCTTCGCATCTCCCTTGTGATGACTCCAGTCTTTACTGCCATTTGCTGCCAAAATAACATTCCTATGACATTATTCTCAGTCTGTCGTCACCTCCACTCTCAAAAGTTACTGCCCGTAGGAAGCAGTCCAAACTAATCACTGCGCTGTAGCAGGCTCCCACAATCCAGTCTTCTCTTGAGTTCTGAAGGGCTTGACTAACATCCCATGAAGGATAGCTTCACAAATTGTGAAGCCCCTGGCAATTATCTTCAGCCTGCCTCTCTCCTTTTTGGGTCCTTTGACCACCCATGTTCCTGACTTCTCTATTTTTCCCCCTCATCATTCCTCCTCTGCCGGTGCTAGTCAAAGTGTGGTCCAGGGTTTAGTAGCGTCTGCATCTCCTGGGAGCTGGTTAGAAATGAAATACATGGACCCTGTTCCTGACACACGATATCAGAGTCACCAGACCAGGGACCTGTACTTTTAACAAGCTTGCTGGGAACTTCCCTGGGGGTCCAGTGGTTAAGATTCTATGCCTGCGCTGCAGTGGGTATGGGTTTGACCTCTGGTTGGGGAACTGGATCTCACATACTGTTGGGCGTGGCAAAAAGCAGAACAGGAAACAAGCTTGTCGGGTAATTCTTAGGCACGCTAATATTGGAAACACGTTGTTCTAGATCATAACATCTCCCAACATTCTTTGGCAGTTACTGGATCTCCCAAAGTCAAATTATTCTTGAATTTGTTTATTATTCTGTGGCAGAGCTGGGTCTAGAACGCGGAGTTCCTAATTGCCCTCACTTCACGTCATCACCTTGACTGCCTCACTGCCCTGTAAACACTGTGTTGGGGGAGTGGAGCGTGCGGTCTGTTTCTTCCCTGGAACCCTCAGAAATGGCCACAGGCCAGCGTGGCTCCACCCGGTGGTCACTGACCTGCACTGCCCCACTATCCTCTACTTCACACCGAGCTGTTCACCACCCATGGGACTGTGCTGCTGCCAATGGCGCCTCACTGTTGTCAAAAGACACAGTGTGCCTTCGAGATTCAAGGGCAGAGACACCTAAGCGTGGAACCAGTGGGGGCCCTGGGGAATTCAGAAGACCACGTGAGCCTTTGTGCACTGGCGTGTCTACACATGGATGTGTCCACACTACATACTCCTCTAGCCTCCGATTTCTGCCCACTTCTAGCTCCACATGCCCTGCTCTGGATCCACTCTCCATCCCCATCCGGTACCAGGTTCTTGCCCTCAGATTTGCATTCATTATTTCTGGTTCAGCTTAGTTTGATTTCTATCCCACATTCTTAGAGGAGGTCAATTGAAACTGACTCATCAGGGCTTCCTGCCTTAGTCAGTCACTTCCTAGGACTCTGTCCTGGTCCTAGCCCTTATCCATCACAAACCCTAGTACATGAGCAAGATAATGGCTAACTCGGTGTCATCCCAAAGATGCAAGAAGACGTCCACCTGCAGAGGGCAACCGTCACCACGGCGACCGTCACCATGTTTCCCACCCACTTCCTCTCATACCCTTTGATGCCATCGGGTCCTGCAGTCCATTGATGCCGCCACTTTTCCATTCTACCTCTTGTATGCCCACTCCCTTCCTGGTCCAGCTTGGAGTCCACACCGCATCCTGATAGCCCCTCCTTTGCCTGCATACATCCTTATACCCCGCTCCACCTTCCCACCATCCTAACTGCCTCCAACTCAAATGTCAACCTCTCCCTGACACTGAGCGCTGAACATGGCCACAGAAGATCACTCTACAGGGCCACAGAAGATCACTCTACAGGCTGCCAATGGCAGCTTGCCCTTCTCAGGTGGAAGCTCAGCACCACCCGGGTGTCCCCCTACAACTCCAGAGTGGATTCTCCCATGCCTGCCAACCTCTCACCCCCTCTGACATCATGGTTTACTGAGAAATTAAAAGCCGTGGGAAAGCATCCCAAACTTGCCACCTTGTTATCTACTTGGCCAGTTGCATCTTGCACGTATTTTCTGCTTTCCCACCTTACGGGATGGATGACAATGTCTGGCACCCATCTAAGACTTATGTCACCAGCGGAACACAGGCCCCCTCCTGCAGCTTTCATGATCTCTTCAATGCTAGTTTTTCCTCCCTCTTTCTGGAGCCGTTACCATTAGCTTATGAAGGTAGTTCCATTCAGAGAGCGTGCTTTTTTTTTTTTTTTCATTTATTTATCTTGGGCTGTGCTGGGTCTTCACTGTTGCAAGAGGGCTTTCTCCAGTTGAGGCGAGCAGGGGCTACTCTCTACTTGTGGTTTGCCGGCTTCTCATTGCTGTGGCTTCTCGTTGCAGAGCACAGGCTTTAGGGCACAGGCTCAGTAGTTGTGGCCCACAGGCTTATTTGCTCTGTATCATGTGGGATCTTCCTGGACCCCACATGGTTGGAACCCTTGTCCCATGCATTGGCAGGCAGATCCTTTACCACTGGATCACCAGGAAGTCCCAAGACTAGGTTCTTAAGTCCAATTTTGTTCCTAAATGCAACAAGGTTAGTCTAGATACCCAAGTATCAATAATGCAATCAGCTATATAATACTATATTGTAATAGGTTTACAATATTTTCACACAAAAAATACATGAAGAACAAACACAAAAAAACCAGTTCTATAAAGTACACAAAAGCACAACCATTTTAGAGGATGCACACAGGTGATAGTGTATGCCAGACGTGTGACTGGATATGCAAACACACATTCACGTCTTTGAAAGTTCCCAACTTGAAGTTTCATAAGTAGGGGACTCACTTGTCTTGCCAAAGTTCACACCCTTTGAAAAATGCTCTCCCTGGGCCTGCCTTCTCCTTCAGCTGCCAGCCCAGGTCGTGGCTCCCTGTCAGAGCCCAGGTCCTCTTCCTTAGTGTCCTGGTGTCTCATCCACTCACAGTGACCAAGTGCTTGTCCTTACCACCCATGGAAACACTCTTGCCAAAGTCAGCAACCATCTCCCTTCCTCCAGATCTGATGGTCACTTCCCTTTGCTCATTTGACTCAAGATTCAATAGCAAAGTGCGCAGTGGCTCATCTCCTCTGTTTGCAGTGACTGTCTTCACAGTGGTTCTAGGTCACCGTGCTCTCCTGGTTCTCTTCCAACCTCAGCATGGCTGCTGGGTTCTCTGAGCTTCAGCTTTGCAACCACAGACACAATCACCCACCCACTCACCCCCAGAAGCCAACGATTTTGCTTTCCTGGAAGCTGCCCGTGGTTCATGGGAATAACACTGCCGTGTTATCAGTTGATGTTACTTACATTTTTCATGGAGGTGAAATTGATGGCTATTAATACTATGGTATCAGGTTGAGGTGTACAGCTGATGATTTGATATTTGTAAACATTGTGAAGTAACCAGCATGATCATCTCGTTAACACCTGTCACCATACATGGTTAGACACTTTTTCTCTCTTGTGACATGGACTTGAAAATTCACTCTTAGAAACTTTCAAATATAAAATACAGTATTATTAACTATAGTTACCATGCTGTACATCATATCCTCATCATTTATGTATTTTATAATTGGAAGTTGGTATCTTTTGAGTCCTTCATCCATTTTGCACCACCCCTCCCACCCCCAGCCTGCTCTCAAGTCTGGCAAGCACCAATCAGTCACCACTCATCACGTATTCTCATTCTATGAGATTTTTTTTTCTTTTAGTTAGATTCCACATATAAATGAGATCATATGGTATTTGTCTTTTTCTGTATGATTCATTTCACTTCGTGTAATACCCTCAAAGTTCATATGCACCAATGATAAGGGAAGGACCATGCGGGGATGAGCTGGAGGGGACTAGGAGGTGTTGGAAACACAGTCTCTAAAGCCAGACCACCCTTGCACTGCCTCATTCCTTGAGGTTTTAGAGTCTTTCTGCAGATCTCTGCGTGGCTCTCATATCTGGTGTCTCGTTCCCTCACCTGATCATGACCTCTGCTCAAAGGTGACTTTCTCAGGCCTTTCCTGATCCCCCTAAGGCAGGGGACCCCAACCTCTGGGATCGAAGGCCTGATGGTCCAAGATGGAGCTGGTGTAATAATAATAGAAATAAAGTGCACAAGAAATGTAATGTGTTTGAATCATCCCCAAACCATCCCCCACTCCCATCCATGGAAAAATTTTCTTCCATGAATCTGGTCCCTGGTGCCAAAAGATTAGGGACCACTGCTAAAGAGAGCCGAAGAAGGCAATGGCACCCCACTCCAGTACTCTTGCCTGGAAAATCCCATAGATGGAGGAGCCTGGTGGGCTACAGTCCATGGGGTAGCTGAGAGTTGGACACGACTCAGTGACTTCACGTTCACTTTTCCCTTTCATGCATTGGAGAAGGAAATGGCAACCCACTCCAGTGTTCTTGCCTGGAGAATCCCAGGGACGGTGGAGCCTGGTGGGCTGCCACCTATGGGGTCGCACAGAGTCGGACATGACTGAAGGGACTTAGCAGCAGCAGCAGCTAAAGAGAGCAGCACAGCACACGCCCCTCCCTCCTCCTGTCTCACCGCCCTGCTTTACTGTCTCTGCGCTCTTACAGTGTGTAGCCGGTCTCCCCCATCCCCTGGCATGTAAGCTCCCTGAGGCCAGGGGCCTTAGTTCGTTCATAGCTGTACCTCCAGTGACCACAAAGATCTCAGTTCATAGCACTTACGGAGTGAATGAATGAGTGAGGCGGTGAGTGAGTGCTGAGTATGTGTGGTGGGCTGGCTGTGGTGGATTCAGAGGTAGGCATGTCTATGGTCCCACCTGTCTTCACACTGACGGACACAGAATTCAGAATGACTTCTCTACGTCTTTCTTTTTTTTTCTGCCTCCCCCAAGGCCTGCCAGAAGGTAATAGAGCAGGAGCTCCAGCAGTATCAATTGTATAAATACAGGAGTGCATGGATTTCAGAGAGCCCATTGCTCATGACTCACTATTGCTTTCAGGTCTAGTGACAAGATCTGATAAACCCTGCATCCACCTGGATATTCCGATCAATAAGAATATCTTCACAGGGAAGACAAGGCGAGAGACGTGACATCAGGACAGCCACATTCACTGAGGAGATGAGAATGTGATTTTATTTTTTTCTGTGTTTTGCTTGGTTGTGTTTTGTAGTGAATGTTGTATATTTTGCAAGGTTTGTTTAGCATTCTGCTTCATAGAGTCTGGTTTTTTTTTTTTTTTTTTGCTGTTTTGTCGGAGTATAGCCGATTAACAATGCTGTGACAGTTTCAGGTGAACATATGTATACATGTATCCATTCTCCCCCAAACCCTCCTCCCATTCAGGCTGGCGCATAACACTGAGCAGAGTTCCATGTGCCATAGAGTCAGTCCTTGTTGGTTATGCATCTTAAATACAGCAGTGTGTACATGTGTATCCCTAACTCCCTAACTATCCCTTCCCCATCCGTACCCCCAACAGCCCTAAGTTTCTCTCTAAGGCTCTGAGTCTCTTTCTGTTCTGGAAGCAGCTTCATCTGGATCACCATCTGGGCTTCTGTGGTGGCTCAGATGATAAAGAACCTGCTTGCCAATGTGGGAGACATAAGACACAGGTTTGATCCCTGGGTCAGGAAGATCCTCTGGAGACGGAAATGGCAACCCACTCTAGTATTCTTGCCTGGAGAATTCCAGAGGACAGAGGAGCTTGGCGAGCTACAGTCCATGGGGTCGCAGAGTCGGACACGACTGAGTAACCCAGCACACTCATTTGCATCATTTCTTTTCAGCTTTGATGTATAAGGGATATCATACACTATTCTCCTTCTCTGAGACTGTCATTTTAAAGATAATATTTACTGCCCTGGGCTTCCCCCACCCTGCCCCACGCTAGCATGTCCGGCTTTAGATACACTGGCACATCCTGCCTTGATTTGATTAGCGACAGATGCTATTATCAGAGGAAATCTAAATTGCTTCTTCCTGTGCTAATGAACTACTGTACCAAGTGCGTGGGGATTTGAGAACAAGATATATTTATTAAAGAGCATCTAATTAAAGGGATAGTTACAGAGTTCTTTGGGAGGGGTTGATGGTGGGGGGACATTTCTGTTTCTTATAAAGATTGATATTTTATGACAAAATAAAAATGTTTTACATTGGTTTAAAATGTTAAATGTCACAGTTCTGAATCGAATCGAGTAATGTTGAATTAAGTGCAATCGAAGGCGATACCCTTCTCTGGGTGAAATTGGGATCTGCAGGTCTTTAGCCACAGCTCTTGTCCTGTGTCCCCAGCAGTGGGCCATGCTGCTTTTTCTTTTCCTTTAACACTAGTAAAGTAATGCTCAAAATTCTCCAAGCCAGGCTTCAGCAATACATGAACCGTGAACTTCCAGATGTTCAAGCTCCTTTTAGAAAAGGTAGAGAAGCCAGAGATCAAATTGCCAACATCCACTGGATCATCTAAAAAGTAAGAGAGTTCCAGAAAAATATCTATTTCTGCTTTATTGACTATGCCAAAGCCTTTGACTGTGTGGATCACAATAAACTGTGGAAAGTTCTGAAAGAGATGGGAATACCAGACCACCTAACCTGCCTCTTGAGAAATTTGTATGCAGGTCGGGAAGCAACAGTTAGAACTGGACATGGAACAACAGACTGGTTCCAAATAGGAAAAGGAGTATATCAAGGCTGTATATTGTCACCCTGGTCATTTAACTTATATGCAGAGTACATCATGAGAAACGCTGAGTTGGAAGAAGCACAAGCTGGAATTAAGATTTCCAGGAGAAATAACAACCTCAGATACGCAGATGACACCACCCTTATGGCAGACAGTGAAGAGGAACAAAAAAGCCTCTTGATGAAAGTGAAAGAGGAGAGTGAAAAAGTTGGCTTAAAACTCAACATTCAGAAAACGAAGATCATGGCATCTGGTCCCATCACTTCATGGGAAATAGATGGGGAAACAGTGTCAGACTTTATTTTTCTGGGCTCCAAAATAACTGCAGATGGTGATTGTAGCCATGAAATTAAAAGACACTTACTCCTTGGAAGAAAAGTTATGACCAACGTAGATAGTATATTCAAAAGCAGAGACATTACTTTGCCAACAAAGGTCCATCTAGTCAAGGCTATGGTTTTTCCTGTGGTCATGTATGGATGTGGGAGTTGGACTGTGGAGAAGGCTGAGTGCCGAAGAATTGATGCTTTTGAACTGTGGTGTTGGAGAAGACTTGAAAGCCCCTTGGACTGCAAGGAGATCCAACCAGTGCATTCTGAAGGAGATCAACCCTGGGCTTTCTTTGGAAGGAATGATGCTAAAGCTGAAGCTCCAGTACTTTGGCCACCTCATGCGAAGAGTTGACTCATTGGAAAAGACTCTGATGCTGGGAGGGATTGGGGGCAGGAGGAGAAGGTGCTAACAGAGGATGAGATGGCTGGATGGCATCACCAACTCGGTAGACATGAGTCTGAGTGAACTCTGGGAGTTGGTGATGGACAGGGAGGCCTGGTGTGCTGCGATTCATGGGGTCGCAAAGAGTCGGACACGACTGAGCGACTGAACTGAACTGAACGGAACACTACCCTGAACACCCACCTCTGAGAAGAAGTGACTTTCTTCTCTACTAAAGTGAATGCCCGGGGAAACACATGGCTCTGTGATGGGCACCCAGCTGGTGTTGATGACTCCCTACCTGAACCTCTATGCACAGGGTCTGCTGTACATCAGGGAGCAGGGTCAAGGGATTTCATAATTGATCTTTCATCCCTTCATTCAACTCCTTAGGGTGAGAATGCAAAGTTGGCTGGAAGTTGCTGTGTTTGATCTTCAAAAACATATCGACTTGTTGGTCACTCAGCCCACTGCCCCATGCCAATTTCTGCTAGGCTGCCTCTTTGCTTCACTAGAGTGACCTTGGTGGAGTCAGTCCTCACCCAGATTCTCCATAGCCAAGGCTCTGGGACCCAAGTCTGGGTAGGTGAGAACATGTGGCCTGTAGGTTCCAAAGTGGGATCAAAAGAGTCCAAGGTAGTGTCTGAAGGTGAACCTGGAGTTGAGATGCAACCAGACCAAATCAACCAAAGTGTTGGTTACAGAAGAACAGTACTTGGAAGGCAATGGTGAAACCCTCAGAGGTACCAAGAAGGGGGCATGAAATCCCTGTTTGATGACCTGAAAACAGTTCCTGAAATGTCTAGATTTAAACGTGATAATTTTTTACACTTCTCATGCATTAAGACCTGTTCTGTGAACATTTTAAGAACCATTACTGACGTTTAGAACCACTTCACTAGAAAATTATCATCCCCATCTATTATACTGAAAAACTGAGACCAAGAAATACCTTCATAACTTGCCCAAGACCTTAGAGCTAAGAATATTGTAGCTGGAATGGAACCAAATCCATTTGATTCCAAATCCTGCTGTACTTTGTCATACTTTCTCTCTATCGTCTATAAGTCTGTACCTTTGCCCACAGTTGAGTGACACTCTGGTCATGAGAAACCAGAAGCATCATCCAGGGAGGAAATTGGGTGTAAGAGTGAGTGATCATAGGCTTCCCTGTGGTAAAGCATCTGCCTGCCAATGCAGGAGACACAGGTTTGATCCCGATCCGGGAAGATCCCACATGCCATGGAGCAGCTAAGTCCCATGTGCTGCAACTACTGAGCTTGTGCTCTAGAGCCTAGGACTTGCAACTACTGACACCTCAGTCCTCGAGAGCAACAAGAGAAGCCACCGCAATAAGCCCGTGCCCTGCAACTGGAGAGTAGCCCCCACTTGCGACAACCAGTGAAAAGCCCAGGCAGCAAAGAAGACCCAGCACAGCAAAAAGAAAAAAACTACAGTGATCACAGGAAAGCCCTCTTGCAGCTGGGGGTCCCCCGTCTGCCCCCAGACTCTACCTGCTCTCAGCCCATTGGCTAAAGGATGGAGTATGCTCAGCTAGAGGTTTCCAAGTCTTTGATGTGAGTTTGGGTGGGACTGGAGCGGCCAGGGATGTGTTTTTCACCCAAGTAAACAGGGAGGTGCTCAATGGGTCTTGCTATGCCATCACATTGTGGATTCAAGGGGGCCAAGTCCCACTGTGGAGTGACTTGCTAAGTAATGAGAAATCTGGCTTGCCTCAGGGACAATCTTCTGCCATAGCTACCAACAAAGTCTGTGCTATCCTTTGAGTCAGGCCCTTTGCTGGAGGGCGATGCGGTGTGAAGCTGACAGCATGGACCAGGGTTCTTCCCACAGATTTGTAGGGGCTCATGTGAAGCCCTGTTGTCCATGGAGGTGGAATCTGTCAAGCGCTGAAGCACAACAGGCACTGGGGCTGCTGTTTGTGCAGAAGATGCGACCAGAGTCGCTTTGGGGAGGGGGGCAGGGCAGGACGCTGAGGTGCTATTGGGAGGCTTCTTCAGACACGGCCGATTCCAGGCCATCCTCCACGCCAGCATCCCACCCATGGCAGGATGGGGAGGTATAACATCTCCTTGGCGCAAAGGTGTGTGGTTTTTACTAAGCTGCTGATTATCGTTAAGAAACATGAATCTCTCACCATTGATTGGAGGTCCTGGTGTGCAGAGCCAGATCTTAGAATCAAAATCTGCCAGGACTGGAGACTTTAATTCCTAATTTAGAAAAAAAGAAGCCAGAGAGAGAAAATGACCTTCCTAGGAGGAAATAGCCTTGAAGGGAGGACTTAAGTTGGAATTCAATCTCTTCACTACTTGAGTATAACTGATATTTTTTTCTTCAGAAGAACACGGTCTCCCATTTCACGTTGCATTCCATTTGTGTGAAAAGTATTATAAACTTATTACAATACAGTACAATATAGCCTACTGTGTTAGCTGAGTACCTAGGCTAACTTTGATGGACTTACAAACACATTTTGGCCTTACAGACTTGCACTTGGAATGGAACTCTCTCGTATGTAGGGGGCTTACTGTAGTGAGAAACACCATTTGTGGCTCAGCATTCCCATATCTACCAGCTGTTGTTCAGTCGCTCAGTCATGTCCAACTCTGTGTGACCCCATGGACTGCAGCATGCCAGGTTTATCTACTAGTCTAACTACTAGTACTGGTGTTCTACACTAGATACTAGATACTAGTCTATCTACTAGTATCCCTGTCTATCTACTAGTACTCTGTGAAAAACTGTAACACTTACCAGAGTATGTTCTAATTTTCTATTTGCCTATCTTGTAATTAATACACAGCAGTGGGCTGATTCCTTAAGGGCAAAAAATATCACCTTATTAATCCCTGTGGGATCTTTGCAACTCAGCAAATTATCCTATGTTGTGTGATGGAATTAGCATGCTCCCTAAAGAAGAAGAAAGGGAACAAAATGCAGATGATAGCCCCCAAACCCCCACACTTAGTTTCTTTGTGAAAATCGTTAATAGATCATTCCCTGTTTCTCCAAGTCCAGCCCCGACAGGGTCCCTCCACTTTTCTCCTCTTCCTCAGCCCCAAACCCACCAGCTTCAGTAGTACTGTGTCGATTAATACTGAACTTCCTATGGCTTCACAGATCACTTCCTTTTTCTCATCTTGTGGCAGCCAGGGATTTCTCCCCTTACTTGATGCTATAATCCACGGCGGCTCTGTTTTAGCTTGCCAACTGAAGGGACTCTTGCAAATGGGTATATTTCCACAGACCTACACAATAGGCCTAATTGCATGGGTTTGCAGTGTAAGCGGAGGTCGTTTGATTACTAGCTGTTTTGTACCCGAAAGTGCACATTAATTATTTAAGAGATGGACTTATAATTATTGTAAGCCTTAAGTAATTACCTATAATTTTGGCAAGGGTTAGAAAAACTGATAGTCTAGCAAATTCAGGTTTAAGTCATTAGTAAGATCATAATTACATTTAAATTGCAAAATGAAAATTATGCAATTTATCTCCCCAATAATGCATAAACATTAAAGTGATTGTAGGTTTTAATGGACTATAAAAACTAGAGCAGCAATGGGCAGTCAGGGGCAATTTCAGTTCCTTGCTATTATTTTATATTTTAACTACTTCTTCCACACCATTGCTCTGTCCACTGCTCCTTGGGTGAGCGGTGGGGCTGCCGTTTATCTTTCATCATGAAAGCAATGAGCTCTTTGAAGGAGAGGAAGAAAGGGGAGAGTACAGCAGTGGATTGGGAGAAATGTTAAGTGCCAGTGGGGTACTTGTTGTTGTTGTTGTTTAGTTGCCAAGTTGTGTCCGACTCTTTTTCGACCCTGTGATCTTTAGCCTGCCGGGCTCCTCTTTCCATGGGATTTCTGAGGCAAGAATACTGGAGTGGGTTGTCATTTGCTTCTCCAGGGGATCTTCCCAACCCAGGGGTCGAACCCACGTCTCCTGCATTGGCAGGCAGATTCTTCACGGCTGAACCACCTGGGAAGCCCAGTGGAATATTTGCACCAGAGCAAAAACTGGACCTCTTTTATGGACTATGGCAGAGTTTCATAGCTGAGTTTTCATTTGATTAGGGTTGTCATACCCATTTTACAGATGAGGAAACTCAGGCTCAGAGAGGGGGTAAGACTTTCTTGCGGTTGCACTGCTGGACCAGAACCCCACATCCCAAGCTTTGTAGCTGGCTGTCTCCACTTCGTCATGCTATATTCAGAGTTGAGACCCATTTTGAAGCATATAAGGCATGCTTTGGGTTGGTTTTGCCATGCTTTGGGTATTTAGGCTGGAAATTGTAACATTTCCACAGAGGACCATCCGCCTAAAGTCTTTTCTCCTCTGAGTGGGCAGTGTACTTGCAAAATGAAGCTTAGATATCCCTTCCTGAGATTCCCCTGACAATCCAGTGGTTAAGACATTGTACTCCAATACAGGAGGTGTGGGTTCAATCCTTGGTTGTTGAGCTAAGATCTTACATGCTTCAGGGCCAGAAAACCAACCAACCAAACAAACAAAAAACAAACCATGAAACAGAGGCAATATTGTAACAAATTCAATAAAAACTTTAAAAATGGTCTCTCTCTCTCTCTATATATAAATCCCTACTGCTGGAAGGCATTTCCTAGGGCAGAATTCATCACCCTTTGCTTCGTTCCCACATTGACCTGATTAACGTTTTTATGTTGATTCAAATTCATAAACAAGAAGCCCTGATAAACCACAGTATCTGAAACTGGACCGAAAGGCCCTGGTTCACATCTCTGGCAGTCAGTGAAAGCTGAGAAAACGTTTATTGACCAAGTCAGTCAATGACTCAATCACTTAAGACCTGTCCACCCTGTTCATTATCTTACATTAGACACAGTGAAGATGGTAAAGAAAGGAAATAGCCTCTATCTGCTCCAGAATGTTGCAATCCAGTAAAGAGGAGCAAAGAGCCAATGAGGATGGACTGACAATACAAATACATTTATCACCACTGAACAAACTCCACTGGTATTATAAGTGTTTGCTGAGATAAGTTATGAATTTTTCCTCCGTTGGAATGCCACAGGAGTTGCCCAGACTCCTGTCTGCCTTGCTTAATCAGGTTCAGTTTTACCTAGATTCAAGAAGATAAATATTTCCTGTTGTCATCATGTAATTACAGGGAATGATGCCTACAATAAATATTGACTGAGCACCTAATCTATGCCAGGCTCCATGCTGGGAGATAGGACAGCAAAAACAACAAGCTTTAGCCAACACCTTAGTCAAGAAGACAGATTTGGGCAGTACAAATGTAATGCAAAGAAGGGTGTATGCTCTCAATCAACAAGAGCTATGAGAGGGAGAAGGAGGATGCTGAGGAGGGCCAGAAGGGGAACAAAATACCTCCAGTAGTGGGGGCAGAGAGAATGCCAAAGGGAACTTGAGAAACAATAAATATTTGAGTAGTCAGGGGAGAAGGGTTGGGATGGGTGCCACCATCCCAAGAGTAAGGAAAAACATGAGTAAAAGCATGGGCTATGTTTAGTTTGTACCGTGGATCTTTCCAGCTGTGGGATTTTGATGTTTCTTACGGTAGCAAATTCCACAGACTGTGGGTCCTTGTTAGTTTTGATCCTGGCCCCAAATCCAGTGAGGAGTACTATTTGGGTGACCTGCTAGTAGTATCATTCCATGAGCTCACAGAGACTCAGAAAGACTGGATTGCCCATGCGTGAGGCTGCTCTGCAGAAATGATGGACTGGCATGCCTTTTGGAGCAAGAATTTAAAAAGGGGCTGTACACCTGAAGGAAATCAACACTGAATATTCATTGGAAGGACTGATGCTGCTGAAGCTGAAGCTCCAATATTTTGGCCACCTGATGCCAAGAGCCAGCTCATTGGAAAAGACGCTGATGCTGGGAAAGATTGAGGGCAGGAGGAGAAGGGGGCAACAGAGGATGGGGTGGCTGGATGTCATCACCAACAAATTGGACATGAGTTTGAGCAAATTCTGAGAGCTGGTGAAGGACAGGGAAGCCTGGCATGCTGCGGTCCATGGGGTTGCAAAGAGTTGGACATGATTTAATCACTGAACAACAATAATGTCAAGCAGCTTTACTATGGGGAAAGTCCCTATTCTAGGAGCTGAAACTCATGCTTAGAACACAGTGCTGTCAGATGAAATTTGCGTGACTGGGTAACTTAGCTCCTTCCCAAAGTCTGCTGCCATGGCTTGGAGGAATCAGATGGAAATACAACTCAAGAAAAAGTTAAAGGAGTATTCCTTCTCACATCACAGTCCAGTGCTGGATCTTACGAGGATTAGCAAACCAATGATCACACAGTCTCTGCTCTTAGGATATTTTACAATTAATGGAGGATAAGAGGCGAGATCCAACACGTGCAAGTAAAGCTTTATTATAAGAGACAACATCGCTGTCATAAAGTAACAGTGAAGACCATAGAGCAGAAGAGAGCATGACCACTTCAGCTGGAAACGTGGGCTGCCATTTTTAATTAAGGCTTTGGCATTGAACCTCAGTCTTAAAAGAAAGAAATCTGTGAGTTGGAGATAAGGGAATGAATGCTTAGAGAGGAAACAGCACTTATAAAGCAGGCAAATGGGTGGAAAAGCACACGCCGAGTAAGTTCATTGGAATTATTTTGGTTGCAAGTGACTGAAAACTCAACTTAGCATAGCTTAGGTTAAAACAGAAATGAATTGCAATGCACACAGCCAAAGAGAACATAATTCAGAGACACATGCACCCCTGCATTCGTTACAGCACTTTCTACAATAGCCAGGACATAGAAGCAACTGGAATGTCAATCAACAGAGAAATGACTGAAGAACATGTAGCACATATATCCAGTGGAATATCACTGAGCCATATAATAGAATGAATTAGTGCCGTTAGCAGCAACGTGGATGAAACTAGAGATTTTCATGAGTAGAATGAGTCGGACAGAGAAAGACATATCATATAATATCACTTATATATGGAATTTTTAAAGGGTACAAATGAATCTATCTATAAAACAGAAACGGAGTCACAAATGTAGAAAACACACTTTCGGTTACCAGAGGATAAGAGGAGAGGGATAAATTTGGAGATTGAGATTCACATATACACTCTGTGCATGCATGCTAAGTCACTTCAGTCGTGTCCAACTGTTTGTGACCCCATAGACTGTAGCCTGCCAGACACCTCTGTCTATGGGATTCTCCAGGCAAGAATGCTAGAATGGGTTGCCATGCCCTCCTCCAGGGGATCTTCCCAACCCAGGGATCGAACCTGCCTCTCTTAAATCTCCTTTGTTGACAGGCAGGTTCTTTACCACTAGTGACACCTGGGATGCCCCATATACACACTGCTATATATCAAATAGGTAACTAATAAGGATGTGCTGTGTGGCACAGGGAAATCTACTCGGTACTGTGTAATGACCTGCATGGGAAAGGAATCTAAAAATGAGTGGATATATGTATAACTGATTCACTTTGCTGTACAGTAGAAATGCAATATTGTAAATCAACAATGCTCCAATTTTTTTTTAATAGTAAACATCCACAAAACTGTGGCATGGGCAGAGGTATCAGTTCAGTTCAGTTCAGTTGCTCAGTCATGTCCAACTCTTTGCAACCCTATGAATCGCAGCACACCAGGCCTCCCTGTTCATCACCATCTCCCGGAGTTCACTCAGACTCACGTCCATCGAGTCCGTGATGCCATCCAGCCATCTCATCCTCGATCATCCCCTTCTCCTCCTGCCCCCAATCCCTCCCAGCATCAGAGTCTTTTCCAGTGAGTCAACTCTTCTCATGAGGTGGCCAAAGTACTGGAGTTTCAGCTTTAGCATAATTCCTTCCAAAGAAATCCTAGGGTTGATCTCCTTCAAAATAGACTGGTTGGATCTCCTTGCAGTCCAAGGGACTCTCAAGAGTCATAGGTGGTCACAGTGACAAAGAGGACAAGTGGCTTAAAAACCACCAGCACTTACGCTCACCACCCCCATCTCTGATTCTCCCAGCTTGTCACTTTCCCTGTCTTTCTCCTTGTGGTGGGAACCAGGGTGCTGGCTCTCCTATTAGCATCCCCCATGTCTGTGACCAAGGAGGAACTCAGACACTGGTTCAAATTCTAAAATCCCCTGTAAGTGCCCAGCTCAGGTTGTACCAACTTCCATGCGCAGAGAAGAGGAAATTTGCAAAAACGCAGAACTTGTAAGAATGTCACTTCTATAACCATATATTTGGACTTGGGAAGGCACATTTGGAGGAGGCAATAGTGGGAGGAATGAAATACTAACCATATTTCCTAGAAGAAAATAAGAAGTGTGGTGCAATAAAATAACAGATGCCTTTAAATGTAAAATACAAGTTACAGAAGATGTGGTTGGAAATGTCGGTCACTTTCAGATTACAGAATGCACAGCATGCTGGCCTAGTGGGTAGGATCTTTGTGCTTGACACAATATTTAGCACTGGTGAGGTTTGAGTGGATGCTTTCAATCATATCATTTCCTCTGGCTTTTCACTAACTCTATTTAATCCAACCACAGTGGATTTGATTAAAGGGGGCCTACCTGATGGGAAGGGCTGACTCATTGGAAAAGACTCAGATGCTGGGAAAGATTGAAGGCAGGAGGAGAAGGGGATGACAGGGGACGAAATGGTTGGATGGCATCTCCCACATGAATTTGAGCTAGCTGTGGGAGTCAGTGATGGACAGAGAAGCCTGGCGTGCTGCAGTCCATGGGGTTGCAAAGAGTTGGACATGACTGAGTGACTGAACTGAACTGATTAGAAATAAAAGCCAAGATTTATCACAAGGTTGAGGCAGAGAAATTGGGTAGGATTGATATGATAATAATATAAAGCATTTGCTGTGAAAGCATTTTACTTACAAGATAATGGCTAGTTTTAATTGTGGGTCCTTGTGTGCACAGGCATAGCAGAAGCAAGATGGTAGTGTTTACTGATCCCTGCTTCTCTGAAATACACTCTCTACTCTCCTGACACGACAAACCAGGCTTATCAGCCCCGTCTTGGTAGATCGGCACTTTCAAGTCTGTATATGAACCCAGCTGACAGCCAAATGTTAGTTCCTTTTTAATAAAATATGCCTACTGTGGAGATGGTGCAAAAATATGGACTTCACAGTGACGTTCACTGTAGCTTTCCTTTGGGAGAGGGAACAGAAGCTGTACTCCTTTCCCAAAACATCACATTTCCTCTAGCGTCAGTGTTGGAAAGGGCTTTGTGGAGTGTCTTCACGTTTGGCCAGCTCTGGGTTGTGCAGGCTGTCACTTCAGCGGCTTGGTGTCTGACTCTTTGTGACCCTATGAACCGTAGCCCGCCAGGCTCGATCCTCTGGCCTTGGGATTCTCTAGGTAAGAATACTGGAGTGGGTCACTGTGCCCTCCTCCAGGGGATCTTCCCAACTTAGGAATCGAACTCGAGTTTCCTGTGTCTCCTGCGTTGGCAGGTGAATTCTTTACCACTGAGCCTCCTGGAGTTTCCCTAAAAGGATCACTGTTACTCTGAAGGAACCTTTTTTTTTTTTGGCTGCACTGGGTCTTTGTGACTGTTCAGGCTTTCTCTGGTTGCGGTGCAGGGGCTTCTCACTGCTGTGGCTTCTCTTGTTGCAGAGCGCGGACTCTGGGGCTCAGTAGTGGTGGCCCACAGGCTTCATCGCCAGGGGCATGCGGCATCTTCCCAGAGGGGGCACTGAACCCACATCCTCTGCATTGGCAAGTGGATTCTTAACCAGTGCACCACTGGGAGCCCTGGAAGGATTTTTGAAGACCTTAAATGTCACTTTCAAGCCCAAGATAATTTTATTTTTATTATCCTGTTCCCCATGGCTGCGGCCTGTAGTATGTGACTAAAATGGCTTGTTGTTTGGGACCTCCTAGGTGGTCCAGTGATTGAAACTCTGTGCTCCCAACACACAGGGCACAGGTTCAATCCCTGGTTGGGGAACTAAGGTCCCACATGCTGCTGGTGCGCCAAAAAATAAATAAAAGTAAATTTTTTATTTGATTATAAATGTCATATGTGTGGGCATCCCAGGTGGATGCTGTTTGTAAAGAACCTACCTGCCAGTGCAGGAGACCTAAGATATATGTGGGTTCGATCCCTGGGTCAGGAAGATCCCCTGGAGGAGGGTTGGCATGGCAGCCCACTCCATTATTCTTTCCTGGAGAATCCCAAGGACAGAGGACCCTGGCAGTCTACAGTCCCTAGGGTTGCAAACAGTTAAGCATGACTGAAGCAATTTAGCACACACACATGTAATATATGTTCATCTTAGAATATACAGAAAAATGTTCATATAACTCAGAAGCCTTTTATTAGGGTGACCTCTGCCTCTGACGGATGAATAGATAAAATTGAAAAAGAAATAAGACTTAAAAAATCTCAGAGCAATTTTTCCCTAGGAATCTGGTCCTCTGTTTGGCCATCTGCTTGTGCATGGACAGAGACGATCTTTCTGTTAACAAATGCAAGGCAGGCAGGCAAGGACACGGACGATACAAAATAGGAGACAGCCAGAGAAAGCTCTTCTTTTTGATTTTTACATGCATTTTCATACTTCCATTTGAGCTGAGATGAGTCTGGTGTATTTGAAAATTCACTTCAAAGGAAATAATAAAATCTTGGTGAGAAAGAAATTGAGATGCTTTCCAATTTCCTAACTTCTATAAAAGCTCCCTGGCATGTCTCTGAAAGTCACTCTGGACAGGAAATTGGCAGCGATGGTTCATTTCCAAGGGAGTGAGGGAGGGGATGTTGAAGGTGGCACCCAGCTGAGGCCAGCAGAGCACAGGGACAGGGAGAAACTGGTCTGTTAGCAGTGGGTGCCATCTTGCAAAGCTCTGTGTGCAAAGACCATGGCTAATTGTGGTCATGGTGCTGTTATGAAATATCTGAGCAGGGAGTGGCAGCTTCTGAAACTTCCAACAGCATGATACTTATTATCAAAGGATTGTAAAAATCGATACTTACTATCTAAGGACTGTCCAAATCATTGACTCGGGAGAGCCTCTCAAATGGAAACAATGGGTGTCACTGTGTCTCTTTAGTGGATCCAGGCTATCCATGTGATTTAAGGTGAAAGGCATGGCAACCCACTCCAGTATTCTTGTCTGGAGAATCCCATGGACAGAGGAACCTGGTGGGCTACAGTTCATAGGGTCACAGAGTCAGACATGACTGAAGTGACTTAGCACACACACAAAGCAACAAGATCAGCCAGGAACAATCTCCCTGCTTCTGTCCCTGGCGTATATGCTCACTCCCCACAAAGAACCCATTGTCCTGGTCATCTCCTGACTTCTCCCCACTTTGCACTGTTTGGCTTCTGATGACCACCTCAAACTTAACTTGGTTTTCATGGTGGTCTGGATTTCTCTGGCATCAGGATGTTGGTCTGCCCAGCCTGACTCTTTTCTGGCATACTCTCTTGACTCCACATCTTCATTCACTCGGACCCTTTGGGACTCTTCCATGAAAATGAAAGAATTCCAATAAAGGATGGTAGTCAAGAATTAACTCCATGTTGACTGGATGTGCTAAGTTGCTTCAGTAGTGTCCAACTCTTTGTGACCCTATGGACCATAGCCTGCCAGGCTCCTCTCTGTCCATGGGATTCTCCAGGTAAGAATACTGGAGTGGGTTGCCATGTCCTCCTCCTGGGGATCTTCTCAAACCAGGAATTGAACCCGTGTCTTTTTGGTCTCCCGCAATGCCAGCTGGGTTCTTTACCACAAGCGCCATGTCGATTGGATGGAAAAGCCTTATTGGAAGAAGGACAAATGACTAAGACTAGTCAACTTGACTGGATTCAAGGCTAAGAGTCGTGCCCATTGGGGAAATGAAGGGTAAATCAGATCCAGCAGGATCTGGGCAAGCCAGACAAACACTCCACACACAGACCCTCATCCATAGGTTCCAGACTGAGTCTCACAAAGTGTCACAGTCATTACTCAGACGCAGGTTGAGAGGCTGGTGTGAGGACCCTAAAGCTGGAAGTTGCATGCCTGGTTTATGGCCCCAGGCTCTATTATGACCCCAGGTGTCTCAGCGGTAAAGAACCTGCCTGCCAAGACAGGAGATGCCAAGAGACGTGGGTTTGATCCCTGAGTCAGGAAGATCTCCTGGAGAAGGAAATGGCAACCCCCTCCAATACTCTAGCCTAGAAAATCCCATGGAGAAAGGAGCCTGGCTGGCTACCGTCCATGGGGTTGCAAAGAGCCAGGCCTGACTTAGCAACTGAATGCACATACTGCTGTGATCCTTCTGACGCAGGACACCTGAGGTCCGTACACCTGGAAGGAAGCAGGGGTATGGAATAGTCAAGAACTCGTAGCTGTCCCCTGCCACGCACCTGCTACAGCCACACTTCCTCCCTTATATGTATTTCTTGAAATTCTGTCGCTGAACAATCCATTATTCCTATACAAATGAAAATACTCCCACCTCTTTACCAAAAAGAGCAAATTAAATTATCACTCGTGCGTCCAAGTTCCATGTTCTGAATCTCGGCTTGATATTTCCTTCGCCTCCACTTCTGCGTGAGCCTGTCTGGATCTTCAGCTGTCTATGAAGTAGATGGTTAATTTAACTACCACCCACCCAGCCTCCACACCGTGTGAGGCGAAAGGAAGAGAGAAGAAGAGAGAAATTAATTAAAATACAAAAAGGCATGTTTGTTGTCAGCCACAATGGATTAAAAAACAGAGACAGAACTTCACTGACAAAAGTCTGTATAGTCAAAGCTATGGTCTTTCCAGTAGTCATGTAAGGATGTGAGAGCTTGTCCATAAAGAAGGCTGAGCACCAAAGAATTGATGCTTTTGACCTATGGTGCTAGAGAAGACTCTTGAGAATCCCTTGGACTTCAAGGAGATCAAACCAGTCAGTCCTAAAGGAAATCAACACTTCCAATGAATATTCATTGGAAGGATTGATGCTGAAGCTGAAACTTCAATACTTTAGCCACCTGATGTGACGAGCTGACTCACTGGAAAAGACCCTGATGCTGGGAAAGATTGAGGGCAGGAGGAGAAGGGGACGACAGAGGATCAGATGATTGGATGGCATCACCGACTCAATGAACATGAGGCTGAGCACACCCCAGGAGATGGTGATGGACTGGGAAGCCTGGTGAGCTTCAGTCCATGAGGTCACAGAGAAGGACACGACTTAACGACTGAGCAACAACTCACCCGCCTCTGTCTCCACCTGCATGTCTGTTGGTCCATGTACACCACGAGCTCCTGGTCTTCCCTAAAGTCCTGTGCAGCCTTCCCATCCCTGTGGCTTAGACTGGAAACCTTAGGGGCATCCTTGACACCCTCTCTTTCTTAAGCTCTATCAAATCTGATAGCAAGTCTCAGTGGTTTGACTTTGAAAGTACATCCAGCATCCAACCAACTGGTACCCCTTCCTGACTATAACCCTGAAGCAGACCCCACCAGCTCTTGCCAGGACTGCTGCACAGGCTGCCAAATATCTTAGTGTGTTTGCCTGCTCCTCCTCTTGCCCGCTGTAGACTTACTCTCAACACAGCAGACACAGTGAACCCGTGAAAAGGGCATCGTATCAAAAGACACCATCCTGCCCTAACCTTCAGCGGCTTCCAGCAGTCTCCATAGAAACCAAGCCCCTCATCACACCTGGAGGCTATCTGTGATCTGCCATTCATGACTCTGACTGTGACTTCCTCCCCCATCCATCTCACCCCACTCCAGCTGCCCCGCCTCTTCACTGCTCCTCCAACAGGGCTGGCTTACCCCACCACATGGTCGTGCACTGCCTAGCCCTTCCACTTGGAAATAGCCACATAGCTTGTTCCTTTGCGGCCTTCAGATGACACCTTCTTAGGAATGTCTGCTCTGATGACAGGGTTTAATCATCATCAGCTTTCTCCAACACCCAGTTTCCCTTCTCTATTTTCCCCTGTACTCCTTACCACATTTTCTCATGATGTACATTATTTCTGTGGCATTACCTGCATCTCTTTCCACAGACACAACTGAACGACTGAACAACAGCAGCAACGTTATCCACACAAACTCCATGCAGAAAGGAGTTTTCTTTTATTCATTACTTTGCTCTGATGGCTGCCGAGGTGACACAGTGGCAAAGAATCTGCCTGCCAGTGCAGGAGACACAGGAGACTTGGGTTTGATCCCTGAGTCCGGGAACGTCCCCTGGAGTAGGAAATAGCAACCCACTCCAGTATTCTTGCCTGGAAAATTCCATGCATAGAGGAGCCTAGCAGACTATAGTCCATGGGGATGACAAAGAATCAGACGTGACTGACTAGACATTCACATCACTTTGCCCCTTGTCCCAGATAGTGCTTGGTAGAGGGGAGGCATTCAGTCAATCTTTGTTGGATGAATGAATGCTTGAACTGCTTATGGAAGCAGAGCTGATGCTCCAGCAATCTGGAATGCTTTTCTCTTCCTGTATCCTTTCCACTTTCCCTCACCTTTTCCCAGCCTGCAGCTGGTGGAGGGCTCCTGGGCAGGTGAAGATAACCCACATCTACATTCTTAGTCCCTGACGGACCTGCCCAAGCAGAGTGGCCGTCGTCTCCCCTCCCCCTTGATTGCAGGTCAGAGTGATGCGATGGTCCCAGGGGATTCCCTGAGACATTTCCTGTTCCCCCATTATATGACAGCAGCCCAGTTTTCCCTTGATACTTCAGTCGGTCATCTCAGCCAATGGGGTTAGCCACATTTGTCCCAGGGAATGAATAACAAGAAATAGCTAGGTGTTGTCCCAATTCCACTTTCTCCCCAAAGAGTCAAAATCGTGGGTACAGGAAGAAGACATTTATAAATGGGTCATTTGGTACCTTCATGAGAATTGCTTCTCTCACCTTTTTCTTCCCTAGTGCTGGACTCAAGCATTCTCGCTATGGAGGTGAGAGCACCATATGCTGAACCTTGAAGGTCTTGTCTTCCAACTGACTCTGTGATTGAGCCGTCAGTAAGCCCTTCCACCCATCTGTAAAGTCAGATTCTCCCGGGTGATAGGATTCATGATGAGAGAGGATCACATGGGCACCAGCTCATTGCCTTTCTTCTCTGCCTGGGAGAACATTCTTTGGTCAGAAGCAATGTAGTGTGAGACAGTGAAAAACATATTCAGTAACTTGACAGATGACAGTGCTAGCAGAGAGGCCTGGCAGGCCAGGAAGCAGAAGCAAAATCAAATCCAGAGAAAAGGGCCGCTCTAGCAGAATAGAGCCCAGCCCTTTATTATAGGAGGGGCTCCATGTAGGCAGCCTCCGCCCAGGGAGTGGCATGAACTCCTACCAGTATGCTACCCTATCGGTGTTCATTTTTGTTCAAGGCTGATTATGGATGTCAGTGTACTGGTCAGTCTAGAGTGACAGCTGGTGACAGAAGGGCCTTGGCGAGAGGAGGTCCATTGTGCCGAGCCTGTTCTTAGCCTGCATCCTTAGAATCTCACTTTGCAAGCCATTTTGTTTACTCGGTCCTTTCTTTCGGTACTGCAGAGAAGGGTGATTGATATTGAAAAGAGGGCCAATCTGTCCACCTAATTATTAAGCACCTTAATAGTAGGGGGCCTTTGGTGAACATCTATATTGATACAAATATTCTCATGCTCCGGCCAAGTATAAAAGCTCTGCCCCATATAATTCTTCCCCCAACCTCCCTGTCCTCAATGTCCTGCTTCTTTCAAGTCCAGTTCTATCTGATCTCCTGGAATTCTTCGTTTGCCTTGTCTGTATAAGCAGCAGCCTAATTGAACTACAGTAATTCTAGGTGATCATGGGCAATAACCTATTATTAATTAGCTACTTTGTCATTGTTTATGATAATTTGGAGAAAGAAGAGGTCCAAGGAATGACAGGAATACTGAAAAACAAGGTCAAATGGAACAAGGATCAAGGAAACTCAAAAGTCCAGGTAGCATGAACTTTGAGGGTCCCGCCAGAGGGCAGCTGCTGGAATAGATGAGCATTACCACCTTCACGGTCCTTGTCACAGCTCAAGATGCACATTCGGGTGCAGGGTATCTAATCAGTTCTGTCTGGGTGCCATATTTCTGCTTCTTGGCTATTCCAGACTGTATCTTGTGGGAAAGAAGCAATTTCCCAAAAGGAAATCAAGGTGCCAGTCTCAAAGGTGAAATGGACACTGAGCAGCCACAAGCTCTACAAATGTCCTCTACACTGGACTCCTTGGTCTACAGATTGTCAAGATATTCAGAGGTCTTTTGATCGTGGTGGTTGTGGTGGTTGGTAGGAGTGGAGTGATCATTACTTATGAATTTACATACACAGTGCTGCTGCTGCTGCTGCTAAGTCGCTTCAGTCGTGTCCGACTCTGTGCGACCCTATGGACAACAGCCCACCAGGGCTCCTCTGTCCACGGGACTCTCTAGGCAAGAATACTGGAGTGGGTTGCCATTTCCTTCTCCAGTGGTCTGGTATTCCCATTGCTTGAAGAATTTTCCCATTTGTTGTGATCTACACAGTCAAAGGCTATGATGTAATCAATAAAGCAGAAGTAGATTTTTTTCTGGAACTCTCTTGTTTCTTCAGTGATCCAACAGATGTTGGCAATTTGATCTCTGGTTCCTCTGCCTTTTCTAAATCCACCTTGAACATCTGGAAGTTGCTGAAGCCTGGCTTGGAGAATTTTGAGCATTACTTTATTAGCGTGTGAGATGAGTGCAATTGTGCAGTAGTTTGAGCATTCTTTGGCATTGCCTTTCTTTGGGATTAAAATGAAAACCGACCTTTTCCAGTCCTGTGGCCACTGCTGAGTTTTCCAAATTTGCTGGCATACTGAGTATAACACTTTCTCAGCATCATCTTTTAGGATTTGAAACAGCTCAACTGGAATTCCATCACCTCCACTAGCTTTGTTCACAGTGATGCTTCCTAAGGCCCACTTGACTTCACATTCCAAGATGTCTGGCTCTAGGTGAGTGATCACACCATTGTGATTATCTTGGTCGTGAAGATCTTTTTGTACAGTTCTTCTGTGTATTCTTGCCACCTCTTCTTAATATCTTCTGTTTCCGTTAGGTCCATACCATTTCTGTCCTTTATTGTGCCATGTTTGCATGAAATGTTCCCTTGGTATCTCTAATTTTCTTGAAGAGATCTCTAGTCTTTCCCATTCTATTGCTTTCCTCTATTTCTTTGCATTGATCACTGAGGAAGGCTTTCTTATCTCTCCTTGTATATCTTCCCTTTTCTCCTTTGCCTTTCACTTCTTTTCTCAGCTATTTGTAAGGCCTCCTCAAACAACCATTTTGTCTTTTTGCATTTCTTTTTTCTTGGGGATGGTCTTGATCACTGCCTTCTGTACAATATCATGAACCTCCGTCCATAGTTCATCAGGCACTCTGTCTATCAGATCTAATCCCTTGAATCTGTTTGTCACTTCCATTGTATAATCATAAGGGATTTGATTTAGGTCTCATGGTTTTCCCTACTTTCTTCAATTTAATTTTGCAATAAGGAGTTCATGATCTGAGTCACAGTCAGCTTTAGGTCTTGCTTTTGCTGATTGTATAGAGCTTCTCCATCTTTGGCTGCAAAGAATATAATCAATCTGATTTTGGTATTGACCATCTGGTGATGTCTATGTGTAGAGTCTTCTCTCGTGTTGTTGGAAGAGGGTGTTTGCTATGACCAGTGTGTTCTCTTGGCAAAACTCTGTTAGCCTTTGCCCTGCTTCATTTTGTACTCCAAGGCCAAATTTGCCTGTTACTCCAGGTATTGGTTGACTTCACACTTGACAACAATTCCCATGCATCTCAGGGGTGACCTTTGCCCCAGTGACCTATACTGTCTCTTTTTAAGGACTGCCCTCACCTCAGGCACACACCTCAGAGCACATTGCCCATTTTTTGTTGTTGGGAAATTATGTCTGCCGTCTTTCCAGGCTCCTGGCCAGCCTCTGCTTCTGATAACATTCCATCTCATCTTTCTAGACTTGAAACCCTATAAAAGGCCATCACAAAAGAAAGAGATTAAAAAGCTCATAAGCACCGGTGCCCAATCTGCTGGCAGGTTTTCATTAGGTCTTAATGAAGCTTGAGTCTGCTGTCCCCAAGGCCCTTTTTCATTTCCACTTGATCTGGCTCAGCCTGCTCCTTAGCCCGAGGACCCCCAGAAGGGCTGGAAGATTCTTGGGCTCAGATGTCATGGAGAACTAAAGCTGGGGAACCGGGAAGGAGAGCAGAAGTAACTGGAAAGACACCTTCTATGGCCTCCAAGAGCCACATCGCTGTGTCTGTAAGACATTTTCTCCGCATGGTTGTCTGCTGAGCCTCAGCCTCTTGAGAGAGGCCCTGGCAAGGGAACACAGGCTGGTGTGTCAGAGGGCCTTGGCTCCCGCTGCTGCTCAGGCAGCCCGCTAGCTCTACCCTTGTATATTTCCCCTCCAGCCTTGGCTCTTTCTTCTGTGGGGCCTTGTAAATAACAGTGTCTGAATAAGAACAGTTGTGCACAGACATGCACATTTATCATTCATGTGAATGGTTAGACACTGTCATGCATCTTATCTACATTATTTTGTTTAATAGCCACATCTAGCTTTGGGGCTGAAATATGAGTGATTTTATTTTATCAATGAGCAAACTGAGTAGTTATGCCTTGTTTGGATAGCATCACCGACTCAATGGACATGAACTTGGGCAAACTCCAGGGACAGTGAGGGACAGGGAGGCCTGGGATGATGCAGTCCATGGGGTCACAAAGAGTCGGACATGACTGGGAGACTGAACAACAACATCTCTTGCTTGAGCTGACATCAGAATCCTGTTGGACTTGAAAGCTTGCAGTGACAGCGTCGGTCTCCACTGCCTCCCACCTGCTTCAGGGATGTCCAGTCGGGGGCAGGGCGGCCACTTCATCATCTCTGCTGCTCCATCCGAACATGTGCTTCATTTCCAGGCCTGTGAGTCTCGCTGACTCTGCACACGTGGGCCGAGCTGCCATGAGCAATATTTCATCAGTGCTTGTCACTGAGAGCATTTTCATATGCTAATAAGTATTAATAATGCATGTTCAGTAATCTGCCTGGTGTTTTTCCCATCCTTGTTTCTAGCTGGGGGATGACATGGACCAGAGATGAGCTCCCAGGGAGACAAAGACGAGCCATCTGCATAGCTCTTTCCAAGGAGGGCTTGGTAGGCTGAGTCTTTGCTGCTGAAGGTGGAGGGGTGGGCTGACAAGGCAAGGCCAGCCTTATCTGGGGACACACAGCCTTCATGCTCTGTGCTGGCAGCTAGGGAGATGCCTCTGTCTGCACTGTGATGGCGCTCCGCTGTCACCCATTTCTATCTTATCTGACTTTTCACAGTACTAATTTCAAATCAAGTGCCTTGGGATTTTCTGGATATTGTTGAGCCTGAGTAAACCCTCCCTGAGAAGTAGACCTTGCAGGTCATCAGGACTTTTGTATTTAGGCTAATGTCTGCATTACCCTTGAGCTTAGAGGAATTTTCCAAGCCACTAATTTGTACTTTGCCAGGAGACAAGAGTGATGAGTGAGTGGTATTATTTTAGGCTTTCTAAATTGGAGCACCACTTTTGGGTACTAGATGTTCTCAATTTCTTATTTCTTTCAACTTGGAGTTCTGGCAGTTTTGTTGTGTTCTTTAAAAGGGAAGTTAGGTTTCTCAGAGAAGTATTTCAGGCCCCTCTCCTCAACATGCTAAATGATGACTTTTGAGTCTGTGATATAATTCAACAAATATTTATCATGTGCCTATTAGTTGTCAGGCTCTGAGCTAAGTGCTACAGGGTGGGTACAACAACTGATGTATTCATTCCAACACCCGATGTATCATTCATACATTTTTGAGCACTGCTATTGAGCAGTTACTGGCAGATGCTGGAGCTATTTGTCAATCAGGACTGTGTCCTGCTCCAAGTAATAGAAATAAGAGTTTCCCAGTATTAGTTGTTAGTCTCTATGATGTTTAGAGTAATGTTTCTGCTCTCATTGAGCCTTTTCCTCATGATCTCAAGATGGCTGCTGCAGCTCCAGCCATAGCTTTCTATTTAGGGCAAGAGAGACAACATAGAGGATGGTGAAGATAATCTAGAAGAGATGTTTTTGTAACTGAGCCTTTTGACAAACAGAGAGGGGTTGTTGATTGCTGTTTTTTAAGGGAGTCGATAGGTAAAGAGAACTGGAAGCCATTAGCTAGCATGTCCTGAAGAATGCCTAGGTGTTTCCCAGGCACAGCTGAAGGTACAGGAACACCAGGTACTAGGAAAGAGGCTACAGCCATTTCCCCAACATCTAGACCAACTCAACTATCCACTAAGTTAAGGACGTTACTGAAGGTTCCCTAGACTGTTTACTGTCTCAGGCATTCTAGTGAATTTCTCCTGTATGGATTCGCTATGGACTCTGAGTTAACTTTCCCCAGAAACCCAAGGCTGGCATTCCCATGGAAGAAGAATATAAAGCATCTTCCATGCTCTCTCTCTACCAGGGAACGTGTCACAAATCCAGTCAAATCAGGGCCCCATCCTTAGGATCTCATTTAACCTCAATTACTCCCTAGAGACCCCATCTCCAAAGTTAGCCATGCTGGGGTTAAGACTTCAGCATGTGAATTTTGGAGGATCACAAACATTCAGTCCATAAGAATAGCCTTCTCATTAATTCTCAGAGGAGAAAACTCGAGTCATTATTCACCATCTGCCCCACAGAGGAGCAGATCATGTGCCATAAAAGAGAAGTTCACGTCTGTCCAAGAAAAAGGTCTTCTCCCCGACTCCAAGGACACTTCTAGTTACAAGCATCATGCCCATCCCATTGTAGATGTTCGTTCATATTGTTTTTCCAAAGTGTTTATTTTATTTATTTATCTGGCTCTGCTGGGTGTCATTTGTGGCAAATGGGATCTTTAGTTACAGCATGTGAATTCTTAATTTCGGTGTGTGGAATCTAGTTCTCTGACCAGGGATTGAACCCGGGTCCTGTGTATTGGGAGTGTGAATACCAGTCACTGGACCACCAGGGTGCTGCTGCTAAGTCACTTCAGTCATGTTTGACTCTGTACAACCTCATAGACAGCAGCCCACCAGGCTCCCCCATCCCTGGGATTTTCCAGGCAAGAACACTGGAGTGGGTTGCCATTTCCTTCTCCAGTATACAAAAGTGAAAAGTGAAAGTGAAGTCACTCAGTCATATCGGACTCTTAGTGACCTCATGGACTGCAGCTTACCAGGCTCCTCCATCCATGGGATTTTCCAGGCAAGAGTACCGGAGTGGGGTGCCATTGCCTTCTCCAGGACCACCAGGGTAGTCTCTCACTAATATTTAATAAATTAATATGTGGCATGCAGTCCATAACATTGTTCTGACTATTAAGGCTCAAATGAAGTGATGAACACAGGAAGATCTGCGTAGCAGTAAGCTTCACAGCCTGGAAAGACAGGAAGAGCCAGCCTATAAATATTCCAAATCACGCACCTTGCAAAGGTTTCTCCAGGGGAGAGATTTCCCATACCTACCTGTACCTTGCAATCATTTTACGACTCATCTAGGTGGATGTACAGACAGGATTGTTGGCTCAGGGATGTGCTGATTTCACAACTGCATCAGTGGGTAAGAAATGTCGTTAATTATTGTTGTTGTTCAGTTGCTAAGTTGTGTCTGACTCCTTGCGACCCCACGGACTGGAGCCTGCCAGGCTCCTCTGTCCATGGGATTTCCCAGGCAAGATTACTACAGTGGGTTGCCATTTTCTTCTCCAGAGGATCTTCCCAACCCAGGAATCAAACTTGCATCTCCTGCTTGGCCAGAGGATTCTTTACCCACTGAGTCACCTGGAAAGTCCGTCATTATTTATTAGCTCCAAACAAAACGTAAAATACACAGACTTTTCTAGGGATCAAAGCCTGACTTCAGTTGTCTTCCCCCAAGCTGTGAAAGGCAAATGAAAGATTGACTGAGGTGGTGGGAGGGGAAGAGGGGATATGGAATCACCCATCTGGAAGGACGCAGCTGTGGGAAGCAGCCACAGGGCCACTGTGGGAAATTTGTATTGAATCACTGTTCCACCCTTTGCTGTTTGCATGACCCCAGTCAAGGACTTAAATGTCTATGATACTCATTTTGTAAAAGCTAATATCGCCTTCCCCACCGGGTTGTGGTAAGGATCAAATCAGATCATTTTTCTACAGTTCTTAACATCATGCCTGAGACTTCATCGGTAAGCTCGGTTAGTTCTATCTGAATATGTAATAACACAAATCATCTGATATACTTTTCAGAACATGGCCATGGAGATTGCACAAATTAGGATGCTGAGAGGGCACTTTGCTCTTTAGAGGAAAACGTTTGTCCTCCAAATGTATTACTTTGAAATAAATCAGCGAGTTTCCGTCTCTCGAAGTGGGACAGTTAGATACAGGTTCGCTCTTGTGATTTTAATCTGAGACCCAGAAGCCACTGTAGATGTTGTTGTCAGAAAGGGATTTAACAGAGGGAATTAGATGCTGAACAGGGAAGACCTCAGACTTTTCCTCCTGGGTTTACTGTTTACTCCAACACGACTGCCTTACTCAACAATTCTGATACTAGCTAGTTGGGGCTTTTTTCCCAACCCTACGAGTCAAATCTCTGACGTCAGCTGGGTATCCTCCAATTGAACCAAATTCTGATGTTATTTACCTGGAGACAGAATGAGATCTCACAGGTTAAGGCTTAATACTACAGGAACTCCCTGGCGGTCAGGTGGTTAAGACTCTGAGATGCCAGTGCAGGGGGTGAGTATTGAATCCCTGGCTGGGAAACTAAGATCCCACATGCCTCACAGCTTGGTCAAAAGACTGAAAAAAAAAAAAAAAAGAGCTTAGTCCTACAACATTGCCCGCCTCCCTCTCCTTCAAATGTCAATTGCAAATCCAAGTTGTCACCTGTGCCTGATTGATGGGCCTATAAATTGCACATTCCCACATTCCCATGACTCCCTCTTCAGGCTTGATGAACTGGCTAGAGCAGCTCACAGAACTCACGAAATCAGTTACTTACATTATTAGAAGATATCTTACTGAAGTCTACTAAAGGATATGGGGCTTCCCTCGTGGCCCCGTGATAAAATATTGGCCTGCAATGCAGGAGACATGGGTTTGATCCCTGGGTCAGGAAGATCCCCTGGAATTGGAAATGGCACCCCACTCCAATATTCTTGCCTGGGAAATCCCATGGACAGAGAAGCCTGGCAGGCTACAGTCCACGGGGCCGCAAAGAGCTGGACACGACTGAGCACTGTAAGTCACTACATCATAGGCGCTCCATGGAACTTGGCAAAACTGGAAATGCAGACACAAGGGGAAATCAATAATGTTCCTAGGAAGTCAGGCAGTTGCAGGAATTGTAAAAACAGGCACCCAGAGCCAGTGATTCACTGGAGAAAGCTTGGAAAACACTGCAGAACAGCACACAGCCATCTGCGGAAATCCATTCACCTGCCTGCCGATGTCCAAGCCTTATGACTGTTCCCGCTTCTCTCCCACCTGCCACATCTGATGTGAGTTCTCATCACTGGCAGAATCTAAGTAGGAACCAATTGACAGGGGGCCTGGGAGATGTAGTTTTCAGGCTCCTGGCATTGGTTGCACAGGGAAAGCTTAGAAGGGCCAGATACTGCCGGGTACCAAGCAATGGTTGACCCTCATTATTCACGGATTCTGTATTTAAGAATTCACCTACTGGCTCACTAAAATGTGTTTGTAATTCCCAAATCAATAAATAGTCACTTGCAGTCATTCGAAAAGCAGCAAAAAATCGGAGTTGCCAACAAACGCTTTCCCAGCTGAGGTTGAACAAGAGGTAATCTGCCTTCTTGTTTCAGCTCTCAAGCTGTGAACAAGTATCCTTTCCATGGTCTATTTAATGCCACATGTGAGTATGAGTGTGTGTGTGTGTGTGTGTGTGTGTGTGTGTGTGTTTTCCACTGGTGATTTTGCTATTTAAAATGACCCCAAGCACTGTTGAAGTGGGATCTGGTGTTCCTATGTGCAAGAGAACTGGGACGTGTTAGATAAGCTGGATTCAGGCCTGAGTTACTGTGCTGTTCTTGTGTGGTAACAAATGAACAGTGTATAGTAACTCAAGTGTCTTTAAGCAGAAACACATGGGAAACAAGGATCTGTATTGATCGGTTGATGGATATGTGGCCAGAGGCTTGCAGTAGCCTGACTGTATGTACGCTAGGGACAGTGACTCAACATTCACTAATTCAGCACTTGCTGTGACTTTAGTGAGTAAGCGCTCAGTCACTCAGTCGTGTCCAGTTCTCTGTGACTCCATGGACTGTGTAGCCCACCAGGCTCCTCTGTCCGTGGAATTCTCCAGGCAAGAATACTGGAATAGGTTGTCGTTTCCTTCTCCAGGGGATCTTCCCAACCCAGGTGCAGAACTGGCATTTCCTGCGGCTCCTGCATTGGCAGGCGCATTCTTTATTACTGAGCCGCCCACGGTGCGTGAGTGAGTAACTACCTCGAAGAGCTGGTGAGAATCAAGTGTGGTATTTAGTGCACAATGGGAAATGCGACCAGTGCATCTTTGACAAATTTCTGAGCTTGTAGAACAAGAGACAAACTGAGGCTCAACATTTGATATCCTAGGACATCCCTGTGAGTACATCCAGATAAGAAAGAAAGTGATTTACATGCCTTGACATACTCAAGATCTTCCCACATTCACAAGTGGCTTTGAAATTTAGACTCTAAAATTTCCAGCATGGTTTTTCCAAGTCTGTGTACCATTTCTTATAGATTCTTTCCTTTTTTTTTTTTTTTAAACCACTTCTAAGATTAAACAACTGCCTGGATGGCCAATGTTTTTCAAACTTGAAAAGAAGAAAGATATAAGAATTCATGCTGTCACCTGCGGGAAGGGAGGGAGCTAGCAGGCTTGCCCACAGTCCTCCGGCAGTAAGTTTGTCCTTGTTTTACATATGAAACACTCAAAGCCAGGGAAGGTTAAGAGGTTTGCCTGAGGGCACAATGAGGTCAGAAAACCTGCCTACCTCAGTGCCTTTCCTTTTTGCTTGGCTGCTTTAAAATACAATTCAATTGCTTGTAAAATAAGGAGTTGAACTAGCTGATCTCACAGGTCTCTTAGAAACCCACAATTCCATGACTCTGGCATTCACTGAAGTTTTAACACTTTTTTAACACTATGCTTGGGGCTGGAACTGACCTGGTGAGGGAAGATATAAAAACAGAACACACTGAATATGCCCCAGAGAGTTTACACACAGGTTTGTGTCTTGTTCAGTCATTCAGTGGTGTCTGACTCTTTGTGACCTCATGGACTGCAGCACGCCAGGCTTCCCTGTCCTTCACTGTCTCCCAGAGTTTGATCAGACTCATGTCCATTGAGCTGGTGATGCCATCCAACCATCTCATCCTCTGTGGCCCCCTTCTCTGCTTGCCCTGTCTTTTCCACCATCAGCGTCTTTTCCAATGAGCCAACTCTTTGCATCAGCTGGCCAAAGTATCGGAGCTTCATTTTTAGCATAGGTCTTTCCAGAATATTCAGGGTTGATTTCTTTTAGAACTGACTGGTTTGATCTCCTTACAATCTAAAGGGCTCTCGCTCAGCCTTCTTTATGGTCCAACTCTCACATCCATACATGACTACTGGAAAAACTTTAGCCTTGAGTATACAGACCTTTGCTGACAAAGTGATGTTTCTGCTTTTTAATAGACTATCTAGGTTTGTTGTAGTTTTTCTTCCAAGGATCAAGCGTCTTTTAATTTTGTAGCTGCAGTCACTGTCTGTAGTAATCAGTGATTTTGGAGCCCAAGAAAATAAAATCTGCCACTGTTTTCACTTTTTCCCATCTATTTGCCATGAAGTGATGATACTGGCTGCCATGATCTGAGTTTTTGAAATGTTGAGTTTTAAGCCAGCTTTTTCACTCTCCTCTTTCACCCTCATCAGGGGGTTCTTTGGTTCCTCTTCACTTTCTGCCAATAGAGTTGTTAGAGTTGTGAAAGTGAAAGTGTTATTCACTCAGTAGTGTCTGACTCTTTGTGACCCCATGGACTGTAGCCCACCAGGCTCTTAAAAGCAAGTCATGTTAGTCCTCTAGTTTCCTAGTTCTTTTTCTTAGTTGTTTTGGCTATCCTGAGCGCTTTGCATATCCATATAAATTTCGAATCTATTTTTCAGTTTCTTTGTAAAAGCATTTTTAAATTTGATTTCAAATTGCCAGTGTTCACTTATAGTCCATAAAATTATGATGACTTTTGTCTTGTAGCCTTCAACCATTCTAATCTCACTTATTAAGTTTTCAGAGCTTTTATCCCTTTTTCTACATCAGTTTCTCTACCTTCTTAGTTTCTGTACATGGGGCCCGTGAATCAAACTGATAAGAAAAAGATTAATAGAAAAAGAAATAGAATTTTAATTAATATTTAAAATTTTACATCTGTGGGGGATACAAAGGAAAGAAGTAAAAACCCACAGAAGTAGATGGACTTGGAAGCTTACATACCATTTTAACCAAGTGTGATAAGGAAATGTAGATATACAAAGGAAAGGGGAATTGAGGCTCCTCAGTTCAGTTCAGTTCAGTCACTCAGTCGTGTCTGACTCTTTGCGACCCCATGGACTGCAGCACACCAGGCCTACTGCCCATCACCAACTCCGGGAGTTTACCCAAACTCATGTCCATTGAGTCAGTGATGCCATCCAACCATCTCATCCCCTGTTGTCCCCTTCTCCTCCTGCCCTCAGTCTTTCCCAGCATCAGGGTCTTTTCAAATGAGTCAGCTCTTCACATCAGGTGGCCAAAGTATTGAGGCTTCTAGGGGTAGTAAATTGTGGCATGGTAAATATATGGGGAAGCTAATGGAAGATAAGGGTTATTTTAGTAAGGTTTGTTTGTATAGACTCTTCTTGATGCTGGCTTTCTGTCTTTGTTGCCATAAAACTCCCCTGGAGAAGGGATTTATAGTGACCTCCTTTCTCTGAAGTTTCTACTTTTAGTCAGATAAGGGAAACTCCAAGGAGTCTTCTTTCTGCATCTGTTGATTCTCGATTGCCTTCATCTTGAAACAGTCCTTATGCCAAAGTGGCACACTTTGGGGTGGCTTTTTCTGGCCCCCTTCACAATCATGTCATCTGCAATAAAGACAGTTTTACTTCATTCTTTCCAATCTGTGTGTCTTTTCTTTCTTTTTATTACCTGATAGCACTGCGAGAGCCTCTGCTGCTGCTGCTAAGTCGCGTCAGTCGTGTCCGACTCTGTGCGTCCCCATAGACGGCAGCTCACCAGGCTCCCCCGTCCCTGGGATTCTCCAGGCAAGAACACTGGAGTGGGTTGCCATTTCCTTCTCCAATGCAGGAAACTGAAAAGTGATAGTGAAGTCGCTCAGTCGTGTCTCAGCGACCCCATGGACTGCAGCCTTCCAGGCTCCTCCATCCATGGGATTTTCCAGCAAGAGTACTAGAGTGGGGCGCCATTGCCTTCTCCACTAGAGCCTCTGGTTAGAGCTAATATTTCTGTCTTGTTCCTGATGTTAGGAGGAAAGTGTTCAGCTTTTCACCATTAAGAATGATGTTAATTCTATTTCCAGATTTTTAAGGAATCTCCACACTGTTCTCCATAGTGGTTGTATTCGTTTGCATTCCCACTGACAGTGTGAAAGGGTCCCCTTTTCTCCACACCCTCTCCAGCCTTTATTGGTTGTAGACTTTTGATAGCAGCCATTCTGACTGGTGTGAGATGGTACTTCATTGTGGATTTGATTTGCATTTCTCTGATAATGAGTGATGTTGGGCATCTTTTCATGTGTTTATTAGCCATCTGTATGCCTTCTTTGGAGAAATGTCTGTTTAGTTCTTTGGCCCACTTTTTGATTGGTTGTTCATTTTTTCTAATATTGAGCTGCATGAGCTATTTGTATATTTTGAAGATTAATTCTTTGTCAGTTGTTTCATTTGCTAGTATTTTCTCACATTCTGAAAGCTGCCTTTTCACCTTGCTTATAGTTTCCTTCATTATACAAAAGGTTTTAAGTTTAATTAAGTCCCATTTTTTATTTCCATTACTCTGTGGGTGGGTCATAGAGGATCTTGTTGTGATTTATGTCAGAGTGGGTTCTGCCTATATCTTCCTTTAAGAGTTTTATAGTTTATGATCTTACATTTAGATCTTTAATCCATTTTGAGTTTATTTTTGTGTATGATGTTAGAAAGTTTTCTAGTTTCATTCTTTCACAGGAGGTTGACTGGTTTTCCCAGCACCACTTGTTAAAGAGATTGTCTTTTCTCCATTGTGTATTCTTGCCTCCTTTGTCAAAGATAAGGTGTCCATAGGCACATGGATTTATCTCTGGGCTTTCTGTTTTGTTCCATTGATCTATATTTCTGTCTTTGTACCAGTACCATACTGTCTTGATGACTGAAGCTTTGTAGTATAGTCTGAAGTCAGGAAAGTTAATTCCTTCAGTTCCATTCTTCTTTCTCAAGATTGCTTTGGCTATTTGAAGTTTTTGTGTTTCCATATAAATTGTGAAATTATTTGTTCTAGTTCTGTGAAAAATACCATTGGTAGCTTCATAGGGATTGCACTGAATCCATAGATTTCTTTGGGTAGTATATTCATTTTCACTATAGTGATTCTTCCAATCCACGAACATGGTATATTTCTCCATTTATTTGTGTCATCTTTCATTTCTTTCATCAGTGTTTTCTAGTTTTCCATATATAGGTCTTTTGTTTCAGCACTATTTACAATAGCTAGGACATGGAAGCAACCTAGATGCCCATCTGCTGATGGATGGATAAGGAAGTTGTGGTACATATACACAATGGAGTATTGCTGCTGCTGCTTCTGCTAAGTCACTTCAGTCGTGTCCAACTCTGTGCGACCCCAGAGACAGCAGCCCACCAGGCTCCCCCGTCCCTGGGATTCTCCAGGCAAGAACCCTGGAGTGGGTTGCCATTTCCTTCTCCAATGCAGGAAAGTGAAAAGTGAAAGCGAAGTTGCTCAGTCATGTCCGACTTTTAGTGACCCCATGGACTACAGCCTAGCAGGCTCCTCCATCCATGGGATTTTTCCAGGCAAGAGTACTGGAGTGGGGTGCCATTGCCTTCTCTGAATGGAATATTACTCAGGTATAAAAAGAACACATTTGAGTCAGTTCTAATGAAAGAGAAGGCTATTATACAGAGTGAAGTAAGTCAGAAAGAGAAATACCGATATAGTATATTAATGCATATATATGAAATTTAGAAAGAGAGTAATGATGAACCTATATGCTGAACCTATATGTGAGACAACAAAAGAGACAGATGTAAAGAACAGACTTTTGGTGTATGTGGGAGATGGTGAGGATGGGATGATTTGAGAGAATAGCATTGAAACATGTATATTACCACATGTAAAATAGGTGACCAGTGCAAGTTCAATGCATGATGTTGGGCGCTCAGAGCTGGTGCTCTGGGACAACCCAGAGTGATGGGGTGGGGAGGGAGGTGAGAGGGGGTTTCAGGATGGGGGACACTTGCTACCGCGGCTGATTCATGTCAACGTATGGCAAAAACCACCATAATATTGTAAAGTAATTAGCCTCCAATTAAAATTAATCAATTTTTTTAAAAAATAATGATGTTAGCTATAGGTTTAGATGTCTTTACCAAAGTAAGAAAGTTCTCTCTCTTCCAAAGTTGTTGAGAGTTTTTATCTGCTGTGGATGTTGGATTTTTTTCCAGTAAAACCCAAAAGTTTTTGGGTGACACAATTTTACAAAGAGTTGTTTTGTGTTAATTTTTGTGTATTCTGTGATGTATGGTTAGATATTCTTGGAGGATGGAAGGGGAAATTATGCACTTGTTCCCAGTATCATTTTTTTAACTTTTAAAAATTCACTTATTTTTAATTGGAGGATAATTGCTTTACAAAATTATGTTAGTTTCTGCCATACATCAAGATGAATTAGCCATAGGTATATGTATATTCCTTCCCTCTTGAACCTCACTCTCACCTCCCACCACAATATCATTTAAAAATATATATTTCTGCATCTATTAAGATGCTCCTGTGATTTTTCTGTTAAGTTTGTTAATATAGTGAATCACATTGATTGCTTTTCTAATGTGAAGGCTCCCCTCAGGAGTTTTTGTGTGTCTGTTTCCAAGATAAGTCATCATCCATTTCCCTCCATTTTTGTGGAGTGTTGGGTTGTGAGCCAGAGTAAGGTGGCAGCAGGAAGAAACTTTTAAGTCTCAAAGGTGAAAACCAAGTCTTATTGGTCAACCAGTCCCAGGACTCTGCACTGAACTGATTCAAAAAAGTTGATGAATTGAATTTGGCCGGAGAGTAGGGAAAGTTCTGGTGACAGCTTCATGGTTTTTGAAGAAGAAATAGAAGATACCCCTTAGAGACAGACAGATGTGGGGTTTGGGCGCCTTCATGACACTGTTCACAGTTTGCTCTCATTGTGCTTGTGTGTGGAAGGGAAGGTGCAGCAAAACATTGAGAACGTCCACCCTACTCCTGGATCCCACTGGTCCTTGATACATGACTCATCATCTTTTTTCATTTCTCCCTTGTGGCTACTTGAGTAATTAGCTTAAAATCCAAATATGATTCTATTGCTCTCTACCTTGTAACTCAACTGCTTATGAAATAAAGTGTCTATCCTTTTAACACACTATTCATGGGGTTCTTAATGAGTATTCTTTGAAAGGACTGATGCTGAAACTCCAGTACTTTTGGCCACCTGATGCAAATAACTGACTCGTTGGAAAAGATTCTGATGCTGGGAAAAATTGAAAGCAAAAGGAGAAGGGGGCAGCAGAGGATGAGGTGGTTAGATAGCTTCACTGACTCAATGGAGATGAATCTGAGCCAACTTTGGGCAAATAGTAGAAGACAGAGGAGCCTGGTGTGCTGTAATCCATGACGTCACAAAAGTCAGACTTACCGACTCAATAACAGGAGCAACCCATTTAGCTTCTCTTACAAGGCCCTTTATATTCTACACCCAACCTACCTGTCCACGTCTTGCTTCCATTGCTTCCTAGGCGTATCCAGTGACCTGGCCGGACAACTTTTGTGATACTCAGAAAACAATAAACCTTCTCTCCAAGCCACTGCCTTTGTCTGCAATACTTTGCCCCATTTTCAATCGCTTTGTGTCTCTCTCCTTTTGTAGTCTCAGGCTTAGAGTCATGTTAATGTCAGTTTTAATTCACTGCACACTGTTATCTGTGCAAGGGATTGCCTCCAACTCCCCAGAACCCCAAATGATCTACAATGGATTTGTGTGAAAATTTCCCTGGGAGATAGATGCTCAAAGTTGAATTGCTGGCCAGAGTGTATTAGTGTACCTAATCTGACTAAATTTTGACAGATTGCTCTACAGAATGGCTACTCCAGTGTCTATATCCTCTGCATCTCAGAAGCACTTGGCATCATCCAGCTTTCTAAATTTCCCAGGCTGATAGGAATTAATTACTGTGATTTTGAATGTATCATCATATGCTCCTTGGTTTTTAAAATTTCCTCAATTTCCTGTTTCTATCGCTTGCCCTCTTTTTCTTTTTGAAAACCTTTTTTATTTTGTATTGGGTATAGCCGATTAACAAACAATGTTGTGATAGTCTCAGGTGAATAGTGAAGTTCAGTTCAGTTGCTCAGTCACGTCCAACTCTTTGCGACCCCATTTACAGCAGCACGCCAGGCTTCCCTGTCCATTACCAACTCCTGGAGCCTGCTCAGACTCACGCCCATTGAGTTGGTGATGCCATCCAACCATCTCTCCTCTGTATAGTAAAGGGACTCAGTCATGCATATGCACCTATCCATTCTCCCCCAAACTCCCCTCCCATCCAGACTGCCACATAATTGGGCAGAGTTCCATGTGCTACTGTGTTCCTTGTTGGTTATTCATTCTAAACAAAGCAGTGTGTACATGTCCATATACTCCCTATCTCTTCCCTCTTCCCTCTTTTTTTTCTTCACCTAATATTCCCTCTGTCTTCCTCACGGGGGACTCAGTTCAAATGCCACCACTTCTCAGAAGTGAAGTGAAGTGAAGTTGCTCAGTCGTGTCCGACTCTTTGCAACCCCATGGACTGTAGCCTACCAGGCTTTTCAGTCCACGAAATTTTCCAGGCAAGAGTACTGGAGTGGGTTGCCATTGCCTTCTCCAAGGGATCTTCCCAACCGAGGGATCGAACCCGGGTCTCCCACGTTGTAGGCAGACGCTTTACCCCCTGAGGTACCAGGGAAGCCACCACCTCTCAGAAATTCCCCTTAATTATCTCTTCTCAGTGTTTGCAATATTTTATTTATACCTGTATTATATATAATACTGCCATCCATTCCCTTTTTTTTTCTCCTATGGTAGAAAATGAGAAAAAAATAGATAATAATCCCATTTCTTTATCAAAGAACATAACACAGGGCTTGGCACAAAGCTAGATCTCAGTTCTGTTTAATGAAAGGAAAAGAACTGGGCAATGAGATTAACAATATTCTTAGGCTAAATTAATCTCTGAAATTAGAGAGAATCCAAAAGAGAGATGTACATTATCCAATAGCATTAGGCATGTTGGAAACAGAGGACAGTTATGTTTTGAGGCCAACCCTATGTCCAGTTCTTAAAGCAAACATCTGTTCCTTTTGATCTTCATCTAATCAAGCTGGGTAAACTCCTGCTCTATATCCATACACATTCACAGTGTTTGTTGACATTGGGCCAAAAGGCATCAAACCAAATTCAGATGATTGGAAGGACAGATTTGTGAACTCAGCATCTCAAGACGCTGCCAAGTACATTCACATCAATTTGCAAAGCCACCATCCCTGTTAGAGGTGTCATCTTGAGGGACCACATGTGGAGTTACAATAAGACAAACACAAGGGTTTAAATGTCACAGGGTGAAGAGTCAAGTAGACCTTTGCTGGCAAAGGAGAGGATGTTTCTATTCCCGATGCCCCAGGAATGTGGACAAGGTTGGCCTTGGAGCTGCATGATTAAGGATGAAAACTGGCCCCATTTCTTATGAGCAAGGTCCTGTGAGAGTTCCTATGGAGAGAAAGTCCTGACCAAAGGAATTAAAACACATTCATCTGTTTTGCAGCCTTTGAATAGTGAGTGTTCCTGACTCTGAGACTAGCCAGATCTTTCCATAGTGAGTTTGAGGATTGGCCCCGCTCACTAGATGTGGCGTTTGGGGTACCCATACCTTGCTGCTACCTTGGGGCATAGGGAGATGGTATTTGAATGAGCAGGAGGTCACCGCTGACCTGAGAGGGCAGTGCCTCCTCTTGGCTTCCTGGAACTTCCACTGATGATGAGACATGCCAGGACTTGGGATGGAGGACTTGGGATGGAGAGGAAATTGGGGTTGAAGGGTGTCAGGTCTTGAACTGGTCCTTAGGAATTTATCAGTATTAATAACTGATCTTGAAATAATTCATGGAATATCTGGAGCAGGCACCAACTGCCAGCTTGTCTGTTATGGATGAACAGTTTGGGATGAGAATGACCATAAATTGTGAGCCAGTAGGAGCATGATGTAAGGATAGTAGTCACGTACAGATGTGAGAGTTGGACCATGAAGAAGGCAGAGTGCCGAAGAATTGATGCCTTTAAACTGTGGTGTTAGAGAAGACTCTTGAGAATCCCTCGGACAATAAGGAGATCAAACCAGTCCATCCTAAAGGAAATGAACCCTGAATATTCCTTGGATGGACTGATGCTAAAGCTGAAGCTCCATTACTTTGGCCACCTGATGTGAAGAGCTGACTCATTGGAAAAGACCCTGATGCTGGGAAAGACTGAGGGCAGGAGGAGAAGGGGAAGACAGAGGATGAGATGGTTGGATGGCATCACTGACTCAATGGACATGAACTTGGGCGAACTCCAGGAGACAGTGAGGGACACAGAAGCCTTGCGTGCTGCAGTCCATTGGGGTCACAAACAGTCAGACACAACTTGGCAACAAAACAACAAGAGCATTTTGGCTGAGTGTGGAATTCTAGTTTTTCATACAACACTGCCTCTAAGAAGACAAGGATGATTGTAATAGGATATTCAATTAACAGAATGTGTAACCGAGACCCAGAGAGGATAACTGTCCTTTTTAAAAATGTTTTTATTTTTTATTAGAATATAGCCAAATAACAATGTTGTGATAGTTTCAGGTAGACAGCAAAGGGACTCGGCCATACATATACAAATATCCATTCTCCCCTAAACTCCCCTCCCATCCAGGCTGCCACATAACATTGAGCAGAGTTCCCTGTGCTATACAGTAGTAGCTTGTTGGCTATCCATTTCATTTTTAAAAGTTATTTCTTCATTTTTGGCTGTGTTGGGCCTTTGTGGCTGCACACAGACTTTCTCTAGTTGTGATGACTCGAGTCGCTCAAGCTTCTCATTGCTGTGGCTTCTCTTGTTGCAGAGCGTGGGCCCTAGGGCACACAGGCTTCAGTAGTTGCAATACGTGGACTTAGTTGCCCCCAGTATGTCAGATCCTCCTGGACCAGGGATTGAACTTGTGTTTCCTTCATTGCAGGCAGATTCTTAACCACTGGACCACCAGGGAAATCCAGTTATGCATTTTAAATATAGCAGTGTGTACATGTCAATCCCAAACTCCCCAAGTATCCCCCCAGAGGATAATTATTTTTGTCAAACATATTCATTCCTTGTTCATTCTTTCATTCATTCATCCAGTGAACACTAAGTAAGGATCTATCAGGCACCAATCCCTTTGCAGTCTTTGGAGACACAGCAAGAAACAGGAGATCAGAATGGATCCTTGCACTCATGAAGTGCACAGACCTAGTCTGTCAAGATCCCATGTGATTATAACCATGATGACATGTTCTGAAAGACAAGAAGGCAAGGCTGGGAGGGTGTAAACCAGGAAACTCCAACTAGTCTTGGAGTGGCCAGTGAGGTAGTGAGCTCACCCTAGAAGGAATGGTTTCCTTGGGGAAGAAACAATTAAGCCGAGAGCAGGTGAGTAGGCATTTTCAAGAAGAAGGGAGGTACGGGAGGTTTTGAAGAGGATTCCTGGTGGAGAGAACAAGTGTGCCATGGCCTTGAGGAGTGAGAACTCATCGCTACTGGAGAATAGAAGGTGTGGTAGGACTTCCCTGGTGGTCTAGTGGTTAAGAGTCTGAGTTTCCCATGCAGGGGGCATGGGTTCCATCCCTGGTTTGGGAACTAAGATCCCACATGCTGTGCAACATGCCTCCCCCGGCCCCACCCCTGCCCCACCGCCCCACCACCAAAAGAAGAAAAAGAAAAGCAAGAAAAAGGCGTGGTTGATGATGTGATCATCCTCACATCCTGTGGATGATGAGGATAAAGAGTTGGGACCTGGCAGACAACACGAGGGCATGGAGGCCACATTAAGAATATTACTGTTGACGCTCCAAGCAAAGCTATTAAAGAACTTTAAGAAGGGATGGCATTATCCCATTTGTGTTTGTAAAAGCTTTCTCTGGCTTCAGCCTAAAGAATGGATGATGAGGGTGAAAGGAGATTCCCATGGACCAGTTCGAAGGCTATTGTAATGGACCACTTGAGATGCTTGAGGCTTGGATTAGGGTGGATGCAATCAAGTAAGCACCTTCTAAATGTAGGGGTAAAGGAGGCTGTTCTCTGGGGCCAGCAGAGGGAGGGAACTGGCTGGTGAGACAGCCAGGTGCAGAACAGACCTCGCTGGAGGGTACAGCTGCCAGCCAACATCCCTCCTGAGTGGAAGAACTTCATTTCAAGTCACCTTGTAATAGACAAACAAATGTCTGCTTCCCAGGACACCGTGAACAAGGCACTGCTCCTCTGCAGAGAGACAGGGAGAGGCAGGGAAAATCTACAGCCCTGGCCACATCCCAGGGGCAACATGCACCCTCTCTTCTCCATGACCAGATGCTTCTGTTTATAAATTCAAGTGTAGGGATCTTTTCTTTGCTCTTAGCAAAATAACATTCGAAATAAACATTACCATCTTGAGTCAAGAATACCCATCATGGTCTCATTCTTGGAAGGTTAACAAAAACACATATGTGAGTTTATTTAGCATGCACACACCACTGGAATCAGATTTATCTAATCTTCTCAATGACTAGAGGGACAGCATTTTGCAGATTAGAACACTGAGACCCAAAGAGATTTATATCATCTGCCTCAAAGTCACTGAACAATTTGGCAGAGTCAAGATTTACACCCAGGTCTCCTAAGGCTTCGAAGGTGGCGTGGTGGTGAAGAATCCGCCTGCCAATGCAAGAGACGTAATACATGCAGTTTGGATCCCTGGGTCAGGAACATCCCCAGGAGCAGGAAATGGCAACCTGCTCCAGGATTCTTGCCTGGAAAATCCCATGGACAGAGGAGCCTGGGGTACTACAGTCCACAGGGTTGCAGAGTCGGATACAACTGAGCACAGCACAGCAGCTCCTAAATCAAGCCAGCTTAGTAACTGACTCTCCTCTGACACTAAAATCCTTGAGTCTCAGACCTTTACCTTTGTGTTCCTGTGATGGCAGACTCTGGCATCAGCTGAGTCCTGAGCTGAGGGTCTGTGCTTGCCTGGTGCCCGTGGCTCCACTCTTACCCTTTCCCACTGCCAGGGCCTAGGGTCTGGAAAGCTTCTTCCTTCTCTGATCTGAACTGAAGTGAGAACCTCTCCTCCCCTTCCTGCCCCTCACACTCCAGCACACGCACTTTGAGGAAAATAGGAGACGTCCTCTCACTGTGCTCTCACATGGAAAAGGGTTCTGCGGTGTTAACATATTCTGTTCAACTGGAGCTCTAATGAGCCCAGCAGGGGAGAGTGTGTGCTGGCCCCATCCTCTCATGGCTCCTGTGATGCTTCAGCCCTTCAGGACCCCCAGAGGTCCCAGGTGATGCTCCCAGAGAGGGGGCGGGACTTCCGGGCTGAACACCCAGCTGTCCTCCCTGGTAAGGAGCCATCACGAGATGTGGTGGTCGCTTCTCCATTGCTCTGATGGAAATGAATGCATATCTTCAAGAACACTGGGTACAGGTGGTGGCTCCTTGAAAAACAACCCTCCTATCACTGCTCTGTGCACATGCAGTCTGCTGATGGAGCCGTGTAGACTTCAGAGCTGCTGGGTCCTCACTGAGCCTCTGGGACCTCAGACATGTCTTACCTTCCTGGGCCTGCTTTGTCCCCTGGGGCCTGGCCTGAAGACTGCCTTTTCCAGACTGTGTCTGGGTTCAGCCAGTGGAGGAACCAGTGGGACATGGGTGGTGATAAACTGGAAGGAGTCAGAGTGTTTCTCTGCTTCCACCTCGCCTCCAGCAGCATCTCCATCACCTGCTGGGTCTCCCTCTAGGCCCTCAATCCCTTTTCTCCTCTCTGTCTCTGTCTCTCTGTATCTCTCTTTCCCCCTCTCTCCTTTTTTTCTCTGATTCCCTTTTCTCAAGTCTATTTGACCTAAAGGACTGCCAACGACATGCTGCCACATAATAAGGGACTTATCAACTGCTTAATTTGCCAAAGAGCACACTTACTTTTGCAAAATATCTTAGAAATCACAATGCTGCTCAGTGCTCTGTCCCTTTCTGGAGATATGCTGGACCTTCTTAACCATAATGTCTCATCTGTACATGCGTGTGCTGAGTGGTGTCCAACTCTGCAACTCAGTGAACCGTGGCTCACCAGGCTCCTCTGTCCATGGCATTTTCCAGGCAAGAATACTGGAGTGGGTTGCCATTTCCTCCTCCAGGGGATCTTCCCAATCCACGGATTGAAACTGTGTCTCTAGTGTCTCCTACATTAGAGGCAGAATCTTTACTGCTTGAGCCATGGGGGAAGCCTGGTTAATTAATAATATGTACTACTTAGGGCATTTGGCTGGTAACATGATGGCCCATTTCATAAACCTGACCACAGATTTTGAACTGTTTACTTGTCCTTAGGGCCTTGAAATTCCCATGGATTCCATATTTGACCCATAAGTACTCTCCAGGAAGTGGAGAGTTTTGTCTCTTTGTTTGCCTGTTTATTTCCTTTCTAGGAGTCAACACTTATAGAACTCTGCCCAAGGTTCTAGGTTATTCTCCAGTAATGCACCTTACTGGAGTGCATTTCTTATGGAGTGTGGGATCCACCTTAAAGGCTGGTGTATTACAGGGCGTTATTCATAAAGAATCCCTTGTTTGTGTCAAAAGAAACAACAGGAAGTCCATGGGCACTATTCAAAACCTGTAGGGAAAAATATAGTATTTATCCTTGAACAAACCGTGGTTTTGAAGAGTGTGATTTCATAGACAATGTAGGATTCTGAACAGCACTTTCTTGCTGTCCTCCTCCTCTCACCAGTCTACACGCTGCCTGCTGGAAATCTAGAGGTAAATCTAAGCTCAGTTGTTCCTCAAGCATCCCACGATGGAGAGGGGATGTGGAAGAAGCGAATGCATCATTGAAATTAATGAGAGATGTGCTGGGCAAGTCATTAACACAGCCTTAGCAAGTCAAGGGCTTCCCTGGTGGCTCAGCTGGTAAAGAATCCACCTGCAATGCAGGAGACCCTGGTTTGATTCCTGGGTTGGAAAGATCCCCTGGAGAAGGAATAGGCCACTCACTCCAGTATTCTTGGGCTTCCCTGGTGGTTCAGACAATAAAGAATCCACCTGCAATGTGCGAGACCTAGGTTCAGTCCCTGGCTTGGAAAGATCTCCTGGAGAAGGGAATGGCTACCCACTCCAGTATTCTTGTCTGGAGAATTCCATGGACAGAGGAGCCTGGTGGGCTACAATCCATGGAGTCTCAAAGAGTCAGACACAACTGAGCGACTTTCACTTTCACTTTCTTAGCAAGTCGAAGATCTTCATCAAACGAAGTGAGGTGTGAGATGGATCTGGACCTTGGAAGGTACTTGGACATGTTTATTGACTGAATAAGTGGGTGCCTGAATGCCAGACAAAGTAGATTTTTTATCAAGTAGAAACATGGGGATCAGCCAAGGAAATGGCATATTTACCGCAACAGGAGAGAACATGCTTTAGAAAAAAAACTCGAGCATCCGTGTGTCTTTTTGTAATCATTTTCCTGGATGTTCCTGAATTGGAATTTGCAATCCTGGCACTTATGGGCTTCAAGGAAAATAATGTGGCAGGGACTTTGCTGGCAGTCCAATGGTTAAGACTCTCCACTTTCACTGCAGGGGGTGGGGGCTCAATCCCTGGTTGAAGACTAAGATCCCACATGCCACATGGTGCAGCCAAAACCAAAAATTGAAACAGCATGAAAGCATCATTCTATATATATAATGTGATGGCTGTGGAGAGAGGACACCTGTCTAATGCCCAGGTCCCAGGTTGCAGGGGGAAGCAGGGGGTCCTCAGTATACACTGGACAGAAGAGGGAAGATCCACAAAGGTGAGCCATTTGGTCAGAGCTAGGGTTAACTTCACACGTGAACCCATCGCCTGGGCTCTGGGTGAGCCTCACAAGGCACCCCTCACCCCTACCTGCTACCCTGCAAGCCCGTCAGTGTGAAGCATGATAAAGACCAGGGTGAGTGGAGAGAGGAGAGCAGAGGGAGCAAGACTCTGCTAATTCAGAGACGACATTTTTTTAACTTCTTATTTTGCATTGGAGTAGAGCTGATTTGGGGCTGCTCTGGTGGCTCAGATGGTAAAGAATCCACCTGTAATGCAAGAGACCCCTGATTGATCCCTGGGTTGGGAAGATCCCGTGGAGAAGGGAATGGCAACCCACTCCAGTGTTCTTGCCTGGAGAATCCCACGGACAGAGGAGTTTGGCAGGCTACAGTCCATGGGGTCGCAAAGAGTTGGACATGAAGAAGAGACCAAAACATATTAACAATGTTGTGATAGTTTCAGGTGAACAGCAAAGGGACCCAGCCATACATATACATGTATCCATTTTCCCCCAAGCTCCCCTCCCATCCAGGCTGCCACATAACTGCCACATAACGCTGAGCAGAGTTCACTGTGCTCTACAGGAGGGCTTGTCATTCAATCCCAGGAGTGCCTAACCATCCATCATTCAGTCATGCAATCAGTAAGCATTTACAGAACACGTACCTGTGTTTCCTGCTGTCCTGGGCCCTGGAGGCAAAGCAGTTTGGGCCTCTGCACTAACATGGATCACATTCTTATGGAGAAGCTGGAGAGGAAATGGGAAATCACAGTGGAGCGTGTTGAGAGCTGCAGCGGGCACACAGCTTGTGTGCACAGACTCTGCCCTGGGGATGATGGACGGAGAAATTCCACAGGGGAGGTGCTATAGAGAAGGTAAAAAGGCGGCTCGTGTCAGGTTCACAGTTGAGAATGACATCTGTGTGTGTTTGTGTGTTTGTGATTTCTACTAACAAGAGGCAGAATGAAAAAAAAAAAAAAAAAGAAACCTAGGTTTTAATCTATAGCATTTGAAATCAACCCTGAATCATGCTATGCTTTCATCTATATCTGGAGATCCAAGAGATGTTTAAAAAAGTAGTAACAATATTGGAATTTCTTTGGGGGATGCTGAGAAAGGAGGAGGAGAGGAGAGGTTAATTTTTGAAAAAGGCAGCAGGAGAATTTGACATTTGACTAGTATGCTAGAGTAGCATGAATCATGTGTGTCTGCCTTTGTTCTAAGATATAGCAACTTTCCTTCAGCAGAGGCCTAAGGGATCAGAAACAATGAGTTGATTTAAAATAAAGGTTATGAAAAATGGTAAGGCCCTGGAGACACTTTACATGAATTTCCAAAGCCAAGAGATTGTCAGCTGGGGCCATGAGGTCAGTACTGAGCTTCCAGGGACAGCTTGCTTACATTTTTCCAAGTAAAACTGGGAGTTGCTTTTTTTTTTTTTTTTAATTTAATATTTCCTGAGCTGAAGTGGTTCAAGTCATTGGTGAGATCTCATTTGCCCATCAAGTCCTAGTGGCCAGCTGTGAAAATATGAAAAATGGATTAAGGGCAGCTCTGTTGGCTATGTTTATAGAGTGCCAAGGGAGGGAATCCAGTTTTCTTGCCAATAAAATAAAAAAGTTATCCATGTGTCTACGGACTGAATGTTTTCTTAGTCCCCAAATTCCTGTGTGGAAACCCTAACTTCTATTATGATGGTTAGAGTAGGAAATGGCAACCCACTCTAGTATTCTTGCCTAGAGAATCCTGTGGACAGAGGAGCCTGGTGGGCTGCTGTCCAGGGGGTTGCATGGAGTCAGACATGACTGAAGCGACTTAGCATGCATGCATGCATTGGAGAAGGAAGTGGCAACCCACTCCAGTGTTCTTGCCTGGAGAATCCCAGGGATGGAGGAGCCTGGTGGGCTGCCATCTATGGGGTCACACAGAGTCGGACACAACTGAAGCGACTTAGCAGCAGCAGCAGCATTATGATGGTATGTGGAAGTGGGTACACTGGGGAGGTGATAATGAAATCATTGAGGATGGAGTCCACGATAGGATTAGTACCCTAATAAGAAGAAACCAGAGAGCTTGCACCAAGTAAAGGAGCCACTTTGCTCTTACTTGCAATGCTTCCCAAGACAGATTTTTAAACCAGGTACAGAATGAGTGCTGATCAATATACCATACCCACACTTGTGTATGCTTATTAATCTGGTGACACTAGACTTGTTCTCTGCTTCTTTGACAGTAGACCTATATAGAGGAAGATTCTAAAACATAGGCAAACTAATTTTGCAAGTCCTTAAAAGACCATTCTTCCATTACAGGGCAAAGAGATATGAGAAAGTCAACTATTTGGGAGGTAATTTATGAAGATTCAAAAATAATTTCCTTTTTCAGTCATGCAAGATATTGATTATGTCAAATCTTTCAAAGCATTAACAATAGACAAATAGGCATCTACTTGAAATCCATCCAGCTTTAGTTCTTGCATATATAAAGTGTGCCCATGACTTGAGAAGCGGTTAGAATTGCCTATACATACCCACAGCCATCAACAATGAGTAAATAGTCTGGGGAAAAGGTATAGAACCTTCTAAACGGAAAGGCCAAGAGGGAAGTGATGTTGGTTGAGAGCATACCCTCTACCCTAATATGTCATGTGGAAATTAGAGGGCGTGATCTTTTGTGAATAATATCCGTCTGTTGCAAAGACTTGAAGGCAGCTCTTTACATCGTTTCTGGTTTATGAGTTTGCAAGAATTTTTCATGGTTGAAGAAAATGGTCAAAAATGACAAACAAGGTCATTTAATGGATAGATTTTATTTCAACTGATATGGATTTTTTGAAAAATAACTGGCTTGCTACTTGTATTAGCCAGGTGTCTTTTGTTTGAAAATGATACAAACAAAAAGAAGGGGGTTGCGTTTGTTTTTTAACTTAAAGTAACTGATAAGACAGAATATGTATCACTTCAGGCATGCCTGGATCCAGTGTCTAAAGGGATGACATCAGAAATGTGTTATGTTTTTTTAGCTCTGCTTTATACCAAACAGTCAAAGATGGTCACCAGAAGAGCCAGGTTTATATTTTCTCAGCTTATCAACTTGTGAGAAAAGAGATTCTCTTTTCCAGGATTGCAGCAAAACAGTTGGCCATACCTCTCGTTGGTATAGCTTGGGTCACGTGCCTGTGACTTAATCAGTCACTGTGGATAGAGAGGAACTTCTCTGAATGCCCAAATATAGATTACATGAAGCCAGGAGCGGAATTAGACCCACTGTTGTGTGAGCTGAGAGTGAGGGAACTAGTTCCCTAAATAGGTACCAGTAATGACAAAATACTCACTAACCCCATTTGATCCATTTTTCCAGAATTGCTCACTCATTTATTCCTTAATTTATCCTTTTCATCCAGTCTGACAGTCTTTGTTTTTCAATCTGTTTCATTTACATTTAATGTGTTCTTTGCTCTCTTATTGTATTGAAGCCACCCATCTTGCCAGTTGTTTTCTATTTGCCTCATCTGTTTTCTTTTCCTCTGTTTCTTCTCTCCTGACATCTTTGAATTAATCAAATGCTATTCATATTCCATTTTAACTGATTAAATACACGTTTAAGCTATAATTTTTCATATTAATTTATAGTGGCTGCTCAAGGGGTTATAATATGTACCCTGATAATCTACTTGGATTTAACAAACCACTTCACATAAAATATAAGTATCCTGGAGCCATGCAATAAAACTCCATTTCCTGTTCCCCTAAGCTTTCTGTTGTTCTTGCACTTATCCAGTACCTCATAAACCCACAAAACATTATTAACATATTTAAGCTAAATATTCATGTACCTTTGAAGAACTTAATAGGGAGCAGTTGACCTCCTTATTTGCCCACATGCAGTTGATACTCCATTATTCAGGATAATGCACTATTAGGTCTCTGTGAACACTAAGTGAATACAAAATTGCTGTTCCTAGTGGAAATACAGGATTAGGTTCCTGCAAGACTCTGGTCACATTTTCATCAACTAATTAATAATAAGCCTTATTTTATATGTGTTTATGTTTAAAGACACCTTAGTATATATAGAGGTTGACTCATTTCATTGGGCTCATGGCTAACAGAGCTATAACTTGCCTGAATGAAGGTTACCCACACACATATTTTTCTCATGAAACACACATCACAACCAATCTCACTTTAGTTTTACAGGCCATTTTAAACAACAAAATCACCAACAAAAGCACAAAAATAGGGAAAACATGGCACTAAATAAAATGCAAAATGGTCTCTAGTCACAGCACGAGAATGGAAAGAGGGCGGCAGCATTCAGGTGGGACCAGCATACATTAGGCAACTCAAATCTGCACATGTCTGTTAAGGACTGCAAAAGAGTTACAAGAATTCATTTTTGGTCTACATTATGCATTTTAATGAATAAGCAAATTCATAAATATAGAATCCATGAATAATGAGAATTGACCAGATGTATCATTTCTGACATCCTTCATTCCTTTCCACAGAACTTTACTGCTATCTGGTTTCATTTATTTTCAGCCTGAAAAAAATTCCATTAGCATTTCTTAAAATTCAAGTTGGCTGACAATATATTCTCTCAAATTTTGGTTACATGAAAGGTTTGTATTTTTTCTTTCTTGTTTGAAGAATATTTTTACTTGATAGAGAATTCAAGGTGGAGATATCCATTGTCTCTTGACCTCTGTTGTTACAAAAGAGAAGTTATTTATAAATACTACCATTGTTCCCCTGTATATAACATGTCATTTCTGTCTGGCTACTTTGAGGACATTTTCTTTATCTTTGGTTTCCAGCAGTGTAACTATGATGACCTACTTAGGTTTTCTATATATTTATCCTGCTGAGGGTTCTCTAAGTTTCTTGGGTGTGTAGGTTAATGGTTTTCACCAAATTCTTGGAAGTCAATACTTACTTCTTTATATATTATTTCTAAAATTTTTCTCTCTTTTAGGGACTTCAGTTACACATATATTACAATATTTTATATTGTCCCACATTTCTGAGAATAATTTTTTCAATATTTTGTTTAAGTTCACAATGATCTTTTTTTTTTTTTTTAATGTATCTTATCTACTGTTAAGCCCACTCAGTGAAATTTTCATTTCAAGGGTTACATTTTCAATTTATAGATTTAATTTTTTTTTAATTTATAGTATCTTTTACTTTGTTGGTACTCCTCCTCTGTTCACTAATTATAATCATCTTTTATTTTATGTCCTTGACCATGTATTTAATTACTGCTCATTACTTCTTGTTAATTACAATGTTGAATTATCACATGGTCTTACTGTATTGACTGATATTTCTCTTGACTATGGACCATATTTTTTTTTGTTCTTTCTGTGTCTGATTTTTTTTGTTTTGAACTAAACAGGTGAAGTTAGGTGAATAGGTGAAGTTACTCAGTCGTGTCTGACTCTTTGCGACCCCACAGACTGTAGCCTACCAGGCTCTTCCATCCGTGGGATTTTCCAGGCAAGAGTACTGGAGTGGGTTGCCATTTCCTTCTCCAGAGGATCTTCCCGACCCAGGGATCGAACCCGGGTCTCCTGCATTGTAGGCAGACGCTTTACCATCTGAGCCACCAGGGAAGTAAATACTATCTGGATTTTTTTATTATCTTCCATGGATGAGTTGCTTTTCGCTCTAGCAAGTGAACTATATGTTGTTATCGTTTAGTTGGTAAGTTGTGTCCAACCCTTTGAGACCCCATGGACTGTAGCCCCCCCACGCTCCTCGGTCCATGGGCTTTCCCAGGCAAGAAAACTGGGGTGGGTTGCATTTCCCTTTACTCAGGGATGGAACCCACATCTTCTACATTGGAAGGTGGCTTCTTGACTGCTCAGCCCTCAGGGAAGTCCCAGCAAGTGATCTAATTACTGGCTAATTAGTAACACCTCAAACTTGTTACTGTTTTGTTTTATCCTTTGTTAGGGTGGGTCTGTTTTATTTTTTTTCTTAGAATGAACCCTTAGTCCTGGGCAATTGTCTTTATATGTAAGGCATGGCCCTTCTTAGAAATCAACGAGCAACCCAAGGTGTTTACCGACACTTTATAAAGATTCAAACTCTTAAGATTCAAACTCTGTCTCTTCCCAAGCAGGTCACAGCTGAAATTTCAGCTCAGGTTTTTCAACTTTCAGCTGTTGCTCTCTGCTGAGTGTCTTGGAATCTCCCTTACAAATGCAAAGTTCAGATGTCAGTTGAGGATTTAAGCAGAGTTTACGTGCAGATTTAGGGATTTCTTCTATAGATCCCTCTTTTGAACAGTTCTTCTCTCCCTAAATTTTCAGCCACTCTGGAAGCCCCAGATTCTTCCTTTTAACATGCCAAGATAAAAGGCTGTATTTTTAAAATAATTTTATTTATTACTTTTTGGCTGTGCTGGGTCTTCATTGCTACACTGGCTTTTCTCTAGTTGCACTGAGTAGGTTTCTCTTTGCGGTGGCTTCTTTTGCTGTTGAGCGGGAGCTTTAGGTCATGCGGGCTTCAGTAGTTGCAGTTCCAAGGCTCTAGAGCACAGGCTCAGTGGCCATAGTCCATGGGCTTAGTTGCTCTACGTGTTGGATCGTCCCAGACCAGGGATCAAACCCATGTCTCCCGTGCTGGCAGGTGGATTCTTTACACTGAGCCACCGCAAAAGCCCAAGGCTATGTACTTTCATTTGAGTTCTAGCACACTTACACGGAACATCCTGGTATAGTTCTCAGGGGAAAAGCTAAATAAACATCACTGCCACCAGTGGATTTTCTCTCATGCAAGCGTTGAATCCAATTCCAATTTCTGCCTACTCTTGGTGGAGGTTTTTTTTTTTCCAGTTTTATTTAGTTATTTACTTTACAGTATTGCATTGGTTTTGCCATACATTCACATGAATCTGCTATGGGTATATATGTGTTCCCCATCCTAAACCACCCTCCCACCTCCCTCCCCATCCCATTCTTCTGGGTCATCCCAGTGCACCAGGCCTGAGCACCCTGTATCATGCATCGAACCTGGACTGGTGATTCATTTCACATATCATAATCTACACGTTTCAATGCCATTCTCCCATATCACTCTGTCCTTGCCCTCTCACACAGAGTCCAAAAGACTGTTATATACATCTGAGTCTCTTTTGCTATCTCACATACAGGGTTATCGTCTTTCTAAATTCCATATATATGTGTTAGTATACTGTATTGGAGAAGGCAATGGCACCCCACTCCAGTACTCTTGCCTGGAAAATCCCATGGATGGAGGAGCCTGGTGGGCTGCAGTCCGTAGGGTTGCTAAGAGTTGGAAATGACTGAGTGAGTTCACTTTCATTTTTCACTTTCATGCATTGGAGAAGGAAATGGCAACCCACTCCAGTGTTCTTGCCTGGAGAATCCCAGGAATGGGGGAGCCTGGTGGGCTGCCATCTATGGGATCGCACAGAGTCGGACATGACTAAAGTGACTTAGCAGCAGCAGCAGCATACTGTATTGATGTTTTTCTTTCTGGCTTACTTCACTCTGTATAATAGGCTCCAGTTTCATCCACCTCATTAGAACTGATTCAAATGTATTTTTAATGGCTGAGTAACACTCCATTGTGTATATGTACCACAGCTTTCTTATCCATTCATCTGCTGATGGACATCTAGGTTGCTTCCATGTCCTGGCTATTATAAACAGTGCTGCGATGAACATTGGGGTACACAATTTTGATTGCTCTTCAGCACCATCAGAAAGGTTGTTCTTTGTCTTGTTTATCACAATTGTATCATTGTTATCTGAGTGAAGTTTAATCAGATATAAATTATTTCACAATTGCTAGAATTGGAACTTTGGTTTATTGTCTTTAATCCATTTATTCAATGTGATACTTCTAACCTATGATCTGAATCTATCAGTGTTGTTATGGGAAGCCCTGTGGGGAAATGAGGAAGTAGAATATTTGGAGCGATCCTCTTTAGATGGCTAGAAAAACATCTTCCTGACAGAAAAGCAAATTGAGTAGAAAATATGGGGGAGAGAGAACAAAGATTTTCTCTTTGTAAAGTGGAAGAAGGTTACATGGTATGTGTGTGATTGTTCTGAGAGAACAGAACTGCTCTGTACAACTCTGAGGTGACCAGTGAGTGCTGGTAAAGTTGAAGCTTGATGAACTTTTTAAAAATGCTTTTATTTATTTAGCTGAGCTGGGTCTTAATTGAAGTATGCAGGAACTATTAATAGCTCTCCAACCAGGGACTGGAGAAGGAAATGACAACCCACTCCAGTGTTCTTGCCTGGAGAATCCCAGGGACGGGGAGCCTGGTGGGCTGCCATCTATGGGGTCGCACAGACTCGGACACGACTGAAGTGACTTAGCAGCAGTAGCAGCAACCAGGGACTGAAGCTAGGTCCCCTGCATTGGGAGCGTGAAGTCTAAACCACTGGACAACCAGGGAAGCCCCCAGTTTGGTGAACTTTTATAGATATGTTTGCTTACTCTGTTTTGTTTTTCAGCAGCTTTGATAGGGAAAACATTAAGGGTTTAGAATAACCAAATCAAGCTTAGTTTAGTGACCTGATTTTCTCAGGAAAATCTTTTTGTTGCTTTTGATTTCCCATCTTTTCCACTTAAAATAATAATAACTTGTTGTTGTTATTGTTGTTCAGTTGGTAAGTCATGCCCAACTCTTTGCAACCCCATGAACTGCAGCACACCAGGCTTCCCTGTCCTTCACTATCTCCCAAAGTCTGCTCAGACTCATGTCCTTTGAGTCAGTGATGTCATCCAACCATCTCATCCTCTGTCTATACCTTTTCCTCTTGCCCTCAGTCTTTCCCAGCATCAGGGGCTTTTCCAATGAATTAGCTCTTCGCATCAAGTGACCAAAGTACTGCAGTATCAGCTTCAGCATCTGTCCTCCTAATGAATATGTAGGGTTGATTTCCTTTAGGATTGACTGGTTTGAACTCCTTGATGTCCAAGGGACTCTCAAGAGTCTTCTCCAGCACCACAATTTGAAAGCATCACTTCTCCAGCATTCAGCCTTCTTTATGGTCCACCTCTCACATCCATACATGACTACTGGAAAAACCATAACTTTGACTATACAGACCTTTGTCAGCAAAGTGATGTCTCTGCTTTTTGATATGCTGTCTATGTTTGGCAGTGGGAGAGGATGGTTACAAATATCAACAATGACTAGTTACAGAAATGTAAGGAGATCCAACCAGTCCATTCTGAAGGAGATCAACCCTGGGATTTCTTTGGAAGGAATGATGCTAAAGCTGAAACTCCAGTACTTTGGCCACCTCATGCAAAGAGTTGACTCATTGGAAAAGACTCTGATGCTGGGAGGGATTGGGGGCAGGAGGAGAAGGGGACGACAAGGATGAGATGGCTGGATGGCATCACGGACTCGATGGATGTGAGTCTGAGTGAACTCCGGGAGATGGTGATGAACAGGGAGGCCTGGTGTGCTGCGATTCATGGGGTTGCAAAGAGTTGGACACGACTGAGCGACTGAACTGAACTCAACTGAACTTTTCCTATATGATCTCTGAATAGTACATCCCAGAAGAAAAGGATGCTGGTTTTGGTAAAGATTTAGCAATGTCCACCATACTGAAACAGCTTTAATTAGTCTTATTTTGATTAATGATCATGGTAGAAGTAAATCAGTTCAGTTCAGTTCAGTTCAGGCACTCAGTCATGTCCGACTCTTTGCGACCCCATGAATCACAATGCCAGGCCTTCCTGTCCATCACCAACTCCCAGAGTTCACTCAAACTCACGTCCATCGAGTCCGTGATGCCATCCAGCCATCTCATCCTCTGTTGCCCCCTTATCCTCCTTCCCCCAATCCCTTCTAGCATCAGAGTCTTTTCCAGGGAGTCAACGCTTCGCATGAGGTGGCCAAAGTACTGGAGTTTCAGCTTTAGCATCATTCCTTCCAAAGAAATCCCAGGGCTGATCTCCTTTAGAATGGATTGGTTGGATCTCCTTGCAGTCCAAGGGACTCTCAGGAGTCTTCTCCAACACCACAGTTCAAAAGCATCAATTCAGTCCAAGTCTCACATCTATACATGACCACTGGAAAAACCATAGGCTTGACTAGACGGACCTTTGTTGGCAAAGTAATGTCTCTGCTTTTGAATATGCTGTCTAGGTTGGTCATAACTTTTCTTCCAAGGAGCAAGCGTCTTTTAATTTCATGGCTGCAGTCACCATCTGCAGTGATTTTGGAGCCTCCCAAAATTAAGTCTGACACTGTTTCCACTGTTTCCCCACCTATTTCCTATGAAGTGATGGGACCGGATGCCATGATCTTCATTTTCTGAATGTTGAGCTTCAAGCCAACTTTTTCACTCCCCTCTTTCACTTTCATCAAGAGGCTTTTTAGTTCCTCTTCACTTTCTGCCATAAGGGTGATGTTATCTGCATATCTGAGGTTATTGATATTTCTCCTGGCAATCTTGATTCCAGCTTGTGCTTTTTCCAGCCCAGCGTTTCTCATGATGTACTCTGCATATAAGTTAAATAAGCAGGGTGACAATATACAGCCTTGACGTACTCCTTTTCCTATTTGGAACCAGTCTGTTGTTCCATGTCCAGTTCTAACTGTTGCTTCCTGAATTGCATACAGGCTTCTCAAGAGGCAGGTCAGGTGGTCTGGTATTCCCATCTCTTTCAGAATTTTCCACAGTTTATTGTGATCCACACCGTCAAAGTCTTTGGCATAGTCAATAAAGCAGAAACTCTCTTGCTTTTTGGAACTCTCTTGCTTTTTCGATGATCCAGTGAATGTTGGCAATTTGATCTCTGGTTCCTCTGCCTTTTCTAAAACCAGCTTGAACATCTGGAAGTCCACGGTTCACGTATTGCTGAAGCCTGGCTTGGAGAATTTTGAGCATTACTTTACTAGCATGTGAGATGAGTGCAATTGTGCGGTAGTTAGAAGTAAATCTGCTGCTGCTAAGTCGCTTCAGTCATGTCCAACTCTGTGCGACCCCATAGATGGCAGCCCACCAGGCTCCCCTGTCCCTGGTATTCTCCAGGCAAGAACACTGGAGTGGGTTACCATTTCCTTCTCCAATGCATGAAACTGAAAAGTGAAAGTGAAGTTGCTCAGTCATGTCTGACTCTTTGCAACCCCCCTGGACTGCAGCCCACCAGGCTCCTCCATCCATGGGATTTCCCAGGCAAGAGTACTGGAGTGGGGTGCCATTGCTTTCTCCGAGAAGTAATTCCAAAATCAGAGTCACTTGTGCTTAAATGTGTTTTGACTCCTACTACCATCCACCTGGGACTTCCTTGTTGGCTCAGTGGTAAAAACTCACCTGCCAATGTAGGAGACACAAGTTCGATCCCTGGTCTGGGAAGATTCCCTCAAGAAGGAAATGGCAACCCACTCCAGTATTCTTGGCTGGGAAATCCCATGCACAGAGGAGCCTGGTGGACTATATAGCCCATGGGGTCACAAAAGTTACGACTGAATGGCTAACCAGCAACAATAGCATGGACCTGGGCATGTGTGAGGTTGTGGGATTCTTTTCCAACAGCAAAGTGACAAATCTGGAGATCTGACTCCAGTGAAACTAGAAATGTGGCTGGCCTCACACTCTGTTCCCTCAGTGGCCACGCTTTCCCCGGGGCCAGATTATAAACTTGTTTTCTGAGTCTTTGTTTTTAAACAATATTGAACTGTACAGTTCAGTGGCGCTGAGTACATTCATATATCATTGTGCAGCATCCTCTGTCTGAAATTTTTCACCTTCCTAAATTGACACTCTGTCCCCATTAAACAGTAACTCCACATTCCACCTTCCCACTCCACCCCCCCACCTCCTGGAATCTACCAATGTAGATTCAATGGAGTCTGCTTTCTGACTCCATGAATTTGACTATTCTAAGTGCCTCATATAAATAGAATCAGTTTGTCTGCACCTACTGTACACTGGAATGCATTTTTAGGTTACCTTAATATCTGTCCTACAAACAGATTGTATCTTCGTCTTTTTTTTTTTTTTCATTTTCCCTGTGCCAAATTGATGCAGCCACTATGGAGAACAGTATGAAGGTTCCTTAAAAAACTAAAAATAGAACTAACATATGTCTCAGCAATTCCAGCCCTAGGCATATACCCAGAGAAAACCACAATTCCAAAAGATACATTTGTCCTTCTTGCCTTTTTTTTGATCACTTAGTTCCCTGACCAGGGATCAAACCCCCTAACTCGCTGCAATGGAAGAGCTGAGTCTTAACCACTGGACCACAAAGGAGGTCCCAGTGATTCTTGTTCAAATAGTAGAGAATGTCAAATAGTACACAGAATACTGTATACACAGACCTGCCCTCTCCCATGGCTCCAGAAGAACAACAAAAAAGTTGAAAGTTTAGCTTTTACAAAATTTTCCACGTAGGATGCAAATAGCTTGAAAATGAAGTGCTAATGGAAGGGAGAAAGCGAAGTCAGCTAGTAGGGAATAAAACAGAGTAGATGCTGACTGTCAATAAGCTTAAACACCTGATTTACTGAGTTGATGTGTAGTAGGAAATGGAATTTGCTGATCCAGGGCCAGCCACTGATCCATCAAACCCATGCCCCTGGCTGTGGGTGTTTTTATTTTGGGGCGGGGAGGGGAGGCAATTATCATCTCTCCCTGAGAAAATCTTACTTAATATGAACAAAGAGCACAGTAAGGCATAGTATACCATCCATTTGCCAGAGCCTCTGGGCTGAGCTGCAGTGCTGAGTGCTATAACCAAGCAGGAATGGCAGCTAAACTGTGGCTTTTTCTTTCCCTCCCTCTGAATGACCACCTTGAAGGCAAATCAACAGGAGTGACAGGGGAAGAGAGAGCCATGTGGCCAAGCTGTCTGCCAGCCAGAAAGGGGGATTCAATAGCACTCGCTTCCCCATTGAGCCCCGAGCCAGCCTGTCTGAAATCCAGTGACGTGGCTGCCTATTAGAGAATAGAAACACACGCCTTGCATTCCCGAGTTGAGTGCTGGCGCTTTGTCTGCACTGCCCTTGCTCTCCTGGCCTGATTGTTTGCCGAGTGAAAAAAACAATTAAATCTCCCATTCAAGCAGAGCCTGTTTGGGTCTGAAGAGCTGTTTAAAACCAGAGAGCCTTATCATATTAATGAGGGCCACTGCCAATATTAATACTTGGAAAGGGATTCCCTGGAGAATTGAAGAGCTGAGCTGAGATTAGGATGTTATGATCTTCACATGATAGAAAACGACTGATAAAATGGCACATTACCCCCAGAGATAGGGACTTTTGTGTTAAATAGGCATGAAAATGAACACATATACATTTCACATAATTTGATAGACAATACAAACTCGGCTATAATGCGCACACACTTATAACTAATTATCTACCTAAGATCCCCTTTGCAGGAAGCCTGAGGCTGGCCTTCCCCGGACAATAGGAATCAGAACCAGAAAACTAGTGATAAGAGACGAAGGAACGTCCAGTGGTCCAGTGACTAAGACCGTGCACTCTCGATGCAAGGGACCCATGTTCGATCCCTGATCAGGGAACTAGATCCCACACGCCACAACTAAAGATCCCCCATGCTTCAAGGAAGACTGAAGATCCCTCACGCTGCAGCTAAGACCCAGAGCAACCAAATAAATAAGTAAATATGAAAAAAGCTAACGAGAGAGGCGAAGGGGTAGACTAGCTCCACGCAGTGGGGGTGTTTGCATCCAGTGCTGGGACAAACACACATTTCAGAACCGGAAGCAAGGTTGAAGACAAAGCACAATTCTAGGAGCTCGTAGGAGAGCTGAGAGGCAATAGGATTTGGGGTGGACTAGGTCAGCCGAAAGGGAGGCCCAGGCCAGGTAATAGACATAAACTACTTGGCAGCTTAGGGGTGGGGCTTGGTCACCTGGCAGGAGATGTGACTCATGGGCTTATCTGGATCAAAAGGCTGGAGGCGAGTGGATGGCTTGATGGTTTCACACAAATTTAGCTTCTCCTTGAAATACACACACACACACACACACACACACACACACACACATCTCAAGGGAAGAGCCCCTGGAGAAGGAAATGACAACCCACTCCAGTATTCTTGCCCGGGCAATCCCTTGGACAAAGGAGCCTGGCAGGTAATAGTCTATGGGGTCACAATGAGTCAGACACGACTGAGCAACTAAAAACTACAGTATATCTCAAACCAGCTCGAAATGGAATGTGGTCAGTCCTCACAAGGGTAGAATGATTGTAGAGACTACAAGTTGATTATGTGTTTCAATTATTGACTGTTTTTAGTTTTTATTTTATTGGGTTGACCAAAATGTTTGGTTAATGAATGTGTTGTTCAATAAAATTGTTGGTAAACATGAAAAAACGTGTCTTTCATTTTTACTTAAAACCAAATGAACATTTTGGCCAACCAAGTATTTATTTGTTGGCTGTGCCATGCAGCTTGTGGGGTCTCATTCCCTAACCAAGGATTGAACCCGGGCCCTCAGCAGTGAAAACACAAAGTGCTAACCACTGGACTGCCAGGGAATTCCTTATTGGCTATTTTTAGAAAAGCATATATTTGCAAGCACTCACTCTTATGCCAAGGACAGTAAGTAGGGAAGTTCTACTGGGTCTGCTTGAAGACCTTCACATAATTTATAATTTGTTTATTAAATGCCAGTGGGATTCATGAGCCTTTAGCTCTTTAGTTTTCTCTAGTTGGTTAACTGCCTTTCACCTTTCAGTGGAATTCCTTAGTGGCTCAGGGTAGAGAACCTGTCTGCCAAGGCATAAGACCCAGGAGACATGGGTTTGATCACTGCGTTGAGAAGATCCCCTGGAGGAGGAAATGGCAACCCATTCCAGTATTCTTGCCTGGGAAATCTCATGGACAGAGGAGCCTGGAGGGCTACAGTCCATGGGGTTGCAAAGAGTCGGACTCGACTGAGCAACTTCACTTTCAATTTTCACTTGCATGCACTGGAGAAGGAAATGGCAACCCACTCCAGTGTTCTTGCCTGGAGAATCCCAGGGACAGGGGAGCCTGGTGGGCTGCTGTCTATGGGGTCACACCGAGTCAGACACGACTGAAGCGACTTAGCAGCAGCAGCAGCAGCAGCAGCAGAAAGACCGAGTGTGCTGTTATTAGTAAATTATGCATTGAGCATGAAATGCACAATAATAGTAGAAAGCGCCTCCATGAAAGGGATTTTTTAAGAATAAAGGCACTGTGGTGTCTGGGAAGGAGAGAAGACACTGAACTTGAGGGTACTTGGCCACTTATGGGGCTTACTTTGTGGCTCATATGGCAAGGAATCTGCTCGCAGTGTAGGAGACCTGGGTTCACTCCCTGGGTATGAACTGCGTGGCTTTTGGGCAAGTTAGTTAACCTCGTCGGACATAAGTGCTATGCTGAGGAAGAAAGCAGTAGCTGCTCGGAATGGCAGTTTGGGAAATGAATGGAGATTTAAGGAGGTGTGTCACATGAAGAACTCAGCACAGTGCCTGGGATGAAGTAAGTTCATTTGAAATGTCAGTAGTCATGGCAGAATTGATTATCTTGAAACTTGGTGGCAGGGGATGAGAAAGTAATTATTTCTTTATGGGTCCCACTGAGTTGAAGGGCCCTGGAAAAGAGTTGAGAAAGTCTCAGGCTCATCTAAAATAGAATTTTCTCCAACAAGCCCACAGTTTTTATAAAAATCTTTTGGCCATGCTACATGGCATGTGGGAATTTAGTCCCCTGACCAGGGATCGAACCTGTGCCCCCTGCATTTGGTAGCATGAAGTCGTAATCACTGGGCCACAGGCAAGTCCCCAACAAGCCCACATTTTGGAAATAGCATCCCTCTCTGCCCAACTTGGGCTTCCCTGGTGGTTCAAATGGTAAAGAATCTGCCTGCAATGCAGGAGACCCAGGTTTGATCCCTGGGTCGGGAAGATCCCCTGGAGAAGGGAATGGCTACCCACTCCAGTATTCTTGCCTGAAGAATTCCATGGACAGAGGAAAGGAGCATGGTGGGCTACAGTCCATGGGGTCTCAAAGAGTCAGATATGACTGAGCAACTTTTACTGCCTAAGTCAGAGATAGATCAGGATCTATTTTGAGCTCTACAAGCTGTGGGTGAGAAGTTTGGATGACATGATGGAGGTGACAAGAAAGATGGGCTCAGAGTGGCAGTACAAAGCTGAGTCTCGGCTGAGGATGGGTTGGGAGGTGACCTTGGTCTCAGACGTTTCACCTTCAACAAGCCAGAGGAAGCATCTAACACTAGGGCGCTGGCGGCAAGCTGATGTAGCAGCCTTGTTGCAGGGAAACATTTTGCCCCTGGTGGTTTCCAGTTGAGCTTTGCTCTGCATGGTGATGGCAAGAAGAAAGGGCCGGCTGGACCAGGGTACAGGTAGCTAGTGATGCTGGTGGGGCCTGGCCTTGTGCTTTCCTCATCCCCGTGGCTCTGGGGAAGGAGGTGGAGCCTTTTGGAGACCAGCTTGCTAGATAGACAAGCAATTCCTCAGGATGTAGACTGGGAATGCTGACAACTCAGAGATGGTACCTTGGCTGACCAGAGTGGAAAGTATGCCTCTGTCAGTTTTTTTGACCTGGACCTCCACCAAGAGTTAGACAATTAGGGTGTCAAATTGCTCGGGGCCAGGAACACTGTGTAATTGAGGTCTCCACTCACCACCCCCTCTGAAGGTAGGGTAACCACCATTCTGGGACCCTGCTATATTCCACTAACAGCTGGGTTAGCAATCACCCATGGGTCTCATTAGTAGAGCCAGTCCTCATTAGTCTAGTGGTGAGTAGCCCCTCCAGTCACTCAGGAGACCGGGATTCAGTTCCCCAATGAGGAAGCAACTTCTTTGAGAGCACCCCTGGTGGCTCAAATAGTAAAGAATCTGCCTGCAGTGCAGGAGACCCAGGTTCCGTCCCTGGGTCGGGAAGATCTCATGGAGAAGGGAATGGCTACTCACTCCAGTAATCTTGCCTGGAGAATCCCACGGATAGAGGAGCCTGGCGGGTTACAGTCCGTGAGGTCACAAAGAGTCAGACACGACTGAGCAACTAACACTTTCACTTTCATGGGTCAATTAAGAAAAGGAAATTGGAGAGGTGCCCTAGAAGCACTGATGGAATTTAGGGGCACCAGATAATCTTTTCTGTTTTGAATCCCAAGCTCAGGTTACTTTTGCCTAAAAATGTACTTCAAATCTATAGAAAGAGAGCTGCTTTAATTTGTCCAAGGCAAATTGTTGTGCCCTAACAACTCAGCTAATCCTTCCAAAAAGATAAAGTTCAGTTTCTAATGCAGATAATCAAAAAACCTAGATTATTAAAATGAATAAGTATGGCCATTCTGTTGCAAAGCGTATTTAGGACTAGAACATGGATTCTATTTACTGAGTCAGATGCTGGCTTCATATTGGCATTTTGGTGCCTTATGAATTTTCTGGGACATATTCAGCTTTTTATCATCTGTCTCATTAATACGTTCACTTTTTTGAAATTTATTTTTGATGGGGGAGAATTGCATAACAGCGTTGAGTTGGTTTCTACCATGGGCGGGGCTGTGCTAAGACGCTTTAGTCATGTCCAGCTCTGTGCGACCCCATGGACTGTAGCTCATCAGGTTCCTCTGTCCATGGGGATTCTCCAGGTGAGAATACTGGAGTGGGTTGCTATGCTCTCCTCCATGGGATCTTCCCCTCATCTCATACATCGAACCCTCATCTCTTACATCCCCTGCATGGGTACGTGGGTCCTATACCACTAGCGCCACCTGGGAAGCCTGGTTTCTACCATAGGGCAGTGCAGATCAACCATACTCACACATGTATTCGCTCCTTCTTGAGCCTCCCTCCCCTGCTGCCATCCCACCCCTCTGGGTTATCACAGAGCGCCAGGCTGGGCTCCCTGTGTTATACATACCAACTTCTCACCGGTTACCTATTTTGCTCATGGTAGTGTATATATATTGATGTTACTTTCTCCATTCCTCCCACGCTCTCCTTCCCCCACTGTGTCCACAACTGTTCTCTATATCTGAGTCTCCATTCCTTCCCTGCAAATAAGTTCATCAATACCATTTTTTTAGATTCCATATATATGCATTAATATATTTGTTTTTCTCTTTCTGACTTACTTCATTCTGTATAACAGGCTCTAGGTTCATCTACCTCAGTAGAAGTGACTCAAATTTGTTCTTTTTGCAGTGAGTAATGTTCCATTGTATATATGTACCACATCTTCTTTATCCATTCATCTGTCAATGGACATCTAGGTTGCTTCACATTCACTTTGTAAAACAGCTTTATTGCTATGTAACTGACCTAAAATAAAGCATAAATATTTAAATATAAGATTTGATACAGTTTAACGCCCATAGACTCATCATGTCAACTCTATCACTCCCAAAATTTGCCTCTGTTCCTTTGCTTTCTAACCTCTCTGCGCTCGTCCCTTCCTGAGGCAACTGTTTATCCACTTTCTGTCACTATAGATTAGTTTGCATTTTCTAGAGTTTTATATGAATGAAATGACACAGCATGTACTCTTGTTTTATTTCCTATTACTTACTCAGTATAAGAATTTTGAGATTCATCCATGCTGCTGCTGGAATCATTTGTTCACCCTGTTTACTGCCAAGTAGTATTCCAATATAAGGATATACCATCTCTGTTTACCCATTCGCCTGTGAATGGACGTTTGGATAGTTTCCAGTGGTGACCTATTATAAACAGAGCTTCAGAGAGCATTCACATGCAAGTCTTTGATAGGAAATATGCTGTTGTTTCTCTTGGGAATTTAGGAGTGGAAGAGCATGATCATATAGCGTATATTTGTTTGGCTTTTAAAACAAACTGTTTTCCAAAGTAGCTGTACCATTTTACATTCTCGTCAGTAGTGTTCTCAACATCCTCATCAGCACTTGATATAGTCAGTAATTGTTTTTATTTTAACCACTTAAAAAGGCATACAGAGCTATCTTATCAGAGGTTTAACTTATAGTTCCCTAATGGCTAATGATATTTAACATGTTTCCTATTTATGCATATTTTTGATCTGCATATTGTAATAATATATATCAGACTGGTTCCAAATAGGAAAAGGAGTACATCAAGGCTGTATATTGTCACCCTGCTTATTTAACTTATATGCAGAGTACATCATGAGAAACGCTGGACTGGAAGAAGCAAAAGCTGGAATCAAGATTGCTGGGAGAAATATTAATAACCTGTGATATGCAAATGACACCACTCTTATGACCGAAAGTGAAGAAGAACTAAAGAGACTCTTGATGAAAGTGAAAGAGGAGAGTGAAAAAGTTGGCTTAAAGCTCAACATTCAGAAAACGAGGGTCATGGCATCCCGGTCCCATCACTTCATGGGAAATAGATGAGAAAACAGTGGAAACAGGGGCTCCAAAATCACTGCAGATGGTTATTGCAGCCATGAAATTAAAAGACACTTACTCCTTGGAAGGAAAGTTATGACCAACCTAGACAGCATATTAAAAGCAGAGACATTACTTTGCCAACGATGATCTGTCTAGTCAAGGCTATGGTTTTTCCAGTGGTTGTGTATGGATGTGAGAGTTGTACTATAAAGGAAGCTGAGTGCTGAAGAATTGATTCTTTTGAACTGTGGTTTTGGAGAAGAGTCTTGAGAGTTCCTTGGACTGCAAGGAGATCCAACCAGTCCATCCTAAAGCAGATCAGTCTTGGGTGTTCATTGGAAGGACTGATGTTGAAACTGAAACTTTGGACACTTGATGCGAAGAGCTAACTTATTTGAAAAGACCCTGATGCTGGGAAAGATTGAAGGCAGGAGGAGACGGGGAGGACAGAGGATGAGATGGTTGGATGGCATCACCGACTCGATGGACAGGAGTTTGGGTGAACTCTGGGAGTTGGTGAGGCAGACACGGAGGCCTGGTGTGCTGTGCAGAGTCGGAAACAACTGGGCAACTGAGCTGAACTGAACTGATCTCCTAGTTTGTGATTTGTCTTTCATTCTTATTACAGTGCCATTGAAGAGCAAAAGATCTCAGTTTTTATGAAGTCAAATTGACCCTTTTTAAAACAGATCATGTTTTTAATGTTGTATCTATGATATGGGTATAAGATTAACACAATTTTCCTTATGCTTTTTTTCTTGATATTTTATAGCTTTATATTTTACATGATACACCTCTCCACTTATCTATTTTTCTCAAAGGTTAAAGCGTTTGCCCCAATGCGGGAGACCCGGGTTCAATCCCTGGGTCGGGAAGATCCCCTGGAGAAGGAAATGGTAGCCCACTCCAGTGTTCTTGCCTGGAGAATCCCATGGACGTAGAAGCCTCGTAGGCTACGTCCACGGGGTCGCAAAGAATCGGACACGACTGAGCGACTTCACTTCACTTTTCAACAATATTTTGTAGCAGTCAATGTACAATGCTAGCACATTTTGTTGATTGTTCTCCTGAATATTTCATTTTTGATGCTATTTTAAATGGAATTTCAATTCCTGATTGTTATAAAGAAATATATTTTTCTATCTTGATCTTAGATCCTGAAACTTTGCACTTTTAAATTCCAGTAGTGCTTTTGGAGCGTGTGTTTCATTGTATTTTCTATATAGAGTATTATGTTGTCTGGTAATAAAGATGATGATAACTTCTTCCTTTTCAATCTGGATGCATTTGAATTCTCTTTTCTACCGGAATGCACAGATTACACAGATTGTCTACATACAATATTAAGTGATGATATATGATATTCTTAACTGTTCCTCATCTCACAGACAAAGCTTTCAGTCTTTTACCAGTAAATAAGGTGACAGGTTTATTTTAGTAGCTGCTCTTTATTTCACTGCAGGATTTCTTCTCTATCCATAGAATGCGGAAATGTTTACTTTCAGCATTCTATGGATAAAAATGTGAAGTACAGGCTGGATTTTTAAAATAATTTTTCCATATATTTAGATATGTATATGGGTTATCTTTATTTTTTGTTTCTTCACTAATATGGTGAATTATATTGATTGCTTTACTAATGTTAAACTAAAATTGCTCTGCTGGGATGAACTTCACTTGGTCATAATATTTTATGATTTTTATTTTAAATTTTAGTCTGCTAAAATATGATTTCGCATTTTTGCATTCCTGTTCATAAGGGATATTAGTATGTAGTTTTCTCTTTTGGAATGTCTTTGTCTGGTTTTGCAGAAAGTATATCGGTAGCCTCATAGACGCAATTGGGAAGTAGTCTTTCTTCTTCAATTTTCTCGACGAGTTTGTATTGAATTAGTATTATATCTTTCCTGAATGCTTGCTACAGTTCACCAGTGCAGCAATTTAGGCCTGGAGTTTTCATTGTGGAAAGGTTTTAAACTACAAATTCAATTTTATTTAATAGATACAGAACTCTTGAAGTTATCTGTTTTATTCTTGAATGACCTTTTTGTAAAATATATCTTTTGAAGAATTTGCTCTTTTTATCTAATTGTTGAAGTTGTTGGCATATCCTTTTGCTTTCTACGGAATCTACAGTTATAGTGCTCTTTTCTTTATGGTGTGGGTAATTTGTCTTTCTGTCTTTATTCTCCTTCCTTCCTCTCTCCCTCCCTCCTCTCCCCCTTTTCTCCAGCTCCTCCTTCCTTCCTCCTCTACCTCCTACTCCTCCTTTCCTTCCTTCTCCTCATTCTTCTTTTTCCCTCCTCCTCCTTCTTTTTCTTTCTCTCTCTTTCTCCCTGGTTAGCTTGCCCAGAGGTTTATCAATTACATCGATCTTGCAGAATGAGCTTTTGGTTCTATTGTCTTTCTGGTTTTTCTTTTTTTTTTTATTTATTTTATTTTATTTTATTTTTAATTTATTTATTTATTTATTTATTTTAATTACAATACTGTATTTGTTTTGCCATACATTGAGACGAATCAGCCATAGGTGAACACAATCTCCCAATGCCGAAGCCCCCTCCCACCTCCCACCCCACATCCTCTACTTGAATCATCCTGTGCATCAGCCCCATGCATCCTGCATCCTACATTGAACATAGATTGGCGCTTCGTTTCTTACAGGAAAATATACATGTTTCATTGCCATTCTCCCAAACCATCCCACCCTTTCCCTCTCCCTCAGAGTCCAAAAGTCCACTCTATACCTCTGTGTCTCTTTGTTGTCTCACATATAGGGTCATCATTACTGTCTTCTAAATTCCATATATATGTGTCAGTATACTGTATTGGTGTTTTTCTTTCTGGCTTACTTCACTCTGTATCCTCTTTGACTGTGTTACTTTCTTTCTTATACTCAATTTATGTTTAAGCATAAATGTTTAAAAGCATAATGTCATCTTAATGAATTTACCCCATTTATCATTACAAAATGATCTTTATCCATGGTATTTGCTCTGAAATCTACTTTGTAGATTAATGTAAGTATGGCAGCATCCTATTGATTAGTTTTAACAGAGTATATTATTTTTCATTTGTTTGTGTCTTTGTACTTAATGTGAGTCCTTTGTAGGCAACTTATATTTGGATCTTGCCTATCACCCCAAATCTAATAATCTCTGCCTTTTATTGTGATGCTTAGACCATTCACACTTAATGTGATAATTAATAATTGGTTTAAATCCATTTTCTTGCCATTTGTTTTCTATTTTTTCCTGTTTTTTGTTTCCTTCTTCCTTTTTTTTTTTCTTTTTCATTAACTGAAAATTTTTTTTAATGATTCCATATTTAGTCTTCTTTGTTACAAACATTCTTTTCAAGTATACACAGAACACTTGTAGCAAGATAGATCATATTCTGAGCCATAAAGCAAGTTTCAATAACTTTAAAAGGAGTCAAGTCATACAAAATATGTTTTCGATTTCTAATTATATTAGTATGTATTATTACAGTACCCTCTTAGAGCATCAAAATCAGACCCTCATGGTCTATTCAGCGAACTTGACATCTGTATGTGTGGCAGATGCTTAGGGCCCCTTTGGTCTGGACATAGAAATGAAAAGCTGACAGAAAGTGGAGAGGATTAAGAAGGGTTACTGTAAGAAAACGGAGGATCTGGATTTCTTTGATCTTGGATTTCTTTGATCCTCTGAAACACTCATTCTGCAATGATTTTCTGCCAGTTAAGTATCAACTGATTTAAATAGCTTCCAGAGAAGATATAAAGGAAATTAGAATTATATGGAAAAGCCAAAGGAAACATTTTGGAAGTCTATAAAATCCCCATGGATCTGAGGAGGGTTATTGGGATTGCCGACCACAGCCTGGAAAGCTAGAAGTATCTCTGCATTCTGCCTAGCCTTTCAATGTAAATATTCCAAGATAAAGGATTAGAAAAAATGAGACAGGATTCAAAGTTTAAGCTTTTTTTAAATCAATGGATGGATGAAGTGTTGTTTGGCCATGAAATATGATAGCACAGATCCAAAGTTATAGAATTGTCTATGGGTGACTGGTGAAATTAGGGGTGATTGATGACTGATTCAGAACTGGATTTCTTTTGATATGACCTAGGGAGACAAGTCAAAGCTATGGTTTTTCCAGTAGTCATGTATGAATGTGAGAGTTGGACTATAAAGGAAGCTGAGGGCTAAAGAACTATGGTCCTAGAGAAGATTCTTGAGAGTCCCTTGGACAGCAAGGAGATCCAACCAGTCCATCCTAAAGGAAATCAATCCTGAATATTCATTGGAAGCGCTGATGCTGAAGCTGAAACTCCAATACTGTGGCCACCTGATGCGAGAAACTGACTCATTTGAAAAGACCCTGATGCTGGGAAAGATTGAAGGCAGGATGAGAAGGGGACAACAGAGGATGAGATGGTTGGATGGCATCACTGACTCAATGAACATGAGTTTGAGTAAACTCTGGGAGTTGGTGATGGACAGGGAAGCCTGGCATGCTGTAGTCCATGCGGTCACAAAGAGTCGGACACTCCTGAGCAAGTGAACTGAACTGAACTGAAGGGAGACAAGTATAATGTAAAAATAGACAGTGTGATTCTGTGTATGCTTTTGCAACCAAACACAAATCTTTGTGGTCAGTCCACTTTCAGGGGAGGCAAATGTAATCTATGAACACTTTTTGGTTTTAGTGACTAGATTTCAGTCCAGTTCAGTTCAGTCGCTCAGTCATTTCTGACTTTTTGTGACCCCTTGGACTGCAGCAGGCCAGGCCTCCCTGTCCATCACCAACTCCCAGAGTTTACTCAAACTCATGTCCATTGAGTCAGTGATGCCATCTAACCATCTCATCCTCTGTGGTCCCCTTCTCCTCCTGCCCTCAATCTTTCCCAGCATCAGGGTCTTTTCAAAAAGACTAGATTTAGATTTGTTCATTTAGCAGAAGTTAGAAAATACGAATTTCTCTTCTGGAAAGTTGATGATAGCGTAAGTGGTAATAACGTACAAACCTTGGCTTAAAACGGCAGCGTCCCCAGTAACACAATTTTGGGGGATAATATTATTTGTTTATTGATTTTGGCTGTGTTGGGTCCTTGTTGCTGCGGGAGATCTTCCCTAGCTGCCATGCTCGGGCTTCTCTTTGCAGCGGCTTCTTAGAGCTCGAGGGCGTCAGTAGTTTTGGCACATGGACTCCATAGCTGCAGCTTCCAGGCTGTAGAGCACAGGCTCAGGAAATGTGGCACAGGGGGCTTAGCTGTTCCCTGCCATGTGGGGTCTTCCTGGATCAGGGACTGAACCCACATCTCCTGGGAGACTGAGACACTAGAGAACGCTCCCCCCGCCCACCCCAGTAACAATTACTAAGCACAAATGCCCGCCTACTCCTTCAGCTGGTGCTTCCAGCTCCCCATCTCTACTTAGGAGGTAGGAAACTTGACAGACAACAGGAATCTATCCACATTTTGTACAGCTAGCAGCACAAGGACATTCCACGCAAATGCTTCCAGCTTCAGTTCAGTGGAGATGTAATCTCAGTAGCTTTGGATACTTTTCCATAGTTCATTACTTTCTAATCAGTTATGGCCCTTATCAAAAAGACCTCCTCTGAGACTCTCAGAGTAGAACAAATCCATAAATCAAACACAATGGAATTGCATTACTGTTTTCTTTTTGTTTCCCCCTTCTATCTGCATATCTCCATCGGCTTGGAAAAGAGATGTGAAATGCAGCATCTAGGCTAGAGCAAACCACTTGCCTGGGAACATTTTCAGCCACTATTATGGAGAAGCACTGGGACCAGAGAACTAAGCCCCATCCAATGCAATCTGTTATCTCATTTATGCGCAGAGAGAACTTCTCATGGATATTTTATCAACAAGAACTTTGGCTACACTGTAAATACAGGCATCAGAGGCCAATTACATAAACTAGATATAGAAGGTACACAGGATTTCCGAATCTGATACAACCTGTCTCCTCTCATTAACATCTCTATTTTTAGATAAAACCCATTGGCCTACAAAAGCAAAAAAAAAAAAAAAAAAGTGTTTCTAAGTAAATTAATTGTCTAAACACAAGTCCCTGGAGAATGATTAAACTACTTAAGAGACAAACAACTCTTCAAGCTTTGCAAAAGTATTCCTTAAAGGAAAAAGGTCATGCTTATCAGAGATGTCTTGTCTCTTCATCAAATTGGTCCCACGAGGATTTTTATTAGATAGTGTTTTCTTGACCCAATTCCAATGACTCTAGGCATTTGAACAAAAAAAAATTACAGTTATTTTGAAATATTCCATAATCCATATGCCAGAATAATGATTTTATTGAGTTCACTTGACATGACAGCTTCAACTTTTACTAAGAAGGTGGAAGAGATAGCTTTATTACTTACAAAATCGAGTATTCTCTTCAGAGCATCTAATACTTATTTCCAGGGCCATGGAGATCATAGATTTACTTTAGTATTGCAGTTGCTGTTCAGTCACTAAGTTGTGTCCAACTCCGCGACCCTATGGACAGCAGCGTGCCAGGATTTCCTCTCCTTCACTGTCTCCTGGAGTTTGTTCAAACTCATGTTCATTGAGTCAGTGATATCAGCCAACCATCTCATTCTCTGTCATCCCCTTCTCCTGCCCTCAGTCTTTCCTAACATCACGGTCTTTTCCAGTGAGTCAGGTCTTCTCATCAGGTGGCCAAAATATTGGAGCTTCAGCTTCAGCATCAGTCCTTCCAATGAACTTCCAGGACTGATTTCCTTTAGGATTGACTAGTTGGATCTCCTTGCTGTCCAAGGACTCTCAAGAGTCTTCTCCATCACCACAGTTCAAAAGCATCAGTTCTTCAGTGCTCAGCTTTCTTTATAGTCCATTTCTCACATCTATACATGACTACTGGAAAAACCATAGCTTTGACTAGACAGACCTTTGTTGGCAAAGTAATGTCTCTGCTTTTAATATGCTGTCTAGGTTAGTCATAACTTTTCTTCCAAGGAGTAAAAGCATCTTTTAATTTCATGGCTGCAGTCACCATCTGCAGTGATTTCAGAGCAGAAGTCACTGCTCTATACTATTTCTGACCACGTCTTTACTAGGGTATTTTCATTCTTCTTAGGGGACATAATTTGGCAGTTCAAATCTGATGCTAACACACCACTGTCTTCTAATACTACTTGTTACGGACTGAATGTTTCTATCCCCCTCATACTTCAAATATTAAAGTCCTAACAGACTGTCTTTGGAGACTGGACCTCTAAGAAATTAATTAAGGTTAAATGAAGTCATTCCAATCCATTCTGAAGGAGATAAGCCCTGGGATTTCTTTGGAAGGAATGATGCTAAAGCTGAAACTCCAGTACTTTGGCCACCTCATGTGAAGAGTTGACTCATTGGAAAAGACTCTGATGCTGGGAGGGATTGGGGGCAGGAGGAGAAGGGGAGGTCAGAGGATGAGATGGCTGGATGGCATCACTGACTCTATGAATGTGAGTCTGAGTGAACTCCAGGAGTTGATGATGGACAGGGAGGCCTGGCATGCTGCGATTCACGGGGTCACAAAGAGTCAGACACGACTGAGCAACTGAACTGAACTGAACTGAAATGAGGTCATAAGGATGGAACCCTGATCCTATAGGATTAGTGGATTGAAAAAGACCCTGGTGCTGGGAAAGATTGAGGGCAGGTGGAGAAGAGGATGACAGGGGATGAGATGGTTAGATGGTATCACTGATTCAGTGGACATGAGAATGATCAAACTCTGGGAGACAGCAAAGAACAGGGAAGCCTGGTGTGCTGCAGTCCATGAGGTTGCAAAGAGTCAAACAGAGCTTAGCCACTAAATAACAATAAGAAGAGACACCAGATCACAGAGTTTCTCTTCTCTCCCCTCCTCCTCCTTTTTTGGGGAGATGTGCTGGGTCTTCGCTGCAGTGAAGTACAGGGACTTCTCTAGTTATGGCTCAGGCTCCAGAGCCTGAGGACTCAGTAGTTGCCTTGGATGAGCTTAGTTACCCCACAGCATATGGGATTTTAATTCTTCAACCAGGATCAAACCCGCATCCCCTGCATTGGAAGGTAGATTCTTAACTACTGGACTATCAGGGAAATCTCTGTCCCACCCCCACCCCCCGTCTATTTCTTTCCCTTACCTGTACACAAAGAAGAGGTCATGTGACCACACACAAACCAGTGCCTGCCTACAAGCTAAAAGAAGAGACCACAGAATGAAACTTAACTTGCTGGCACTCTGGCACCTTGATCTTGGACTTCCCAACCTCCAGGACTGTGAGAAATTTCTGTTGTCAAAGCCCCTCAATCTCTGGTGTTTTGCTGTTGCAGCCCAAGCAGACTAATGCAATATAGTACTTTAAATCATCCCATGGTGAACAGTAACAAGTTGAGAGTTAGACTACGTGGATCTTATTTTTAGTTCAATTATCATCTAACCTTAAATTCACTTTTCCACCTCATTCACCTTAGTGATTTGCAAAATATGTGAATTAGACAATAACTTTAATGAGCTTTATTTCTTTCGTGTGTATAGATTCTTCAGGGTTGGAAGAGAGCTTAATAATCATCCAGGAAAAACATTTTAGTTTATAAATGAGAAAGCTCAAGTCCAAAGAGCTAATTGGTCACAGGAATGAGAGAAAAGCTCGTATCCCTGGATGCTGAATCCTGTTGGTTGTTTCCGGACGCCAACATGTGGGCACCATCTCCACATTCTTGGCTGCCTACAAGCTAGCCATATTCAACCCCATTCCCATATTCAGTATGACTTGTCTTCTGTGGAACACTAGACACAGTGTGATTACACTGTGATTTACATTATTTATTTATTTGGCTGTGCGAGATCTTTTGTTGAGATGCACGGGCTCTCCATTGCAGCTCAAAGGCTTAGATTCTCCAATGTGGGATCTTAGTTCCCGGACCAGGGATTGAACCTTTGTCCCTCGCATTGCAAGACAGACGAAATCCCTCTAATTTACATTTTTAAAAGACACAGGAAGTCAAACAGACCTAAGTTCACATTAGGCACTGCCCCTTAATAGCCCTGTGACCAGGGCAGGGCCCAGCTTTTGTGAAGTTCAGGTTCTTGTCTATAATAGGGAGGAAGCAGTACCTGTGTCATAAGTCGCTTGTGGGAGTTTAGTGCATCATCTCACATGAAGCACCCAGCATAGTGGGCTTTCCTGGTGGCTCACAGTAAAGAATCTGCCTGCAGTGCAACCGAGCCGGGTTCAATCCCTGGGTCAGGAAGATCCCCAAATGGCTATCCACTCCTGGAGAATACTTACCTGGAGAATTCCATGGACAGAGGAGTCCAGGGGGCTACAGTCCATGGTGTCATAGAGTCGGACACGACTAAGTGACTAACACTTTCACCTTCTTCTCCCGGCATAGTGTCAGGGGTGTCCAACAGATGTTCATTCTCTGAACCGTGCATCTTCTTTTCCCAACTGCTAGCCAGGGGCAAACTTTGACTTGAGTTCCAGGCTGATCACTTTCTTTCCCAGCAGTATGGGTTTAAAGAGTGTTACCTGATTGGCCTTAGAAGAAGTCAGAGAAGGACAGAGAATCTGAGATGGACCTGCTAGGGAGTGCAGCAGGTGAGACTGAGGATTTGAGGAAGAATTGCCAGGAGCAGGAAGGAGGGGAATTAAAGTCAGACTGGGAAGCCCCTGTATGAGATGAACTCATAAGCAATCTGAAGGTCAACCGCTTACCTGGAAACAGAACAGGAGCAGGAAAATGAATTCTCTTAAGTGATGGGGCTGTGCGGATGATTTATAGGGGAGATCAAACTGAGGATTATTTGATAAGCTGACTGCATGGTGCCTCGGACCTCTGATGAGGTGGTTTCATAAAGGCATGTGAGTCATACAAGCTGTGAGACAAAAGTTAAACGTAAAGAACAAGACTTTGCTGCTGCTTTCTTATTAATTTACAGACATTCAAGCCATGTGCAAATTCTGATTTGGTTTGAAGCAAATAAATCTATTATCTTGGGGTGAGTTGTAATTTCCCAGGAGAGAATGTAACTCTTGAATTAATTTTTTTTTCATTTGCTAGGAAGATTTTTTTTTTAATTTAAATGTTGATCAAAATACTAGATGCATAAGTTTTAAAAAATCAAATGGTTCAAAAATTCTTTAACAGGGGCTTTGCCTTTGGATGCCCAGTTTCTAACCAGAGAGGCTGCAAGATTTTAGTTAAGTTCTCCTTTTATTGTTTCTCTTCCAGATAATATGCTTATAAAAATAGGTCAAAATTTGTTAACCATAAAGCATATATGCTGACTTGTTAATATGAAAGAGGAAAATCTTGGTCTCTCACTCTATCTTCCCTCTTCCCTCCAGAGTCATTGTACATATTGCTCCACACAGAATATAGCGGGAACTCCATCCGTCCTAAGTTTTTATTGTAATTTGTATTTTTCTTATAGGTCTGCTCATAATTTTAAATGATATGCTTAAAACTCTTCTTGCATCAACATTAGAAGATGCCTGACTTTATACCATCAAAATTTAGCCTCTCGGCAATCTCATCCTTTTCTCTACCTCTACAGCATCCCCGCTGCATTCCCCACTTTCTATAATATGAAACATCACTTTCATAGGATGAAGATCAGGAACACAATCAAGGTGCTCAATCACCAAAGTAAGGACTTCTTTACTTTTGCTGCAGGTTAATTCTAAAACTTGAATTTTTATAAATTTTTTTTTTTTACTTTTTTTTAAATTAAATTTATTTATTTTTTTTAATTATAATACTGTATTTGTTTTGCCATACATTGAGACGAATCAGCCATAGGTGAACACAATCGCCCAATGCCGAAGCCCCCTCCCACCTCCCACCCCACATCCTCTACCTGAATCATCCTGTGCATCAGCCCCATGCATCCTGCATCCTACACCAAACATAGATTAGCACTTCGTTTCTTACAGGAAAGTACACATGCTTCACTGCCATTCTCCCAAACCATCCCACCCTTTCCCTCTCCCTCAGAGTCCAAAAGTCCACTCTATACCTCTGTGTCTCTTGTTGTCTCACATATAGGGTCATCATTACTGTCTTCTAAATTCCATATATATGTGTCAGTATACTGTATTGGTGTTTTTCTTTCTGGCTTACTTCACTCTGTATAATCGGTTCCAATTTCATCCATCTCATTAACGTAATATATATTATATATTAATATATAATATTAATAAGATACATATTTTCATATTCTATCATGACTGTGTAGCATTGTCAGCCTAGGTTTACATTTTCTTTTGAGGAGTAATGCCACTAATGAGAAAAGATTCCTAAAATGTAGATGGCTCAGAAACACTCTGACTTTATTTTGCTGTGTATTTGGATCCTGAATTTCTTTCACCCACTTAGAGTGAGTCCCTTCCTTCCTTCCTACTTTCCTTCATTCCTTCCTTCTTTTCTTTTCCCAGGTGATAAAACAATAACATGTCTTTACCGCACCCTCGGAATTATCCAGTCGTTCAACAGTTCCGTCTATTGCTTAGTCGCTCAGTCATGTCTGACTCTGCGACCACATGGGCTGCATCCTGCCAGACTCCGCTGTCCATGGGGATTCTCCAGGCAAGAATACTGGAGTGGGTTGCCATGCATTCCTCCAGGGGTTTTCCCAACCCAAGGATCAAACCCAGGCCTCCCACATTGCAGGCAGATTCTTTACTGTCTGAGCCACCAGGGAAGCCCCGTCCATTAGCACATTCAATTTCTTTCCTGGAAGCATGCTTCCTGGCTCACCTCAAACTCCCTTTCCAATCTCATTCTAGCTGCTCCCTGGCTTCCATCTGGGAACTTCTTAAGTTCTTTGCTTCTGTTCCTCATCTCCCTGCCTACCTCTGTTCTCTCAGACCCCTAGTCTAGAGTCTGTCCTGAACCTCAGAGGGCCAGCTTCTCCACCACTGTATCCCTTCTTCAGCTTGTTCTGAACTGAGACTTTCTCAGTGTTGTCCATCATTGTACCTTTTATCTGACTTTTATCTTCTTGTAATATATTGGGACCTCTCGACCTCTAATGAGATCACCCAACTCCCATGCCCCTTTCCTTGGTTTCATGGGCATTCTTTATATTTTATTTGGATTCCTCTGGCACCTCCTGGGCAGAGTTGGTGGTGGTCAGTTTGTCTCCCTGTTGGGGAGAAAGCAGAAGCCAGTGCCAGGTGTTGAGTAGAGATGAATGAGCTTGTCAGATGAGGAGCTGGTTGGGTCCTGATTTCAGGCTCCTCTACTTCCTGTTTCTGTCTTGTTCCCAGCCTGTCTCTGGCCATTTTCTAGTCACTTGTTCATGAAATGAGCAAACGCTGGGGAATTCCTCTTGCCGTGATTGTTATTGTGTTGTTCTATCTACAAAGTTAACATTCCACAGACGATGGGGAACTGGCGATTAATAGAAATCATGCCTGCCTCCTGAAAGTACAGCTAAACATTTGTATTAATTAAAGCAGTCTCTTGGAGACACTTGAAAAAGTGGGCAATTTAAAAACAAATTTCTGGATCTTCCCTGATGGTCCAGTGGTTAAGACTCCATGCTTCTGATGCAGGGGGCCTGGGTTCCATCCCTGGTCTGGGAGCTGAGATCCCACATGCCATGTGGCACAGCCAGAAAAGCAAACAAACAAACAAGCGGAAAAAAAAACAAATTTAAGGTTCAAAGTTGACGTGTGTTTTGATGACCTTGGGCAAGTAGCAACTCCTCTGTGTCTCGGTTGGGGATAAAATGGGCTTAACAGCAGCTGTAGTGGATGAATGGATGGCTTGCGTGAATGAATGCCTATGATGTGATTAGCTCAGATTGTCAGCTCCCTAACAAAGGCAACTGACAATTCGACCTCTTTCTAGAGAACTAGGCTTCCAACCTAACCCTTAGGATTGCTGGCTGATTCCCTAGAATATTAGATAAAATTCCGCTTCAGAGGAAAACGGAGCTGACTCTTATTGTCCACCTGCTATGCAACATGGGGTCTCTAGAGGCTTTGCCTGGGCCTGCTTCTTTCATCCTATAAGAGGTAAGGCTGATTTTTCTAAGGAGGAGCCCAGATTTTGAGAAGTTAATCAAGCCCTCCAGGTCTTCCCTGGTGGCTCAGCAATAGAGAATTGGCCTGCAATGTAAGAGCTGCAGGAGACATGGGTTCAATCCCTGGTCTGGAAGATCCCCTGGAGAAGGCCATGGCAACCCACTCCAGTATTCTTGCCTGGAGAATCCCATGGACAGAGGAGACTGGCAAGCTACAGTCCATATGGTCACAAAGAATAAGGTATGCTGAGGCAACTTAGCAAGCACACGCACGTAATCAAACCCTTCAGACTCATTTTCTGTTACACAACAGAAAGCACAAAAAGGCAAGTGAGTAAAGTGAAAGTCACTCAGTTGTATCTGACTCTTTGTGACCCTAACCCTAATTCTCCAGGCCAGAAGACTGGAGTGGGTAGCCTTTCCCTTCTCCAGGGGATCTTTCCAACCCAGGTCTCCCACACTTCAGGCAGATTATGTACCAGCTGAGCCAAAAGGGAAGTCCACAAAAGGCAAGAAAAACCACCCAAAGTACAAGTGCCTGCCCAGATGTGTGGTCTTGCTGGTCAGACCAGTTTCCTGGGTCACATTTTGGAAAATGGTTCTACTGAAAGAGTTTGGGTAGCAGGGTTTCTGGTTGGAGGAATGTGGGGGAGTATTTCCCAGCTTCACCATTAAAGGACGTTGTTTTTTGTCAACTTGTACCATCCAGGACGGATGGCCTGTTTTTCCTATAGGACCCAGGCAAGTTTTGCAGCCCAAGCAAAAATCATACATTTGTACGTGTACACAACTGTGTGTGTTTGTGTGTGTGAGAGAGAGAGAGGAAAAAGGGAGGTAAGTCGTTAAAGAAGTGCTTTGGCTAAATAAAGGATCTCATTTTGTGTGCTATTTTTATTCCTCAAATGTCTGCCTTCCTCCCCCTCCCCCTTGAGGTTCCTACTGAAATCTGACAATCAGGGTTGAACTTCTCTGTCAGCTTCCATTAGGCAAATCAAGCAGGAAGAAAGAGAGCAGGAGTCTGGCCTTGGCAGGGAGCTGATTCAGCAGTGATAATCTGCCTGAGCTGGCGGGGGCCAGCTACCAAAGGGTTTAATTAGTCAGCGAGGTGCTGTCTCCGCCCCTGGCCTCCCCTTCCTCTCCCCTCTACCCACCAGCCTCAGGGATGAGTCTCTTGCCCTGTCTTCTCTGCCTCTCATTCCTGGGAATGAGAGTGGCGTGTAGCCAGGGCTGTCCTTCAAGGGCAAATGTCCTTCAAATGTCCTTCAGGGGCATTACCTCCAGGGAAACGGATGTGCTTGCACGGGCTGTCCCCCTCCCTCTGTCTCTTGGCTCATCTACTGTGAGCAAGAATTGACCCCCTTCTGGAAACTCGAGGCTGCAATGGGGCCAAGGCTACAGTGATTTCTTTACCGGGGATGAAAAGGCACCCCATCTCCCTCCCTGATCCGGCCACCATCTTTCCTCCTTTATTACTCACAGTCATTCATTCAGAACCAAAATTACCATGTCCAGACTGTGCTAAGCATTCTGGCTGAGCTGGGCAGGGGAAGGATTCAGAGATGAGGTCTCTTCCCTCAGGGAGTATAGGATCTAGAAAAAGAAGCTGAATGGGAAAAGGGCAGAGGAATAGGAGACAGGAGCTCATGATCTAGAAAAGTTAATTGGAGCCAGTGGACCACAGCCAGCCAAAGGACAAAATGGAAAATAACATGTGAAATAAGGTTAAGAGCTCTGGGAGCTTGGGGAGCTCTGGGAGTTTGGAGGAAGATGACCCACTTCAAGAAGAGAACACTACAAGAAGTGTCCTTGGAACTGGGTTTTCAAGGTTGAGTAAGATATAATCAGGCAGAGAGAGGCTGATCACCCATGGGAAGCTGGGAACATTTTAGAGTATCTCATGCTCCATCTTGAAGGTCACTGAAGTTCTCCAGGTATTACTCCTCCTCTGAGCTCTGCCCTACCTCCTAATCTCAACCACTCCTGTGTCTTCAACTGCTCTGGCATCACAGCTGGGCACAGCCAAGGGTATCCCTTCTCCTGTCCCCACCCCGGCCAAAACTAGGTCACTGAGTCGATGTCGCTTCTATAGGCGTCTTGCAACTCCTTCATGTCAATTATTGATGCTGAGAATGGTCCTCTCTGCAGCTGTGATACTGTGATGCCCATCTCCTTTTCGTTCTCTGCATTTGATGACTTGATTTCTTGCAGTGCTATGAGTTTCCTAGAATCTTACAGTCACTCTCTTTAGAATTTTGGGTCAAACTCCTAAGATGAGGTTCAAAGATGACAAGGGGTACACCAGCCAGAAAAATGCTTCTGCTTTGCTACCAACCAACCAGAACCTCAGGTCTGCATTCCATGCCTAGCATCTTTATGATGTGGTTCCAGAGGAGGAGGCAGGGGCAGCTGTTTTGCTTTTCAGCTGTTTTCGAGAATCTCAGGCTTGAATGATCACAATCCTAAGGACTCTCAGTCTCCACCCACAAAACTTGTAAGATCTTCAGGCAAACTGTGCCATTGGTGGATGGTTGCTTTGTCTGGCACTATCAGTTCTTGTGATATGCCCTGCTCAGGGGCTTCTAGTTCTGCATTTAATTGAACTGAACTAAGCTGAGGGTGACTAGGATTCATTGGAGACCTAGCCAAAGAGGCTGGATTCTTTCACTTCTCATATGCCTTCTGGAAATGCATGCACACATACACAAATACACACACGCTTGCAAGACAAGCCTGCTGCTTCTTTCTCATGGCAGCTTTTCAAAGGCAACCACAATCATTTGTTTCCTGTTCTAGCTCATGAATTTGAGGCTCCCCATTCCAGTTTCTGCTGGGTAAGATCTCGCATCAGTGCACACAGGTGGGAAGGTGAGGCACTCGACACTTCCTGTCTCTTCCACATCCCCCATCCTCCTCCCCCACACCACCATGCTTCTGCTTATTCTCTGGGGCATTCAGTCCCTTTCTGCAAGCAGCTGAGAATACTGACCTAGCTCTGCAGGTCTTAGGATATATTCTTTTAAACACGAATGAGAGAAGATGTGATAAAGAGGTCAAAAAGCAAAACGCACTAACAAGTAGGAGCTATCAGTGTTATCATTAACAATTTGGCACTCGGAAACTCTCTAGTGGTCCCAGTGGTTAGGACTTCACCCTCCAGTGCAGAGGGTGTGGGTTTGATCCCTCACTGAGGAGCTTAAGATCCCACATGTCGAGGTAAAAAAAAACAAAAACAAACAAACAAAAAAACAATACCAAAGCATAAAACAGAAGCAATGTTGTAACAAATTCAATAAAGACTTTATAAATGGTCCATTTCATAAACAAACAAAAACCTTTGGCAGTCTTCAGGGTAGAGATGGTTATTCCAAGAGAATGTTATTTCAGGGAACCTGGATGGTGGCTCCCAGAGGAAATTAATGTCTCTAACGATGCAGAAGAAGAAGCAGAGTCTTAATGCAACTCCAACTATGCAGCCAGCCAACTGCTAGCCTCAATGTTCCTGTCTGTAGACTGGGAACAAGTGGAGCATCTTGAAGTGTGTTCAGGAGAGACTTCAATAAAAAAAATTGGTGAACCTGCCCGGTCAGAGCAAGGGAGCAGCTGCCAGTCTTCACTGGAGAACGAGTCCCATTCTTAGCAACCTAGTGATGAAAGTATGGAAAGGACAAGACTCCCAATAAAGAGCTGCCTGTGTTCTAAGAATTATCACTGAACTTGGTGGCACGTGTTTGATGAAATAGGATCTGCCTGATCTTTCATCTGCAATAAAAGTCTGAGATGCAAGATTTCCTGATCAGCATAGCTCATCAGAAGTAAGTTCAGGACTTGTGGGTAAATAGATTTCCATGAGGCATGAGGGTCCCTTGGAGGATGATGCCCCAGCAGCCTAGACAATATACATGAGGTGGTGGAAGTGGGTTGCTGGTCTGTGAGGGCTGCCGTAGCATCCTAGGCAGAGTGGGACATGTCCCTTCTCTCTCTTTGCACGAATCTGGATTTTGGCAGCTCTGGACAAGCATGCAGAGGGAGACGGAGAGGAAGGAGTGCCCTCCACACAGCAGTGTGCTAGCAAAAGCAGGGGACATTTTTACCCTGCCGTCTCACCATCCGCTCTGGCTACACAAAATGAGTGTGAATTATGGGCACCCGCTGAGTCTTTGATTTCCCTAGGCTGCCATCCCAGCAGCCACTTTGTGGAAATTAAGTGTATGTTTCATCTGCTTGTGGAGGGAATAAGAGTTACGTGTCTGTTGCCTGTCCCTCTGCCTCCAGCGGTCCATTGCCACCCACCTGCCCTCCCCAGTTCCAAAGTAGCCCTTTCAAAGGACATATATGTCCCTCCTCTGGAGGCTAACTGGGACCCAGAAGTCTTCCAATTAGAGATGCTGCTTCTGTCAAAGGATGGGATTTTAGGTGGAAGAAAGCCTTGAGAGAGAAGGTTGCTTATCTGTTCCACTGATGTTTTTCCTTTTCCTCTCTTCTCTCCTTCCACTTTTCCCCTCTTCTCTCCTTCCTCTTTTCCCCTCCGTTTTCTTCTGCCTGGTCCATCCCTTCCCCCAGCCCACCACCACCTTTTCTGATGGGAAGTTAAAACAAAGACTTTTTTTCCCCTGCCAACAAAGTGAGCTTTCAAAAGCAGCTGTTCTTGGAACTTCAAGGGACAGGTGAATCACCTGGGGATCTTGTTGAAATGCCGATTCGGATTCGGTCTGTCTGGGGTCTGACCTCAGATTCTCTAGTTCTCGTGAGCACTCAGGCCATGCTGGTACTCATGAATCACAGGGCCCCTGAACCCCACTTTCAGGGGCAGGAGTCCAGTCACTCATATGTTGTGTTACTTCCCCGCTTGAAAACCTGGTGACTCCCTGTTGCCTGTTTCTAGTCTAGACTAGAAACAATGGAAGGCTTTTCAGGCTCTGCTCATTCACTTATTCATTCATTCAGTCAGGTTTATTAAGTGCTTCACAGGGCTTCCCTGGTGGCTCGTTGGTAAAGAGTCCACCTGCCAATGCAAGAGACATAGGTTTGATCCCGGTCTGGGAAGACTCCAGTGCCCCAGAGCAGGCCCATGCACCACAGCTACTGAGCCTGCGCTCTAGAGCTCAGGAGCTGCAACTGCTGAAGCCCGTGCGCCCCTAGAGCCCACGCTCCACGGCAAGAGAAGCCACTGCAATGAGAAGCCCACGCACTGCCACTGGAGAGTAGCCTGGAGCAACTAGAAAAAAGCCTGTGCAACAACAGAGACCCAGCACAGGCAAAATAAATATGTGAATAAGGGCCTCCTAGGGGCTGAAGCCCCATATTCCTTTCTAGCCCCATCTCCTACCACTCCCAGCCATGACTTCCATGTCCTGCCCAACTTCACCTTCCGAGCGAGGAGACTATGTCTTTGGCTCAGGCTTGGCTCTTAAGCTCTTTCCCCTCCGTTGCTATTTTTCAAATTGTTTCTGACCCTTCAAGATGCTCTTTGTTATTTAATTAATTTTTATTGGAGGATAGTTGCTTTATAATATTGTGTTAGTTTCCACTGTATGGCAGAATGAATCGACTGTATATATCCATATATACACCCACCCTTGTGGGCTTCCTCCCCATTCAGTTCATCACAGTGCATGAAATAGAAAGATGCTCTTTAAATGCTGGCTCTGCTGAGAAGTCTTCCCTGAATTCTCCAAACACTTCTTTGAGTATCTCGAGGTGTTAGGTACAAAATCCTAGCCCAGCACTTGTCACTTTGTAAGGCAGTGTTGACGTTTTGTGTCCATGAAGGTGAAGTCGCTCAGTCGTGTCCGACTCTCTGCGACCCCATGGACTGTAGCCCACCAGGCTTTTCCATCCATAGGATTCTCCAGGCAAGAATACTGGAGTGGTTTACCATTTCCTTCTCCAGGGGATCTTCCCGACCCAGGGATCGAACCCAGGTCTCCTGCACTGGAGGCAGATGCTTTAACCTCTGAGCCACCAGGAAGCCCATAACCTCCACTAAACTGGGATTTTTCTTAAGAGCAAGACTAGCATTTTTCTTTCTACCTGCCCCCTAGAACCAGCCAGAAGTTCAATAAGTGTTTGTGAAATAAATGAATGAACATTAGGAAAAAGATAACTACCAACTCTCTTCTCTCTGTCCTCTGGTGGAAACACATATCTAGTGTGAAGAAAGCTTAGCAGACAGAACTGAAATGTATAGATGGTTCTCAAAGTTCATGTTATAAAATAAACTTTTATTTTTGAAAAGTTCCAGATTTATGGAAAAGTTATACAGATAGTATAGAGAGTTCTTTTATCTCACACGCAGTTTCTCCTATAATTAATATCTTACATTCATAAGGTATATTCATCACAATTAATGAATCCAAATTGCTACATTTTGCTTAACTACACTCTACTTTTCTCTGATTTCCTTAGTTTTTACCTAATGCCTGTTTCCTGTTCTGGGATCCCACTGTAACAATCAACCTTGATAGTCTGTAATTGATGATTTGATATCTTGAAATCATGGGCCAGAACTGTTGATGAACCTACCAGTCATGTGGTTTTGCAGCACATGGAGTTCATATTACAAACCTTTCAACACAAACGCCAACATCTGTGTTTAGCTTCCTGCTCAGTAGGGGACATCCCCACCAGACAACTCCCCACCACGTCTTTATTTAGTAATAAAGAGTCTGGTCTACACTTTCCCCTCTCACTCCTGCTTCCTGACTGACCCTGGTGCTTCCTCGGGTGGCCTTGCAAGATGGGTATGCCCCCTCCTCTTGGGAACTGTAATCATAAACTCTTCTTTCAAAGCAACTGTCTCCCTATCTGTCTTCTCACCATACCTGATTAAACCAAGTCTTGGGTATATTGTTTTACAAGATGAATTTGTAGACTGGCTCAGCTAGCCAGAAGGGCACCATGGACTAGTGATATTTTTGCATTTTAGCTGCTACTGCCTTTTGTTGTACCTGCTGAATTCTGCTTTGGTTTGTCCACTAAATTGTTGTAGGACCTAAAGGGAGAAACCACAAGACTCCTACAAAGCTTAGGGTAGCTGTAGGCTGGCCAGCTTTCCAGTTAGCACTCATTAGATGCTCAAGGTATGCGTAGTGTCTGGGCAAAGGTGCCTAGGGTCACCTAGGGTAACTGGGTAGCCGACAAGGCAAAGACGCCTCTCACAGGAGAGAGAAAGACTCTCTCAAGTGTTGGGGGTTGCTCTGATCCACAGACCAAGCAACACCAGGAGGCCAGGCCACCCACCTACAGGCATCAGTCTACTCTTTTTCAAATTACTTATGTCAACAGCCCCCTTCCCCCTCTTTATCAAGTGTGTTTCACACATTTCTAATTCATGTCCCTTTTCTTCACATTCTGCATTCTATCCTAGGATCCCCTGCCCTCCTAAATGACTATTTTTATTTGCATACATTATCGGTTCATTCTGTGTTGTCAAGTTCTATGAGTTTTAGCAAACATACGGTGAGTGTCATGTATCCATCATTATTGTGTCCTACAGACTAACAAGAATCCCATGTGCTCATCTGTTCAGCTCTCCTTCCTTCCCCTAAGCCCCTAGTAACCACTGCACTGATCTGCTTACAACCCATGCACGTGTACATGCTAAGTCTTTTCAGTTGTGTCCGACTCTTTGCGACTCCCTGGACTGTAGCCCACCAGGCTCCTCTGTCCATGGGCTTCTGCAGGCAAGAGTACTGGAGTGAGTGGCCGTGCCCGCCTCATCTCCTACACAGGCAGGCGGCTTCTTTACCACTAGCGCCACCTGGGAAGCCCATTTACAACCCATGGCGCTTCCTTTTTAGAATGTCATATAAATGGACTCATACATTATGAAACCTTTTCAGACTGGCTTCTTTCAGTGAGCAATGTGCATTTAAGATGCCTCCTTCATGTCATCTTCTGGCTTGCTAGCTCATTGTTTTCTATTGCTGAATAATATTTTATTGTACTGATATGCACAGCTCATTTATCCATTCACCTATTGAAGGACATCTTAATTGCTTAAATCCAGTTTTAAGTGATTAGGAATAAAGCTACTATGAACATTGGCATGCATTTTTTTTTAATGTGGACATATGTGTTCATGTTAGTTGTGTAACAAATTTGATTTTTACCAATAACTGTTTTCAGTTCAGTTCAGTCACTCAGTCGTGTCCGATTCTTTGCAACCCCATGAATCGCAGCACGCCAGGCCTCCCTGTTCATCACCATCTCTCGGAGTTCACTCAGACTCACTGGGGGGTAAATATTTAAACACTTTGCTCAAAGCTGCTTGAATGGCCTATGACTCTGAGTATGTACAGAGAATTCCAAATCACTCTTCAACTGTGTTATCCTAAGAGTGGAATAATAGATCTAATAGCCATTCCAGGAAGGAGAAATAAGTCATAAAAATGTGGGAGAATGTGGTCTTGAATGCCCAGGGGAACACAGTATTTGTCACCTGGTTATTTTGAAATCAGCTATTTAGGAAGCAGATTTGGAGAAAAATGAAAGTAAAAGTTGCTCAGTTGTGTCCAACTCTTTGTGACCTCTTACAGTCAATGGAATTCCCTAGGCCAGAATACTCGAGTGGGTAGCCGTTCCCTTCTCCAGGGGGTCTTCCCAACCCAGGGATCAAACCCAGGTCTCCCACATTGCAGACAGATTCTTTACCAGCTAAGCCACCAGGGAAGCCCAGATTTGGGAAGGTGGGGTTGAAATCTAGTAACTGATTCTTAAAATCATTTGTTTCCATAAACACAAGCTGGTGTGGAAATTGGCAGCTGACATCATCTATTATCCAGTAATATATCCGGCTCTTCTTTACTGTACTGATTTCCTTTGCAACCAGTCTGTCACTTCCGTGTCCTTTGTGTGTCGGGGGGGTGAGGGGCGGGGGAGTAGGTTAGGGGGGTGCTGCTGTTGTGGGTCTTTGTTGTAGGGTGAGGCTTCTCTCGTTGTGGCACATGGGCTCTCTAATCGTGGCATGCAGGGTTAGCTGTCCTCTGGCATATTGGATCTTCGTTCTCCAGCTGGGGCTCTAACCCATATCCCTGTGTTGGAAGGTGGATTCTTAATCACTGGACCCAGGGAAGTCCCATCCTCCACATCTTACGAATACATTCCTGTCTTTCAATCACTTGTCAACCTTTGCACCCACCTCAAGGGTCTTCCCCTCTCCCCTTACTAATCCAGCTTGAACTAAATCCTTCAGGATTTGTTTTCACCCCATCTTCTGCCATTAAATCATCATAAATTGTTTTATTCTCAATGTCTCCTTGTCTTTAACTACACACCACATAGGCTGGCCCTTATGTTAAATAATTGATGAATTAATTAACTATGTATTCTGAATGCACTATATTCCAGACTTTTTGCTTAGTCTTAGGTAACAGAATATGTCTTCATAAATGGCCTGTACTCACTTTTACTATTCGCTTCTGTATCTTGCATTTTAATCTTCTGTTGCAATGAAATGATGTGATTTTGCTGCATAGGAATATCTTTTTTCTCCTGCATATTCAAAAATACCCATAATGGGGATGTGTGCATTATAATAATGGCTGACATTTACTGAGTGTTTACTAAATGCTGGCACCATTAAAATTTTATATATATATATATATATATATATATATATATATCTCCATGTACGTCTTCATAACCTATCAATAAGCTTACCATATAGTTGTCTTCATTCCACAGACTCCTCGGAAAAGACCCTGATGTTGGGAAAGACTGAGGGCAGGAGGAGAAGAAGGTGACAGAGGATGAGATGGTTGGATGGCATTATTGACTCAATGGACATGAGTTTGAGCAAACTCTGGGAAATAGTGAAGGACAGGGAAGCCTGGCATGCTGCAGTCTGTGGAGTCTCAAAGAGTCAGACATAACTTAGCAACTGAACATCAAAAACAATGCAGCCTAAGAACCTGGGTCAGAGAATCTTGAGTAGTTTGTCCCAAACTGTACCGCAGTGGCATAACCAGGATTTAAGCTTGAGCAACTTGGCACAGAGCACCTGGTGGCCCCCATTTCCACACCTAGCTCCACAAACACAATGGTCCTACCACTATGCCCCACAGTCTCTGGCTTTAAAAAGGCCTCAAGACTTGATGATTTTTTAATTTGTAATTTTTCATGGAATCAGTCATGTGCCAACCCCACTGTGACTTGTACACATAAAGCCATAAAAAATACGCTCAAGAAAATGAGAAGACAAGTCCCAGACTGGGAGAAAATACTTGCAAAATCATATCCAATAAAGGACTGGTAACCAAAATATGCAAAGAACCCGTAACATTCAACAATAGGGAAACAATATGATTAAAAGATGGGCCAAAATTCTTATTAGACACCTCACCAAAGAAGATATACAGGAAGAAAATATAGGCACACCTCATTTTATGGCATTAACAGGAGTTTGGAAGAAGTTGATTCTGATCCTCATGGACAAGTTTGAGGGTTCAAGACTTCAGCGGTGAAAGTCACTGCAGGTGTGGTGGAAACAGCAGGAGAACTGGAATTAGAAGTGGAGCTTGATGGTGTGATTGAATTGTTGCAGTCTCATGATAGAACTTCCACAGGAAGTAGTTTCTTGAGACAGAATCTACTCCTGGTGGGGATGTCATGAAGATTGTTGAAATGACAACAAAAGATTTAGACTATTACATAAACTTGCTTGAGAAAGCAATGTCAGGGTTTAAGATTGACTCTAGTGTTTGAAAGAAGTTCTGCTGTGGATAAATGCTATCAAACAGCATTGCATGATCCAGAGAAATCGTTCATGAAAGGAAGAGTTAATAAATATAGCAAACATCATTGTTGTCTGATTTTAAGAAATTGCCACAGCCACCCCAACATTCAGCAACCATCACCCTGATTAGTCATCAGTCACTGACAGTGAGGCAAGACCCTCCATCATCACTGAAGTCTCAGGTGGAAATTAGCATTTTTTAGCAATCAAGTATTTAATTAAGGTGTGTTAATTGTGAAGAAGGCTGAGCCCCGAAGAACTGATGCTTTTGAACTGTAGTGTTGGAAGACTCTTTAGAGTCCCTTGGACTGCAAGGAGATCCAACCAGTCCATTCTGAAGGAGATCAACCCTGGGATTTTTTTTGGAAGGAATGATGCTAAAGCTGAAACTTCAGTACTTTGGCCACCTCATGCGAAGAGCTGACTCATTGGAAAAGACTCTGATGCTGGGAGGGATTGGGGGCAGGAGGAGAAGAGGACGACCAAGGATGAGATGGCTGGATGGCATCATGGACTCGATGGACATGAGTCTGAGTGAACTCCGAGAGATGGTAATGAACAGGGAGGCCTGGCGTGCTGCGATTCATGGGGTCGCAGAGTCAGACACGAATGAGTGACTGAACTGAACTGAACTGAATTGTTTTCTTTTAAAGACATAATGTTCTTGCACACTCTGTCTGCTATAGCAGTGGTCCCCAATTTTTTTGGCATCAGGGATCACTTTCATGGAAGACAGTTTTTCCATGGACCAAGATGATCTGGAGATGATTCAAGAACATTACATTTGTTGTGCACTTTATTTCTATTATTATTACATCAGCTGTACCTCAGATTATCAGGCATTAGGTCCTGGAGTTTGGGCACCCTTGGAATACAGCGTAGTGCAAACATTACTTTTGTATGCGCTGGGAAACAAAAAGATCTGTGTGACTCGCTTTATAGCAATATTCACTTTATTGCGATAGTCTGGAACCAAACTCACAGTATCTCTGAGGTGTACCTGTAAGGCATATGAAAATATGCTTCACATCTTATGTCATCAGAGAAATGCAAATGAAACAACAATGAGACACTCCTGCACATCTTTCGTCACTGTTTAGTTGATAAGTCATGTCCAACTCCTTATGACCCCATGGACTGCAGCACACCAGGCTCCTCTGTCTTTCACCATCAGTCTCCCAGAGTTTGCCCGAATTCATCTCCATTAAGTTGGTGAAGCTATCTAACCATCTCGTCCTCTGCTTCCTACTTTGTCCTTTCCTCTTCACTCCTTCCCAGCATCAGGGTCTTTTCCAATGAGTTGGCTGTTCGGTCACGTGGCCAAAGTAATGGAGCTTCAGCTTCAGCACCAGTCTCTCCAGTGAAAATTCAGGGTTGATTTCCTTTAGGGTTAACTGGTTTGATATCCTTGCAATCCAAAAGACCCTTCAGAGTCTTCTCCAGCACCATCATTTGAATGTATCAGTTCTTCAGCACATCTATTAGAATGGTCAAAATCAAAACCATAACACCGAGCACAAGCAAGAATGTTGAACAACAGGAGCTCTCATTTGTACTGGTGGGAGACGCGGAATGGATCTGCCACTTTGAAAGACAGTTTGTCAGTTTCTGATGCAAGTAAACTTGCTTTACCTCGCAATCCAGCTGTCACGCTCCTTGGTATTTACCCAAAGGAAACGAAGTAAAAGCCTGAACACAGGGGTTTATAGCAACTTTATTCATAATTGTAAAAATCTGGAGGCAACTAAGATGTCCTCCAGTAGGTGAGTGGGTAAACTGAGGTCCATCCAGAGCTCAGTGAACTATTGCTGTTCAGCCGCTAAGTTGTGTCTGACTCCTCGCGACCCCATGAACTGCAGCACGCCAGGCTTCCCTGTCCTCCACTGTCTCTTGGAGTTTGTTCACACTCATGTCCATTGAGTTGATGATGCCATCCAACCATCTCATCCTCTGTCATCCCCTTCTCTTGCTATTCTGCACTAAAAAGAAATGAGCTATCAAACTATGAAGAGATATGGAGAGAACTTAAATACTCAATACTTACTTAGTAACTTAACACTCACTTAATAACATAATACTCTTGGTATCACTAAGTGAAAGAAGCCTTTCTGAAAAGCCTGTACCAACATAGACCCCAACTATACCACATTGCAGAAAAGGCAAAACTATGGAGACAGTAAAAGGACTGGTGGTTTTCAGGGGGTAGGGATGAATCCAGGCAGAGAGAAGCGAATAGGTGGAGCACAGGACTTTCAGGGCAGTGGCATGACTCTGCATGATGCTGCCTTGATGGATACATGTCATTCGCACTTCTGTCCAAACCTATAGAGTGTGTAACACCGAGAGTGAACTCTAATGTAAACTATGGACTTCAGGCTATGGTGTTGTTTCGGTGTAGGTTGGTCAGCTGTGACAAACGTACTCTGAAGGGGAGATGCTGCTTATGAGGGAGGCTGTGCATATGTGGAGCCAGGGAGTAAATGGGAAATCTCCCTAGCTTCCTCTCAATTATGTTGTGAACCTAAAACTGCTCTAAAAAATTAAAATATTAAATTAAGACATTACCTTAAAATATTACTCAGCCATTAAAAGGCTGAAAACATGCCATTGCAGCAACATGGTGGAACCTAGAGATTGTCCTTCTGGGTGAAGTAAGTCAGCCAGAGAAGGGGAAATAATGCATGACATCCTTTCTATGCAAAATGTAAAAAGGCATGATATAATTGAACGTATTTACAAACTGGAAACAGACCCACAGACTTGGAGAATGAACCTGTGGTTGCCAGGGGAGCAGAAGGCGGGGGATGGGATGGTTAGGGAACTTGGGATGGACATGTCCACGCTGCTGTATTGGGATAATCATGTATGACATGGGGAACTCTGCTCAGTATTATGTGGCAGTCTGGATGGGAGGGAGTTTGGGGAGAATGCATGCATGTATATCTATGACTGAGTCCCTTTGCTCACCACGTGAAATTCTCACAACATTGTTAATAGGCTATCAGTTCGGTCATTTAGTCATCTCTGACTCTTTGCGACCCCATGGACTGCAGCACGCCAGGCTTCCCTATCCATCACCAACTCCCGGAGTTTACTCAAACTCATGTCCATTGAGTCAGTGATGCCATCCAACCATCTCATCCTCTTTTGTCCCCTTCTCCTCCCACCCTTAATCTTTCCAGCATCAGGGTCTTTTCAAATGAGTCAGTTCTTCACATCAGGTGGCCAAAGTATTGGAGCTTCAGCTTCAACATCAGTCCTTCAATGAATATTCTTGACTGATTTCTTTTAGGATGGACTGATTGGATCTCCTTGCTGTCCAAGGGGCTCTCAAGAGTCTTCTCCAACGCCATAGTTCAAAAGCATCAATTCTTCAGTGCTCAGCTTTCTTTATAGTCCAACTCTCACATCCATAGCCTTGACTAGATGGACCTTTGTTGGCAAAGTAATGTCTCTGCTTTTAGTATGCTGTCTAGGTTGGTCATAACTTTTCTTCCAAAGAGCAAGCATCTTTTAATTTCATGGCTATAGTCACCATCTGCAGTGATTTTGGAGCCCAGAAAAATAAAGTCTCTCACTATTTCCATTGTTTTCCCATCTATTTGCCATGAACTGATGGGACCCATTGCCATGATCTTAGTTTTCTGAATGTTGAGTTTTAAGCCAACTTTTTCACTCTCCTCTTTCACTTTCATCAAGAGGCTTTTAGTTCCTCTTCACTTTCTTCCATAAGGGTGGTGTCATCTGCATATCTGAGGTTGCTGATATTTCTCCTGGCGTTCTTGATGCCAGCTTGTGTTTCTTCCAGCCCAGTGTTCCTCATGATATACTCTGCATATAAGTTAAATAAGCAGGGTGACAGTATACAGCCTTGACATATTCCTTTTCTTATTTGGAACCAGTCTGTTGTTCCATGTCCAGTTCTAACTGTTGCTTCCTGACCTGCATACAGATATCTCAGAAGGCAGGTCAGGTGGTCTGGTATTCCTGCCTCTTTAAGAATTTTCCACAGTTTATTGTGATCCACACAGTTAAAGGCTTTGGCATAGTCGATAAACCATTAAAAGTTGAAAAACAAGAAAAATTAAAGTCCTTAAAAACTAAACAACTTCCCCATTGCATCCCAAAGTCTTCCCAGAGATGCTCCTGACCTGCATCTTTGAGTGTGTTTGATTTTCTCACAGGTAGCTGAGTGCCCCCTTCACGTTGTCCCTAGGTTTTCCCTGCTGCTTTGTACAAATTCTCAAGCCTTTCTTAGAACTTTTCCCAGAGCATTTTCTACGTACATGGTGCTGGAGTGGGTGGAGGCATATGCAGTTATTTATCGATTCAAACATGCCCAATTTATTTAAGTTGTACTGACTGCCCTGTGGCCTCTGGGAATGTGTGTAATTCTCAGAGGCAACGTTTAAACTAAATCAAACTGAAAAATTTATCTTTAAGAAACAACTTGCAGATCTAATAACCAAGGAAGTCTGCACTGAACAGAGATGTTGTAAATCTATTATTCTAAGTATCCTCTGTCCTGACACAATTTTCCCTAAAGCCTTTGAAATGTTAAATTTCTTCCAGACAAGCACACATGAATTTCAACAGCTGAGTTGATGGATTTTTCACAGTTTTTTTCCATGAGTTGATTGTCCGTAAGAAATACCCTGTAAGAGGAAAGCTATGAATGAGGTGAACCTATTGAGCCAGATAGTATGAATCACAAAATTTGAGGTTATAGCGAAATTTAGGCTGATACAGGATGGTCAAGTTTGGGGGTGCATGCAAGCTCAGTCGCTCAGTGGTGTCTGACTCTTTGCAACCCCATGGACTGTAGCCTGCCAAGCTCTTCTGTCCATGGGATTTCCCAGGCAAGAATACTGGGATGGGTTTCCATTTGCTTCTCCAGGGGATCTTCCCAACCCAGGAATCAAACCCGCACCTCTGGTGCCTCCTGTATTGGCAGGTGGATTCTTTACCACTGTGCCACTTGGGAAGGCACGTTTGGGGTAGGAGAGTAATAGCAGTATATTGATAGGATATTGGTGGAGTTATCAGGTCTTCTGCTTAAAAATACCTACCTGTGATGCAGAAACATTCTCTGTGGAGGATATAACCAATAATAGCTGGACAATATCAGAAGCCATGTCCAGTCCAGGGGCCACGGCAAAGTGGAATTAAGCAAGGCTGTTAGAAATTCTATTGAGCATGTGGAAATTTAGAGTTGAACCTCTGTCCTAGCAGACCAAGAGGAAAACCTAGGAACCAAGGACAAAGACATCATGGATAAGGTGGAGGTGGGGTAGGCAGAGAGATTACCATCTTACTTATCTTCGTCCAGGACTGACATAAGGTAGGAAGGGCTGGTCTCATTCCAGAAGCCAGCCTGCCAGTTTCTTCAGGTATTTCTTCAGCACTGAGCCTCCAAATGGAAATAAAAGGAAAGACCACAGTATTCAGAGAAGCAGTCAGCACTGGCTAAATAAGCCATTACTTTGGTGTCACGTATCTTCACTCTCTGGAGCAGGGCATGGCAACCCACTCCAGTATTCTTGCCTGGAGAATCCCCGTGGACAGAGGAGCCTGGTGGGCTATAGTCCATGGGGTTGCAAAGCATCGGACATGACTGAGCAGCCAACTGCAGCGCATCTTCACTCTCATGCTCTCAAGGAAAGAAAAATCTATAACAAAGATCTTTTAAAATATTCACTGAGTCGTCAGCCTCAGCAGAATCAAACTGAGAATTATTATTCCCAGAAAATCAGTTGCTTCTCTGTACAATTAATTACTGGGATTCAGCAGATTCTGAGTTCGAGCTGGGGAGAATGATTGTGAGGGCAGTTCTTCCCTTTCCCCATAATTTAGCCCATGAGGGCTAAAGAATCTTGATGACCAACCACTCATTTTACAAGTGAAGACACTTGGGCTGGAGAAGTTGGATGGGTTGCCTGCTCTCACATATGGCTACATCCTGGTAGGCTGAGAACCAAAATCCCTCACTCCAGCCAGGACTCTCTTATTTCTGCAACACTGTTTCACCTCTGTTTCATAAGCTGGAATCAAGATTGCTGGGAGAAATATCAATAACCTCAGATATGCACATGCCACCACCCTAATGGCAGAAAGTGAAGAAGAACTAAAGAGCCTCTTGATGAAGGTGAAAGAGGAGGGTGAAAACGCTGGCTTAAAACTCAGTGTTCAGAAAACTAAGATCCTGGCCTCTGTCCCATCACTTCATGGCAAATAGAAGGGGAAAAAGTAGAAACAGTGACAGATTTTATTTTCTTGGGCTCCAAAAACATTGAGGATGGTAACTGCAGCCATGAAAGTAAAAGATGCTTGCTCCTTGGAAGGAAAGCTATGACAAACTTAGACCAAGTATTAAATAGCAGAGACACCACTTTGCCTACAAAGGTCCTAAGCATAGCTTAGTCAAAACTGTGGTTTTTCCAATAGATGTACAGATGTGCTCCGAAGAATTAATGCTTTTGAACTGTGGTGCTGGAGAAGACTCCTGAGAGTCCCCTGGACAGAAAGGAGATCAATAAACCCTAAAGGAAAAAACTCTGAATGTTCATTGGAAGGACTGATGCTAAATCTCCACTACTTTGGCCAACTGATGGAAAGAGCCGACTCATTGGGAAAGAACCTGATGCTAGGAAAGACTGAGGGCAAGAGAAGGGAGTGACAGAGGATGAGATGGCTGGATAGCATCACTGACTCAATGGACATGAGTTTGAGCAAACTCCGGGGAAGCTGGCCTTGCTGCAGTCCATGGGGTCTCAAAGAGTCAGACAAGACTAACCGACTGAAAAACAAATTTCACTACTAGGCTGTTCCTTCCATCTACCATTTTAGCCTTGCCATCTGGAAGGTGAGATCTTTAAATACTGGTGAGTCATATATTGTCCATCCCCTAATGAGTATGAACCAATTAAAGTATTACGTTGAAATAATACATGGGCCGTGTCAAGGCAAAAATGAGAAATTTGATTTGCATAGAGCACTATTGATTCCCACGCTGTATCATCGCCTGAACACCATTCAGGAGGGCGTCTGAGTTCTGGGCTGAGAGGAAGAGAGAGAGATTCACAGTGCACTGAAGTCTCTATTTGTGAGCCAACTAAAACATATCGCCAATCCCAGCTTCCTCTCACCCCCTCCCTGTTCCCCCAGCACCTCGGCGTTGACAGATCTAAATATGAAGAAGAAAAATGTCTCCGGCAGGCTGTTATTTTGCTGCCTGAATTGTGTCAGGGAAGTGTAAATATAATCACATTTTATCCGCCAATCTGAAATGGATTTCAGGGGAAGGGATCACAATGTTAGAGAAATCTCTTTCGTTGTCGCATGCCTTGATTGAAAATAACTCCCTTGTTACCATCAGTAATGTGTTCAAGGGAGAAAAAGCAGTGCAGTTCATGACAGAATTACTAGGCAATTCAATCAAAACCCCATGCCTCGCTTTGCAGGTTATACGGGAGACAGGTAAGTCCAAGATTTACCTCGTGAGCATGTGGGTTGTTCTGAAAATCTTCATTTAAACCTCTGTATCTCCAGTGGTAACACTGAAAACCATGGCGAAAATACTGGTCTCTACAACGCAGATGTATTTTAATCTCTTGACTCAGCCAGTCCTATGCCCCCAGGAGAGCCTTTTAATTCCAAAGCAGGATGAACGGGGCCTCTTGTCCGCCCCCTCCTCCCCCCCCCCCTGCTCCCCCAGTCCTAAACACTAAACAGTGTGCATGCGTGCTTGCTAAGTCTTCAGTTGTATCCAGCTCTTGGAGACTCCATGGTCTGTAGCCAGCCAGGTTCCTCTGTCCATGCCAGGCAAGAATACTGGCATGGGTGGCCACACCCTCTTCCAGGGGATCTTCCTACCCAGGGATCGAGCCCACATCTCTTGTGTCTCCTGCATCAGAAGGTAGGTTCTTTACCACTAGCGCCACCTGGGAAGACAGACAGCATTTATAGCTTAATCATTTGTTGCTTTGGTCTTACTTTTTCATTCAATATATTTTGCCTGCTCAGTTGCTCAGTAGTGCACAAATTTTTGCAACCCCATGGACTATAGCACACCAGGCTCCCCTATCTGTGGAATTTTCCAGGCAAGAATACTGGAGTGGGGGTGCCATTTCCTACTCCAAGGGATCTTCCCAACCTAGGAATCGAACCTGTGTCTCTTGGGTCTCCAGCACTGGCAGGAGGATTCTTTACCTGTATATCTACACAATTGTCAATCAGATCTTCATTTCAACATTTGATGGTCAGGATGAGTTGAAATAATTCATTCCCCAAAGATATTTAATTGGACTGTAGACTCTTGGTGTGTGTGTGTGAAAACATATATAAGCATTTATTCATTTAGCTGCTAAAAGTATTTAAAATCAGTCCTAAGCACATAGATAGCCTTTTACTCTTTCTCTCCACTACAATAGCCCTCGGAGTGTAGCTACTGACCCCCAGAGAATAAGCACCCCTTTAAGGATAAAAAAAAATGCATGAAGGCCCATTCAGCTTGTCCTTGCGGCAGCCAGCTCCCCGAGATCAAACAGTCTGTTCCCGGCTGCTCACTGTTGTCATAGCACATGTAAAGTCGCTTGAATTAAGAGCAAGGGAAAGCGGCTGGGATCACCTTAGGTGTCTGCCAATAATGTGACTTGACATTTTAAGCTGGTCTCCTATTACTTTTGCTCTTTTCACTGCGAAATAGCCACATGACACCTCCTCCAAATTGTCAAGGCACAAATGTAGCCCTAATCCTCTCCTCTCGGGCATTGAAAGGGAAGGAAAACAGGAGTATTCACGACACAGTTACATTCTTGGATGAAATTACTGATCTAAATTTAGAACTAGGCCAGGCTTTGAGGGCTCGCCCTTCATTCGAGGTCTAACGCATGAAAGACCTCGTGTCGGGAAATTTTTCAGGCTTGCATGGAAGGGGGCATTTAACCCAATTTGATCTCCAGTGAATATGTCGGGGAGCTGATTCGCCGCTGCTGGGGGAACCACGCTGCCCGCCCTGCGGTTTCTTGGCACTTTGAGAAAGATTCCTTTTGATGTCAGTGGGAGCTCTATGTCCCCCAAAGAAGCAGACAACATAGAAAAACGGAGAGCCAGGGTCTCAGTTTCACAAAATGCCTCCCCTGGTTCATCAGTCGGTAACACCGACTTGTGCCCAGGCCTGTGGCTTTTGGAGGGGGCTGGTTGGGGGTTGGTGGGGTGACATTTTCTTCTTGATGAGGAAATTAGGATGGGATTCTCGGCTTAGACATTTTTAAGGCCGAACCTCTTTCAGTAGAGAACAATTAGGAGAGTCATCACTTGAGGCCATGTTGATTTTTCTATTATCTCAGCTACTTCACTAATGAAAAAGAGCAATTCCCCAAAAGCACACTACCTCCTTGGCCATCAGTAAAAAAAAGAGTGAATTTGAATTTCAAACATCTTTTCCTTCACCCTGAGCCAAACGCTCAGTCAGCATAGCTGCTGCTTCTTTTTTTTTTCCTTTCCCTATAAACACCCATAATCAAGGCCCTAGGTAGGGCTTAAATTAACAAATGATTACCCTTGACAATGTCATTGAAAGCCACGCTCGAATACTGTTGGGTTTCTCTCTGCTGTGCAAGGTGCATCAATTAGCTTTTGCTGCATAAAAAATTAGCCCCCAAATTAGTGGCTTAAAATTCTACCGTGTATAGGTCATAGAAGTGAGAAATTTAGGGTTTTTTTTTTAATTAAACTTTTTGTTTGTATTGGGAGTATAGCCGATTAACAATGTTGTGATAGTTTCAAGGGACTCAGCCATACACATACATGTATCCATTCTTCCCCAAATTCCCTTCCCATCCAGGCTGCCACAGAATATTGAGCAACGTCCCCTGTGCTGTACAGTAGATCCTTGCTGGTTATCCATTTTAAATACAGCAGTGTGTACATGTCCATCCCAAACTCCCGAACTATCCCTACTATTTCTTCCCTCTGTCTTTCCCCTGGCCCCCATCAGCAACTGTAAGTTCATTCTCTAAGCACATAAATGGGCAGTTTGGGTTGAGTGCAGCCAGGGTGGCTGGCAGGGGCCTCTGTTGTCATGGGATGGGCTTGCTCAAGAGTTTGTGGGGAGCAGGCAGTCCAGGACCTCACTCACATGACTGAGGGTTGGCTGGCTGTTGGTTAGGAGGAAAGCATAAGTGTCATCAGTCACCCAGCCACCTGGCTGATTCACAAGGTGGTGGGTCCAGGGTTCCTGTGGACAGCAAAGCGATGAAGATGCAAGTCTTCTTGGGGCCTCAGATTGGAACTTGAGCAGTGTGATTTCTGCCACATTCTAGCAAGTTGGAAGGCCAGCCTGGATGCAAAGGTAGAGAAATAGACTCAACTCCTTGACCGAGAAGCTTTAAAGTCTCATGGCCAGTTTTTCAATCTAGCACGCAAGGATTGCTGGGTTTCATGTTTTAACACCAAGTGGTGTAGTTGAAGGGGCTTCCCAGGTGGCTCAGTAGTAAAGAACCCACCTGCCAATACAGAAGGCGCTGGAGACAGGTTTGATCCTGGATCGGGAAGATCCCCTGGAGGAGAGCATGGTGACCCACTCCAGTATTCTTGCCTGGAGAATCCCAAGGACAAAGGCACCTGGTAGGCTACAGTTGGACATGACTGTACCATCTAGTCAAGGCTATGGTTTTTCCTGTGGTCACGTATGGATGTGAGAGTTGGACTGTGAAGAAGGCTGAGCACCAAAGAATTGATGCTTTTGAACTGTGGTGTTGGAGAAGACTCTTGAGAGTCCCTTGGACTGCAAGGAGATCCAACCAGTCCATGTTGAAGGAGATCAGCCCTGGGATCTCTTTGGAAGGAATGATGCTAAAGCTGAAACTCCAGTACTTTGGCCACCTCAGGTGAAGAGTTGACTCATTGGAAAAGACTCTGATGCTGGGAGGGATTGCGGGCAGGAGGAGAAGGGGACGACAGAGGATGAGATGGCTGGATGGCATCACAGACTCGATGGATGTGAGTCTGAGTGAACTCTGGGAGATGGTGATGGACAGGGAGGCTTGGCGTGCTGTGATTCATGGGGTTGCAAAGAGTCGGACACGACTGAGTGACTGAACTGAACTGAAGCGACTTAGCAGGCATGCACACAGTGTATGTAAGCGTCTCTATGAGAAGGGGCCAAGTCCTCTCTGAGCATCTACATTTAGTGGTTACCTAGCCTAGCAGAGAAAAGAGATTGAACACCTGAATGTTGTTGAATTAAAGCAAGTTTTAGGCAAGTGCATCTTAAATTGTGGTGCAGTACAAGGGAAATAAATGCAGGAGATGTCACAAGTCAAAATAATCCTGCTTACTTCTGCTGAGATATAGAAATAGCCACTGGACCCCTATCAGGCTCCTTCTTTTAACTGCCCCCAGCTTCCACACGACAGAGGAATCATCTTAAGAGTTACTCATCTAGAAATATCTCAGGTCAGTCCACAGACACATTCTGAAAGCCTCAAAAAACAGGACAGCGTCATCTTGCATGTGCTGCCATCACCAGTGAGGTCTTGGGAGCCCACCTCTCTGGTCTTCTTATTGAAACTGAAGCCACTCTTATGTGTGGGGACAGAGGTATGCAAATAAAGGGGCTGAAGTCCTCCAACTTCCCCTCTGCCCATCCACCCTATTTGTGTCTCCAGACTTTCTAAAACCCTCTGAGGAGCCAGTTTGAAGGATTCATTAGCATCAGACAGGCCACTCTTTGGACAGAAGGCAGGAAACCAGTTTACAAAAGAGTGCAGCGATAGTTTAAGGCTGTTTCAAAGGGAGAAGTTAGGCCATCTGCCATGCCCTGATTCCTCCCAAGATGGAAGAAGATAATGAGTAGTCACAGCTGCTCATATAGGAAGGACCACCAGGTTTCTCTGCTGCCCCTCCAGGCACCTTTCTTCTCCAGGTCCTCTGCAGGCCAGGTGTAATGGATTGTAATGTTCTCCCAGCTCTTAACTCCTTTGCTAGGCACAACTGTGACATTGGAATTTGCAGTCCCTTCCCCAACCGCTAGTTCAGTTCAGTCGCTCAGTCATGTCGGACTCTTTGTGACCCCATGGACTGCAGCACGCCAGGCTTTCCCATCGTCACCAGCTCCAGGAGCTAGCTGAAACTCATGTCCATCGAGTTGGTGATGCCATCCAACCATCTCATCCTCCGTCGTCCCCTTCTCCTCCTGCCTTCAATCTTTCCCAGCATCAAGGTCTTTTCCAATGCCCCAGCCACTAGGGGCAGAGTATATTTTCTGCCTCACTGATGTTGAGTGGGCGGGTCCACATAAATTGCTTTGGCCAACGTAATTTTAACAGACACCTGCAAACAAAGGCTCAAACCATGCCTTCGTATTTTCTGCTTGCATTTCCACCATCGCCATGAAAACATGTTCTGAAGCCTGCCAGTGCAACAAGGATGAGAGCTCAGTGGAGCAGCAGGAACAAATCCACAACTCCGAGCCAAGATCAGCCAGTTGAGTCCAGTTCAGCTGACCCCCAGCCAAGTCCAGGCACATGAAAGAGAATAAATGAATATTGCTTTAAGCCGCTGCGTTCCAAGTTGGTTTCTTACACAGCATTATTGCTACAATTAGCTGACTGGTACACAAGGGAGTGTGGTTTCTCCTGGTATAAATCTCAGTAGCAGTAACAAATATTCAAATCAGAGCTTTGAAGCCATCAGTGGGAGATTTTTTTTTTTTTTTTGAGAGCAGCAGCTGAACATGGGGCCAAATGAGTCCTGAAACATCAGCTTAGAAACAGCACAGAAGAAGTCTTATAAACTAGAAAACACAAGTGCTGACTCACTCTGAAGATCTGGGCTCACGCTTTCTCTAAAGCCAGCAGCTCTGCTCTGCATTTGACCCCCGCTGGACAGAGTTATTTTGAATCTGTTCTTGTGACTCTGGGGCTTAAAATAGTCGCTGCTGAGCCATCTGTCTTGGGATCCATCTCACTTCTGAAATGTGTAGCAGCTGCGGCTGAATTGAAAGCAGCTCCTGTTAAGAAAGTGAACAATCTCTCAGCTTTTCTCCATCCTATGAGTGTGCCCTGGGGAGAAAATAAAATAGAGGGCATTTGGCTGCCAAAGAAGGATAAGAGCTTCAGAAGGGAACCTGGGAGAGGCTGGGGAGATAGAAAACAAGGACTGGGATGCCTGCCAGAGGGCCTGGAAAGGAGCCAATTTGCATAAAGTTCAGGCAGAGATGCTGCCAGCTAGAGGTGAGGGAGTAAGGGAGTAGAGAACAGGGTGGACCATGGCCCTGGGACAGCAGAGCCCAAGGTGTGGCCAAAAGGGCACCAAGTCAGGGGTCAGAGGCTCCTCACTGAGACCCAGCCGAACCACCAAAGGTGTCCCCATAGAACCTTCTGCGGGTCTCTGCAACCCCCAGCCTGAGCTTTCTAGCCATAAGGATGGACCGAATGGTGCCTAACTCAGGTTGTGAGGGTCCATCAGAACAGTGCAAAGACTAAATAAACTGTATGTTTATGGTTGTTGAGTCACTAAGTCGTATCTGACTGTTTGTGACCCCATGGACTGTAGCCCACCAAGCTCCTCTGTCCATGGGGTTTCCCAAGCAGGAATACTGGAGTGGGTTGCTGTTCCCTTCTGCAGGGGAATCTTCCTGACCCAGGGATCAAACCCATGTCTCTTTCTTGTCGAGCAGACACTTTACCCCTGAGCCACCTGGGAAGCCCCAAATAATCTGTGTAGACCTAAGCAAAATGTCATCAGTCACACTAGGTCTAGTGATCATCTCTCTGTCCTTTTTACTGTTTTATGGTGTATTTCTAGGACTTAGCTCAAAGTCTGCTGTGTACATGTATGCATATACAACCCGTCCATACTCACTCAACAATTTAATTGTCAAATCAGTAAACGCTATTAATACATGTGTGAAGAAACACAACTCAAATTCCTGGCTGTTGTAAGAAAAACAGCAGTGGTCTTGATCGTGAAAAACTTGGGGAAGTGCGTTCCCATACAGAATAGTTAATGACAGTCAACTTCCGTGTCTGACACCCATGGTGGGTCAACAAGAGCCACTGTCGTCCTGAGCAGGATCCCAGCCCATAAGGAAAAGTTCATTGGCAGTGTGGAGCTGATGGGAGCCTTGTAATAATGAGGTGGGGCAGGCTGCTGAGGGAGGCACCTGTCTTCCATCCTAAAGCACAGGTCTTCATTGTTTGCAGACATCTCTACCTGTGTATACAGGCCCTGGAACAGGGCACAACCCATGTCGTCACTTAAACTCTATACCATCTTTGAAATGTTGCTTAATTGTTTCTCTGTGCTTCATTTTCTCCTCTATAAAGTGAATATTAATAATAAACATACTTCAGAGGGTTGTTAAGAGCAGGAGTCAGCAAACTATGGCCTCAGGCCAAGCCAAGCCAGCTGCCTGTTTGTCTAAATAAAGTTTTATTGGAACACAGCCAGATTCACTTGTTTATATGTTGTCTAAATAAAATTTTATTGGAACACAGCCAGGCCCACTTGTTTACATATTGTTTATTGTTATTTTTATGCTGCAGTGGCAGCACTGAGTAGCTGAGATTGGAGTTATTAAAGCCTAGAAGAGTTATTATTTGGCTGTTTACAGAAACAGTTAGCTAACTTCTAGTTTAAATGAAGTAACAAGCGTAAACCTTTTAGTAGAGTCTGGAACATGGCTACAGTCATGAAATGTTGTTGGTATACAGTGGGGATTAATAGAAGCAACTGCTTTGAAATCTTTGAAAAAAGAGGTTGTCGACTTAAACAAGTCCAGGCGGAGAGTGTGGACCGCAGGAGCCACAGGAATCAACAGAGGCGCCATGGCAGCCAGTGGGAACCCCAGCCATGCTGATCCAGCCAGGCATCCACATTAAAGGCAAAGAAAGAGAGACACAGAAACCTCCTGAGTCTCCAGGGGAGACAGACCAGGGCAAGAAGGGATGAGAATCATGGCACTGAGTCTGGAGATGGGAGTTGGCAGGTGTTTTGGTGAGAGCTCTTGGGCTTTCATGGTGGCTCAGACAGTCAAGAATCTGCCTGCAACACAGGAGACCCGGGTTTGATCCTCGGGTCTCGAAGATCCCCTGGAGAAGGGGATGGCTACCCGCTCCAGTATTCTTGCCTGGAGAATTCCAAGGACAGAGGAGCCTGGCAGGCTACAGTCCATGGGGTCGCAAAGAATCGGACACGGCTGAGCGACTAACACTTTCTAACACTTTCACTTTTTCGCTTGGCAGAGAGGGTTAACCCATTACATAAGGAGCATTTTCAGGGAACTGTAGGGGTAAAAAGTGCTCTTCCAAATGGAAAGCTTATGTGGTGTGTGAGCTACTCCAGGTGCCCAAGAAAGCTGCCGGCTCCCGGGTGTGCTTCAAATAACTTCCATTGGCCACTCTCCCTCTACACTCACATATAATTTTATCTCCTGCAGTCCACAACAATTTATCTCTTTAATACCCTCTGTTAGTAAAGCTGTGCTCAGCGCAGTCAGACATTTCCAGTGCCGCCTTAAAATTTTCAGTGGCTCACTCAACAAACCTTTTAACAGGAGTGGGGGGGAAAAAAACACACAGAAGAGAAGAAGTTTAAGTAGGCTGGCTGCTAGGCAAAGGGGCGCAGAACTGTAGAGACAGAACTTCCCCACATCTCTTCAAATAAAATAAAAATAAAAATAGGATCATGCGAGCATTCTTCAGTGGGCTGGATATTAAGTTTTCTCATTGCAGAGACACTCAACGCTGCCACTTTTACTCTTCCTGGACTTCAAGTAATATGGGGATTGAGTGTCATCAGCTCACAGCCACTGAGTCCTATTCAAGAATTACTTGTTTGTTTTACGACTGTTTGTCGCTCAGTCATCTGACTCTTTGCAACTCCGTGGACTATAGCCTGCCAGGGATTCACCAGGCAAAAATACTGGAATGAGTGGCCATCTCCCTCTCCAGGGGATATTCCTGACCCAGGGATGTAATCTAGGTCTCCTGCATTGCAGGTGGATTCTTTATTGTCTGAGCTACCAGGGAAGGGCCTGTTTTACGACTAAGATGCCTTAGTAGCAAACTTCCAGAGTTATTGTTTTATTATTAAGAAAAGTAGACCTAGAGATCACCTATTGTCTATTACATTGTGTGCAGGGTTTCACCTCCAAAGCTTCATTTAAGCCTCAGAACTGGCTGTCAAAGTTTAGAGACAGTCAAGCAGGGAATGAACATCATTAGGTGATAGAGTCGGTCACAGGGCCAGTGGCAGAGTCACGATTTGAACCAGGTTTATGGGATTCTGTGTCCTTTCAAGTTCACAAAACTGCTTCATGAAAGACAGCATCCAGTATTATCCGAACACAGCAGGGACAAGTGAAAATAGGTGCCTTATCTGTTAGAGGAAGGCTTCCAAGAAGCACCATGTAATTCTGGGACATCTTGCCCCAGACTTCCTTGCCCGCCCCAGGAATGATGTGTCTGACCACACATTTATCAGTAAAAACGGGCATTGTTCCTGGCAGCTTTCCTGGGCACCTGGAGTGACTCACACACCACACAAGCTTTCCATTTGGGAGAGCACTTTTTACCCCTACAGTTCCCTAAAAATGCTCCTTATGTAATGGGTTAACCCTCTCTCTGCCAAGTGAGAAAAGTGAAAGTGTTATTCACTCAGTACTGTCTAACTCTTTGCGACCCCATGGACTATGGCCTGCCAGGCTCCTCAGGTTCCAGTCAATACCCTTGACCTATTCTCCAACTTGAGAACATCTTTCCAATGAGACTATAGGCTGATGTTGTTCCTGGGCAGAGAGTCAAGGAGGACACTTTCAAAAGGAATTCAAACCAGAAGCATGTTTTAATTTTCCTGTCCTTAGCAGACACTTTCAAAGTCAAACCTCCCCTTGTGTGAGGTTTTTGACTTGAAAAACATTTTGTTGTTGTTTAGTCACTAAGTCATGTCTGACTCTTGCGACCCTATGGACTGTAGCACACCAGACCTCTCTGTTCTCCACTATCTCTGGGAGTTTGTTCAGATTCACATCCATTGAATCGGTGATGCCACCCAACCATCTCATCCTCTGTCAACTTCAGTCTTTCCCAGCATCAGGGTCTTTTTCTGTGAGTCAGCTCTTCCCATCAGGTGGCCAATGTACTGGAGCTTCGCCTTCAGCATCAGTCCTTCCAATGAATATTCATGGTTGATTTCCTTTAGGATTGACTGGTTTGATCTCCTTGCTGTTCAAGGGACAGCAAGAGTTCATGAGTCTTCTCCAGTACCACACTTTGAAAGCATCAGTTCTTTGGCAGTCATCCTTCTTTATGGTCCAACTCTCACATCCATACATGGCTACCAGAAAAGCCGTAGCTTTGACTATACGGACATTTGTCAGTAAAGTGGTGTCTCTGCTTTTTAATATGCTACCTGGCAGGCTATGTTCCATAGACTTGCACAGAGTCAGACACGACTGAAGTGACTTAGCACGCGCACACGCACACACACACACACACACACACACATGCTAGGTTTGTCAACCTGCCTTCCCAGGCAGACTTCCAGCATGCAGCAAATATCCAATTATGTAACCTCACTGAAAGTTTCCAGTGCGTGGTCACCCAATGTAGAACTCTTTGGGAACGTTAGCGTGATTGGGCTTGACTTCTGTGCTTTCTGTCTGACCCTTAGAGCCCCTAGGAAAGCTGGACGCAGGTAATTTGTTTCTCTACCATGAGGCCAAATGTGAACAGTCTAGGTTTTCACCACTAAAAGAGGAGCATCTCTATATGGGGACTTGGGGTCTGGATTTCACCTCATTCTTGGGACTCTCTCATTCCACGTCTCTGTCTATGGAGGGCACCATTTTCCAAACTCTAGTCCCAGTGTGGACTCAAGTCCATTTCCTTGGTTTGCTAGACTGTACAATACAGAAAACAATCTGGACATCATAGAAGATAATTCAAGAAATACAGTGATAACGTATAGGTTTCCACTCTCACCTCCCTTCTGGTTCCTTTCCTGTCTTGTTTGTAGACATCTGGACTGTCCTTACTTGACAACTTTATTCGGTCTCTCATTGTCCCTTTAAACTTTATTTCACAAGGGAATCTTACTCTTGATGTCTCTGCTTACTCTTAGATAATAGAACATCTTGCAGTTACTTTCAATTACAAACACAGGTTGATTCAGAAACTCGAATGTTCACATCACAATCTAAGAGAGATTCTAGACTTGGCTGGAAGATGGCAGTAAGAATAGTGCAGAGGGGTCAGTTTTCTCAAAGTTCTCTTCCTGCAGCTTCTCTGTTCCCCTTGAGCCCCTGCCCCAGCTTCCTCCCACCCCAGTAGCATCAGCCTCTAGGGGCTGCTACGTGGAGGAGAAAGGGGCAGAAAGGGTGTTCCCTGAACTTGTCCTGGAGTCATTTGGCTTTTGTTCTCTAGGTCTGTTCAAGTGTGTGAAGTCATGATTTCTCTTTTGGGGTGCACTTGGAGACTATGTGGCTTCCTTGAGTGGGGACCACAAAGGATGTAACTATTCTAGATTGTGTAACTTAACGATATTTCTTCAACTCCTGGGCACTCCACCATGGTCCTTTGGCCTCTTTCTGCTGGGACTCCTTGTGACCCTGGGCAGCCTGATTGAAAAGGACCCAAGGTGACCCCACAGCTGCCTTGTTGCCTCTCCCCAATCCTGGCATTTCCCCCTGGCCCTGCACAGCCAGTGCTTTCCAGCCCTAAGGCCACCCTTCCCAGGTCCAGCACCACCGAAGCAGGGGGTCAGCCCTCCCAGCACCAGTGAAGCCCCCTTTCCCTCACCTCCTCGGAAAGGGTGACTCAATATGACAGCACACTCTGTAAGAATATCTTCCCAGAATATTTCCCATCATACCTCACCCTGCCCCTTTAGGTACCTGGATCAGCTCAGCGTAGAACATGTTCTCTTTGTTTCTTCTTAAATAGCTGCATCTGCAGATTAACCTCCTGCTCATAAAATTAAAAAAAAAAAAACTTATTTATTTGGCTGCATGGGGTCTTAGTTATAGTTTGTGGAATTCTGGATCTCCATTGAAGCATGCAGAATCTTTAGCTGTGGCACTTGAACTCTCAGCTGTGGCATGTGGGAACTGCTCCCTGACCAGGGATCGAAACCAGGTCTCCTGCACTGGGAGTGCAGAGTCTTAGCCACCAGAATTCCAAGGAAGACCTTCCCTCTTGTTCAATTTAGAGGGAAAGCTACCAGCTGACACCAGGTGGAAACAGAGGCAAGGAGTGTCACTCTGCTTTCCCCGCTCCCCCGTTTTCCTCTTTACCTGGGAAAGCTGCCATCTTGCCTCACATGATGAAAAATTCTCCAGACACCAGGTCCTTTGGGAAAGAATCCAAAAATAAAATTCTACTCTACATCCTCAGACCCTTTCCTATCGACTCACTGCCTGATCTGAGCTGCGAACTTCTCCCCCATGAGTCTGAGGCTGGTGTTTTGGAAGCCCCATCCTCAGTGGAGATCCTGCCTGCTTGCCCCTGTTCCCAAGAGGCCAACCCTAGAATGGGAATGAAATGCAAAACGTAAATGTTGGGAAGGTCTAAACAGTCTACAGACCTACAGACAGGGACAGCCACAGAAGCTAGCTTGCAGGAAGGAGAAGGGAGTTCCTGGGAGATAAAATGCAGCAGATGGAAGAGTCTGCCATGATAGTCCAACCTGGTCATCAGGGCCTAAGGTAACAGTAAAGAACTATAGGTTATATGATAGGAAGCACTGTGTCCCTAACAACACATCTATGACCCCACCTATCCCCTCACTTCTCCCCCAGCATCCAGATAAATAAATAAGAAGAGAGGGTCGTTTCCCTGAAAGCCAATGAGGACGGTCTAGGTCAGAGATCTGGAGGCAGGTAGCGGTAGAAAGAAGGACAGGCAACACTGTCACAGCCAGGAAATTCAGAGTCTAGAAGCAGATCATCACCCTTTATAGATGACCCAACTAAGGATGGTGAACGAGCAATCAGTAGAGGCTGCAGCAAGAATTCCTTGTGAGACAAGCGTCCCCTCCTCTCTGTGTGCACCAGAAAGATACAAGAGGGCATGTGGAGAGGCCATACTGCTTGACAAGTGCGGGTTATTGTTCCAGCTGACTCGAGGAAAAACACCGAAAATGACCTTAATTAGCATCGAGAAGCTTGTAGAGATGAGCAGAATAAACACATCTTAACCTCAACATAACATCTACCGATGTATGATTCACTTGATGAGAATTATACATGCAAAGTATTAAGGGCTGGGCGGGATGGGCAGGAAGGGATGCTGGCTCAGCGTCCACTGATGACCTCATTCAGTGGTTCTCAAAGGAGAAGTGACATCCTGGGACTTTCAAAAGACAGCTGTGCCCCGAGCCCCCTACCTGGGGTTCTGATTCAATGATTCAGGATGTGTCCTGGGCCAGTAGAGATTTGAAAAAGCTATGCAAATCAGGCTGATTCATACCCCAGGTTATGTGTATGCTGCTCGTCTCCAGCTCTTTGCCACCCCCATGGACTGTAGCCCACCAGGCTCCTCTGTCTATGGAATTTTCCAGGCAAGGATACTGGAGTGGGTTGCCATTTCCTCCTCCAAGGGATCCTCCCAGCCCAGGGACTGAACCCACGTCTCTTGCCTCTTCTGCACTGGCAGGTGGATTTTTTACCACTGAGCCCCCTGGGACGCCTGAAACTGAGCTGCTAAATTAAGTCTTGGACAAGTTTACGTTTCTTTTCTACCTTTTCTATCTGCTTCTGTCTGCCTCATGACCATTTAAAAGATTTTTTTTTAACACATCACTAAGAGAAGGCCAGGGAAAAGTACAAACTCCAAAGGATGCTCAGATTCTTAAAGGCAGTTCAGATAAGGTTTCAGTGATGGAAACTGAGGATGATGAAACCAAATGACTCAAGGCCTGTGTATTGTGAGTATGCTTTCATAGTCCATTTTACCAAATATAACCAGGAAAATGGTTTTAAAAAATTAAAAACCATCGAAATCAAACAGTGGTACTATTTGGAAATGTCAGTTGATGGATAATGAGTGACTAAGTGACTGTTTCAGAAAGAAAAGGAGGTATAGACTTTTACTTCCTCTATCCCTTTCTTTTTATTGTTGTTGTTCAGTCATCCAGTCATGTCTGACTCTTCGAAACCCCATGGATTGCAGCACACCAGGCTTCCCTGTCCCTCACCATATCCCAGAGTTTGCCCAAGTTCATGTCCATTGAATCAGTAATGCTATCCAACTGTCTCATCCTCTGTCACCCTCTTCTCCTTCTGCCTTCAATCTCTCCCAGCATCAGATTCTTTTTCAGTGAATGAGCTGTTCACATCATGTGGCCAAAGTATTGGAGCTTCAGCATCAGTCCTTCTAAGTAGAAAGAGTCTCAGTTTTCTGGGATGGGAGCACAGGTAACAAGGTTGGCGTTCTGTTTTTGTAATGACTCAGTGAGGACAAAGAAAGCTGGAACAGTAAGCCGTTTTGCAGAAGCAGACCCAGATCTGGATTGTCAGGAGAATATCTGCCTGGATCACAAGGACATCTCCACAGTGGATCATGACATCATTTGGCACTTGAATTTAGATATCCTGTAAATCCATGCCACATCAGACAAAGGCCAGCTTCTTGGTGTCACCTGGGGCCTTGCCAACTAGCCATTCCTGTGGTTCTGGGAGGCATCCTTCTGCTTAGCAGTCAGTTCATTGGAATTTGATATTTATGTAAAATGGCAACGTGGCTATATTTACTCAGTCTATTCAAATCTAGGGGAAAGCAGATCCCCTACAGAGACCAAACATTTGGCTCCATGAAGACATGAGAAACCGGCAGACCAAAAGACAAATTGGATGCAATGTGCTCTGGACTCAGACAGACTGTGATTCATTTCCTTAGCACCTGGCTAAGTTATTCCACCAAGAGTCTCAACTTCCCTGAGAAACAAGGACTGTTCACAGAAAAGTCCATGTGCTCTCCCAAGCACTTGACAGTGTTTTTAACTGCCCCATCCCAGGGTAGTCATGTGACGTGTGAGCACAAGAGAGCTATCAGCACTTCCAGGGCGGTTAACAGCCAGTTTGCAATTCATCCCGCCTTTCCCCCTGTGCCTCTAGCACTGGCAGCTGTGGCTGCTAAATCACCTGGATCCTGGAGTGAGGAAGCTTGAGAGGAAAGTTGCCGGCTGAGCAATAATCAGACACATAGTGTGAGTAAGAACTGTTATAAGCCACTAAGATTGGAGGCATGTTTGTTATCACAGCATCACCTAGCTGATCCTCATTGATCCGGAAGTCAGCTCATTTTCAAGGTTGTAGAGAAAAATTGAAGCAAAGTCTGCAAACCTCCTGGCATGAGGTAGACATATGTGAAAGTGTTAGTTGCTCAGTCATGTCCGACTCTTTGCAACCCCATGGACTATAGCTCGCCAGGCTCCTCTGTCCATGGGATTTTGCACGTAAGACTACTGAAGTGGGTAGCCTTTCCTTTCTCCAGAGGTTCTTCCTGACCCAGGGATCGAATGTGGGTCTTCTGCATTGCAAGCAGATCCTTTACCCTCTGAGCCACCAGGGAAGCCTGCGTGGGTATATAGCAGGTAATTATTTATTCAGTCTTAAAATGTATGTTAAGACCTACTCTGTATGAGACGCTGGGAACATGCTGATGCATAAAACAAAAAAGCGGCCCCTGCTCTCATCTGCTTACTGTCTAAAGATGATTCATAACCTATGGATCTTGTTGCTGTTGCATGTTCATTTGGGGGCTCTATTTGCGTAAATGCTCAAGCAAGGTGCTTATCTGCAATGTTGCACAAGAGGCTCTAAGAAGACAGCAAAATACCATGGCTCCCACATCCTTAGCTACAATCACACTGTGTACAGGGCACAGTATTTTTGTGAGGAATTATGTAAATATTGCATTTTACAAAGTAATATTGATGATAGCTGCTAGTTAATTTGCATTTACGATGCCCTAGACCTTGGTGCTGAACGTCTTCCACACATTATCTCATTTAATAGAGTCCTCACCAGAATGCTATGAGACTGGTGTGATGATGCCTGTTTAATTACGAGAAAATAGAGGTTTCAAGACTAAATTACATACCCAAGAGTACAGAATGGATAAGTGGAAGAGTCTGACTTTGAATGTGAAAATGATACCAGAAAATAAAAACAAAGACATACAAGTCACACACCTATCAGTTGATTTCAACCAGAAATAAGAAGAGTTAGACTATCATTTTTTTTTCTATAGAGTTATACTTTAAAAATAAGCTTGGAGAAACTTCCCTAATGGTCCAATGTGTTAAAAATCTGCCTGCGAGTGCAAGGGACATAGGTTCAATCCCTGCTCCGGGAAGATCCCACATGCCCATATACCTCAGCTTCTAAGCCCACACTCTAGAGCCCACGAGCTGCAACAAGAGAGGCCACCGGAATGAGAAGCCCACACACAGCACCTAGAGAGTAGCCCCCACTTGCCCTAACTAGAGAAAGACTGTGAGCAGCAACAGAGAACCTGGAACAGCCATCAGTGAAATAAACAAATAAACCTTTAAAAAAACCGCCTTGGAAGGACTTCCCTGGTGGTCCAGTGGTTAAGAATCTGCCGACCAAAGTAAGGAGTGTGATCCTTGGTCTGGGAACTAAGATTCCACATGCCACAGAGCAACTAAACCCACGTGCCACAATGAAAAAGTCTATGCACGGCGGCAAAAGTTCCCACGTGCTGTAAGAAAGATCCCACACAGCCAAAATAAATAAATATTTTTAAAAATAGGCTGAAAATTCAAAAGCTTCCTCTTCTGCAAAAGTTTATCCCACACAGGTTGGCTTCATTTGGCTGGACCTGGATGCTGTGGTTGTTAATCTTTAAGGAAATCTTTTGGCCCTGATTTAAAAATAAGAAAATAAAAATCCCCTAAGACTGTTTGCGTAGGACCATGACACAGAAAGCAAATCTCTCAAGTTACAAAACAGTTCAAAAGGCTGTCACCACTCCTCCCCCACCGCCCTCCACCCGCAAGGTGTCTGAGAGGCCCCCTTCCCAAGAGCCCGGAGTGGGATGGATGCTGAGAAATGATCCCGATGCCAAGATTTGACCCTGATCCTCTCTGGCCCATGGATGATTCAGAGCAGGCGCTGTCAGAGCCTGTCTCCCTGAGATCCCGGTGTCATCTGTGCTAGGCGCCTTCATTCTGGGAGAAAGACAGCCACCAGCAGGGTTCTAAAAACATTATTTTCTTTCCTTGTTTTGACTGACAGGAGCGAGGTGACAGGAACAGTGGGCTTTCACATAAAATGCTGTCTCTGCCTCCGTGTTATTCCAACAGTGGAGCCGGGAGTGCTCCGCTCACAATAACTCGTCATCTCCCAAACAGAGCTCATTATCTCTCCCTGCAAGCCGCCTCCCCCCCCCCCTGCATCCCCTCTCCTGGTTAATAGCATCACCATACACGGAGTCACCCAGCTGGAGAGCTAATAAGTAGGCAGGAAGGCGAGGAAAGGCCTTGGGATGCGGAATTAAGCGGAGCAGGATTTAATCGGCATTTCCACAATGGAGACTCTGGGCAACTTACCTCACCTCTCAGAGCTTTGGTTTCCTCACCGTGGGAGTGTTGACAATTATAATAATAATCAGGAGATACAGGATTTCCCCTCTGTCCAGCCTCGCTTCGGGCTCCCCCACCACACACACTTAGCCTGGTGATTTCTTTACCTGTAGAGGCCAATTCTGCCTGACCACGTCTAAGCCCTGCGGCCCCCTCAGAGCTTGTCATTAGCTCTCAGTCTGGGGGACCTCACAGGGACTAGCTGGTGGATCCAGCTTTCCCACTCACCCAGTCCTTTGACTCCACTGCAGTCACGGGGACCTTCTACTTTTAATGGCGATGCATTCATTTTCTGATCTTAGAGACAGTTCACATTCTGTGTAAGGCCTTTTCATGTGGGCCATCTGTAAAGCGCTTATTGGATTTGTTGCACAGTATTGCTTCTGTTGTTTGTGCTCTGGCATGTGCGATCTTAGCTCCCTGACCGGGGATCAAGCCCACACCCCCTGCCTTGGAAGGTGAAGTCTTAACCACTGGACTACCAGGGAAGTCCCAAGACAATATACCTTTTAAAAATGAAATTACAGAAAAGTATAAAGGACAGGATAAAAGCATCATATGCCACAACACTTCCAAGACAGCTATTTAGAGACAGATGCTATTTGGTTCATTTCTTCCCTGTATGTGCTCACTGGGTGCTGTGCTTAGCCGCTCAGCTGTGTCCGACTCTGTGCAGCCCCACGAACTGTAGCCCACCAGGCTCCTCTGTCCATGGGATTCTCCGGGCAAGAGTACGGGGGTGGGTTGCCATCCCCTTTCCAGGGGATCTTCCCAACCCAGGGGTTGAACCCGTGTCTTCCGCATTGCAGGTGGATTCTTACCATCTGAGCTACCAGGGCAACCCAAGAATACTGGAGTGGGTAGCCTATCCCTTCTCCGGGGGATCTTCCCAAGCCAGGAATGGAACCGGGGTCTCCTGCATTGCAGGCAGATTCTTTACCAGCCGAGCTGAGCCCTTAGTGATGCTGTGACAGGGAATCCTACTTGCAGGAAGCAGTCTGTCAGTGAGCAGAGGGAGCAAGAGGGATGGCGGTGGGAGCATGCTTCTCCCATGCTTCTCTTCTGTTGGCGGAAAAGAGACAGAACCTGGCTCCAAGTCCCGAGGAGCTTCATGAGACAACAGGCAGATTTTCTTCTGGCCCTATTAACATCCCCCACCCTCCCCAACACAGAATCCTTAAATCATATGTCCAGAAAAAAAGCACACTTCAGTCAAAGACAAAGTGTCATATCAAAGGGACCAAGACAAAAACTGTATGGAAACTATAGGGGAAAAAAGTCCGAAGTGGGAGAAAATCGCAAATGAGAAATGCATAGAGGAAAAACAGTCTTTGAATAGAGGAATAATATCACTACAGTTTCACTCATTAAGTAACATTTTAATGACATATTCAGAAATAAAGCTCAAAGCAGAAAAATAAGCACACAGAATATATGCCAAGAAAACAGAACGAGATGAGACAGCTCTCAGAAAGAAGTGAATAAGAAGGAAATATTAATAGAAGAGAAAAATAAAAATTCAGAGAAACACAAGCTACATTAAAGACAAGATAAAGGATTAGTATAGTTGAAAGCATAATAATTATGATAGAGGAAAAGAGTAAGAAAATCAAGCAGAAATGAACATAAAAGAACAACCAAAGTATATACATACATTGTATAAATGCATAAATATATAATATATATTTCTATATTATCTGTCTGTATCATATCTATGTATCTGTTAACCATCTATCTACTTACATATCTATGAAAAGAATAAAGAGTTCCACCTTGTCATAATCATTGTCCTCAAAGAAGACACTAAAATAATGAAACAAAAAATTATATTTTAAGATTTTAGTTCAAGAAAACATTCCAGGAAATAGAGACTGAATCCACATAATGAAGGCACACTGTGCTCTCAAAAAAAGTTGGCATGGAACTATTAGCCCATGCAATATTCTAAGAAACGGTGAACATTACACATAAAGAAACAGTTTGGGGGCATGGAATCAAAATATTAAGTTGGCTCTAAGGATAAACATCAGTGGATGAGACCTCAATTTTTCTGTAATCAGTACTAGAGACAGTAGAGTTACACTGCCCAAAACTCCAAGGTAAGAAATGGTGACCCAGCCATTCACTCAGCATGACTTTTGTTAAAGTATGAATGCAAAAGAAAATCATGCTAGCACTGGCATAAGGATAGACATATAGAAAAATAAAAAATAGACAGCCTAGAAGTATACCCTGGGGCTCCCCTAGTGGCTCAGACAGTAAAGAGTCTGCCTACAATGCGGGAAATCCAGCTTCGATCCACACCCTAGCATTTACATTCAGTTGACTTTTGACAAGAGTACCAATGTAATTAAATGGCAGAAAGAGTAGTCTTTTGAACAAATGGTGCTGGGAAACAGTACTGTTGTTGTTGTTGTTGTTCAGTTGCTAAGTCGTGTCAACATGTAAAAAATGAAGCTGGATGTTAACTCATAGCATTTACAAAAATCAAGTCAAAATGGATCCAAACCTGTAATGTAACAGCTAATTATGAAACTATTAAAAGAAAACATGCAGCTAAATCTTCATGACCTTGATTTAAGAAATTTCTTATATGTGACACCAAAAATACAAGCAACAAAAGAAAAATTAAAAAAATCAGGTTTCTTCCAAATTAAAAATATTTCTGTTTCAAAGGATACCTAAAGAGAGTGAAAAGACAACACACAAATTGGAGAAAATTTTTGCCAATAATGTGTCTAACAAGAGAATTATACATGAAATGTATAAAGAATTCTAATGACACAATAAAAAGATGAATAATCGAATTTAAGCATAGGCAAAGGATATGAATAGACATTCTCCAAAGAAAGTATACAAACGATGAGACACACACATGCACAAAGAACATCATTGCCATCAGGAAAATACAAATCAAAACCATGAGATATACTTCATAGCCACTTGTTGTTCAGATGCTAAGTTATATCCAACTCTTCATGACCCCATGAACTGTAGCTCACCAGTCTTCCCCATCCTTCACTATCTCCTGGAGCTTGCTCAAACTCATGTTCATTGAGTCAGTGATGCCATCCAACCATCTCATCCTCTGTTGCCCCTCTTCTCCTCTTGCCTTCAATCTTTCCCAGCATCAGAGTCAGCTTTTCACATCAGGTAGCCAAAGTTTTGCAGCTTCACCTTCAGCATCAGTCCTTCCAATGAATATTCAGGGTTGATCTCCTTTAGGATTTACTGGTTTGATCTCCTTGTAGTCCAAGGGATTCTCAAGAGTCTTCTCCAGCACTGTGATTTGAAATCATCTATTCTTTGGTGCTCAGCCTTCCTTATCAAAGACTCATTGGAAACGACCCTGATGTTGGGAAAGATTGAAGGCAGGAGGAGAAGGGGATGACAGTGGATGAGATGGTTGGATGGCACCACTGACTTGATGGACATGAGTTTGAGAAAGCTCCAGGAGTTGTTGATGGACAAGGAAGACTGGTGTGCTGCAGGCCATGGGGTTGCAAAGAGTCTGACATGACTGAGCAACTGAACTGAATTTCTTTATGGTCCAGCTCTTACATCCATACACGACTACTGGAAAAACCACAGCTTTGACTATGTGGGCCTTTGTCAGCAAAGTGATGTCTGTGCTTTTTAATACACTGTTTAGGTTTGTCATAGCTTTCCTTCCAAAGAGCAAGTGTCTTTTAATTTCATAGCTGCAGTCACCATCTACATTGATTTTGGAAACTGAGAAAAGAAAATCTGTCACTGTTTCCATTGTTTCCCCATCTATTTGCCATGAAGTGATGGAACCAGATGCCATGATCTTAGTTTTTTGAATGTTGTGCTTTAAACCAGCTTTTTCACTCTCTTTCACCTTCATCAAGAGGCTCTGTAGTTCCTCTTTGCTTTCTGCCATAAGGGTGGTATCATCAGCATATCTGAGGTTGTTGATATTTCTCTCCCTGCAGTCTTAATTCCAGTTTAGGATTCATCCAGCCCAGGATTTCACATGATGTACTCTGCATATAAGTTAAATAAGCAGGATGACAATATACAACCTTGACGAACTCTTTTCTCAATTTTGAACCAGTCCATTGTTCCATGTCCGGTTCTAACTGTTGCTTCTTGACCTGCATACAGGGTTCTTAGGAGACCAATAAGGTGCTCTGATATTCCCATCTCTTTAAGAATTTTCCACAGTTTGTTGTGATCCACACTAGGATGACTATAATAAAAGAGGTAGAAAATAACAAGTATTGATGAGGATGCAGAGAAATTAGAATTCATATGCATTGTTGGTGGGAACGTAAACTGGGTGTAGCCACAAACTGTGGAGAACAGTTTGGTAATTTCTTAATATATTAAACACAGACTTACCATATGATCCAGAAATTCCACTCATAGTCATATACCCAAGAGATATGAAAATCTACATCCACATAATAAATTTCCCATGAATGTTCAAAGCAGCATAGTTCACAGTACCCCCAAAGTGGAACAACTCCAGTGTCCATTAACTGTTGAAAGTACAAACAAGTGGATAAACAACATAACCATATAATGGAATATTACTAAGCATAAAAAAGTACTGCTATATTTTATAACATGGATAAACCTTGAAAACATTATGCTAAATGAAAAAGCCACAACAAGGGACCACATAGCATATAAATTCACTTATGCAAAATGTCCAGAATAGGCAACTCTATGTAGTAGTTGTTACCCAAAAAGAGGAGAGTGAAAAAGTTGGCTTAAAACTCAGCATTCAGAAAATGAAGATCATGGCATCCGGTCCCATCACTCCATGGGAAATAGATGGAGACACAGTGGAAACAGTGTCAGACTTTATTTTGGGGGCTCCAAAGTCACTGCAGATGGTGACTTAGCCATGAAATTAAAAGACGCTTACTCACTGGAAGAAAAGTTATGACCAACCTAGATAGCATATTCAAAAGCAGAGACATTACTTTGCCGACTAAGGTCCGGCTAGTCAAGGCTATGGTTTTTCCAGCAGTCATGTATGGATGTGAGAGTTGGACTGTGAAGAAGGCTGAGCGCCAAAGAATTGATGCTTTTGAACTGTGGTGTTGGAGAAGACTCTTGAAAGTGTCTTGGACTGCAAGGAGATCCAACCAGTCCATTCTGAAGGAGATCAACCCTGGGATTTCTTTGGAAGGAATGACTCTAAAGCTGAAACTCCAGTACTTTGGCCACCTCATGTGAAGAGTTGACTCATTGGAAAAGACTTTGATGCTGGGAGGGATTGGGGGCAGGAGAAGAAGGGGATGACTGAGGATGAGATGGCTGGGCATCACTGATTCGATGAACGGGAGTCTGAGTGAACTCCGGGAGTTGGTGATGGACAGGGAGGCTTGGCGTGCTGCGATTCATGGGGTTGCAAAGAGTCGGACATGACTGAGTTACTGAACTGAACTGAACTGAACTGAACTGAGGGCTGTGGAAGAGGGAGGAGAGAGGATGGGGAGAACGGAGCATGACCATTAATAGGCACCAAGTTACTTTTCAGAGTGATAAAAATGTTCTAAAATTGTATTAATCAGTAGCCAACTGAATATATTTAGCTGGCCAAAAAGTTCATTCATATTTTTCCTTTTTTTTTCAGTTTTATTTTACTTTACAATATTGTGTTGGTTTTGCCATACATTCACATGAATTCACCATGGGTGTACATATATTCCCCATTCTGAACCCCCCTTCCCACCTCCCTCCCCCATCCCATCCCTCTGGGTCATCCCAGGGCACCGGCCCCAAGCACCCTGTCTCATGCATCGAACCTGGACTGGTGATCTGTTTCACATGTGATAATTTACATGTTTCAATGCCATTCTCCCATATCATCCTGCCCTCGTCCTCTCCCACAGAGTCCAAAAGACTGTTCTATATATCTGTGTCTCTTTTGCTGTCTTGCATACAGGGTTATCATTACCATCTTTCTAAATTCCGTATATATGTGTTAGTATACTGTATTGGTGTTTTTCTTTCTGGCTTACTTCACTCTGTATAATTGGCTCCAGTTTCATCCACCTCATTAGAACTGATTCAAATGTATTCTTTTTAATGGCTTAGTAATATTCCATTGTATATATGTAACACAGCTTTCTTATCCATTCATCTGCTGATGGACATATAGGTTGCTTCCATGTCCTGGCTATTGTAAACAGTGCTGTGATGAACATTGGGGTACACGTGTCTCTTTCAATTCTGCTTTCCTTGGTGTGTATGCCCAGCAGTGGGATTGCTGGGTCGTATGGCAGTTCTATTTCCAGTTTTTAAAGGAATCTCCACACTGTTCTCCATAGTGGCTGTTCTAGTTTTCATTCCCACCAACAGTGTAAGAGGGTTCCCTTTTCTCCACACCCTCTCCAGCATTTATTGCTTGTAGACTTTTTGGATAGCAGCCATTCTGACTGGTATGAGATGGTACTTCATTGTGGTTTTGACTTGCATTTCTCTGATAATGAGTGATGTTGAGCATCTTTTTCATGTGTTTGTTAGCCATATGTATGTCTTCTTTGGAGAAATGTCTGTTTAGTTCTTTGGCCCACTTTTTGATTGGGTTGTTTATTTTTCTGTAATTGAGCTATAGGAGTTGCTTGTATATTTTTGAGATTAATTCTTTGTCAGTTGCTTCATTTGCTATTATTTTCCCCCATTCTGAAGGCTGTCTTTTCACCTTGCTTATAGTTTCCTTTGTTGTGCAGAAGCTTTTAATTTTAATTAGGTCCCATTTGTTTATTTTTTTCTTTTATTTCCAATATTCTGGGAGGTAGGTCACAGCGGATCCTGCTGTGGTTTATGTCAGAGAGTGTCTTGCCTATGTTTTCTTCTAGGAGTTTTATAGTTTCTGGTCTTACATTTAGATCTTTAATCCATTTTGAGTTTATTTTTGTGAATGGTGTTGGAAAGTATTCTAGTTTCATTCTTTTACAAGTGGATGACCAGTTTTCCCAGCACCAGTTGTTAAAGAGATTGCCTTTTCTCCATTGTATATTCTTGCCTCCTTTGTCAAAGATAAGGTGTCCATAGGTGTGTGGATTTACCTTTGGGCTTTCTATTTTGTTCCATTGATCTATATTTCTGTCTTTGTGCCAGTACCATACTGTCTTGATGACTGTGGCTTTGTAGTAGAGACTGAAGTCAGGCAAGTTGATTCCTCCAGTTCCATTCTTCTTTCTCAGTATTAAAACCAAGCAAACTTTTGGGCCAACCCAATGCTAAAAGCCATTGAATTGTACAAGCTAAATGGATGAATTGTACAAGCTAAATGAATAAATTGTATGGCAAGTGAGTTATAACTTAATAGATTTATTACAGAAAAAATCATTTTAAAGGGTATAAAAACTTGGAGACTATTAATCCCACAGGGTCTTGTTAAAGAAATACTAGATGATCAACTTCAGCCAACCAACAAATGAACAGAAGCCCTCTGGTAAACAGACTGGCTGTAAACATTGAATAAATCCAGCTGTGAGAGGAAGCTTAAAAAAATGTGGTTTCAAAACTGTGTTTAAGTATTACAGATTATAAAGCAGTAAATAAAGTAAGAATCTGTGGGTTTATTCTGATGTAAATAAACAAAAAGAGAAGAGATGCTCTACCTTATGGAAAGTTCAACCTAATAAGTGTGAAATGATGGAAAGAGAAAATCGCTTTGGGGAAGCCGTCGTAGTGGTCTTTGGATACACATATAGTGGATCAGTGATCACTGATTAAGACAGGTGTTGGTTGAGACATGCTAAGGTATGATATCATTGCTATGATCTCAGAATATACCCCCACAAGATAATAACCAGTTACAAAAGGGAAGATGATGTCATAATGGTGGATAAACCTGGCGTACATCAGCCTGACCAGGTGATCTAGGTTAATATCACTAGTGGTGGATAGTCTGAGCTGGCATTGCATATACTTAATGCAATGTGCTGAGAACACAGCACCATTTCTGTGATATCCTTACCAGGAATGTGCAATCCGTATCTGGTGCTGGGGAGGACGTCAGTTAGACACACACCGAGAGTCACCTGACCACGGGTGAACCTGTACTCCTTAAAACTATTGAGAAAGTGAGAGACAGGGAATACAAGGAACTGCTCCTGGTTAGAGGAAATGAGCAGACATAACAATGAGATACAGTACGCAGGGTGGTGCCCTGGATCATAAAAGAAAAGAGGCATAGTTGAGACAGTTGGCAAAATTTGAATGCTGTCTTTAGATTGAATGGGAGTGCAATCAAAATGTTGACTTTCTGATCTGGAAGGTTGTATGGTGGCTTTGTTTTAGGAACATATCCTAGAGTCTTTACAAATGAAGGGATGTCACGTCTGCAGCCTGCTATCAAATGGTAAAGGAAAAGAATGGTGTGTTCGTGTGTGTGTGTGTGTGTGTGTGTGTGTGTGTGATAGAGGAATGTGAGCAATGCAATAAAATGTTAACACCTGGGAATAGGGGTGAAGGGGATATGGGAGTTCTTATAAATTCAAACTCTTCTACAAGTTTGTAATTGTTGTTGTTCAGTTACTCTCTTCCTAAGTCTGGTTAAACTTCTGGTGACCCCATGGGCTGCAGCGCGCCAGACCTCCCTGTTCCTCACCATCTCCCTGAAACTGTGGAAATGTTGCCATGCAATCATCAAAAACCAAAAGGTTTCAGTGCGTCTCTGAACATACTAGTCCTTCTTCCTAGGATACTCTCACTCCATGTTTCAACATGATGCAGTCTCTGCTGGCTCTGCCTAATTGCCCTCAGGACAGGGTACCTCTGGCTCACCTTGCCTCTGTTTTCTTTGAGGTGTTCGTCACCAGCTGGCATCACACTACGCACTTAGCTCTCTAGTGCTTCATCTACCGGGCTTGTTTTCTGCTATGTCCCTTTCTATTTGCAACCCAGGATGCTATTAGGAACATAGATTGTGTTTAGTTACCACATCTTCCCCATCTTCTCCATACACCTAGAAAAGTGTCTGGCACCTAATCAGTGCTCCTTAAATATCTGTTATTGTTGAAAAGTTGCACCTGAAGAAGGAGAGAAAGCCGAACATGAAGTGGATGAAGAGTCATACAGATAATAGAGGATCATTTAAATAGTGATAAAACAAGGACAGAGCGGGCGTCTAATTTTATGAGGAAGTTAGGCTAAGCTGAACTCTACACTTGAATAGGAAATTGAACTCCAAGCTTCCTGACAAGCAAAATTAAAAAGTATAGCACATTGAATTCAGTAGTTAGGATTATGGGAATAGGAGAGCGTGTATGTGCGTGCGCACGCGCGTGCGCGTGTGTGTGTGTGTGTGTGTGTGTGTGTGTGTGTGTGTGTGTGTGTGCATTAGATAAAATGTTTTTCTAGCACCAAACCCCAAAAGAAATTTATTTCAATAATCTCTTCAAGGACCTCAAGTTCAGAGAATGGAAAAGGCATTAGCATTCTGAGTTGTGCACAAAGAATTATGGATGAGTTGGAACACAAAGTGGTGACTTCCCGGGAAGAGTGCTGGGGGATTACAGTGAGGTGGAGCTGGCTTTGACCGGCCTCTCTCTGCCTCAGTGACCTCCAGTGGTTTCCTACAGCAAAGCTTTTCTAAATGCACAGGCTGTTAAACTCCATTGTGCTCCTTTGACATCTGGAACAAATCCTTTTGTCATACACCATCAGACTTGAAACAAATAAGAGCTAATGAGTTATCCAGACGCCATGAGTTTGCCCCGACCAATAATTACTTTGTTCACTCAACAGTAGTTTTGAGGTAACAGGCAGGACCATCTCACCTGTCCTACCTGGCAAATACCTGACTTGTCAGATGTTTGCAATGTAACATGTTTATTTTGCCAAGTCTGCCCTGTATATATCATCCTGTCCACAAGTGTTGCACCATAATGGTGTGGAAAAAGTCTTTGTTTTTGAGCCAAGCCCAGTACAGTTTCAATCCCAGATTCTCTCCACCATTACCAGAGTGAGTGAGAATGCACCAGTGACCCTCCATGGACCCCAGTTTCCTCACCTTTAAACTGGAGGCAATAATGCACACGCCATAGGGTGGGATTACATTGGGGTTTAGCACAATGTCTGGCACATAGTAGGAAATCAATAAACATTTGTGCTCATTCTATCCTCAAATTGGCTTCCCAGGTGGCTCAGTGGTAAAGAATGTGCCTGCCAATGCAAGAGTTGCAAGAGATGTGGGATTGATCCCCCAGTTCAAAAAGACTCTCTGGAGGAGGGCATGGCAGTCCACTCCAGTATTCTTGCTGGCAAAATCCCATGGACAAAGGAGCCTGGTGGGCTACAGTCCATAGGTCTGCAAAGAGTCAGACACGACTGAGCACATTTAATATTATCTTCAAATCACTTTTAATTAGTGTGCCCTTTGAGAAAATGATCATTGTTTATTTTAAATAGGGCATATTTGGTAACTTCATTTTGAAGATAATGATTTTTTTCTTTTTAATCAGTGTAGTATGACCTTCCCTCTACTCAACGCCTCCCAAATTTTCTCTACAAATGGGACAAAATAAGTGGGATACAAAAGATACATAGTATAGGATTCTCTTTATATAATGTCCAAGAAATTCAGGTCAGTCACTCAGTCGTGTCCGACTCTGTGACTCCATGGACTGCAGCACACCAGGCTTTCTTGTCCATCAGAAACTCCTGGACTTGCTCAAACTCATGTCCATCAAGTCAGTGATGCCATCCAACCATCTCATCCTCTGTCGTCCCCTTCTCCTCCTGCCTTCAATCTTGACTGGCATCAGGGTCTTTTCCAATGAGTCAATTCTTGCATCAGGTGGCCAAAGTATTGGATCTTCAGCTTCAGCATCAGTCATTCCAGTGAATATTCAGACCTGATTTCCTTTTAGGATGACTGGTTGGATCTCCTTGCAGTCCAAGGGACTCTCAAAAGTCTTCTCCAGCACCACAGTTCAAAAGCATCAATTCTTCAGCGCTCAGCTTTCTTTAGTCCAACTCTCACATCCACACATGACTGCTGGAAAAACCATAGCTTCGACTGGATGGACCTTTGTCAGCAAAGTAATGTCTCTGCTTTTTAATATGCTGTCTAGATTGGTCATAGCTTTTCTTCCAAGGAGCAAGCATCTTTTAATTTCATGGTTACAGTCACCATCTGCAGTGATTTTGGAGCCCAAGGAAATGTGTTTCCATTGTTTCCCCATCTATTGGCCATGAAGTGATGGGACCGGATGCCATTTTTGTTTTTTGAATGCTGAGTTTTAAGCCAGCTTTTTCACTCTCCACTTTCACTTTCATCAAGAGGTTTACCAATGCTCAACTAACAGGCAAACAAATCCATTATGTATGAGTACACATGCTTTCAGCAGCAACACTATAAAGAAAAACAACAGCCTTGTCAAGATATTCAGTATCTTAACCTGGGATCAGTTACTTTCCTGGAGGAAAATGGGGATAGAGGTTGGTTGCTAGATGATGGATCACACTAAAGAGGCTTTTGCATGTTCACAAATTGTTGTGACATAGTTTTTATTTCTGTAATTTTCCCTGTAAAATCTACACTTAAATTTTTACTAAAAGAAAGCTTAAAACAATAAGTCCTCTAGTCACTGTCCATGGCAGTTGGTCTGGACAGGTCATGCACTGACCACAGCTGTCATCTCTTGGTCTTCCTGGCTCCTGTTCATGCTGACATCCGTCCCACTGTTTAATCACCTCTGACTCTCCCACTTTTGCTGCTTAGTTCTGAGTGCTCCCCAGTCTATCTCAGACTGCCTTTGGGGATGCTAGTTTGTTTTCGCACGGTATTCACCTGGTCCTCCCTGTGCCTCCTCTCCTACTGGTGCCAATGGCTGCTGTGGCTGGAAGTAGGTCCACTCTCCCCATGCCTCTTGTCCCCAGAGACTGGACACTGAGATATAATCCCGCTCACCTAATCTCCATCCCTCCAGGCAAGCAGCTGGAGAAGAAATGTGCACATCCTTTTGTCCCCAATAGACTTTTCTCCGTTTTGCCTGGCATGATATTTATAAGGTGCATTCAGGTTGTAGCAGGTAACAACACACCATTTATTTTCAATGCCGTGTGGAATTCCATTATGACTACTCTGTTGTTATTGTCATTGTTCAATCACCATGTAGTGTCTGACTCTTTGTGACCCCATGAACCACAGCACACTAGGCTTCCCTGTCCCTCACTATCTCCCAGAGTTTGCTCAAACCCTGTCTATTGAGTCAGTGGTACTGTCTGGCCAGCTCGTCCTCTGTCGCCCCCTGCTCCTCTCCCCTCAGTCTTTCCCAGCATCGCCATCTTTTGCAATGGGCTGTCTTTTCCAATGGTTGGCTCTTAGCATCAGGTGACCAAACTATAGGAGCTTCTGCTTCATCAACAGTCCTCCCACTGAGTATTCAGGATTGATTTCCTCTAAGATTTCCTGGTGTAATTACTCAAATTTTGAGACACTGGGTTTGCTTATGGTTTAGGGCTACAACCCAAATAGCATCTATGAATAATCCTACATAAATCCCTGGTGCATGCAAGCACATTTCTATTGAACATATATAAATGTGTGAGTTGCCTAGGACTGAGACTGATGGTTTATAGGGTCTGAGTATATTTGTGATTAGTTGATAATGTCCACATCTTTTCCCAGGTGGTAAACCGGCAGTGCCACAGATTAACTGATCTCAGTGGTTCCTCCACAGACCTTTGAAGGGCTCAAGTCTTCAAGAGAAGCAATTTCCTGACCTAATGTACATCACACTTATTTTAGCAACCCTACCCAAGTTTTGGATGCCACATACATACAGAGTGAGATTGCTGTTGGATCAGAATAAGAACTGGGATCAGTTTGGTAGATACACATACCACATATTATAATCAAATATGCATGCATGCATGCTCAGTCGCTGTCATGCCTGACTCTTTGGGGCCCCGTGGACTGTAGCCTGCCAGACTTCTTTGTCTATGGGATTTCCCAGGCAAGAATACTGGAGTGGGTTGCCATTTCCTCCTCCAGGGTATCTTCCGACCCAGGGATCGAACCCGAGTCTCCTGTATTGGCAGGCGGATCTCTACCACTGAGCCACCAGGGAAGCCCAAAAGTTTCACTTGCCAAGATCCCAGACTGAATCAGGGACCTTTAGATCCTCAGTCTACTAAATAATAATAGGATATATTATATAATACATATACATATAATACATATAATTCATAATAATGTACCAAACACCAAATAATACAACCACTGGCTACCTTTATTGTCAGACTAGGTCTTTCACACTTGCTCATTATGAAAAAAATGTTGAAAGTCTTATGGAATAATACTAAATGTTTATGAGAATAAACTAAATGTTTATCAGAATTCCCTCTTCTGACTGCCCTTGACCCCTGTCCATCCATTGTTAGGAAACAACAAAAATATTTATCATCAGCTAGCAAAAGCTGCTATCCACCCCAAATCCAGAGAAGGCCTCTTCTGTTGCCTCAGCTCAGTAGCTGATTCTATAGTTTGTCTTGTTCTAATAAGTACAAATGTACTCAACTGAGAATATACTCAACTGCCCAGACCACAAACTTAGGAATTTAGAGCTTTTCTTTCATCAGACTTGCTTTTGTCCTGAGAGAAGCTGACCTAGGTCTAGGATCAGTCCAAATAGTGGGGGTAGGTTTTCAAGGTAGGCTCAAAAAAAAAAATTAGAATAGCAAAAATAAAAGTTAAGCTACACAATGAACACCCAAAAAGAAAATGTAAGTGAGACTTTTGGAAGAATTCATCATCATAACAATTGAGGATAAAAGATGTGAGGACCATAGGAAAACTTTTTCCATGAAATAGATTTATTTAATTAAGTGGAAAAAATTAGAAATAAATAACTGCTTTTACATAAAAATTAGAACCAAATGGATACATATTACACAACGGCAAGAGATAAAAAGTAAAATGAAAACATCATATTGAAAATATGTTGGCTGCAAATATTTAGGCTATGAACCCTTTCCCTAGAGAAATGAGTACTTATAAATAAACATAAGATTTTGAATTTAATTTCAGGAGATTCTGAAATTCTCATAAACTTCTGCTTGGAATGTTAAATGGCAAAACCACTTTGGAAAGCATTTTGGCAGTTTCCTAAAAATTAAAAGTACTCCTGTGATATGATCCATAGCTATTTATCCAAGAGAAATAAAACCATATGTCCATACAAAGATTTGTATGCAGATATTCATAACAGCTTTATTCATAATAGCCAAAAACTTGAACCAAGCCAAATGTCCAACAGCAGGTGAATGGATATACAATCTGTGATGTATCCATATAATGGAATACTGCTCAGGAGTAAAAGGCAGTGAACTCTTGGTACCTCTGTAAAGTACATGAATCTCAAAAGAATTATGCCAAATGAATGATACTGCATGTTTTCGTTTATTAAAACTTCTTAAAAATCCAAAATCATCTATAGTGACACAAAGATCAGTGGTTGCCTGGCAAGCGGTCAGAGTTTAGAAATGAAGAAATACAAAGAGACATAGGAAATTTTAGGGGTGACAGAGATGTCCATCATGTCGATGGTACTGATGGTTTCATGGGTGTATGTGTACATCAAAGTTATCATGTCATATGCTTAAACGTGTGCTGTTTGTTATATGTCAGTCATTCCTCAGGCTGACCACCTGCATGCTCAGTCGTGTCCAACTCTTTGTGACCCTTTGGACTGTTGCCTGCCAGGTTTTTTCAGGCAAGAACACTGGAATGGGTTGCCATTTCCTCCTCCAGGGAATCTTCCCAATCCAGGGATTGAACCTGCATCTCTTGCGCCTCCTGCACTGCAGGCAGATTCTTGGCCAATAGAGCTGTGTAAAACATGATACGACACAGTCCTGACCACTTCTGATAATAGCACACACAGTTAACACTTGTCTGTAAAACAATTTTGCAAGATGCCTCATCAATTCTTACTATTATTGTTATTGCAATACAGGTAAAATATCAAAGAATAAACCCAAACATGCAATGATCAGGCGGTGTGTGGCAGGTGGTGTTTTTCCCTGATTTGTCTTTCGGAGGAAAGTTACAGACTCACCTATCAGGGAGCATCCAGGGCTGTGGTCACAGAGTCTCACATCAACCGTTTGGTTCATGTTTGTTGGCAATCACCAGACTGTTGTGTTTGATTGACCCTTGGTTCCTTGTGTTTGAAACAGAACAGTTAAATTCTTTAATTATGCATTTCAGTTCAGTTCAGTCGCTCAGTCGTGTCCGACTCTTTGCGACCTCACAAATCTTAGCACACCAGGCCTCCTTGTTCATTACCATCTCTTGGAGTTCACTCAGACACACGTCCATCAAGTCCGTGATGCCATCCATCTCATCCTCTGTTGTCCCCTTCTGCTCCTGCCCCCAATCCCTCCCAGCATCAGAGTCTTTTCCAGTGAGTCAGCTCTTCACATGAGGTGGCCAAAGTACTGGAGTTTTAGCTTTAGCATCATTCCTTCCAGAGAAATCCCAGGGTTGATTTCCTTCAGAATGCACTGGTTGGATCTCCTTGCAGTCCAAGGGACTCTCAAGAGTCTTCTCCAACACCACAGTTCAAAAGCATCAATTCTTCGGTGCTCAGCCTTCTTCACAGTGCAACTCTCACATCCATACATGACCACAGGAAAAACCATAGCCTTGACTAGCCGGACCTTAGTCAGCAAAGTAGTGTCTCTGCTTTTGAATATGCTATCTAGATTGGTCATAACTTTTCTTCCAAGGAGTAAATGTCTTCTAATTTCATGGCTGCAACCACCATCCGCAGTGATTTTGGAGCCCCCAAAAATAAAGTCTGACACTGTTTCCACTGTTTCCCCATCTATTTCCCATGAAGTGATGGGACCGGATGCCATGATCTTCATTTTCTGAATGTTGAGCTTTAAACCAACTTTTTCACTCTCCACTTTCACTTTCATCAAGAGGCTTTTTAGCTCCTCTTCACTTTCTGCCATAAGGGTAGTGTCATCTGCATATCTGAGGTTATTGATATTTCTCCTGGCAATCTTGATTCCAGCTTGTGTTTCTTCCAGTCCAGCATTTCTCATGATGTACTCTGCATAGAAGTTAAATAAGCAGGGTGACAATATACAGCCTTGACCCACTCCTTTTCCTATTTGGAACCAGTCTGTTGTTCCATGTCCAGTTCTAACTGTTGCTTCCTGACCTGCATACAGATTTCTCAAGAGGCAGGTCAGGTGGTCTGGTATTCCCATCTCTCTCAGAATTTTCCACAGTTTATTGTGACCCACACAGTCAAAGGCTTTGGCATAATCAATAAAGCAGAAATGGATGTTTTTCTGGAACTCTCTTGCTTTTTCCATGATCCAGTGGATGTTGGAAGCTTGATCTCTGGTTCCTCTGCCTTTTCTAAAACCAGCTTGAACATCAGGGAGTTCATGGTTCACATATTGCTGAGGCCTGGCTTGGAGAATTTTGAGCATTACTTTACTAGCATGTGAGATGAGTGCAATTGTGCAGTAGTTTGAGCATTCTTTTGCATTGCCTTTCTTTGGAACTGGAATGAAAACGGACCTTTTCCAGTCCTGTGGCCACTGCTGAGTTTTCCAAATGTGCTGGCATATTGAGTGCAGCACTTTCACAGCATCATCTTTCAGGATTTGAAACAGCTCAACTGGAATTCCATCAGCTCCCTAGCTTTGTTGGTAGTGATGCTTTCTAAGGCCCACTTGACTTCACATTCCAAGATGTCTGGCTCTAGATTAGTGATCACATCATCATGATTATCTGGGTCATGAAGATCTTTTTGTACAGTTCTTCTGTGTAGTCTTGCCACTTCTTCTTAATATCTTCTGCTTTGGGGACAGTTAATACATTCTAAGTGTTTATAAAGCTTGGGAAACTGAATGCTTCTGGTTAATACATTTATAAATGCTAAGTTGCTTCAGTCTTTGCAACCCTATGGACTGTACCCTCCAGGCTCCTCTGTCCATGGGCTCCTCCAGGCAAGATTACTGGAGTGGATTGCCATGCCCTCCTCCAGGGAATCTTCCTGACCCAGGGATCGAACTTGCAGCTCTTGCTTCGCAGATGGATTCTTTACTGCTGATCCACTGGGGAAGCCCTAATACTTTTTAACTCAAGGTTACTTATTGTTTTCTGATGATATTTCTTAATTCATTAGCACCCTTAATAAAGTTGGCAACCATTGGTTGGTTAAGTTAACAGAGCTTGAGTAGGAGAGCTAGAGTGCCAATGAAAGATCAGCCTGCTCATTTCTTGGTCATAGACAACATCCATGAAATTAACGCATATACATGGAATATAGAAAGACAGTACTGATGATCCTGCTTGCAGGGCAGCAAAGGAGACAGAGACATCTAGAACAGACTTTTGGACACAGCGTGGGAAGGAGAGGGTGGGATGATTTGAGAGAGCAGCATTGAAACATACGTTACTGTTCGTAACATAGATAGCTAGTGGGAGTTTGATGTATGACACATTGAACTCAAAGCTGGTGTTCTGGGACAACATAGGCGGGTGGGTAGGGGAGGCATGTGGGAGGGGCGGTTCAAGAGGGAGAGGGCATATTATATATACCTATGGCTGATTCACGTTGGTGTGCGGCAAAAACCATCACAATATTGTAAAGTAATTATCCTCTAATTAAAAATTTTAAGAAGAAGAAAAGAGTATTTTTATCTTGAATACCTTCTCTTTAACTCCGTGATACCAAAAAAATACACTGTGAACAGTCTGGAGCTTATTATTCCAGCAAGACTGAAAAACCATGAAGAAGACAGGGCGAAGGAAGTTGAGTACAAAGAATTTGGAGAGTGGATGGGAGGGCGCCATGACGATTCCTCGCTGAATGTGATGAATCAGACACAGAGAATTACAGGAAGGCAAAGAAGCAAGAGAATGCAAGCTTTTGTCATTTTTGTGGTCCCCCTCTGAACCTTACATTTTGATGTTGTCCTAAAAAGGCAAAGTGTCCCTATTCTGGAAGAGAGGAGAGAACATGCAAACTTCACATCAGGCTTCAGCAGGCTTTCTGCGGATTGAATCCTCCAGAAATCAATAGAGATGCAGTTCACAGTCTGGAGCGATTTCAGGAGTCTTTCCCAAGGAAGAGGAGCAATGAACCAGTGCCTCCCCTGGAGAGTGTTAAAGGAGAGCAACGCACAGCTACAGATATTGAACTAAATTCAGGTAAGAACTAACACCACCACTCAAAGCAGTGGATATAATTAAGAGCAAATGATAATTGTGGCTCTGCTAAAATAGCAGAGCCGTGAAGATATTGGTGATGTCATTCCACATGGCTCTTTCCAACCTTGCCTTAAACAGTTATTTCCTGAACATCAACAGTGCTCACAGCATGTTAGGCAGCAAAGCGTGGGGAGAGAGAGAGAAACATTTGACTGTCCAAGTTCACCTTGTTACTCTTCTGCTAAAAAAATGGCTAATTGGCCCTTCATTGCATAAAACACAGTAAATAAACACCTTAGCCAGGATAAAAATTTGCTCATATTCTATCCCCAATTCACCCTTTCTCAACATAGATCATTCTCCACTACCTAAACTATGGATTTGATACAGTAGGTTAAGCATGGTTGTTATGCAGTTGCCAGGTCTTGTCCAACTCCTTGCAACCCCATGGACTGCAGCACCCCAGGCCTCCCTGTCCCTCACCATCTCCCAGGAGTTTGCCCAAGTTCATGTCCATGGAATCGGTCATGCCATCATCTCATGCGTTGTCTCCCCATTCTCCTCCTGCGCTCAATCTTTCCCAGGATCAGGGTCTTTTCCAAAGAGTCAGCTGTTTGCATCAGGTGGTGTTTCAAGTTTGGAGTTTCACGTTTAGTCCTTTCAATAAATATTCAGGGTTGAATTTCCTTTAGAATGAACTGGTTTGATCTCCTTGCAGTCCCAGGGATTCTTAAGAGTCTTCTCTAGCACCAGAGTTTGAAAGCATCAATTCTTTACAGCACCAAGTATTAGGTGCAATACCCAGACTTTAAGGCTAGTTGCTCTCTTTCTTTCTCTGTCACACACACACACACACACACACACACACACACACACACACACCGCTCACACACTGTCTCAGTGACTCAGCGTAAAAACTCACCAAGCACTTGACCAGTTCATTCATGTAAAGTCAGCCAGGGTTTTCCCAGCTGGATGGCTGTCTGGACAGCATGCTAAGGAGTGCATCTGACTTGCATTCTTTCTGTTTTGATTGACCACATCCCCTCGAACCTCCTTCCAGCCTTCTGCTCTCTTAATCCATGGGCCAGGAAAGAAAGCAAGAGAACAGTCTCACAGAAGATCTTAGGGGCCAGTCCTGGAGGTGATGCATACATCACTTTTATCCACATTCTGTTGCTCAAAACTGGTCACATGAGCCCATCTAGAAGTGAGAGGATATATCCAGTAAGGTTGCCGCATAGCAGACCACCCCAAAGCCTAGCTTGTGTACGTAGCTCCCAATCCTGTGAACTGGCAATTTACATTGGACATCACTGGGTTGACGGGTGCATCTTTTGGTTAGATTCTACTCTTGATGATTGGCTGGCTGTTGGCTGGGGCAACAGGGCTGACCTGGCCTTGAATCTCCACCATCATCTGCCAGACTCGCGCAGGCTTGTGTTGTGGAAGTTCAGATTTCTAAGAGCAGAAAGAGAGCAAGTTCCATGTGTAAATGCTTTTTAAATCTTGGCTGGGCCAAAAGAGAATATATTTATAAATGAAGGAAACAATCTGAATAGTAAAAGCCTAAAGCATAAACCTTAAGATATGGGAGGTCTTTAACGAAGTAACAGCGTTTCTGGGCTTCTATCTTAAGAAAATAATCCTAAAAAAGGGGCAAAGTGTGCTTTTTAATGGTAAAAGTTAAAGATTGTAGCTCAGTAGGTAAAAAGTCTGCCTGCAGTGCAGGAGACCTGGGTTTGACCTCTGTGTCGGGAAGATCCCCTGGAGAAGGACATGACAACCCACTCCAGTATTCTTGCCTAGGGACAGAGGAGCCTGGCAGGCTACAGTCAATGGGGTTGCAAGAGCTGGACACAAATTACTAATTAAACCACTACCTCCATCCTACTGGTGATGAGTGGAAACTCTGATAAATGTGTGAAGGGATGAGAGCCAGTAACAGTTTCTGGAATGCAACTGAGGGAATCTGTGATACACTGGTGCCCCTCCCGTATCCTGCACTGACCCCTCGTTCTCAGCCTACCATCCCGCCCTGCAATCCCAGGGCCCCTGAGGCCAGGACTAGTTTCTCATCTTCCTTGTCTCCTGGAGGGTGTTTCCCTGGATAGCCTGTGACTCTGAATCTGATAATAATTATGATTAAAATATTAAATTAAATTAAATTAAATTAGTAAATTAAAAACTAAGCATTTATTGAGCATTTGCTTAGCACCTGACCTCTCTTATACCACTGCCCCCGACAGAGGATGTTAACTGCACTCTAACTTTCCAATCTAATCAATTTAATTTAACACATTCTATGGCATGTTTGGACTTCCCTGGTGGCTCAGACAGTAAAGCGTCTGTCTACAGTGCAGGAGACCTGGGTTCCATCCCTGGGTCGGAAAGATCCACTGAAGGAAATGGCCATCCACTCCAGTACTATTGCCTGGAAAATCCCATGGACAGAGGAGCCTGGTAGGCTACAGTCCATGGGGTTGCTCTCTGCATCAGATCTTGCTAAATTTTTGGTGGTTTTTTTTTTTTTTTTGCCATGCCACACAGCTTGAGGAATTGTCCTTCTCCAACCAGGGATTGAACCTAGGCCGTCAGCATTGAAAGCACTGAGCTCTAACCTCTGGACTGCTGAATTCCTAAAATCCTGCTGATTTTTTGCCTCCAAAATTTTACTAAAGCCATTGCCTGCTTTCCCTCTCTTGTCCATCACCCTAGTCCAGCCCTCACTTCCTCCCTGTCACCAGAACCATCAACAGTCAGGAACTCCTAACCTGCAGGGCACTCTGCCCTTCTCCAAATTACCCTCCAGCCCAATGAATCTTCCCAAGAAACAGACCCTGGTGAGGTACCCACTTGTCAAAAATCCTCCAGTGATTCCCCATCACCCACATGACACCCCCTCTGCTCATTCTCTTGGTTCACAAGCCCCCCGATGATCTGAGCCCTGCCTGGGTCCCTGCCTGGGTCCCTGCCTCCCTTAGCTCTGCCTCTCACTGTGCACTTATGCCAAAAGCCATCAGGCTGTTTTCCTTCCAACTGGAAGTAACTTTCTGCTTCTCCTTCTGGCTGGGTCCTTTGCACCTTATTCCAACTCGGCACCATTGATGTGCCCAGCACTCACACATCCCTTCTAGGTCTTAACTGCCTTGCATCATAACGAGCTGTCGGTTTGTCTTTCCTAGATTCCGAACTGCTAGAGGCAGGTCTCTATCTTCATTATCTTTGGCTTACTATCTCTAGGAAGGACTAATCACTCCTTAAGAAGCCTCTTATAGGGACTTCCCTGGTGCTCTAGTAGTTGGAACTTCACCTTCCAATGCAGGGCATGTGGTCGGGATCTAAGATCCTACAAGCCTCGTGGCCAAAAAAGCCAAAATATGAAACAGAGGCAATATTGTGACAAATCCAATAAATGGTGCACATGGAAAAAAAAGAATCTTTATAAAAGGCTCTATAACACAGGTTATGTGTCTAACACTGCATACAAGCATTCCTACAGTCTCTGTGATAGATGTGCACTGAACATATGGCAGGAGCTTCTGATGCACATAAGTTTACTATCTAGAGTGATCTTTTAGAAACATAAACCTGGTGAAAGTTTCCCCCCCCCATCCTGGGCACTCACTGATCACACCAACGCTGATCTAGCCCAGTGCCTGCTGCGGGCTGTTGCCTCCATCTTGGAGGTTCACCTGGGGGCCTCCTCTTTGTCTTGTAGGTGGCAGATCACTGGTCACATCCTCAGCAAAGCCTTCTCCTTTCTGACGTAGACTCTTCCTCCCACCCCCGAGTCAGGGCTCACTGCCCCTTTCCAGTGTCCCTTTCCATCACAGTGTGCGTCTTCACCTGAAGCTATCCTGCTCTTTGCGTAAGTGCAGCCCCCCATTGGAATACACAGTTCAGTCGCTCAGTCATGTCCAGCTCCTTGTGACCCCATAGACTGCAGCACACCAGGCTTCCTGTCCATCACCAACTCCTAGAGCTTGCTCAAACTCATGTCCATTGAGTCAGTGATGCCATCCAACCATCTCGTCCTCTGTTGTCCCCTTCTCCTCCTTCCCCCAATCCCTCCCAGCATCAGAGTCTTTTCCAATGAGTCAACTCTTTGCATGAGGTGGCCAAAGTACTGGAGTTTCAGCTTCAGCATCATTCCCTCCAAAGAAATCCCAGGGTTGATCTCCTTCAGAATGGACCGGTTGGATCTCCTTGCAGTCCAAGGGACTCTCAAGAGTCTTCTCCAGCACCACAGTTCAAAAGCATCAATTCTTCAGCACTCAACTTTCCTTATGGTCCAACTCTCACTTCCATACATGACTACTGGAAAAACCTTAGCTTTGACTAGATGGACCTTTGTTGGTGAAGTAATGTCTCTGCTTTTTAATACGCTGTCTAGGTTGGTCATAACTTTTCTTCCAGGGAGCAAGCATCTTTTAATGTCATGGCTTCAGTCACCATCTGCAGTGATTTGGGAGCTCAAGAAAATTAAGTCGTTTACTGTTTCCATTGTTTCCCCATCTATTTGCCATGAAGTGATGGAACCAGATGCCGTGATCTTCATTTTTGAATGTTGAGTTTTTAGCCAGCTTTTTTACTTTCCTCTTTCACTTCCATCAAGAGGCTAAAGAGCCCACTGGAAATAAAAATTGCCAAAGAGCAGACTCATCTGTCTTGTTCTGTATCTGCCAAGCGCCGAGTACTTCCTGGCACAGTGAATGTGCCAGGCATCTAATTTATCCCTGCCTATAATCCCATGGGCTACAAGCTGTTATGATCGCCATTGGATGAGAGATTCGAAGAGTGAATAGATCATACAACTGTTCAGCTGAGAATCCTATTTGATTTTGCAGCCAGTGCTCTTTGTCTGTCTACTGCACGAGTCCATGCCTTTCACTGAGATAGCATCCATGTCTGGTCCGTAGCTGCAGGGTGTCTCGCCCCTGTCCCTGCTTGTTCCTAAGTGGAAGGAGGAATTTCTGTTTCTGGGCGCTCCTCTCCCAGGCTTTCTCCTCTTCTGCTTGGCCTGGCTGCGCGCACACTCAGAGCTGCCTCAGGCTACTCCACAGTTTGGTCAGATTTCATGCTGGAGTCAGGAGGCCCGACACACTGCCTCCTGCCTCCAGGTCCTGGACCCACGTGTTGCTCTCAGGTGCTAGCCCTTCCCCAACGGCTGTGTTTTCCAATGCCTGGTCTGCTTCTTTAAAATGAAGTGTACCGGGACTTCTCTGCTGGTCCAGTGGTAAGAAAGTTTGCTTTCCAATGTAAGGAGTGTGGTTTGATTCCTGATTGGGGAGCTAAGATCTCACATACCTCCGGGCCAAAAAAAACAAAACAAAACATAAAACAGAAGCAATATTGTAACAAATTCAATAAAGACTTAAAAATGGTCCACAATTTTTTTTTAATTTTAAAAAATAGAGTGCAGTGTACCTTCCAGAGGACGAGGAGTATTCTGTAGGCTAGGTTTGGTCAAGTGCTTAGGGCAAACATGATGGCATTTGCCGTGGCCATCAGTTCCCCTCTTGCACAGAATGGCTGAACATCACAGTATCAATCCTGTATTTGATCTTATGCAACACACTCTAATTTTTCTTCTGGGAACTGAGATCCCAATTTTGATGATTGTCTTTTTCCAACTTTCATAAAGAAGGCAGTCTAAAATCCATTCAATCATCCATAGTATTCATTTCACACACATTTCTAGCCCCAGTGGCATCTACCACGTGCTAGGCTAAGCAACACAGATATATATATACGATACAGCCAGTCACTCCTCACTGCCATGGTCCCCCGGGATGGAAAATGTATGATGGCTTCCCCAAGGGAGTCATCATTTTTATTTTCACCCTTGTACTAGATCGCTCACTCCACCATCTCGACCTCTTAAATTCAAGAGAGCTCCCCTCTGACCATGAAAAAGCGCCCAAGGTTACGTGAGAAACATTAGCTGGTGCATAAAGCTGTCAAACTCCCGAGAAGAACTGGCCCAGAGCAGGCACCGCACAAGACAAAGATAGAGCGCACGCAGGAGATGAAAAGGAGCATTTTTCAGCTTGCAGTGTGGAAGAATGCCCAGTAGCAGAGCCGGAGAGAGACCCAAGGAAGTCAATCAAGATGACTTGACGTCCAAGTCAAGGTAAATTAGGTGGAGGCGAAAGAATAAGGAAGAAGGAAACACAGATCAAAAATCCATCTCCTGGGACTCCCCTGGCAGTACAATGGTGAAGACTCTGAACTTCCAGTGCAGGGAGCACGGGTTTGATCCCTGGCTGGGGAACTAAGATCTTACTTGTGAGTGGCATGGCCCAAAACAAAACAAACCCAACTCCTTTACCCAAAAGTGATGGCTGCATCTAACTGGGGCAGGGAAGGGGTGTATGGAGGATGCGCCTCCTTCCCCATGACTTTGGGATATTGAACCAGGTACAAGAGCTGGCTCAGTGGGAGAGAATCTGCCTACCAAGCAGGAGAGGCAGGTTCAATCCCTGAAGAAGGAAATGGCAATGCACTCCAGTATTCTTGCCTCGGAAATCCCACAGATAGAGGAACCTGGCAGGCTATAGTCCAGGGGGTCACAAACAGTCAGACACGACTGAGCCAGTAAACAATAGGGAGGAGTTCTGTAGTGCATTCAGCTCATTTGTGGACCATTCTTTCTGCTCCTGAAGTCTATGCCTTGACTTGCTTAGACTTGCTGCTTTAGATTCTCTTTGGACCAGCTGGTTTGCACTACAACAGAGATCATAAAAATTGTTCAATGCCAAATGATTAAGCGCTGAGATTTTAAGGACTTTTTCTTCCCAGATTTTGCCAGCTTCACGCTGTGAGACAAGGATGGGAGACTATAGGGGCCATGCAAGAGCCCCATAGACTCACAGACTCCACTGCATGGGGGTGAGCGAGAATTCTGAGTGTGCATTTTATTTTATTTTATTTTTTATTTTTGGCTGCGCTGGGTCTCCATTGCTGCGGGCAGGCTTTCTCTAAGTTGTGGTGAGCGTGGTCTACTCTAGTTGTGGTGCAAGAGCTTCTCATTGTGGTGGCTTCTTCTTGCTACGGAGCACGGCCTCTAGTGTGTACGGGCTTCACTAGTTACAACACGTGGGCTCAGGAGTTGAGGTTTCCGGGCTCCAGAGCACGGGCTCAATAGTTGTGGCGCATGGCCATTGTTGGTCTGGAGCATGTAGGATCTTCCCAGATCAGGGATCAAACCCATGTCTCCTCCATCGGCGGGCAAATTCTTAACCACTGAATGACCAGGGAAGTCCCCGAGGCTATATTTTACACATTCCCAGGCTTTCTAGGATCCTTCGCCTTCGATTCCCATCCAGTTAGGGAAGGAGCCTGTCTGATGAATAACTGTTCTAAAGTCCAGAAGTTTTATTTTGCTAGCATCTCACTTACCTGCAAGTTCATGCATTGATCCTATTTTCAGGAGGTAATTTTTATGCTTGAAAGGCCCACTTTCACATCGTGCTGGTGGTCTGAAGGCAGAACCAGAGTATCAAAGAGAGAAAGATGAATGTGTCTTCTTCAAATCCACTTCTTGGGGCCTGAGCCTCCAGAACAGCTTTGTCAATCAGGAAGACGAGCACTCAGGCCACGCTTTTTCCCTTCAAGGAGCCACTAGTGAGTGGCCTCAGCAGAGGGTTGCCATTGGCTCTTTCCTTCCAGATGTCTTCTGTAATTGTCACTAATGCCAATTCATTCGATATTTCATTAGCTAAGCCAAAACCTATATTCTGCTCTTTAGCGGAAAACATCTCTGAATTAGTTCATGAAAATTAGAATAAAACTCATTCGCTGGTGGCAATTAATGAGTCATGACTAAGGAAGGAGGAGGAGGCGGGAGAGAGGGGCTCTCCTTTCTCGCTCCTGATAGTTAAGAGGAAGGGAAATTACACCGTGTTTGGTGAGTTTACTGGAGTGTGAAGCCATCACCCGGGAGCCACCAGACTTCCTGACCCAACTCCTGGGCTTTGGGTACCACCTTCCTCTCAGTGTTCTAGAGGAAGAATTCTGAATGTGGGTAGTGAAGAGCCAGCCTCAGGGTGGAGACCCAGCCCTCAGCTGGTGGTGTCTTTGCTGAGATGCCAAGTAGAAAGCTCTTTATCTTCTCTTAGGTAGGGAGGGAGGGGCTTCCTAGGGGCTCAGGGGTAAAGAATCTGCTTGCCATGTAGGAGATCCCTGGGTCAGGAAGATCCCCTGGAGGAAGGCATGCAACCCACTCTAGTATCTTGCCTGGAGAATCCCATGGACAGAGGAGCCTGGTGGGCCACAGTCCATAGCGTCGCAAAGAGTTGGACATGACTGAAGCGACTGAGCAGAGACACACACAGGTATGTAGGCATCAACCCCAGAGGTATGCCTCCAACTTGCATCTCCTTCACAAAGGAAACTGAGGCCTGAAGGTTAGTGGCTTGTCCCTGGTTACGCAAATAATGTCCTGAAAGATGGGGACCCCAAGTCCAACCCCCAGACTCCAATTCAGTGCTCTTTCCTCTAAACCATGACGTCTGTCAACTATTACACAACAATCCATCCGTCACTTAATACCTACTCTGTGGCAGGTGGTAGGCGGATGATGCAGAAGGGAAACACATGGTCCCTGCCTTCCGGGAGTAAAGTATGGTGAGGAGATACTGTCAGGCGACAGGCACTTAGAAAACAATGTACTACGTTCCTTGATAGAGGTATGTAGACAGCAGAACCCTTGGCATGTGGAGGGCACAGCCCTTCTGGCCAGATGCCCATGGTGGCTTGCCTGGTCTGAGAGACGGATAGCAAACCCTTCTAGCAGGTTATGCTTCTGAGTCCCTGAGCTGGGAGCCTCTGCGCACCAAGGTGATTGAACTGGGGAGGCTGTGCGCCCAGACTCTCCCAGGGAGCTCCTTTTTCACTTACATTTCCAATTTCCGGACTTGTCAACACTTTCCGCCTCTGTTCTCCAAGAGGAATGGGAACTCAAAACCAAAAAGTAAGTTCCCTTGCAAATAGCCCGGAGGACTCGGCAGCCTCGGCTGCGAGTCCTGTGCTTGCCAAGTGTGATGGCTTCCTCATACTCTGGGTCACAAGGGTCATCTCCGGGTCTGCTGCCCCCAGGGTGAAATCACAGGGGAGTGGACTCCTCACCCCAGCAGTGTCCCGCCCTGATGGCTCCCTCCTTCATCTGAGCACCCCCAAACCACCCTGGGCCTGAGCCAGTGTTTGTAAAATTTGAGGTCTAACTCATTTTCTGTAAAAGTCATCCATTTATGCATCACCCCAAAAGGAAATGCCATTCTCAGTGGGCAATTGCTCCCTCCCCTCTCCCCCAGCTCTTGGCACCACTAATCAGCTTCATGTCTCTAGGGATTCGTCTCTTCTGGGTGTCTTGTGCCTATGGAATCATGAAATCATATAATATGCAGCCTGTATGTCTAGCTTGTTTCATTTAACATAATGTTTGCAAGGTTCATTTATCTTATAGTAAGTATCAGAACGTCATTCATTCTTATAACTAAATAATACCCTATTGTATGAATATGCCACATTCTGTTTATCCATTCGTCCATTGATAGGTATTCGTCTTGCTTCTGACCTACATGAGTAGTAATGCTGATATAAACGTTGCTGTGGCGTGTGTTTGTGTGACCCTAGATCACCCTAGATCACTGATCCCTAGATCAGTGCTGGGAGCATATATCTAAAAGCAGAATTGCCATCTTATAAGGTAATTCCATGTGGAACTTTTGAAAAATTGCCAAACATTTTTTTTTTTTCCCCAAGTGGCTGCACCATCTTACATTCCCATCAGCCATGTATGTAGATTCCAATTTTCCCATATCCTTTCTAGCACTTGTTTGTCTTGTGAAGATAGTCATCCTGGTGAATGTGGAGTGGTACCTCACTGTGGTTTGAACTTGGATTTTCCTAGGCCTTCCGTGGTGGCTCAGACGGTAAAGCATCTGCCTGCGGTGCAGGAGACCCGGGTTCAATCCCTGGGTTGGGAAGATTCCCTGGAGAAGGAAGTGACAACCCACTCTAGTACTCTTGCTTGGAAAATTCCGTGGACTGAGGAGCCTGGTAGGCTATAGTCCATGGGGTTGCAAAGAGTCAGACATGACTGAGCAACTTCACTTTCACTTTAATGACCGGTGATGTTGAGCATCTTTTCATGGCAGCTGTTGGCCTCTTGCCTGTCTCCTTTGAATTAATGTTTATTGAAACCCTTTACCCACTTGCACACTAAGTTTTATTTCTATTTTTGAGTTGTAAGAGTCCTCATGTCTTCTTTATATTAGACTTTATATCAGATATATGATTTGAATACATTTTCTTTCCCTTCTGTTGGTATCCTCTGAAGTACAAGAGTTTTTATTTCCTTTGGTTGCTGTGCTTTAGGTATCATATCTAAGAAACCATTGCCTCATCCAAGGCTATAAAGATGGGTGCTTCTGTTTTCTTCTAAGAATTTTATAGTGTCAGCTCTTACACATAGGTCTTTGTTCCATTTTGAGGTGATTTTTTGTATATGGTGTGCAGTAAGGTCAGATTTCATTCTTTGGTGTGTGGTTCTCCACCCATCTTAGCAACATTAATTGAAGAAACTATTCTTTTCCCATTAAATTCTTGTGCCACTTTCATTGTGTTGTTGTTTACTTGAGTCTTTTGAGACCCCGTAGACTGTAGCCCACCAGGCTCCTCTATCCATGGGAGTCTCCAGGCAAGAATATTGGAATGCATGGTCGCTGCCATCTCCAAGGGATCTTCCCAGCCCGGGGAGTGAACCTGAGTCTCCTGCCTCTCCTGCGTTGGCAGGCAGATTATCACTGAGCCTCCAGGCGCCCAGTGCCACTCTCAGAACTCCTAGTAAACCCTGCCTTCTGTGATTTACTCCTTTGTGTGGGTTTCTCCATTTAGTGTAGCGAAATGGTCAGCCCACTGAGGGCAGGAACTGGGAACAAATCTTTGGCTTCCCGTGAGGTAGGACACAGGATTATTCAAACCATTTGTGTGTATAAATTAATTGAATCATTCTGGAAATTGCTACAGAGCAACTCCTCCTTTCTGAAAATGTTTCACCCAGAGGTCCTAAATTTCCAAAGTAGCTGACACCAATGTGAGCTTAGTATTTTATTTCAACATTTACTTATTTATCCTTGGCTGCGTTGGGTCTTAGTTGTGGCACTCCAGATCTTTCGTTGCAGCTCATGGGCTTCTCTTGTGCCCCACAGACCCCAGGCATGGGCTCAGTCACTGTGGCCTGCGGGTTTAATTGCTGCATGAGACGTGAGATCTTAGTTCCCAACCAGAGATCGAGTCTGAGTCTTCTGCATTGGAAGGCAGCTTCTTAACCACTGGACCAAGTGCAGTGTGAATTCAGTTTAATGAAGGCTGTATATTGTCACCCTGCTTATTTAACTTATATGCAGAGTACATCATGAGAAACGCTGGGCTGGAAGAAGCACAAGCTGGAATCAAGATTGCCGGGAGAAATATCAATAACCTCAGATATGCAGATGACACCATCCTTATGGCAGAAAGTGAAGAGGAACCAAAAAGCCTCTTGATGAAAGTGAAAGAGAAGAGTGAAAAAGTTGGCTTGAAGCTCAACATTCAGAAAACGAAAATCATGGCATCCAGTCCCATCACTTCATGGGAAATAGATGGGGAAACAGTGGAAACAGTGTCAGACTTTATTTTGGGGGTCCAAAATCACTGCAGATGGTGACTGCAGCCATGAAATTAAAAGACACTTACTCCTTGGAAGGAAAGTTATGACCAACCTAGATAGTATATTCAAAACCAGAGACATTACTTTGTCAACTAAGGTCCATCTAATCAAGGCTATGGTTTTTCCCTGGTCATATATGGATGTGAGAGTTGGACCATGAAGAAAGCTGAGCACCAAAGAATTGGTGCTTTTGAACTGTGGTGTTGGAGAAGACTCTTGAGAGTCCCTTGGACTGCAAGGAGATCCAACTGGTCCATTCTGAAGGAGATCAGCCCTGGGATTTCTTTGGAGGGAATGATGCTGAAGCTGAAACTCCAGTACTTTGGCCACCTCATGCAAAGAGTTGACTCATTGGAAAAGATTCTGATGCTGGGAGGGATTGGGGGGCAGGAGGAGAAGGGGACAACAGAGGATGAGATGGCTGGATGGCATCATAGACTCAATGGGTGCGAGTCTGAGTGAACTCTGGGAGTTGGTGATGGACAGGGAGGCCTGGCATGCTGCAATTCATGGGGTGGCAAAGAGTTGGACACGACTGAGCGACTGAACTGAACTGAACTGAACTGAACAAAAGCAGACATGGGAAGAGTGAGGGACAGGGCTTCAGATGAATTTGTGCTCCAAACCTGATGGGGCAGCTTGTGAGTGCTTTGTGTGGGAGGGCGGAGGGAGGGCCCTGGCATCCTGGCAATCTGGTGCCTTCACCACCATCCCAACTGCTCAAAATGATCCAGATACACAGAGGAGGATGAGCCTTTCCACTCAACCAGTGACATCAAGGAGGGAGAGGGGACTGAAAGACTGTGCAAGGGAGAGCCAGGCATGGAAGGGGGACAAAGGTGTTTGAGACAGGTGTTCAGGGAGCTGACCACCTGAGAGTTGCTCACTGATCAGCTCTTTATGGAAGGTAGATCTCCAGACCACCTACCTAAATTGGAAGCTGCCCTGGAGAAGGTCAACTGGCCAACAAGGAAAATAAAAGCAGCCTTTGCCTATTCCTGGCAACAAATTGTTAACATCACGGGTTTATGTTTCAAAGGTTTCTCTCCTGTGTTTGATCAATAGAATGTTCTTTAGATCAATACAAATGTAATTTCGCAGCTGGCAGCCACTTACAGCGTGCATGGAGGAGTCATCACCCAGCAAGCTCAGCTCGGGAGCATCCACTGAGCATGGGGCTCTGGTAGCGGTGGGCTGTGCTTGAGAGCAGCGGGGATAAGCAAATAAGATTACCGCCCAATAAGCCTGATGTTAGCGCCCATGTTTCGGTGTCTGCATTCATCTCTTCAACTCGAGGCTTTCAGCAGAAAGAATCTTGCTCTCCTAAATCTGTTTTTAAGATGAGATAATAAGAAGAGTGGAACCACTGATCTTTATTTCGCACTTCCCATGTGCCAAAAACTCTTCTAAGTGCTTTCTGTGCGTGTACTTAGTTGCTCAGTCATGTCCAACTCTGCGACCCCATGGACTGAGCCCACCAGGCTCCTCTGACCATGGGGATTCTCCAGGCAAGAATACTGGAGTGGGTTGCCATGCCCTTCTCCAGGAAGTGCTTTCTGTACATTAACTCATTTTGCGCATGCATGCTCAGCCATGACTGACTCTTTGCAACACTTTGGACTGTAGCTCCCTCCCCCTCCACCAGGCTCCTCTGTTCATGGGATTTCCCAGGCAAGAACACTAGAGTGGGCTGCCATTTCCTCCTTCAGGGGATCTTCCCGGCCCAGGGGTTGAACCTGCATTTCCTGCAGCTCCTGCAATCCACCCAGATTCTTTACCCACTGATTCACTGAAGAGGCCCACATGAACTCATTTGAATCTGTCATAAACCAATGAAATAACCCCATTATCAACTTCATCTTATGGATAGCAATATGGAGGCACGGAGAGGCTGAATAATGGGCTCCAGGGCACACAGCTGTAAGAGCCAGGCTGGGATTCAAACCTAGGAATTCTGATGACAGAGGTTCTGAGCACTGTTAGTACCGCCTGTGGTTCCTGCCATTTACTAATTAGACGCTTACCACATGTCAGGCACCATGCTTTATACTTTCGTGTGCTTTATGTGGACCAGGCAGTGACTCAAGAGCCTTGGACTGGGAGCCAGAGCGCATGAATTCTGTGCATGTAAGTGCAGTGGACCCACAGGGTGTTCACTGGGTCACACTGTCTTGTCTCTAAAATGATGAACTTGGACCAGTTCATCTCTGAAGTCTCTCCCAGCTTCAACACTGCAGGAATCAGTGGAAAAAGAGGGAGAAAAAGAGCCAGTGCTTCTGAGATAGAGAGGAATCATTCATTCCTCAACATTTACTGAATCCCCAGCATGTAGATAGAGTCCCAGATGCTGGGAAAGATTGAGGGCAGAAGGAGAAGAGGGTGTCAGAGGGTGAGATGGCTGGATGGCATCACCGATGCAATGGACATGAACTTGGGCAGACTTTGGGAGATGTTAAGGGACAGAGAGGCCTGGTGTGCTGCAGTCCATGGGGTTAAAAGAGTCAGACACAACTGGGTGACTGAACACCACAGCCAGGCATGGAATTCAGCAACAGGCAACATAGATGACATTCCCTGTAGTCCTTGCAAACCTTGAATTCTTGTGATTGGTGAGGTGTCAGATTCATTCATTCAACATTCATTCATCCGTTTGATGAGCACCAACCATGTACAGATGCAGGAACTGAGGATTCAAAGATGAGAGACAAGACCCTGTCCTAAGGCACTGCAGTTTCAGTAGGGAAGTGAGATGAGTTAACTAACACATCTTCAGGGTGAGGTTGTGCCCCAGCAGTAAAATAGGGCAGGAGAGCATGGAAGCCAGGGAGGAAGGCAGGAGGCGACTGCGGAAGCACCTGGGTCAGAGCAGGCACCCACAGGAACCTCCTCCATACGCTGCCCTTGGGGAAACATTCATGACTGTATCAGGTGAATGAAAAGGACTCAAACAGAGCAGACCTCAGACCTTGCTCCATGTTTGCCCCAATTCTGAAGTTTCTATGAGCATCAACAATATACAAATGGGTCCTATTGCTTCTGTGAAGCTTGCCAGCCTGTTAGATGGTGGCCACTCTCTGCACCTGCCTCCATTTCCAGTTGGGTGTTTGAATTTGCCAGGTTTGCCTAGGGCACCTAGGCAGAATTTGCTCATCTTTATTTACCTTCCCCCAGGCCTGGCTGAGAATCGCACGGCACTCTGCCTTTGTGACATCCTTCCAACTTTCCTCCAACTTCCCCTTCCCCAAGGCTCAATATCCCTGTGGTTTCAGCTGCAACCAACCCTGATGATTTCATCTGGTCAAGAGAGATGACCTTTCACAGGTCACTTCCCTTCTGCTGACCTCAGTTACCCCATCTGTAAAATGAGTATAACCCTCCCTATGTCAGTGATCTGACAGAGCCATGTTGAAAATCAAATGCAATCAATAGAACATAATAAGCTAGTAAGGAATGATGCTAGAGCTGAAACTCCAGTACTTTGGCCACCTCACGTGAAGAGTTGACTCACTGGAAAAGACTCTGATGCTGGGAGGGATTGGTGGCAGGAGGAGAAGGGGACGACAGAGGATGAGATGGCTGGATGGCATCACGGACTCAATGGATGTGAGTCTGAGTGAACTCCGAGAGATGGTGATGGATAGGGAGGCCTGGCGTGCCGCGATTCATGGGGTCGCAAAGAGTCAGACACGACTGAGCAACTGAACTGAACTGAACTGAACTGATTGGGACTTCCGTGGTGGCCCAGTAGTTAAGACTTCACCTTCCAATGCAGGGGGTGTAGGTGCGATCCCTGGTCAGGGAGCTAAGATCCCACATTCCTTGGGGCCAAAAACCAAAGCATTCAACACAAGCAGTACTGTAACAAAAATAAGCTAGTCAGTGTTATGCGTGGAAGTTGTAACAATGATGAGACAACACACCCCCAGAACATCAAGAGGTAGAGACTGAGAACCACTTCTTTCTTTAAAAAAATTTTTTTAATTCTTTTTTAAATTTTTTATTTTGTATTGGGGTATAGCCCAATGTTGTGATAGTTTCAGGGGGACAGCAAAGGAACTCAGTGTACACACATGTATCCATTCTTCCCCAAACCCCCCTCCCATCCAGGCTACCACAAAGCATTGAGCAGAGTTCCCTGTGCCATACCGTAGGTCTTTGCTGGTTATCCATTTTAAATATAGCAGTGTGTACATGTCCCTCCCAAACTCCTTAATTCCCCCTTCCTCCCATCCTTCCCCCAGTACGTGCGTGCGTGCGTGCGTGCGTGCGTGCGTGCGTGCGTGCGTGCGTGCTAAGTCACTTCAGTCGTATCTGATTCTTTGCCATCCCACGGACTGTAGCCCACCAGGCTCCTCTGTCCAGGGGATTCTCCAGGCAAGAACACTGGCGTGGGTTGCCATTTCCCTTTTCCACCGAGCGATCGAACCCATGTCTCATTACGTCTCCTGCATTGTAGGCGTGTTCTTTACCACTAGCGCCACCTGGGAAGCCCACACTCCCCCCCACCACCACCTCCCACTCCCACCCCCGACCCCCGGCCAACCGCAAATTGGAGAGAACCACTTCCTTCTACATTGAAAGATACAGATTCGTAATCTCTGAAAATCCCATGTGTGTCAGGCACTGGGAGGATCTTTTGTGTCCCTAATTTTATTTGAGTGTGATATCATTCCTTTCCACTTATAAGTGGTGACGCGTAGGCTCTGGGAAATGATTTATTTTCTCCAAAGACACACAGCTTAAGTGAGGACCTGGCCCTTTAAGCCACAGTTACCCAGAGCACGATACTCTTCCATCCACCTGGTCTCTGGAAAAATACAAAGTGCACTGTGCTCCTGCCTTTAAATACAAACCTGCTGCTTTCAGACCCAATTAGGAGCAGGTAATTACCTGTGGGAAGTGGGGAGTTGGGCAGTCAGCCGGATCGAATAGAGTCCATGAGCTAGTCTTTTCTAGTCATCGATAAAACGCTACAACAAAATCATTATTTGGCAACATGTTGATTTCATATTTCATCCTGCAGGCCCTGGATGGAAGGCAGCCACCGTCGCCCCCTGTAAGATAACATCGTGCTCTGATGTCATGGTTTCACTGCCCATGTTTGGCAGAAATGTGCCCTGCTAGAAGGCTGACCCAATTTTCCCAGACTTCTGTCAAAAGAGAGAAAGTGAAAGCGTTAGTTGTGTCCGACTCTTTGTGACTCCATGGACTGTAGCCCACCAGGCTCTTCTATCCATGGAATTCTCCAGGCAAAGATACTGGAGTGGGTTGTCATTCTCTTCTCCAGGGATCTCCCAGGTCTCCTGCATTGCAGGTGGATGCTTTACCATCTGAGCCACCTTTGGACTTCTGCAGAGGATGGTGTAGTCTGATAGGCCTCAGCCTTGCCACCTGGAGCCCCTGGTCCCTCCCCCAGAGGCTCAGCCTTGAATGGTCTGCAAGGCAATCCTGAGCAAAGCAGGCAGAATTTCCACTGCTGAGCCCTGGGAGCTACAGGGGCAGGGGCGGGGGTGGGAGAATTAAGCCAGGTGTCAGGTGCACCGGAGGGAGCCCCTGGCGTCCCTCGCTTCCTGGATCTCAACAGATTACCTGGACTTCCAGCTCAGCTTTCCCCCATCCAGCTCTGTAGGTACCTGCCAGGAATGTTTGCTCAGCCTGGATGGCAGCCTTCTTGGTGAGGTCAGCTATGCACGGTCCAACCTCCCCGCCCGGGGACTAGATTCTGCTCCCTGCCCACCTGTGACAGCCACAATCCTGTTGTCTTCTGAGTCTGAGTATTGTCTGTCTGCTGGTCACTGGCATCTGCCTGAGCCACACCTGAGCTGGGTGACCCTTGATCTCCACAGACCCACGGCTGACAGTCCACATCAGAGCCACAAAATAAAGGGTCATTCAGGCCTGCCTTCCTCCCCGCTGCACCAGCCAGAGCCACCAGGGTTCCATCACTGGCTCCCCGAGAGCCAGTGACCTGCAGTGCCTCTTCCTCTGCTTTGGCCAGAGTAAGATGGTTTCCTGCGTGAAGGACATTCGAAAGTCCCAGAGTGAGCAAAGGACACTTGCAGGCCGCCTGGTCCTTTCTCCTCTGGGGCGCTTTCAGTCTTGGCAACTTCCCACTGCTTTACTTGTTACTTGACACAGATGTGTAACCACAGCATCCAGCATCCAATGTGATGGCAGAGTCTGGTATCTATCACACGAGGCAGCAGTCTATAGTTTGGGTTTTTTTTTTCCCTAAAAGAGAAGAGGAGTAAATAGGTGGGAATGTTCACACTTTACTGTGGGCAGGGGGAGAGTCACATGCAGTTTGCCATCTGTAGGAAGTTCTCCATTTGGGGCACCAAGGCGTGATGGGTCAGGAGATGTTCTTGTCCACCCCAGGCTATCACTCATTTCTCACTCATTAGGCCCTGAATTGATGGACTCAGTGACACAATTTGTCCTTCCCAAGGGGGATGAACATCAGCCAAACCTTGGAGAGCCTGAAGAGAGAGAGGTGAAAGAAGGGAAAATGTGGTCCTGCCTGTCTGATTGCTGGAGCTGAGCTGTTCATCGTCCACCTTCAGCACTCCGGGTTCTCAGGCCTTCAGACCCAGATTGGAACCCACATAGTCTGCCTCCCCGGTTCCCAAGCCCTTGCACTCAGATTGAATTACATCTCCAGCCTTCCTCTGGGTCTCCAGCTTGCAAGTGGCAGGCCGTGAGACTTCGGAGCCTCCATAATAGGAAGAGCCAATTCTTATAATAATGTTTTAACTACATAGATAGAGATTTAGATATAAGTGTGGGGGCTTCCCAGGTGACATACTGGTAAAGAATCTGCCTGCCAATGCAGGAGACACAGGTTTGATCCCTGGCTAGGCAAGATCCCCTGGAAGAGGAAATGGCAATCCACTCCCAGTATTCTTGCCTGGAAAATTCTATGGACAGAGGAGTCGGGCAGGCTTAAAGAGTCAGACGCGACTGAGCGCATAGATATAGGTACAGATATAAATATAGGTGTAGATACAGGTATAGATCCTATTGGTTCCATTTCTCTAGAGAACTCTGCTAAATACACCCCATATGTTTGAGGGCTTTCCTCACCACGCTGTCATCCCATCACCCAAGCATTTGAGGCCATCCTCAGGGATGGCCTAAGAGGGGAACTTACACTCTGGTCCAACATCAGGCAGTAGGGGAATGGTGGGCCTTGCAATCTGTCTCCATGCTCACATCCTGCTGGGCCTGTGGGAATTCTCAACCCAAAGATGTTTGCAAAGCTGCTTCTGCTCAGCCTGAACGCCAAGGTGGGGGAGGAGAAAATGGGAAAACATAAAGTTCCACACAACAGGAAATCACGCTAGAAAGCTGTGAAAATCATGTCTCCTTTTGAGGCATAATGGTTTTAATTTTCTCAGGCCCTGATCTCCCTGGCAACAATTTAGAAGTGCAGAAGCATTCGTGAATCAAAGTTGAGCACGTCTGTATGTTTAATTACGTGTCATTGGATGGAAACTTTCCTTTTGATCTTAGTGTTTAAAGGGATTTAGGCTTTAACAATTACATTTTTCCCCCTCCTCCCAAAGTCAGTGTGGGTTATTGAATAGTATCAGCATGGTTGGAGTGGGGAGGATGCTGAGAAAGCCAGGGGAGATTTCTGTTCCAACAGGGATGCAGGAATGTGCTGACCATGTGCTCCTGTTTTTGGGGAATGAGTGAGCTGGCGAGGCTACTTCCCCATGCTGGGAGGGTCCCTGTTACCAAGGCCCCCAGCCCACTGCAGAGGATGCTGGGCCAAGTGAAGACCAGAGCTTAGATCTGAGACAGGATAGGCTCTCGTTACCCCATTCAAAAATGATCCCTGATGACCCTCCATGTCTCCCCAATGACTGATTTTAGAGTGATTCCAGCTTTAGGACAGATGGCTCAGATGGTAAAGAATTTGAGAGACTAGAGTTTGATCCCTGGGTTGGGAAGATCTCTTGGAGAAGGGAATAGGTATCCACTCCAGCATTCTTGTCTGGAGAATTCCACAGACAGAGGAGCCTGGCAGGCTACAGTCCGTGGGATCACAAAGAGTTGAATACTACTGGGCAACTTTTCCTTTTTTTTCCCACACTGAGTCAGGATGCTGATGTCATGAGTCTGTGAGGCCAGACTGTGTTTCTGTTCTCTGATTCCACCAGGTACCAATTTCTCTCCTTCCCTATGCCTCAGTTTCGTCATCTGTAAAGTGGGCATAAAAATCTCTCTCTGGGTTAAAGTGAAAATTCAAATATAATCACTTAAAGCACTCGACTTAGTTCCTGTGTGTAACAAACCGCACCTAACTTTAGTGTCTGAAATGGAGTTTTCAAAGTTGTTATGCAAAGGGACAGAGAGTGAGAATTTTCAGCTTTGTTGCAATGATACAACTCTATTGCCCTAATGGGAAGCAGCTCTTTTCAGTCGCCGAGTCATGTCCGACACTTTCGCGACCCCATGGACTATAGCCTGCCAGGCTCCTCTGTCCATGGGATTCTGCAGGCAAGAATAATGGAGTGGGCTGCCATTTCTTGCTGTAATGAGAAAGCAGCTCTAGACGGTGTGCAAACAATCGAGTGAGGCTGTGTTCCAGTAAAAGTGTGTTTACAAAAGCAGGAGGCAGGCCAGATTTGGCCGACGGGCTGTGGTTTGCCAACCCCTGACTTGAACAACAACTGTTTATTTGCTACAGGTTCTATGGCATGAGAATTTGGATGAGAACTCACTATGCTGTGTTGCTGGCCTTGGTGAGGTTTACTCAAGTATCTATCTACCGGCAGCTGCCAGGCCAGCTGGGGCTGTCTGGTCCAGAATGGCCTCAGCTGCTCCATGTGATGGCCCACCTTCCAAGAGGCTAGCCTGGGCTAGTGCAACCAGAGGCTGGGCGGGCTCCAAGAGACACAGCAGAAAGGTACAAAGTCTCGTGAGGACTAGGTTGGCCCCTGGCATGGTTTGTGTCTAGTCAAAGTAAGCCATACGGTCCCCCCCCACCTCCAAACCCCACACCCAGATTCAATGATTGGGAAACTGACTCCATCACTTGATGAAGGAGCTGCAAATTCATACCACAAAGGGGAATGCGTACAGGAGGGAAATTATCACAGCCATTTTTTGCAAACGATCTGCACATTAACACATAGAAGTGCGCCGTAAATGTTAACGATTAGCCTGAACCTCTTCTGTATCATGGCCTGTGGCAGGAAGAGGAGAGATTATATGACAGTGAAGTCCTAGCTTTGAGATAGTTTGAGATACTCCCCATCCAAAACATCGAATGAGGTTTGTTCACAAATAACAACCACACAGAATATAAATAAGAAGCGACTCTCCAGCTTGAGTTTCAGAGCTCAAAAAATGTAAGCAATTACAGTGCAAGAGGTAAAAGTTCTGATAAATTTATGCACCCCTTAGGGGCTGTGTTTCAGAGCCCCTCAGGACAAAACCACATAGTGTGGTGTTCCAGGCTCTGGACACCTGAACAGACAGAGCCCTCAGTCTCGTGATAGATGATTCTCCACTCTCCTGATCTCAGAAGGAAAGAGAGGCCCAGCTTTAGCTTACCTACTGATCTGATGGCAGTTACACTGCGTGCATGCATGCCAAGTCGCTTCAGCTCTGTATGAGCCTACGGACAGCAGCCCACCAGGCTCCTCTGTCCACGGGATTCTCCAGGCAAGAATACTGGAGTGGGTTGCTGTGCCCTCCTCCAGGGGATCTTCCAGGCCCAGGGATCGAACCTGTGTCTCTTACGTCTACGCATTGGCAGATGGGTTCCTTACCACTAGTGCCACCTGGGAAGCCTCTCAGTTACACTGGCAGAGGAATAAAGGGAAGCTGTAAGATGGGAGCCATTCTGGTAGAAGAGATCAACCGGAACTGGGAACAGCATCTCAGCTGGAGAGCTCAGTAAGTGTGAAAATCCAGAGATGAAAGCATGCTGGCTATACTTAAGGATAGTCAAGAGACTGGTGCAACTGGGTTCAAGTGAGAAAGTAGGACAGTGGTGATGGATAGCCTTCCAGAGTAGCAGTATCTGGAGCCAGATCGTCCTATAAGAAGACAAGAGTCAAAGCAGGAAGGCCAATTAAGAGAAATGCTGATGGTTTGGTCTAGGAAGACGGTGGTTGGAAGAAGTTGCTGAATTCTAAATATATTTTGCATAGAGAATAGGCAAGACTTTTATTAATTATACAGAATGAGAGAAATCAAGAACAATTCCAAGGCTGTTGATCTGAACAAGTATAATGATGGAGGTGCCATTCATCCATCCATCCATCCAAGCATCCATCCATCCATGCCTGCCTCCATTCATGCCTCCATCCATCCATTTGTACATCTGTCCATCCATTCATCCTTCCATCCATCCATCCATGCCTTCATCTATTCATGCATCCATGGGGTCCATCCATCCCTATCTCAGTCTTTACATCCATTCATCGACCCATCCATCCATCATCAAACAACATTAATAGGACACTTCCTTGAAGTCATGCCAGGTCATGTAAAAACATAGATGAAAGGTACATGTTCCCCCAAAAGTCCACATATCACTTAGTAATAATACCTAATACTTGTATGCTTTTTACATGACAGGATCTGTTCTAAGTGTTCTACAAATATAAACTCATTTATTCCCTAAACAACCCTAAAAGGCACTATTGGTATCCTCATTTCATGTGAGAAAACTCTCCTTATAGTCTGCAGACTCAATTCACTCCTGTTTCAACATTATCAAAATAGCCCTGGTATTTAGGTTACAGCCATGTGGATTTGAAACAAATACTTTTCAGAATGAACTTTTTTTTTTTTAGTAAAAACATTTCATTCAGACAGTATTACAGAGAGGAAAGAATATTGGTCTAAAATCTCTGTAGTTAGCTGTGTGGCTTTTGACACGTTCCTTCCCCTCTCTGGGTTCCACTTCTTTCTAAAAGAGGCACTTAAATACAATCCTTTTTTAGGAAGGAGAAAAGTGACGCCCAGAGAGGGGAAGGAACGTGTCAAAAGCCACACAGCTAACTACAGAACTCAAGTTCTTGATTTTAGACCAGTATTCGGTTCCTCTCTGTAACACTGCCTGAAAGAAATGTTTTTACTAACAACCACTACAACAAAAAACCCAGTTCATTCTGAAAAGTATTTGTTTAAGGGAGTGTGGGAGGGGTGGGGAGTGGGGAAGGACGGTGGTTCTAATGAACAGCTTCAGCAGAGTCAATAAATACGGTCATGCAGGTTGTGCACTGCACAAGGCCACCGTGTCCTTGGACTAAAGGTGAATGGGGTCGCCTGCTGTTGTTCAACATGGTGGGCTCATCTTCTGGCTGCCTTCAGCCTCTAATGATTTTATACTTCGGTGATAGTTTCCTCCATTCAGAAATGATAATCTAGTCTTTGTGTTAATGGGAACCCTACTCCCCACCCCCTCCATACACACAAAAATTTCTAGCTTCTCTAAATTTGGATTACAACTTAATTGCACTCAGAACTTTCCATGCAGAAAACAATCTTCTCCAAACTCGTTCAGCATCTCTACTTGCTTTCAAAATTTCCCCAGAGAAATCTCCGCCTATGGAGGAATTCGTGTCCACTGGAACAGGCAGAATGATTTGAAATTCTGTGTCTTCACAGTTGAATAACTTCAAGCCAGGCCGGAATTACATTGGTAGTGGAATCGGAGACGAATCCGCCACGGAGGGATGTAAGCAGCCGTAGGCAAGAGCTAACTGAGGGATCCCAGCATGCCGCAAGGCCCAGGGACCCGGAAAGGAGGGGTCTGATGCCTCATCACCTCCATTCGCATCCCTCTTCAACTCACAGACTGATGCCCGAGACTGTCTTTTATTAAAATTCAGCATTTAGAGACTTCTGTTGAAATACGAATGTACCGGTTCAGATCGAGTGTCCTCAGTGAAGAGCCTAGGTCTCAAATTTTAGAGTGAATAAAGTGTCATCCCAATGGCTTTTCTTTCTTTTAGTAGAGAAGTGCCATGTGCTCATTATCGACAGCTTAGAAAACAGCATTTCTTTCTTGCTGTTTGGCTGCCTGGGTCTCCATTGCCGCGCACGGCTTTCTCTAGCTGGAAATTACCATATGATCTCTAGCTGGGGCGCACAGGGGCTCCCCTCTAGCTGTGGCGTGTGGGCTTCTCACTGGCTTCTCTCTGCATGGGCTCTAGGCATGCAGGTCAGTAGTTCTGGTGCATGGGCTTAGTTGCTGCATATGGCCCTTTCCTGGACCAGGAATTGAACCTGTGTCCCCTGCATTGGCAGGCATCTTAACCACTGGACCACCAGGGAAGTCCCTAGGTAATACAATTTTATGGTAGGATTTTTGGTTTTCTTTGGCGTTCCCACTTCTCCCTTAAGTTTAAATTTTATACAGTTTTTAAAATTCTGCCTTCTTGGAATCTATTTGATAGAATCACCCAGCATATAAATCTTATGAATATTCTAACTTTTAAAAATGGATCCTCCCTGGTGGCCCATAGCCTGTGGTTATGTTATAGAGAGTTTATGGCATACTATCACAGCCTGTTCATAATTTTAATTAAAAGTTTTATTGAGATAAATATGGATTCACATATAGTTGTAAGAAACAGTGTTCTTCATCCAGTTTTCCCCAGTGGTAACACCTTGCAAAAATATAGGTAGAATATTATATCTGAGTGTTGACACAATTCACCAGTCTTACTCAGATTTTTCCAGTTTTACTTATAACTCATCTGTGTCTGTGTGTATATGTGTGCATTTAATTTTAAAAAACATTTATTTATTACTTATTTTTGACTGTGTCGGGTCTTCGTTGTGGTGGACAGGTTTTAGCTGCCCTGAGGTATGTGGAATCTTAGTTCCCCGACCAGAGATGAAACCCATGTTCCCTGCATTGGAAGGCGGATTCTCAGCCACTGGACCACCCGGGGAAGTCCCTATGTGCATTTAACTTTGTACAGTTTTATCAGATATGCAGATTCCTGTATCCCTTCCCATCAAGATACTGAGCAGTTCCAGGAGTACAAGGACTCCCCATGTTGCCCTTCAATAAACGCACCAATCTCCATCCCCACCCCACCCCAGTCCCTAACTTGGCATTCACTCATCTGCTTTTCATTTCTGAAATAGCATCTTTTCAAAAATATTCTGTAAATGGAATCATGAAGTGGTTAACATTCGGGGGATAATTTTGTTCCACTCAGCATAATTCTTGTAGATTCGTCTAAGTTTTTGCATGCATCAATAATTTGTTCCTATGGAAAATGGTATGGAGGGATGGAGGTTCCTCAAGAAATTAAAAGTAGAATTACCATATGATCCCGTCATTGCACTGCTGGCTCTATATCTAAAGGAAATGAAATCAGTGTTTTGAAGAGAGGTCTGGATCTGCACCCTCACGTTCATTGCAGCACTAGTCAGCTGACGTATGGTAACAAGCTAAGTGTCCACCAGTGGATTAATTGATAGAGGGACTGTCTCTCTCTCTCTCTCTCTCTCTCTCTCTCTCTCTCTCTCTCTCACACACACACACACACACACACACACACTGCAGTACTATTCAGGCGTGAAAGAGAAGGAAATCCTGAGATTTGCAACAACATGGATGGAACTTGAGGGCATTAAGTTCATTGAAATACACTGGACAGGGAAAGACAAATACTGCACAGCATCGCGTATGTGTGGAATAATTTTTTTTTAAGTCAAACTCATAGATATAGAGAGTAGAAATGTGATTGCCGGGAGCTGAGGGGTGGGACAAACAGGAATAGGTTGGTAAAAAAAAGTACGAAAAAATTCAGCTATATGATGAATAAGAGAAAAACAATCATTTGCTCCTTTATATTGCTGAGTCATATCTTGCAGTATGTATGTACCACAATTGGTTTAAACATTCACCTGCCAGGCTACCTCCAGTTTGGGGCTATTATTTAAAAAGCTGGGATATACAAGATTTTGTTTTGGTGGATATAAGTTTTCATTTCTCTGAGATAAATGCCAAGAGCACAGTCACAGGGTCATATAATACTTGTGTGTTTAATTTTATAAGAAACAAACTCTTTTCCAGAGCGGTTGCACCATCTTACTTTCCCACCAACAATGAATGACTGATCCAGTTTCTCCATCTTCTCACTAGCATTTAACATTGTCACTCTTTTTTGTTTTGGTTATTTTGATAGATGTGTAGTGATAGCTCATTGTGGTTTAATCTGGGGGAGCTTTTTAATTAAAAATTCAGTGTCTTTAGTAGAGTGCCACTGAAATTATCGGCTTCATTTTGGTTGAGTTGTGGTAGTATGCAACTTTTGAAGAACTGGTCCATTTCTTCTAAATTGTTTAACCGATGAGTTTAAAATCATTCATACTGTTCCCTTATAACTTCTTAGTAGCCCCAGAACCCGTAGTGATATACATAGTATATTAGTAATACCTTCTTGATATTGGTGATCACTGTCTTAACTCTTTTTATTTTTGCCAAGCTTGCTAGGGATTTTACTGGCTTCCTCATATTTCATGATATAGCTTTGGAATAGTTTCAGAGTCCAAGTGTTCAATAGTAGGGAAACGGTTATCCCTAAAAAAAAAAAAAAAAAAAGAATCATTGTATGCATAAAAGTTACTTCCATAATTTGGATTCTAAATCATAGCGCATACTCTCAGATTGGAAACAGTGTTTCCGAGAGTACATTTTTAAAGGTTTCCAGGAGTACCTCTTGATAGGGTTCTGATTATCAATAGCTGTGTCACAAACCACACTACACTGGGCGACATAGCACAGTAACCACGCCTGTCTCCCACAGACTCTGTCCCCCAGGGTACTGTGCTTAGCTGCGTGGTTCTCATTCAGAGCCTCTCACGCGGTTGCAGTCAGACCATGGCTGGGACTGGGGCCACGTTCAAGCCTTCCTCATTCCCACGCCTGGTGATCAAGGCTGGTTGTAACCTGGGGCCCCAGTCATTCTGTTGACCCCAACAGCCACGTGAGGTGTTTTTCCGTGTGGCCTGGCATCCAGTATGTAGTTGGATTCCAAGAGCAAGTGTCACAAGACAGAGTCCCGGCTGATGATGCCTTGCCTCCCATGACGCAGCCCTGGATGTCACACAGCACTGCATCCTCTTGTCTTCTATTCATGAAAATCAATCACTAAGACCAGCTCGTAGTCAAGAGGAGGGGAGCTGGGCTTGATGGATGGAGTGTCAATAGATTTGAAAGCATCTTTTAAAGTCACTACCTATAGGGACTTCCCTTGGGGTCCAGTGGTTAAGATTCTGCCCCTTCCAGTGCAGGGGGCATGGGAACAGTCCTTGGTTGAGGAACTAAGATCCCACGTACCAAGCAACCTGGCCAAAAAAAGTCACGATGCATAGGAAAGGAAAGAGAAGGTAATGACTGGCCAGAGAGGAGAGACACATGTCAGGTGGACGTCTTACAGGTAGTCAATGGCCAGCTCTGTATGCAGGAGAATAAACAATAAAGCAAATCTCATCTCTTGCAGCGTAGGGTTTGGTAGATGAGCTATAGGAGTCACTCTGCAATTTACATTAATATAATGACAGTCAGGAATCAAAAATCTCTTGACATGAAAAAGTGGCTTCTTTCAGCCAATGGAGTGAATTCTGCATTTTGTATTAAATAGAAAGACTGAATGTCTCTAGAAAGTCTAGACTACCAGGAGAAAAAATATGGCTGTGGTACACTTTTGCTCACACCCATGCCTTAATAAGCTCTGCTCCACATAAAACCTTATTATATTTCTTAGAGAAATCAATGACAATTTATTGAATGCAGCACCCTGAACGGAACATTTCCAGTGGTACTTGGCATTATATGAGTACAATAGGAACATTGTGAAATCCTGACTAAGGTGGCCTGTTGTTTTGAATATTTCATCTCTGCAATGACTCAGGAACAAGAGAGAGAGAGACGTGAGCTTGTGCTAACAGTTTTTCTCGTATATAAAAAACTGCATGCCTCATGTCCTGATTAGATGATTAATGTAGCTTTTTGATGAATGATGCACTTTTTTCGTTGTTGTTGTTCTAACATAGCCAGTCTTCTAGGAAAACTTTATACAATAGGCTTAATAATTGAACTAGGCTTGGGTGTAGACAGAAACCAACATATTCTATTGACCACTGAACTTTGGATTGAGACCCTCTGTCTTATCCTCTGTTTCCATTTCTGCTACATGAAATTTCAATTAGGTTCTTCAACGTTTCAGGTCAGTCTAGGATAGTAAACAGCTTCCCCAGTGGCTCAGCGGTAAAGAATCTGCCTGCAATGCAGGAGATGCAGGAGACAGACACAAGTGACTTGGGTTGGATCCCTGGGTCAGGAAGATCCCCTGGAGGAGGGCATGGCAGTATTCTTGCCTAGAAAGTTCCATAGAGAGAGGAGCCTGGCAGGCCACAGTCCACAGGATCACAAAGAGTTGAACACGACTAAAGTGACTGACCACACACATACACAGGATAATGAAACATCCCTCAGTCATTTCAGGCTAAAACTAAAAAAATGTACTAATACACAGTGTCATTTTCTAGGGATTTCAAAAATCTATAGTCATATCCAAACTCTAAGCTATCATTCACTTAATTATCTTTCCCTTCCCCCATATCAGCCCTTCTCTGAGCAGTTGGGCAGGGAAGTACTGGGCATGTATCTCCCCACTTCATTTCTACTCCATCACCTTCTGGAAGTACTTTGGGTTCTTGGCTGGAAAGAATTAGGAAGGAGGCAATTCAGTTCAGTTCAGGTGCTCAGTGGTGTCTGACTCTTTGCGACACCATGAATTGCAGCACGCCAGGCCTCCCTGTTCATCACTATCTCCCGGAGTTCACTCAGACTCATGTCCATCGAGTCCGTGATGCCATCCAGCCATCTCATCCTCGGTCGTCCCCTTTTTCTCCTGCCCCCAATCCCTCCCAGCATCAGAGTCTTTTCCAATGAGTCAACTCTTCACATGAGGTGGCCAAAGTACTGGACTTTCAGCTTTAGCATCATTCCTTCCAGAGAAATCCCAGGGCTGATCTCCTTCAGAATGGACTGGTTGGATCTCCTTGCAGTCCAAGGGACTCTCAAGAGTCTTCTCCAACACCACAGTTCAAAAACATCAGTTCTTCGGTGCCTAGCTTTCTTCACAGTCCAACTCTCACATCCATACATGATCACAGGAAAAACCATAGCCTTGACTAGATGGACCTTAGTCGGCAAAGAAATATCAATAACCTCAGATATGCAGATGACACCACCCTTATGGCAAAAAGAGAAGAGGAGCTAAAAGCCTCTTGATGAAAGTGAAAGAGGAAGGAGTCAAGGGGCAGGAAAACTCCTACTTGGCTGATACCATTGTGATTGTCATTGGATATTCTTCTGGGCATGGCGATTCATTTTTCCTTGGGGGATTTTTTTGTGGCTGCACTGGGTCTTCATGGCGGCGTGCACACTTCCTCTAGTTGTGGCCAGGGGGCTCCTCTCTAGTTACCCTGCTTGGGCTTCTCACTGCGATGGCTTCTCTGTTATGGAGCAGGGGCTCTAGGGTGAGTTAGCTTCAGCATTTGGGGCTCACGGGCTTAGTTACTCCCCGGCATGTGGAATCTTCCTGGACCAGGGATCCTGTCCAGGAGCCCGTGTCCCCTGCATTGCAAGGCAAATTCTTAACCATTGGACCACCAGGGCAGCCCCCTGGGAGACTTTTAAAGTTCTCTGGAGACACGTTCCCTATCACCAGGGATCCCTCCAGTCTGCATTTCTCTCAAGGGGCCACTTCTTCCTTCCGCTGATTACAGCTCTCACCCCAACTCTGACTCTGAAGTCCACCCTCTGTTGTGATCACCTCGTCTTCCATGGGAAGAGTTCCATTAGCAGGGGTGTGTCCAGCACACAGAGACCTCCCTAGTCTTTGCTTTTCCTACTCTGGCCATCCCAGTACAGTCCTCTCTTTGTCTTGGAGCCAGGAAGTGAAAGTTCAAGCCCCGCCCCACAGACCCCCAGGCACAAGGGGGTCTAGCATGTAGTTCCCAAGATCCCAACTCCAGAACCACAAGGAATGACCTCCAGTGATTCACTCCCAGCCCTTCTCCTCTGATCTGAGGCCACTCTGGGGAGAGGAGGCAGGACACACTGATAACTCTGTAAAGAAACCTTCTCTATCTTCCTTAACTGACTCCTGTGTAGTAGCCTGAGTTGTGGGAGCCCTGTTGCATGAAGCAGCTTCCCCATCTCTTAGCATGCTCTGTGCGTGGTATGAGACCATGCATCTTAATTACGCTGTCGCATACTTGGCAAGCCTCATGCTGTTCTTGGCTTTTGTCATCTCTGCAAAAAGTCTGAGCAACATGGTAATACCCATTTAAACATAAGGTTTCTTCAACACCTCACCTCACTGGAGATACCAACTAGGAAGCAAGAAAAGAAGACCCTAATAGAGACTTAGCAAGCTCCTAAAATAAAGGAATGTCAAGGAAACCTTACTGTTGGTTTCAAGCCTCAGACAGTTTCATGTGATTATCTTTTTGTCTCATCAAATTATATTTAGTTTATTATTAACAGGGCTAAACTTCTTTTTGAGTGTCATTATCCATTTTATTTCATTTTCAAGAGCCTATTCAGGTGCCAAGCCCATTTTTAAATCAGGTAATAAGAGCTCTTCATATCCTAAAGACCTTAGCCAACCTTTTGTTTGATCCATTTTTATTTATTTATTGCAATTTTTTTCCAAGTTAGGAGCTTGGATTTCATTTAATCTATAATGGAAAGCCATTAGTGGATTTTATGTAGGAGAATGACATGATTTTATAGCTTGATTAAAAATTTTAAATATACACTTCTTTGAAATGTGTGTGCACCTGTGTAGTCGCACAGTCATGTCCAACTCATTGTGACCCCACAGACTGTACCCTGCTCGCCAGGCTCCTTTGTCCATGGGGTCTCCCAGGCAAGAATACTAGAGTGGTTTGCCATGCCCTCCTCCAGGGGATCTTCCTGACCCAGTGATCAGACCCGAGTCTCAAGTCTTCTGCATTAGCAGGCAGATTCTTTACCATGGTGCCACCTGGGGAGCTCTTCTAGAGGCATAATTAACATATAATTAGACATACATTAAGTATACTGTTTGATGCTTTGACAAATTGATACATCTAAGTAATCACCACCACAAAAGTTAAAAATGTAACACTCCTATCATTTCAGAAAGCTTCCTTCTGCCCCTTTACCGTCAATCCTCCATCCCCACCCTAATCCCAGCTGTCAGTGAAAATTTCTATACACCCTTTGCCCAGATTCCCCTAATGTTATCATCTTACATAAGCAATTATACCTCAATAAAGCCTGGGGGAGAAAATAAATTAACAAAACAAAAACAGTCTTGAATAGGACCCTAGAACAGTAAAAGGGCATTAGCGTGAAAGTAGTGAAATCTGATTAGAGTTTGGTTAATGATGTCACGTGATAATCTTCAACATCTAAGACCAGCGCAGGTTCTTTGTTGGGCATATCTGCCTCCTAGGATCCAGCACGTTTGTTAGGGGCCCAAGTATCTGTCAATTGTCAGTGGGACCAGGGTAAGTAAGGCACTCTCCCAGGGCTTCCCTGGGGGCCCAGGGTAAATAATCCACCTGCCAATGCAGGAGACAAAGGAGACGCATGTTTGATCCCTGGGCCGGGGAGATCACCGGGAGAAGGAAATGGCAACACACTCTAGTATTCTTTCTTGGGAAATCCCATGGACAGAGGAGCCTGGCAGCCTACAGTGTATGGGGTTGCAAAGAGTCAACTAAACAATAAGAGCAGTCCTTTCAGTTACAAATGCATTAACAAACAGACTGCTTTGCAAGGATGTTTCAAGGACTCTGTCCTCATTCCAACTGGGGGAACATTTGCATTGGTTGTCCCATGGGGATAACTGAAACTTAACAACAACAAAAAAATTCCTGGGAGCTCTCCACTAGGATACTATTATTTTTTGAAGCCTTTAATAAGGAGGCTTTCAGAGACTGCAGCCTGAAAACTGGTCAAGGGGTGATCCTCCGGTTGGCGACAGGTGAAGCAGGCACTTGACCCAGTTGTAAAGAAAAAAAGGAGAATCTTCTGGAAGACTGGCTGGAGCACAGTTGGCTGGGAAACCCTGCCAACACCTTTATCAGGGAACAAGAGACCCAGAGACAGGCCAACAGTTGCTAGGAGAAGCCCAGGAGTAAAGCTTTGCCCCCCACCCTGCTGCCTGGCCCGTTTCACATCTTTTCTGCAGATGCAGTTTCAAATAGAGTGATTGATCCTAGAATTTTTTTCCCCCTCTCTCCAGGCAGAGCCAGCCAAGTAGTTTAGACATTTCCATTAGATTAGGAGCCAGGAAATGAGAAAAACCCTGCCTCATAAGGGAATTGTTCTCGGGTCACATGCCTGCCTGGGAGAAACGCAGAGAAATAAACAGGAATGTTTTGTTTGGGGAAGAAACAGAATGAATGATCACTGGGGTGATTTCTCTGTTCTTCCTACCCCCTCTCACTCGCTCTCTCCCTCCCGAGCCTCACCCACTCTTCCTTAACCGTTCTGTGGAGTCTTCAAACAGGGCAACTTTAGAATCAGCCTGTCACAGGCTCACTGGAAGCACAGAATCTCAGCATCTCAGAATGTTAAACGCTCTCCGTAGTAGAACAGCGAGTACTCTGAGCCGAGTGGAACGAAGGTGCAAATCCCCATTTGCTGCTCACCAGCTGTGGGACTGCAGGAAAATCACTCCACCTCCTGGAGCCCTGCTGTCTTTATCTGTAAAAGAGGGACAAAAGCCTTGACGATCAAGTCAGATAACGCATATGCAGCATCCGCCACAGTGCACGTGATAGGAATTCAACAACCTCGAGTTGCCTGAGATTAGAGGCACCTTGAAATCCTAGAATATTAGCAATTTAGAAAAATAGGCACTTTCTAATTCAATTTCCTGAGGCATTTACTAACTTCCTCTAAACAATAATCCTGAAGGAAATCAGCCCTGAATATTGGAGGGACTGATGCTGAAGCTCCAATACTTCAGTCACCTGATGCAAAGAGCCGACTCATCGGAAGAGACCCTGATGCTGGGAAAGATTGAGGGCAGGAGGAGAAGGGGGCGACAGAGGACGAGATGGTTAGGTGGCATCACTGACTCAATGGACTTGAGTTTGAGCAAACTCCGGCAGATAATGAAGGACAGGGAGGTCTGGCGTGCTGCAGTCCATGGAGTCACAAAGGGTCGGACACGACTTAGGGACTCAACAACAATAGCAATCTGTAGGCTGCCATGGTGCTTTTAAAATATAGCATTCAGGCCTTCCCTGGTGATCCAGCAGTGAAAAATCCACCTGCCAATGCAGGAGACTTGTGTTCGATCCCTGGTCTGAGAAGATCGCACGTGCCGGGGCAAATAAGCCCATGCCCCACAGCTGCTGAGCCTGTGCTCTAGAGCCTGGGAGCTGGGACTAGTGAGCCCGCACGCTGCAAGTACTGAAGTCTGTGTGCCCCGGGGTCCGTGCTCTGAAACAAAGGGAGCCCACACACCACAACTGGAGAACAGCCAGCAGGCAGAAAGGAAGACCCAGCACGGCCAAAAATAAATAAATAAACTCATAAAATACAGCATCCCGCTCTGGAGTGATCTGACCAGTGCAGAATACAGAAGGTCTGATCCTACTACCACATCAGAATGATAACCCCCGCGGCTAGGCTGAGGTCCCTGTTTGATATCCATGCAACTCTCTGGGGAGCTTAAGTGGACAAGTTCACCTCTGAAAGTGAAAAACTGTTAGTCACTCAGTCATGTCTGACTCTCTGCTACCCCATGAACTGTAGCCCATGAGGTTCCTCTGTCCATGGGATTTCCCAGACAAGGATACCAGAGTGGGTTGCCATTCTCTTCTCCAGGGAATCTTCCCTACCCAGGGAATGAACCCAGGTCTCCTGCATTGCAGGCAGATTCTTTACTGGCTGAGCCACCAGGGAAACCCCAACTATGTTCCATCTCATCGCTGTAGCTCATGATTCCAGCAGGTGGGGACAGGCTGTCACGTCTTCTTCCCCATTCCCCTACCCCCATCCAGGAGTGGAGGAGAGATTTCAGATAAATTACCTTCCAGGACATTGATCAGCCACACTTGCTGTTAATCATTAAAAATTCTCTCACGTGGCTGTGACTTTCTCTCTCTGCCTCTCTCCTTTATCTATGCTCTCCAGAAACCTGAAGCCTGGATAGAAAGGCTTGCATCTCTTCTCCCTCTTCCCTATAAGACGATTCACTTGCGAACAAGGTGGTCTTCTGCACCCTGTTATTCTCCTATAAGGCACCCAAGAGTGGGAAGGGAAGGGAAAGTGCTGGAAAATGATTATCCTCTGATTGATTCTCCATTGAGACTGGCTGGTGTAGATGGACTCTGATTTAAAGGTGTCTGGGTCTAAGAACTCAGAATACATCCCTTTTCCTGTGGTTCAGTAAAGCTTAGTGGAGCTCTGTATTGGGGTCCAGCCTTCATCCCAGGCTAACATTAGTCATTTAGCTTTATTTTGCTCTACAGAGGCCATCTTCTGAAACGCAACATGATGAGTGCCTAGGGTGTTGTTCAGAATTAGAGCATCCTTAGACTTCATGCTACCCCTTTAACATTTGCACAGTCTCTTGATATTTCAAGTCACTGATGATGATCAACGTCTCCACCAATGGTTGAACAAACTAGGCTGAGTTTAGACCCTGTAGAATGAAGCTAGGGCTTGCCAGGTGGTGCTAGTTGTAAAGAGAATGCCTGCCAGTGCCAGAGACGTGGGTTTGATCAATGGGCCAGAAAGATCCCCAGGATGAGAGCACGGCAGCCCACTCCAGTATTCTTGCCTGAAGAGTCCCATGGACAGAGGAGCCTGGCAGGCTACAGTCCAGGGGGTCACAAAGAATTAGACACGACTGAAGGGGCTTAACACACATGCACACACAGAGAACATAGCTAAAGAGTCACCCACTCCTCCTAATAGGCTTAGAACTTCCAGCAATTGACATTCACTTCTCTTGTGTATCCACATGGTCTTCCATGCCTACTTGGGTATGCCAAATTACAGGCAGATCACTATTTGATAGATATCCCCTTAACATCTCACTAATCCCTAAATTCAACTTTTAAAAGGATCTGTATTCCTATAATTAAGAGTATTAGTCAATGCCAGAGCTCGAAGCAGTCAATTCACATTCACATCACTCCCTGCTATGTATTAGATGAGTTTATTACACTTGATAGATGCTCAATAAATATATGCTTAATAAATTTAATAGTGTTGTTTACTGCCCTGAAGGCACAGTGGGTCATTTTCATGTAAGTGGCCAGTCTTCTCAGGAGATTTAAACGATGTACTGTCAGTACAAAAATTTTTCTTTCAGTCGATTTTTTTCAGCATTTAAATAAATACTATCCTGCCAGGCAGTGCAGAAGATGCTGGGAAAAATATAACGAAGCAATGTCCTTTGACCTTGAGGATTCTAAATTCGTAAGTAGAGAAAGGATGTTCACTTAGCTATATTTTTGTAATATGACTGAGTTATACAGAGCAATGTATCAAGTGTCACGGGAGTGCAAAGCAGAAAAAAAAAATCTAACGCGTAGACATAGAGCCAAGCCAGCACACTTAGGTTCTGCTGTGATGCAGGCTGAGGATGCTGATAGCAACCCAGCAGAATCAGGTATACGCTCATTCTGCTATCCCTCTGTTCCTGTCCTTCATCGCTAGTGGTAAGCAGTGGCTAAAGCCCTGGAGTGCTCCAATCCCCCAGCTCCTCAGTTTCCCAAAGGTGTGAGCAGTTCAAGAGCAGAAGAAACCCTGAGATTCATCAGATACCAGACATTACACGAACACTGAACATCTTCGGCATTCCAGGTCTGGCGCCACAGAAGGCAATGGGAGCACAGCAAAATCCTTGCCTCAGAAAGCACAGTAGGGCCCCAGACACTGACCAGAAAGTAAGGATACCGTGCAGAGAGGGGTAAAGCCCAGAATAAGGACGGATGCATTGCTTACAATATGTTTCTTCTTGCATATAACTTCACTCACATGGAAATTCTAAGGTAGATAGTCTCATTTAGAAGGAGGAAGAGGCATAGGAAAGGAATCTGCTGAGGACAATTAATTTTTTGCTTTTGACACATTCTTCCTACTTAAGATTTCTGTGTGTGGTCTTGATGCCTGCAGCTGCAGCAGCCATCTTGTGACCGTGAGGAAAAGTCCCGTGAATTCACAGATAGCAGCCTAGAACCCTTACACCACTGAGCCAATGAGCACGCTCTGGAGTCAGCTTCTTGCAGTTTGTGTCGTACGAAAAACATAATGGCTTTCTTGCTTAGGCTCCTGTTAGTCTGAGTTTAGATTACGTATAGTTGAAGGCATTCCTAAATGATCCTAAGTCTTACAAAATTTGAAATTTCATATATGTGTGTATAATTACCTTTCATTTAAAGATTACGTGATAAAAAGCATTAAGCATATAAATATATGCATATAAATAAAGAGCAGTCATGGCCCCTTTCCTCATTTCTATCTCCTGAGGATGGAGGGTATTATTATATTGTTACTGGAAAGTCTCTGCTTGCTCAGCTATTAGATTGGTAGATTGGATTCATTCAGTTATTGTATCCAGAAAGATATAGCATTTCCAGGAGGGTGAAAGTTTATGAAGAAATACAAATAGGTATGAGAGTATCCTGAAACATCTAGGCTATTTCACACATCTACCTAGAACATGTATATTTTGCGTTACATGTGTGATCTTCTAGCTCACGAAGCTGTTTGAGTTCCTCTGTCAATGCCTGCTCACGGATCATTCAGATGCCTCCTGCTCACCCACCTCACCATGTGAGCAGCAGTCCCAGCACAAGCCTCCTAGCCAATTACAGACCTTCCTTAACGAGCACTTGGGGACATTTAAAAGGGAGTTCTGTTGACGTTTTAGTGCCTGTTTAAAACCATCTCTTTAAGTATCCTGATGATGTAGAAAGAGAGTTTAGGACCAAAGTATTTTTTTCATCTAAAGAAAAGTACTAATAGATTTCCTGTTACTTAAACCTCTAGTTATCTTATTCCCTGAATATTAAAAAAAAATACAAAAATACAATATTCATGACATTACCCTCTGTGTGTCTTTGTTTCACCACCATTTGAAAGTACTCATTTTTCTCCCAAGAGTTAGTTTTGCCTAGTGTTTTTTTAAAATAGCAGATACCTTTTATTTACAGTTTTTTTTTCTCAAATAGAAAATGCCTCTCCATGAAACCAGTGCATTCCTGCTACCAGAAAACAGTTTTAGGCATAACACCGTATGCAAAGGATTCACAAGTTAATACCTCTTGTTGCAGGAATAATCCCCTCTAGGGTGGAGAAAGTCCTGTGTAATCCTTCAGAAGAAGTGGCAGCTGACCTGGGAAATGCTGCAATTTGGCGGAGTCAGGCAGAGCAAGGGATCAGGCCATGTGCCGTGGGCTGGCAGAAGTAGAGATGCTCAGTAAGTGATGTCGTGATGTGCTGGAAAACAGGTGAGCAGGGACGAATATGTGGGAAAACAGTGGGACCCAGGAGGGTACTGTTGCAATGCGGGGTGGGAGAGGAAAAGATGAGAGACTGCCAGGCTGGATCCCAGCCCCCAGAGCTTAGCCGAGATGCCAACTCCTTGATGCCAGATTTTCCTGGGCACCTGCTGGGGTGGAGTCAGAGGGTGAAGCCCAGGACCAGTCTAGAGAGACGGTGATCAAGATTGGATGGAAGAGATCAACAGGCAACACAAAGATAGAGCAGGAAGGTGAACATTTCATTATAAAACCCCAGTCTGAGAGTAATTGATCAGGCAGGGATGGGTAGACAGCAAAGGGCCCACAAGGCCAGAATCCAAAGGTGGTTCTTATTGAGACCTGAATCAAAGTGAGAACACAGACATCTGATGGATCTGTCGCGCAAGGTCAAAGCAGCAGAAGTGGGTCACAGGAAGACAGCTTGGCCAGAGAACGTTGGCTTAGTGCCCAGGCAGGACTCCTCGGCATCAGATGGCTTTGTCACAGCTACTCTTCATTACACCCAATTCCTGCTTGCTGCTATTAACCCTTTTCTTCCTGTTTTCTCTACGTCTTTCTCTGGTGGCATATCGCCACTAGATTTCTACCTAAAAAATGACTCCTGCAGTTAGTGGCCTGAAACAGTTCCACCTCTGTGCACTGGATGGGAGTCTGCTTCGCACAGCTGTGATTTGTGGGAGCTGGTGCTGGCAGTAGCCAGGAGTTCCCAGAAGTGGCAGTGGGGACCAAGACAAGATCATCTCCTAGAGGGAAGTCTTGGGCTTGTAAACAAAATAAGACCATTGTCTCACTGGACACAAAGTTCTTCTTAAGACAGAGAGTATATGTCCAACGTGTCCCAAGAGTGACAAGAACGAACCTGATGTCAACAGTCTGCCTTCTTGTCCTTCTTGTCAATTGGCAAAACCCATCTGCCTACCTTTTCTCCTAACCTGGTTCTGTGTGACCTCTGGTTCCTGTGATACTGAGTGTGGCTGGGAATAAGCCAGATAGGAAAAAAAGTGTGTGTGGGGGTGGGGGGGTGGGGGGGGGGGGTTGTAATTGGTACAAAGAACTGTGCTCGTCTCGTGTCTTCATCCCAGACTCAGCAGTGCGGGCGCAGTTCTTCTTTATCTAGAAATCGTCACTGTGTTTTGTGCTGTGCTCCGGCCAGAGAATTGCTTCTCCAATATCCATCACCTCTTAAGGTCTTTACTCAAACACCACCCTCTCCGTGAAGCCTCCCTTGATGGCACATTTAAAACTGCAAACACCTATTCCCCCAACCCCATGCCCCCCTCTGCTGCCCTGCTTATTTCTCCCCATGACTGTGATCGCCATGACACTGTGTATATCAGACTTTCTCATTCATCACTGTCTCCTCCACCAGGATAACAGCTCCAAGAAAGCAGGGCTTTACGTGTTTCATTTGGTACCTTCTAGCAGGTAATGGCAACCCACTCCAATACCCCTGCCTGCAGAATCCCATGGACGGAGGAACCTGGTAGGCTGTAGTCCATGGGGTCGCGAAGAGTCAGACACGACTGAGTGACTTCACTTTCACTTTCCACTCTCATGCATTGGAGAAGAAAATGGCAACCCACTCCAGTGTTCTTGCCTGGAGAATCCCAGGGATGGCAGAGCCTGGTGGGCTGCCGTCTGCGGGGTCGCACAGAGTCGGACACGACTGAAGTGACACAGTAGCAGCAGCAGCAGCAGTAGGGTTGGCAGAGTAGGTATTCAAAGAATTTTTAAATTTTTACATGTATTTTCATTATTATATTTAGTTTATGATTTTATTTTATTATACTTATATTGTACTAAATATATATTTTATTTATAAATGTATTATCTTTATTTTAAAATATATTATATTTATTATATATTTGGGCTTGCCCTGTGGCTCAGCTGGTAAAGAATCCACCTGCAATGCAGGACACCTGGGTTCGATCCCTGGGTTGGGAAGATCCCCTGGAGAAGGAAAAGGCTACCCACTCTAGAATTCTGGCCTGGGTATTCCATGGACTGTATAGTCCATGGGGTCACAAAAAGTCGGACATGACTGAGCGACTTTCACTCACTCAGGATTCCTTGAATAGTGAACAGGATTCACTATTATATGTTTACCTTATTTATTATTATTAAATGTATTCATTCTCATTTTTGGCTGTGCTGCACTCGAGATCGCTCTTGTTGCAGTGATCAGGAGTCACTCTCTAGCTGCGGTGCACCGGCTTCTTTGTCACTGCGGAGGTTTCTCTTGTTGCGGAGCGCAGGCTACCCTAGGTTCATGGGCTTCGGTAGTTGAGACTCTCAAGCTCTAGAGCACAGGCTCAGTAGTCATGGGACCCGGGCTTATTTGCCCCGAGGCATGTGGAATCTTCCCAGGCCAGGGACTGAACCCGTGTCCCCCGCATTGGCAGGCAGATTCTTAACCATTGGACTACCAGGGAAGTTCCTCAAAGAATTTTTATTGAATAAAGAGTGAAGAAAGTCTATGATCTATTACAGAATTCTCACTCTATTATCATATCCAATTCTCTCTCCACTCTCTCGTTAATCTTCATCTAGGGAGTCAAAGCAGTCATGTAACGAACATAGTAAGGCCCCTCAATTGCAAGAGATGGGCCTGGGATGTAAGCCCACATCTGTCTCCAAATTTATTATATGCCTTGACAACATACGTGGCCTCATGAGAATATAAACAGAGAAAAGGAGAGAGAGAGAAAAAAAAAACAACATCCATCTAAACCTGGGTGAATCCAAGTAGGCTATTAAGACTTCCACGGCCATAGAAGCATCATGACCATTTCTGCCATTTTCTGTGTTCCATGGCACACCTACATTATAAAGGCCCAGAGAGAACCTTTGTGGACTGCAGCCACTTCCCCATGGAAATCACGGGGCTCCAGCATCCGCATGCCGGTAGCTTCTTGGAGCTGTAAATGGATGAAAGATGTGTAAGACAAGCGGCACTTACTAGTCTGCCCGAGGGGAGGGAGGAGAATGCTACCCGGCAAATCGGACCTCTTTAAAACCCTTCTTAAGGAAATGCATGATTGATGAGCCATTTAGAACACAACGCTGAATCCCCGGGTGTTCTAAATGCTTCTACAGAGAAGCAGTTGTTGGAAGCCAAGATCTGGGGCCTCTGCATGGGCTTCCTCTTCTTGCTTCTAATAGAGGAGGAGTGGCAAAGTGATCTTAGGGATACAGACGGGAAAGAGAGGCTCCTTTGAAAGAGAAGTGATTTAACCTTCGGGCAATGGAATTTCAGTGCCTTGAATTAGACAGTTTTCTCCCCACTAATATTTTACTGAAGTACGGTTGACTTACAATGTTGTGTTAGTTTCTGGTATACAGCAAAGGGATTCAGTGTGTGTGTGTGTGTGTGTGTGTGTGTGTGTGTGTATAACTGTAATATATATATCTTGTGTGTGTGCTCAGTCACGTCTGACTCTGCGATCCCAGTGACTGTAGTCTGCCAGGCTCCTCTGTCTGTGGGATTTTCCAGGCAAGAAAACTGGAGTGGGTTGCCATTTCCTTCTGCAGGGGATCTTCCTGATAAGGGATAGAACCTGGGTCTCCTGCCTTGGCAGGTGGGTTCTTTACCACGGAGACACCTGGGAAAGCCTGTGTCTTCTTCATATTCATTTCCATTATGGTTTATTACAGGATATTGAACATAGTTCCCTGTGCTCTACAGTAGGTCCTTGTTTATCCACCCTGTATGTGATAGTTTGCATCTGATAATCCCAAACTCCTAATTTATTCCTCCCTAACCCCCACTCCTCCCTTCTCTGGTGATCATATGCTTTCCATGCAATCAGACTTAAAACAAATTTTTTTTTTTTTTTTTGCTGCACCAGGTCTTCATTGCTGTGAAAGCTTTCTCTTGTTGCGGCGAGTGGGGGCTACTCTCTAGCTGTGGCGCACGACCTTCTCATTGCGGTGGCTCCTCTTCTTGCGGACCACCGGCTCTAGGCACTCGGGCTTCAGTAGCTGTGGTGCCTGAGCTCAGCTGCCCCTTGGCATGTGGAATCTTCCCAGAGCAGGGATCACTGAGCCAGTGCCCCCTGCCTTGGCAGGCGGATTCTTAACCACTGGACCACAGGGAAGTCCCAATTAGACCGTTTTGATGTTCAATAGTGCTGCTGAGAATTAACACTGTACACAAGGAGCTCACTGTTAAAAGTGTGAAGATGGTGAGGGGCTTGTTTAGCTTACAGACAAAAGCAAACACCCTAGCGACATCACCTTGACAGCACCCGCAGGCCCGACGTGCTGCTTTGAAATCCTTCTCATCTCAGGATGATAAGCGCCTTCTGAAGAGGCCCTGCAGGACTGTCCCTTAGGTCAGCACAAGGCTGTGGCTGATTGATAGTGACTCTGCATGCCTGCTCATCAGCCAGGTGACCTATAGGACATAAACTTCTCTTCTCTGGACTTTTTCATCTATGAAATAATAGGACTGGACAAGCCAAAATTTTCAGGACTATTCAACTAAAACATTCCTCCTTCTCATGACACTGTGGGTGAAACGGTACATTAATTTGACATCTCAGTCACCCCAACCATCTTCCACACCACTCATTCTGAGGGGGAGTTTTCTGCCCTCTCTAACTTACCCAAAGCATTGACTGATTATCTGATATACTGAAAAATGATGGCTAAATGGATAGTGAAGAAGATAAGACCGCTTGCTAAGTGTCCTCAGGTAACTTTCCTAGTCCTTCTTGGTTGAGGTGCTTCTAAGGCTTGATTATTTACAGGAAAAAAAAGGCCAAAGTTGCTCAAGAATGAGCGCTGTAACATTAACGGCATACACTTCACAGATAGCTTTGACTGTCTCCAGATTTAAATATAGCGCATCCCTGGTGACTCAGATGGTAAAGAGTGTGCCTCCAATGCGAGAGACCTGGGTTCAATCCCTGGGTCAGGAAGATCCCCTGGAGAAGGAAGTGGCGACCCACTCCAGTATTCTTGTCTGAAAAATTCCATGGATGGAGGAGCCTGGCGGGCTACAGTCCATGGGGTCACAGAAAGTCGGACACCACTGAGTGACTTTATATATCAAAAGTCTGAACTCTAAGGAACAGTTCAAGATTGTTGAAAGGGAGCCACCTCTGTCCATGGAATTCTCCAAGCAAGAATACTGGAGGGGGCAGACAGTCCCTTCTCCAGGGCATCTTTCCGACCAGGGATCAGACCTGGATCTCCTGCGTTGCAGGTGGATTCTTTGCCAGCAGGGAAGCCTGCTGAGCTGCAGCTTTGGGTGATTTTGTGGGCCGCTCTGCATGACGAACTGCACTGTCATTTGTTTTCCACGTCCCTTCTCCGGAACGAGGAACTCGGCTGCAGAAGCCACGCTGTTGGTGCAGCTGTTACCAGCGAGCTAATTGAGTTTGTTGGCCTTGAAAAGGCATCAGTGGAGTAATGCGATGAGGTAATGCTGTGTTCCTGTCCTCTGGATCCCCCCTGCTATTACCGAGGCTTTATTTATGAGACCGGAAATGAAAGCTGAAAACAGGAATGGTCCTTAGATGTGACTGGCTTTCCTCTGTTTTCAAATACAGCTGAGATGCAAGGGTTCAAGTTGTGCAGAACAGCCCTGAAGGCAGATGACTGGGCCCCCTCTGGGTTCCTGAGGGTCTGATGGGCATAGCTCCAAGGAAAACGCATGCCCAAGGATGTGGTTTGTTGGCTGCCCCGGGGTGACATCTGGAAGAAAGAAGCAACAGACTGAGAAAAGCCTAGATGCTCAAACACCAGCTATAAACAGAACCAGAATGGCACAAGGCAAGGTCAAGTTGACCCAGCAGACAGAAGGTCAGTTTGGAGCAAGGGGAGGGCAGGGCCCCCTCTGACCCAAAGTCAAAGGAGAAGGAACATGTCTGGTTGGCTGCCCCGTGGGGTTGTCATGTCTGTTACAGGCCTGAGAAGAAGCCATGCAGGGAAGTCCGTTAGGGCTTTGGAAGGAAGAACAGACCAGTCAACCCGTCACTGGAAATTCACTGAGCCCCTCTGTACCAGGGGCTGGGTGACAGGCAAACAAGCAGGGCACCTGCCCGCAAGGAATTGACCTTCTAACGGTGAAAGAATTAATAGGGCATAAAGCCAGGCAGACAAACCCATGGGACAGAAAAGAGAGTCCAGAAATGAATGCTCATGGTGGTGAAATGATTTTCATCCCGACTGCCAAGACCATTCAATGGAAAACAGTATTTTTTTTAACATATGGTGTTGGGAAAATTGGATGTGTGTGCTCACTCAGTCATGTCCAGTTCTTTGTGAACCCATGTGCTATAGCCCGCCAGGCTCCTCTGGTCCATGGGGATTCTCCAGGCAAGAATACTGGGGTGGGTTGCCATGCTCTCCTCCAAGGGATCTTCCTGACCCAGGGATGGAACCCCCATCTCTTATGTCTCTTACATTGGCAAGCAGGTTCTTTATCACTAGCACCACCTGGGAAGCCCAGGAAAACTGGATACCTACAAGTGAAAGAATGATGTTAGACCCTGATCTTCCATCATCTACAAAAATTAACTCAAAACTGGATCAAAGACCTCAATGTAAGAGCTAAAACTATAGAACCCTTAGATGAAGACATAAGGGAAAGTGAACTGATGGGCATAAACATAAGTGCGGGAAGATCACTTCGGCTACACCCAAGCAGGACAAAGAAGATTGAAAAGAGAACTGGGTGGAGCCGCAGAGGCTGGTTAGCACTGGTGTCAAGGAAGTTGTATCAGAGAAGGAATGATGAAGTTGAGCTCTGAAAGGTGAAAATGTGCCAGCCCTGTCGTGATTGGGAATTTGCTCTAGAAAGAAGGAAGATTAATCACAAAGGCCTTTTTAAGAAAGGAATGGGCTTGATATCAGTCATGAGGGAGATGAACTGGGAGACAGAAGGAAGCACCAGATGTTGGAGCACTTTGGGGGCCACGGTGAAAGTGAAGTCGCTCAGTCGTGTCCAACTCTTTGTGGCCTCATGGACAGTAGCCTTCTACGCTCCTCTGTCCATGGGATTTTCCAGGCAAGGGTACTAGAGTGGGTTGCCATTTCCTTCTCCAGAGAATCTGCCCAACCCAGGGACTGAACCCAGGTCTCCCGTGGTTGTAGGCAAACGCTTTACCGTCTGAGCTCAGGGAAATGGGAGACCACTGGAGGGTTAATCAGGGAATGATGATATGGGAGCCCAGCCAGTAGCTCACTTAAATCCAGGACTGTAGCCAAGGCTACACTGAGAAATGGCTGGATTCTGGACCTATAGGTGGTGGAGGGGAGGGCGGGGAGGGTAGAGCTGATGGAGCTGAAAATGAATTGCATGGAAGATGTGAGAGAAAGAAAGAAAAACTCGAATCTCAAGATTTGGGGCCTGAGCAACCAGGTAGATTGGCACTGTGGTGGCATTTAAAGAAATACAAAAGTTTGCGGTGGGGATTGCTATGTTTGAGGGCAAGTACAGCAGTTCTGCTGGGGCCAGGTGAAGACTAAGATTTCTGTTAAACCTCCTGATGGAGAATTTGAGGAGGCAGTTGGATTTAAGAGCCTGGACTTCAAGGAAGAGATCCAAGTTAAAAACTGAAAATCTAAGGGGAGTGTGTGTACATGTGAGTGTGGTATATATATATATATATACATATACCCAACTTTAAATAACTCGTGCATATAGTAATGATTATTAGTTGCCCAGTTGTGTCCCTATGAACTGTAACCCACCAGGCTCCTCTGTCCATGGAATTCTCCAGACCAGAATACTGGAGTGGGTTACCATTTCCTTTTCCTGGGGATCTTCCCCGACTCAGGGATGGAACCTGGGTGAAAAACAACGAGATAAATGCTATGTGTATGTGCATGTGTTTCTACAAACACACATGGGGTTTTGAATAATACATGTGTGCATGCCTGTATAATACCATATGCTGTATTACACTGCATGTTATAATACAACTGACCAGTCACTAAGCCATGCCCACCTCTTTGCGACCCCATGGACAGCAGCACGCCAGGCTCCTCCATCCTTCACTGTCTCCCAGAGTTTGCTCAAATTCACATCCATGGAGTCGGTGATGCTGTCTAATCATCTTAACCTCTGCTACCCCCTTCTCCTTTTGCCTTCATTCTTCCCCAGCATCAGACTCTTTTCCAAAGAGTCAACTCTTTGCATCAGGTGGCCAAAACATTAGAGTTTCATAAATGAATAGTCAGGGTTGAGTCCCTATATAATTCAAAGTCCTGAGAGTGAGTGAGTGAGATCCCCAGGGCCAAGGCCAGCCTGGGGGTGCTCTGACTGCAACCCACTGAGAGAGGGAAAGGCAGCAACAACGGCGGAAAAGGAATGGAGAGGACAGGAGTGGAGTAGAAGGAAGATGGCTGAGTCTCGGAAGCCCAAGGAGACAGGGCAGCTTGGCGGCCCCGAGGACACCACTGCTGAGACACAGAGCTCTGTCCTCTACCAGAAGCTCAGAAGTGGTAAGCCAGAGAGGACTGAGCCACGAGAGCCAGACGAGCTTCCCGGGTCTGCTCTGATCAGGGCGTGGCCTCACACTTCCCCGGCTCTGGGACTTGGACCCTCTCAGAGCTCCATCCTTCTGAAACACGCTCGGAACAGCCTCAACGCCACTCACTATGAGGGCGGGACCCCACAGTTTGCCAGGCTGGTTTATCACAGTGTCCAGGCCAGGCAGCTTTCAGATGTCCAGAGGTTCACTGTGGGAGTCTGGGAAGGTGCAAGGATGGGGAAGAAACCCCCAAAGAGGTCAAGTATAGGAAGCAATGACCACTGATTGCTGGCAAAACCTGGAGCCCAGACCTGCCTCCCTACACCCCTGACATCAAGACCAGAAATTGAAACCAGGCTCTCTGGGACAGTCTAGCTTTTTGAAAATCACCCAATGGTTGTGAACCTTGAATCCTTGCACCTTAAAGATTCTACTTGAGGACAACAGAAATAATGGGATAAAGTGCATAGCATCAGCAGATAGAGAGGCTTCGGGAAGACAGAGTATTAATTCATTCTGTTTTTACAGAAAGCCTGCTGTCAATTTCATAATGAAGCTAAAGTGCCTGTTATGAGTCGTATCCTTTTGTGTCCAAATGCAGGGACCAGAGCCTCTAAGCCTGCCCTTGGGGTATCTCTTCTCTTGCCTTTTGGCTCTTTAACTTCTGTGCCATAATTAAGCCCTTTTTGTGCCACCTCCTCTTCAGTTACACACTTCGGGTGGTGCCCACCTTGTAGATGGGGACAAAGACTTCACCTCCTCAAGAACAGAAATATGTCCTCATGAATATTTCCTGAGCCAATAAATAATGGTAGTATTTTTTTACCTCACACACACAAACATACACACAGACACGCAGAGTTGCAAAGAATGGGATCATTAAAATATGTTTTAAAACCCACTGCACAGCAGTCTGTATTCTCTGAATCACTACTTGACAAAATGAGGGAGGCGGGGGGAATCATTGATTGGACTCTATGAGCTGAGCCTAAACACATGGAGAATAAAAGTCCTGTCTGTGAAGAGGCGAGAGAGGAAAAAAGTGCTTGCTTCCTAATGGAAGAGAGAAATTTCTGCAAGAGGAAAAAATAAAAGACGACCAAAAACAAAAGCAAGATGAATCACTTTCATTCTGAAAGGAACACAGTGAGACAATGGTGCTAAATGAGATACAATTCCTGACAAAGATCTTCTCTGTTCTCCACAGGCTTTTATTGTGCCGTGTGTACCAAGACTTATGTTTTATCTTCCCGAAAAGAGCCAGCATACTTTATTTTCTGCGCATACCTCTCTCCGCCTCTCCTCCCCGCTTACTGAGATTTAAGTCGGCTATTGTAGTGCTCTATCTCTGATCAGCCTTAAAGATCTGAAAAGCCCTGAGTTTGCAAGATGGAAAAAAGGCCTCCGGGTTTGACAGTGATAGATCCTGCTCGTCCCCACAGGAGGATATTCCTGCGCGAGGATGACCACAGAGCCTTCGGATGACAAGCTACACCTCCTGCTCGCCTGTGCCTTTCTGCAGAGGTCAAGGCACCTGCAGGGGGCAAAGGAATAGCCCAACAAGCTCAGCTTGGGCTGTGCTTACCCAGCACAGTGGTGATGCTTCAGATTAGATGCAACAAGTTTGGAATGAAAGGGATCCTGGAGAGCCAGTCCTGGAACTCAAGGATTGCATCAGGGGGGCATGCTCAGTCGCTCAGTCGTGTCTGACTCTGCGACCCCATGGACTACAGCCTGCCAGGCTTCTTTGCCCATAGAATTCTCCAGGCAAGAATAGTGGAGTAGGTTGTCATTTTCCTTCCTCACGGGATCTTCCAAACCCCCGGCTCAAACCCTGGCCTATTGCATTAAAAGGCAGATTCTTTACCACTAGTGCCACCTGAGAAGCCTGTTATCAAGGAAAACAAGGTTTAAAGTGCAAAAATGATCCTTTAAACTTAGACCCAAATCCCTACTCAGCGGCTTTCAAGAAGTGTGTCTTTGGCCTGGATGGGAGGAGAGCTGGGGAGAATGGATGGATGGATGTGTACATATGGTTTAATCCCTTTGCTGTTCACCTGAAACTATCACATTGTTAATGGGCTATACCCCAATAAAAAATAAAAAATTAAAAAAAAAAGAAGTGTGCCTTTGGCTCCATAAACCTCAGTCTCTTCATCTGTAAAATGGAGCCATAGCAGCCTCAGCTGCATGCCCATAGAGGTCATGCAGGTGAGGCCCTTATCACCATCATAACGGGCTGGAAGGATACCACGTGTTGTTGTTATTACTTTTAGAGACTGCAGATTTTTATACCCCTGGCATTTCTTGGAGCAGTTAGTGATTAATACCTTTTTATCTTTAATGAATGAACAATTAGAACACAATTAGGCAAAGAGAATTGAATTACTCTTCTGATTAAGAGCCAGGTACCCAAAGGATGAAGTCCAAACTCTTTAGCATGGCTTTACATCTGGCCCGGGCTCCCCTGCCGGCCTCCTCTCATGCCAGGTAAGCTTGCACAGCCACCCCTAGTTGTCCATGCCCGCTGAGGGACTCACACACCTGAACCTGCCTTGCGTCCCTAAGTCTGTGAGCGGCCTGTGCTCAGTCCTTCCCTGGGTCACCTGTGAGTGAGTTGGAGATCGTCTATACAATCTCCCACGCCCAATCCAAGTGCCACCTTCCCTCCAAAGGCTTCCATTCACTGCCGCAGTAGACTGGAAGTTTCTCTCCCATTTGGCCTCACACTATGTTTTACAATAGTGCTTTCCACAGTGTGGTCCTTAGACCAGCAGCATCAGCATCAGCAGGGAACTTACTAGAAATGCAGATTCCTAGGCCTCACCCTAGGTGTACTGAATCAGACACTCTTGGGGGTGAGGCCCAGCAACTTGTGTTTTAACAAGCCTTCCAGATGCTTCTGATGCAAACTTACATTACAAAGCCATCAGGCTATGCAAACTTCTACTATAACATGTCTCATAGTATATGAAAATCACCTAAAAACAGGACCATCCTCCTTGCTTCTGCAGTTCAGTCGTTCAGTTATGTCCGACTCTTTGCCACCCCATGGACTGCAGCACACCAGGCTTCCCTGTTCATCACCAACTTCCGGAGCATACTCAAACTTATTTCTATCACCTTGGTGATGACATCCAACTGTCTCATCCTCCATCGCCTCGAGCCCTCAGTCTTTCCCAGCATCAGGGTCTTTTCCAACGAGTTGGCTCTTCACATCAGGTGACCAAAGTATTGGAGTATCAGCTTCAGCATCAGTCCATCCAATGAATATTCAAGACTGATTTCCTTTAGGATGGACTGGTTTGATCTCCTTGCAGCCCAAGAGACTCTCAAGAGTCTTCTCCAACACCACAGTTCAAATGCATCAGTTCTTTGGCAGTCAGCTTTCTTTTAAAGTCCAACTCTCACATCCATCCATGACTACTGGAAAAACCATAGCTTTGACTAGACGGACCTTTGTTGGCAAAGTAACGTCTCTGCTTTTAATATGCTGTCTAGCCTTTGAGCCAAGTTATTTTTCTTGCCTGTGTCTTTTTTTTTTTTTTTTTGTTGAGTTACAATTGATGTACCATGTTATATAAGTTATTGTGTGACTCTTTGTGACCCCAAGGACTGTAGCCTACCAGGCTTCTCTGTCCATGGAATTTTCCAGGCGAAAATACTGAGCAGGTTATCATTTCTTTTACAGGTGTATAATATAGTGATTCACAATTTTTAAAGATTATACTCTATTTATAATTATTATCAAGTGTTGGCTATATTTCCTGTGTTGCAAATATACCTTTGTAGCTTACTTTATTAATTTTTGGCCACACCACATGTCTTGTAGGATCTTAGTTCCACAACCAGAGATTTAAGCTGCACCCTCACCAAGGAAAGTACAGAGTCTCAACTACTGACCACCAGGGACTTCTGACTTGTAGCTTATTTTATACTGAACAGTTTGTATCTATTAATTCACTACCCTTCTATTACCCCTTCCCGCCAGTAACCACTAGTTTGCTCTCCATATCTGTGAGTGTGCATCTTTTTTGTTATATGACGAATTTGTTGTGTTTTTAGATTCCACGTGTATGTGATATCAAAAAGCATTTGTCTTTCTCTGACTCATTTCACGTGGTAGGATGCCCTCCAGAGCCACTCTTGTTACAAATGGCAAAATTTCATACTTTTCATGGCTGAGTAGTATTCCATCGTGTGTGTGTGTGTGTGTGTGTGTGTGTGTGTGCGCGCGCAAGCACGCGTGCGTGCACACCACATTTCTTTATTTATTCATTTGTTGATGGGCACTTAGGTTGCTTCCATGTCTTAGCAACTGCAACTAATGCTGCCATGAACACGATGGTGTGATCACTCATCTAGAGCCAGACATCCTGGAATGTGAAGTCAAGTGGCCCTTAGAAAGCATCACTATGAACAAAGCTAGTGGAGGTGATGGAATTCCAGTGGAGCTGTTTCAAATCCTGAAAGATGATGCTGTGAAAGTGCTGCACTCAATATGCCAGCACATTTGGAAAACTCAGCAGTGGCCACAGGACTGGAAAATGTCAGTTTTCATTCCAGTCCCAAAGAAAGGCAATGCCAAAGAATGCTCAAACTACTGCACAATTGCACTCATCTCACATGCTAGGAAAGTAATGCTCAAAATTCTCCAAGCCAGGCTTCAGCAATACATGAACCATGAACTTTCAGATCTTCAAGCTGGTTTTAGAAAAGGCAGAGGAACCAGAGATCAAGTTGCCAATATCCCCTGGATCATCAAAAAAGCAAGAGAATTCCAGAAAAACATCTATTTCTGCTTTATTGACTATGGCAAAGCCTTTAACTGTGTGGGTCACAATAAACTGTGGGAAATTCTGAGAGAGATGGGAATACTAGACCACCTGACCTGCCTCTTGAGAAATCTGTATGCAGGTCAGGAAGCAACAGTTAGAACTGGACATGGAACAACAGACTGGTTCCAAATAGGAAAGGAGTACGTCAAGGCTGTATATTGTCACCCTGCTTATTTAACTTATATGCAGAGTACATCATGAGAAACGCTGGGTTGGAGGAAGCACAGCTGGAATCAAGGTTGCTGAGAGAAATATCAGTAACCTGAGATATGCAGATGACATCACCCTTATGGCAGAAAGTGAAGAAGAACTAAAGAGCCTCTTGATGAAAGTGAAAGAGGAGAGTGAAAAAGTTAGCTTAAAGCTCAACATTCAGAAAATGAAGATCATGGCATCTGGTCCCATGACTTCATAGGAAATAGATGGGGAAAGAGTGGAAACAGTGGAAAGAAACATTGGCTGACTTTATTTTGGGGGGCTCCAAAATCACTGCAGATAGTGACTGCAGCCATGAAATTAAAAGACCCTTACTCCTTGGTAGGGGAGTTATGACCATCCTAGATAGCATATTAAAAAGCAGAGACATTACTTTGTCAACAAAGGTCCATCTAGTCAAGGCTATGGTTTCTCCAGTAGTCATGTATGGATGTGAGAGTTGGACTATAGAGAAAGCTGAGTGCCGAAGAATTGATGCTTTTGAACTGTGGTGTTGGAGAAGACTCTTGAAAGCCCCTTGGACTGCAAGGAGATCCAACCAGTCCATCCTAAAGCAGATGAGTCCTGGGTGTTCATTGATAGGACTGATGCTAAAGCTGAAACTCCAATACTTTGGTCACCTGATGTGAAGAGCTGACTCATTTGAAAAGACCCTGATGCTGGGAAAGATTGAGGGCAGGAGGAGAAGGGGATGACAGAGGATGAGATGGTTGGATGGCATCACCAACTCAATGGACATGGATTTGGGTGGACTCTAGGAGTTGGTGATGGACAGGGAGGCCTGGCGTGCTGCGGTTCATGGGGTCACAAACAGTCGGACACGGCTGAGCAACTGAACTGAACTGAGGGCTTTGTTTGCTTCCTTCATAGTGCTTTTCAAAATTTGTAATTGTTATTTAC